>OZ022440.1:0-1200000 GCA_963989345.1 Clangula hyemalis
GTCCAGGTCAAGCTCAGTGTCAAGGTCAAGGTCAGGGTCAGGATCAAGGTCAGGGTCAGGGTCAAGTTCAAGGTCAAGCTCAGGGTGAGGGTCAGGTCAAGGTCAAGGTCAAGGTCAGGGTCAGGGTTAGGTTTAGGGTGAGGGTGAGGTTCAGGTTCAGGGTCAGGGTCAGATTTAGGCTGAGGGTCAGGGTCAGGGTCAAGGTCAAATTAAAGTTCAAGTTCAAGGTAAGGGTCAGGCTCAAGTTCAAGGTCAGGGTCAGGGTCAAGGTCAAGGTCAGGGTCAGGGTCAGGTTTAGGGTTAGGGTCAGTGTCAGGGTCAGGGTCAGTTTCAGGGTCAAGGTCAGGGTCAGGGTCAGGGTCAAGGTCACGTTCAGTGTCACGGTCAGACTTAGGGTCAGGGTCAAGATCAGGGACAAGGTCAATGTCAGGGTCAAAGTCAGGTTCAGGGTCAGGCTGACGATTATGGTGAGGGTCAGGGTTAGGGTCAGGGTCAGCATTAGGACCAGGGTTAGGATTAGGTCAGGGTCACGGTCAGGGTGAGGGTCAGGTGCCGGGTCAGGGTCAGGATCACGGTAAGGCATAAAGTCAGGGTCAGGGTCAGGGTAAGGGTCAGGGTCAGGGTCAAGTTCAAGGTCAAGGTCAAGGTCAGGGTCATGGTCAAGGTCAAGGCCAGGGTCAGCGTCAGGGTCAGGTTTAGTGTGAGGGGCAGGGTTAGGTTCAGGTTCAAGGTCAGGGTCATGGTCAGGGTAAGGGTCAGGTTCAAGTTGAAGGTCAGGGTCAGGGTCAGGTTTAGGGTGAGGGTCAGGGTCAGGGTCAAGGTCAAGTTAAAGTTCAAGTTCAAGGTAAGGTTTAGGCTCAAGTTGAAGGTCAAGGTCAGGGTCAAGTTCAAGGTAGGGTCATTGTCAAGGTCAGGGTCAGGGTCAGCATCAGGGTCAAGGTCAAGTTGAGGGATAGTGTCAGTGTCCCGGTCAGGGTCAGGGTTAGGTTAAGGTTCGAGGTCTGGGTCTGGGTCAGGGTCAGGGTGAGGGTGAGGGTCATGGTGAGGGTTAGGGTCAAGGTCAAGGTCAGCGTCAGGGTCAGGGTCAAGATCAACATCAAGGTGAGGGGTCGGGTGTAGGTCAAGGTCAAAGTGAGGGGTAGGGTCAGCGTCTTGGTCAGGGTCAGGTCAGGTGCAGGGTCAGTGTCAGGGTCAGGGTCAAGGTGAAGGTCAAAGTCAAGGTAAGGGTCCAGGTCAAGGTCAGGGTCAGGGACAATTTCAAGGTCAAGCTCAGGGTAATGGTCAGGGACAAGGTCAAGGTCAAGGTCAGGGTCAATGTCAAGGACAAGGTCAGGGTCAAGTTCAGGGTAAGCGTCAAGGTCAAGGTCATTGTCAGAGTCAGTGTCAGGTTTAGGGTGAGGGTCAGCATCAGGGTCAAGGTCAAGGTCAAGGTCAGGGTCAAGGTCAGGGTCATTGTCAAGTTCAGTGTAAGGGTCATTGTCAGGGTGAGGGTCAAGGCCAAGGTCTGGGTCAAGGTCAAGCTCAAGGTCAAGGTCAAGGTCAGGGTCAGGGTTAGGTTTAGGGTGAGGGTCAGGGTCAGGGTTAAGGTCAAGTTAAAGTTCAAGTTCAAGGTAACGTTCAGGCTCAAGTTGAAGGTCAGGGTCAGGGTCAAGTTCAAGGTCAGGGTCAGTTTCAGGGTCAAGGTCAGGGTCAGGGTCAGGGTCAGGGTCAGGGTCAGGGTCAAGGTCAAGGTCAAGACCAGGGATAGTGTCAGTGTCCCGTTCAGGGTCAGGGTTAGGTTCAGGTTCAAGGTCAGGGTCATGGTCAGGGTCAGGGTCATACTTAGGGTCAAGGTCAAGGTCCCGGTCAAGGTCAAGGTCAAGGTCAGGGTAAGGGACAAGGTCAAGGTCAGGATAATGGTCAGGGTGAGGGTCAAGTTCAAGTTCAAGTTCAGGGTCAATGTCAAGGTCAATGTCAGGGTCAGGGTCAATGTCAAGGTCAAGGTCAAGTTCAGGGTCAATGTCAAGGTCCGGGTCAGGGTCAGGGTAGAGGTCAAGTTCAAGGTCAATTTCGGGGTCAGGGTCAAGGTCAAGGTCAGGTTCAGTATCAGGATCAGGGTCAGGGTGCGAGTGAGGGTCAGGGTCAAGATCAAGTTCAGGGTCAATGTCAAAGTCAGGGTCAGGGTCAGGGTCAAGGTCAAGGTCAATTTCGGGGTCAGGGTCAAGGTCAAGGTCAGGTTCAGTATCAGGGTCAGGGTCAGGGTGCGAGTGAGGGTCAGTGTCAGGGTCAAGATCAAGGCCAAGGTCAGGTTCAGGGTCAGGGTCAAGGTCAAGTTCAAGGTGAGGGGTAGGGTCAGCGTCTTGGTCAGGGCCAGGTCAGGTGCAGGGTCAGTGTCAGGGTCAGGGTCAAGGTCAAGGTCAAGGTCAGGGTCAAGGTCAACATCAGGGAAAGGGACAGGGTCAAGGTCAAGGACAGGGTCATGGTCAGGGTCAGGGACAAGTTCAAGGTCAAGCTCAGGGTGGCGGTCAGGGTCAAGGTCAAGTTCAAGTTCAGGGTCAATGTCAAGGTCAGGGTCAGGGTCAGGGTCAAGGTCAAGTTCAAGGTCAATTTCGGGGTCAGGGTCAAGTTCAAGGTCAGGTTCAGTATCAGGGTCAGGGTCAGGGTGCGAGTGAGGGTCAGGGTCAAGATCAAGGTCAAGGTCAGGGTCAGGTTGAAGTTCAAGGTCAGGGTCAGGGTCAGGGTCAGGTTTAGGGTGAGTGTCAGGTTGAAGTTCAAGGTCAGGGTCAGGGTCAGGTTTAGGGTGAGTGTCAGGTTGAGGGTCAGGGTCAAGGTCAAGGTCAGGGTCAGCGTCAGTGTCAAGGTCAAGGTCAAGGTGAGGGGTAGGGTCAGCGTCTTGGTCAGGGCCAGGTCAGGTGCAGGGTCAGTGTCAGGGTCAGGGTCAAGGTCAAGGTCAAGTTCGGGTCAAGGTCAAGGTCAAGGTCAGGGTCAGGGTCAAGGTCAAGTTCGGGTCAGGGTCAAGGTCAAGGTCAAGGTCAGGGTCAGGGTCAAGGTCAAGTTCAGTGTCAGTGTCAAGGTCAGGGTCAAGGTGAGGGGTAGGGTCAGCGTCTTGGTCAGGGACAGGTCAGGTGCAGGGTCAGTGTCAGGGTCAGGGTCAAGGTCAAGGTCAAGGTCGGGTCAAGGTCAACGTCAGGGAAAGGGACAGGGTCAAGGTCAAGGATAGGGTCATGGTCAGGGTCAGGGTCAGGGTCAGGGTCAAGGTCAAGGTCAAGTTCAAGTTCAGGGTCAATGTCAAGGTCAGGGTCAGGGTCAGGGTCAAGGTCAAGGTCATTTTCAGAGTCAGTGTCAGGTTTAGGGTGAGGGTCAGCGTCAGGGTGAAGGTCAGGGTTAGGGTCAGAGTCAAGGTCAAGTTCAAGGTCAATTTCGGGGTCAGGGTCAAAGTCAAGTTCATGTTCAATATCAGGGTCAGGGTCAGGGTGAGGGTGAGTGTGAGGGTCAGGGTCAAGGTCAAGGTCATGTTCAATATCAGGGTCAGGTTTAGGGTGAGTGTCAGGTTGAGGGTCAGGGTCAAGGTCAAGGTCAGTGTCAGGGTCAGGGTCAAGGTCAAGGTCAGGGTCCAGGTCAAGCTCAGGGTCAGGGACAAGTTCAAGGTCACGCTCAGGGTGAGGGTCAGGGTCAAGGTCAAGATCAAGGTCAAGGTCAGGGTCAGGGTTTGGTTTAGGGTGAGGTTCAGGGTCAGGGTCAAGGTCAAGTTAAAGTTCAAGTTCAAGGTAAGGTTCAGGCTCAAGTTGAAGGTCAGGGTCAGGGTCAGGGTTCAAGGTCAGGTTCAGGTTCAAGGTCAGGGTCAGGGTCAGGGTGAGGGTCAGGGTCAAGGTCAAGGTCAAGGTCAAGTTCAAGTTCAGGGTCAATGTCAAGGTCAGGGTCAGGGTCAGGGTCAAGGTCAAGTTCAAGGTCAATTTCGGGGTCAGGGTCAAGTTCAAGGTCAGGTTCAGTATCAGGGTCAGGGTCAGGGTGCGAGTGAGGGTCAGGGTCAAGATCAAGGTCAAGGTCAGGGTCAGGTTGAAGTTCAAGGTCAGGGTCAGGGTCAGGGTCAGGTTTAGGGTGAGTGTCAGGTTGAAGTTCAAGGTCAGGGTCAGGGTCAGGTTTAGGGTGAGTGTCAGGTTGAGGGTCAGGGTCAAGGTCAAGGTCAGGGTCAGCGTCAGTGTCAAGGTCAAGGTCAAGGTGAGGGGTAGGGTCAGCGTCTTGGTCAGGGCCAGGTCAGGTGCAGGGTCAGTGTCAGGGTCAGGGTCAAGGTCAAGGTCAAGGTCGGGTCAAGGTCAACGTCAGGGAAAGGGACAGGGTCAAGGTCAAGGATAGGGTCATGGTCAGTGTCAGGGTCAGGGTCAAGGTCAAGGTCAAGTTCAAGTTCAGGGTCAATGTCAAGGTCAGGGTCAGGGTCAGGGTCAAGGTCAAGTTCAAGGTCAATTTCGGGGTCAGGGTCAAGGTCAAGGTCAGGTTCAGTATCAGGGTCAGGGTCAGGGTGCGAGTGAGGGTCAGGGTCAGGGTCAAGATCAAGGTCAGGGTCAGGGTCAGGTTGAAGTTCAAGGTCAGGGTCAGGGTCAGGGTCAAGGTCAAGTTCAAGGTGAGGGGTAGGGTCAGCGTCTTGGTCAGGGCCAGGTCAGGTGCAGGGTCAGTGTCAGGGTCAGGGTCAAGGTCAAGGTCAAGGTCGGGTCAAGGTCAACGTCAGGGAAAGGGACAGGGTCAAGGTCAAGGACAGGGTCATGGTCAGGGTCAGGGTCAGGGACAAGTTCAAGGTCAAGCTCAGGGTGACGGTCAGGGTCAAGGTCAAGGTCAGGGTCAGGGTCAAGGTCAAGGTCAAAGTCAGGGTCAGGGTCAAGGTCAAGTTCAGGGTCAGGGTCAAGGTCAAGTTCAACTTCAGAGTCAGTGTCAGATTTAGGGTGAGAGTCAGCATCATGGTCAAGGTCAAGGTCAGGGTCAGGGTCAGGGTCATTGTCAAGTTCAGTGTCAGGGTCATTGTCAGGTTGAGGGTCAAGGCCAAGGTCCGGGTCAGGGTCAGGGTCAGTTTTAGGGTGAGGTTCAGGGTCAAGGTCAGGGTCAGGGTCAGGGTCAAGGTCACGTTCAGTGTCACGGTCACGGTCAGACTTCGGGTCAGGGTCAAGGTCAGGGTCAAGGTCAGGGTCAGGGTCAGCATCAGGGTCAAGGTCAAGTTGAGGGATAGTGTCAGTGTCCCGGTCAGGGTCAGGGTTAGGTTAAGGTTCGAGGTCTGGGTCTGGGTCAGGGTCAAGTTCAAGGTCAAGGTCAAGGTCAAGGTCAGGGTCACGGTCAAGGTCAAGGTCAGGGTCAGCGTCAGGGTCAGGTTTAGTGTGAGGGGCAGGGTTAGGTTCAGGTTCAAGGTCAGGGTCATGGTCAGGGTCAGGGTCAGACTTAGGGTCAAGGTCAAGGTCAAGGTCCTTGTCCAGGTCAAGCTCAGGTTCAGGGACAAGTTCAAGGTCACGCTCAGGGTGAGGGTCAGGGTCAAGGTCAAGATCAAGGTCAAGGTCCGGGTCAGGGTTAGGTTTAGGGTGAGGGTCAGGGTCAGGGTCAAGGTCAAGTTAAAGTTCAAGTTCAAGGTAAGGTTTAGGCTCAAGTTGAAGGTCAAGGTCAGGGTCAAGTTCAAGGTAGGGTCATTGTCAAGGTCAGGGTCAAGGTCAGGGTCAGGGTCAGCATCAGGGTCAAGGTCAAGTTGAGGGATAGTGTCAGTGTCCCGGTCAGGGTCAGGGTTAGGTTAAGGTTCGAGGTCTGGGTCTGGGTCAGGGTCAGGGTGAGGGTGAGGGTCATGGTGAGGGTTAGGGTCAAGGTCAAGGTCAGCGTCAGGGTCAGGGTCAAGATCAACATCAAGGTGAGGGGTAGGGTGTAGGTCAAGGTCAAAGTGAGGGGTAGGGTCAGCGTCTTGGTCAGGGTCAGGTCAGCTGCAGGGTCAGGGTCAGGGTCAAGGTGAAGGTCAAAGTCAAGGTAAGGGTCCAGGTCAAGGTCAGGGTCAGGGACAATTTCAAGGTCAAGCTCAGGGTAATGGTCAGGGACAAGGTCAAGGTCAAGGTCAGGGTCAATGTCAAGGACAAGGTCAGGGTCAAGTTCAGGGTAAGCGTCAAGGTCAAGGTCATTGTCAGAGTCAGTGTCAGGTTTAGGGTGAGGGTCAGCATCAGGGTCAAGGTCAAGGTCAAGGTCAGGGTCAAGGTCAGGGTCATTGTCAAGTTCAGTGTAAGGGTCATTGTCAGGGTGAGGGTCAAGGCCAAGGTCTGGGTCAAGGTCAAGCTCAAGGTCAAGGTCAAGGTCAGGGTCAGGGTTAGGTTTAGGGTGAGGGTCAGGGTCAGGGTTAAGGTCAAGTTAAAGTTCAAGTTCAAGGTAACGTTCAGGCTCAAGTTGAAGGTCAGGGTCAGGGTCAAGTTCAAGGTCAGGGTCAGTTTCAGGGTCAAGGTCAGGGTCAGGGTCAGGGTCAGGGTCAGGGTCAGGGTCAAGGTCAAGGTCAAGACCAGGGATAGTGTCAGTGTCCCGTTCAGGGTCAGGGTTAGGTTCAGGTTCAAGGTCAGGGTCATGGTCAGGGTCAGGGTCATACTTAGGGTCAAGGTCAAGGTCCCGGTCAAGGTCAAGGTCAGGGTAAGGGACAAGGTCAAGGTCAGGATAATGGTCAGGGTGAGGGTCAAGTTCAAGTTCAAGTTCAGGGTCAATGTCAAGGTCAATGTCAGGGTCAGGGTCAAGGTCAAGGTCAAGGTCAAGTTCAGGGTCAATGTCAAGGTCAGGGTCAGGGTCAGGGTAGAGGTCAAGTTCAAGGTCAATTTCGCGGTCAGGGTCAAGGTCAAGGTCAGGTTCAGTATCAGGATCAGGGTCAGGGTGCGAGTGAGGGTCAGGGTCAAGATCAAGTTCAGGGTCAATGTCAAAGTCAGGGTCAGGGTCAGGGTCAAGGTCAAGGTCAATTTCGGGGTCAGGGTCAAGGTCAAGTTCAAGGTGAGGGGTAGGGTCAGCGTCTTGGTCAGGGTCAGGTCAGGTGCAGGGTCAATGTCAAGGTCAGGGTCAGGGTCAGGGTCAAGGTCAAGGTCAAGGTCAATTTCGGGGTCAGGGTCAAGGTCAAGGTCAGGTTCAGTATCAGGGTCAGGGTTAGGGTGCGAGTGAGGGTCAGGGTCAAGATCAAGGTCAAGGTCAGGGTCAGGGTCAGCATCAGGGTCAAGGTCAAGTTGAGGGAGAGTGTCAGTGTCCCGGTCAGGGTCAGGGTTAGGTTAAGGTTCGAGGTCTGGGTCTGGGTCAGGGTCAGGGTGAGGGTGAGGGTCATGGTGAGGGTTAGGGTCAAGGTCAAGGTCAGCGTCAGGGTCAGGGTCAAGATCAACATCAAGGTGAGGGGTCGGGTGTAGGTCAAGGTCAAAGTGAGGGGTAGGGTCAGCGTCTTGGTCAGGGTCAGGTCAGGTGCAGGGTCAGTGTCAGGGTCAGGGTCAAGGTGAAGGTCAAAGTCAAGGTAAGGGTCCAGGTCAAGGTCAGGGTCAGGGACAATTTCAAGGTCAAGCTCAGGGTAATGGTCAGGGACAAGGTCAAGGTCAAGGTCAGGGTCAATGTCAAGGACAAGGTCAGGGTCAAGTTCAGGGTAAGCGTCAAGGTCAAGGTCATTGTCAGAGTCAGTGTCAGGTTTAGGGTGAGGGTCAGCATCAGCGTCAAGGTCAAGGTCAAGGTCAGGGTCAAGGTCAGGGTCATTGTCAAGTTCAGTGTAAGGGTCATTGTCAGGGTGAGGGTCAAGGCCAAGGTCTGGGTCAAGGTCAAGCTCAAGGTCAAGGTCAAGGTCAGGGTCAGGGTTAGGTTTAGGGTGAGGGTCAGGGTCAGGGTTAAGGTCAAGTTAAAGTTCAAGTTCAAGGTAACGTTCAGGCTCAAGTTGAAGGTCAGGGTCAGGGTCAGGGTCAAGGTCAAGGTCAAGACCAGGGATAGTGTCAGTGTCCCGTTCAGGGTCAGGGTTAGGTTCAGGTTCAAGGTCAGGGTCATGGTCAGGGTCAGGGTCATACTTAGGGTCAAGGTCAAGGTCCCGGTCAAGGTCAAGGTCAAGGTCAGGGTAAGGGACAAGGTCAAGGTCAGGATAATGGTCAGGGTGAGGGTCAAGTTCAAGTTCAAGTTCAGGGTCAATGTCAAGGTCAATGTCAGGGTCAGGGTCAATGTCAAGGTCAGGGTCAGGGTCAGGGTAGAGGTCAAGTTCAAGGTCAATTTCGCGGTCAGGGTCAAGGTCAAGGTCAGGTTCAGTATCAGGATCAGGGTCAGGGTGCGAGTGAGGGTCAGGGTCAAGATCAAGTTCAGGGTCAATGTCAAAGTCAGGGTCAGGTTCAGGGTCAAGGTCAAGGTCAATTTCGGGGTCAGGGTCAAGGTCAAGGTCAGGTTCAGTATCAGGGTCAGGGTCAGGGTGCGAGTGAGGGTCAGTGTCAGGGTCAAGATCAAGGCCAAGGTCAGGTTCAGGGTCAGGGTCAAGGTCAAGTTCAAGGTGAGGGGTAGGGTCAGCGTCTTGGTCAGGGCCAGGTCAGGTGCAGGGTCAATGTCAAGGTCAGGGTCAGGGTCAGGGTCAAGGTCAAGTTCAAGGTCAATTTCGGGGTCAGGGTCAAGGTCAAGGTCAGGTTCAGTATCAGGGTCAGGGTTAGGGTGCGAGTGAGGGTCAGGGTCAAGATCAAGGTCAAGGTCAGGGTCAGGGTCAGCATCAGGGTCAAGGTCAAGTTGAGGGAGAGTGTCAGTGTCCCGGTCAGGGTCAGGGTTAGGTTAAGGTTCGAGGTCTGGGTCTGGGTCAGGGTCAGGGTGAGGGTGAGGGTCATGGTCAGGGTCAATGTCAAGGTCAAGGTCAGGGTCAGGGTCAGGGTCAAAGTCTAGTTCGAGGTCAATTTCGGGGTCAGGGTCAAGGTCAAGGTCAGGTTCAGTATCAGGGTCAGGGTCAGGGTGCGAGTGAGGGTCAGGGTCAGGGTCAAGATCAAGGTCAAGGTGAGGGGTAGGGTCAAGGTCAAGGTCAAGGTGAGGGGTAGGGTCAGCGTCTTGGTCAGGGTCAGGTCAGGTGCAGGGTCAGTGTCAGGGTCAGGGTCAAGGTCAAGGTAGAGTGAGGGTCAAGGTCAAGTTCAAGTTCAGGGTCAATGTCAAGGTTAATGTCAGGGTCAGGGTCAAGGTCAAGGTAAGGGTCAGGGTCAAGGTCAAGGTCAGGGTCAGGGTCAAGATCAAGGTCAGGTTCAGTATAAGGGTCAGGATCAGGGTGAGGGTGAGGGTGAGGGTCAGGGTCAAGATCAAGGTCAGGGTCAGGTTCAAGTTCAAGGTCAGGGTCAGGGTCAGGTTTAGGGTGAGTGTCAGGGTGAGGGTCAGGGTAAAGGTCAAGATCAGGGTCAGGGACAAGTTCAAGGTCAAGCACAGGGTGAGGGTCAGGGTCAAGGTCAAGGTCAGGGTCAAGCTCAAAGTCAAGGTCAGGGTCAGGGTCAAGGTCAAGTTCAGGGTCAGGGTCAAGGTGAAGGTTATTGTCAGAGTCCGTGTCAGGTTTAAGGTGAGGGTCAGCGTGAGGGTCAAGGTCAAGGTCAATGTCAGGGTCAGGGTCAGGGTCATTGACAGGGTGAGGTTCAAGGCCAAGGTCCGGGTCAGGGTCAGGTTCAGTTTTAGGGTGAGGGTCAGGGTCAAGGTCAGGGTCAGGGTCAGGGTTAGGTTTAGGGTGAGGGTCAGGGTCAGGGTCAGGGTCAAGGGCAAGGTAAGGGTAAGGCTCAAGTTCAAGGTCAGGGTCAGGCTCAAGGTCAAGGTCAGGGGCAGGGACAAGTTCAAGGTCAAGCTCAGGGTGCGGGTCAGGGTCAAGGTCAAGGTCAAGGTGAGGTTCAATGTCAAGGTCAAGGTCAGGGTCAGGGTCAAGGTCAAGTTCTGGGTCAGGGTCAAGGTCAAGGTCATTGTCAGAGTCAGTGTCAAGTTTAGGGTGAGGGTCAGGGTCAGGGTCAAGGTCAAGGCCAAGGTCCGGGTCAGTGTCAGGGTCAGGTTCAGTTTCAGGGTGAGGGTCAGGGTCAAGGTCAGGGTCAGGGTCAGGGTCAAGGTCAAGGTCAAGGTCAAGGTCAAAGTCAAGGTCAAGGTCAAATTGAGGGATAGTGTCAGTGTCCAGGTCAGGGTCAGGGTTAGGTTCAGGTTCAAGTTCAGGGTCATGGTCAGGGTCAGACTTAGGGTCAAGGTCAAGATCATGGTCCGGGTCAAGGTCAATGTCAGGGTCAGGGACAAGGTCAAGGTCAAGGTCAGGTTCAGGGTCAGGTTGAGGGTCAGGGTCAAGGTCAAGGTCAAGGTCAGGGTCAATGTCAGGGACAGGGTCAGGGTCAGGGTCAGACTTTGGGTCAGGGTGAATATCAAGGTCAGGGTCAACGTCAAGGTCAGGGTCAGGATCAGGGTGAATGTCAGTGTCAGGGTCAAGGTCAAGTTCAGGGTCAGGGTCAAGGTCAAGGTCATTGTCAGAGTCAGTGTCAGGTTTAGGGTAAGGGTCAGCGTCAGGGTCAAGGTCAAGGTCAAGGTCAGGGTCAGGGTCATTGTCAGGGTGAGGGTCAAGGCCAAGGGCCGGGTCAGGGTCAGGGTCAGGGTCAGTTTTAGGGTGAGGGTCAGGGGCAATTTTAGGGTCAGGGTTAGGTTTAGGGTGAGTGTCAGGGTGAGGGTCAGGGTCAAGATCAAGTTCAAGGTCAGGGTCAGGGTCAGGGTCAGGGTGATGGTCAGGGTCAAGTTCAAGGTCAAGTTCAGGGTCAATGTCAATGTCAAGGTCAGGGTCAGGGTCAGGGTCAGGGTCAAGGTCAAGGTAAGGGTCAGGGTCAAGGTCAATGTCATTGTCAGAGTCAGTGTCAGGTTTAGGGTGAGTGTCACCGTCAGGGTCAAGGTCAAGGTCAAGGTCAGGGTCAGGGTCATGGTCATTGTCAAGTTCAGTGTCAGGGTCAGTTTTAGTGTGAGCTTCAAGGTCAAGGTCAGGGTCAGGGTCAGGGTCAAGGTCAAGTTCAAGGTCAAGGTCAAGGTCAAGGTCACGGTCAGGGCAGGTTTAGGTTTAGGGACAGTGTCAGGGTCAGGGTTAGTTTCAGGGTTAAGGTCAGGGTCAGGGCTAAGGTCTCGTTCAGTGTCATGGTCACGGTCAGACTTCGGGTCAGGGTCAAGGTCAGGGTCAAGGTCAATGTCAGGGTCAAAGTCAGGTTCAGGGTTAGGTTCAGGGTCAGGCTGAGGATTATGGTGAGGGTCCGGGTCAGGGTCAGCATTAGGATCAGGTTTAGGGTCAGGTCAGGGTGAGGGTCAGGCGCCGGGTCAGGGTCAGGGTCATGGTAAGACTTAAAGTCAGGGTCAAGGTCAGGGTCAAGGTCCAGGTCAAGCTCAGTGTCAAGGTCAAGGTCAGGGTCAGGGTGAAGATCAAGGTCAAGTTAATGGTCATTGTCAAGATCCAGGTCAGGGTAAGGGTCAGGGTCAGGGTCACGTTCAAGGTCAAGGTCAAGGTCAAGGTCAGGGTCACGGTCAAGGTCAAGGTCAGGGTCAGCGTCAGGGTCAGGTTTAGTGTGAGGGGCAGGGTGAGGGTCAGGATCAAGGTGAAGGTCAAGGTCAGGGACAAGGTCAAGGTCAAGATGAGGGATAGTGTCAGTGTCCCGTTCAGGGTCAGGGTTAGGTTCAGGTTCAAGGTCAGGGTCATGGTCAGGGTCAGGGTCAGACTTAGGGTCAAGGTCAAGTTCAGGGTCAGGGTCAAGGTGAAGGTTATTGTCAGAGTCCGTGTCAGGTTTAAGGTGAGGGTCAGCGTGAGGGTCAAGGTCAAGGTCAATGTCAGGGTCAGGGTCAGGGTCATTGACAGGGTGAGGTTCAAGGCCAAGGTCCGGGTCAGGGTCAGGTTCAGTTTTAGGGTGAGGGTCAGGGTCAAGGTCAGGGTCAGGGTCAGGGTTAGGTTTAGGGTGAGGGTCAGGGTCAGGGTCAGGGTCAAGGGCAAGGTAAGGGTCAGGCTCAAGTTCAAGGTCATTGTCAGGCTCAAGGTCAAGGTCAGGGGCAGGGACAAGTTCAAGGTCAAGCTCAGGGTGCGGGTCAGGGTCAAGGTCAAGGTCAAGGTGAGGTTCAATGTCAAGGTCAAGGTCAGGGTCAGGGTCAAGGTCAAGTTCTGGGTCAGGGTCAAGGTCAAGGTCATTGTCAGAGTCAGTGTCAAGTTTAGGGTGAGGGTCAGGGTCAGGGTCAAGGTCAAGGCCAAGGTCCGGGTCAAAGTCAAGGTCAAGGTCAAATTGAGGGATAGTGTCAGTGTCCAGGTCAGGGTCAGGGTTAGGTTCAGGTTCAAGTTCAGGGTCATGGTCAGGGTCAGACTTAGGGTCAAGGTCAAGATCATGGTCCGGGTCAAGGTCAATGTCAGGGTCAGGGACAAGGTCAAGGTCAAGGTCAGGTTCAGGGTCAGGTTGAGGGTCAGGGTCAAGGTCAATGTCAAGGTCAGGGTCAATGTCAGGGACAGGGTCAGGGTCAGGGTCAGACTTTGGGTCAGGGTGAATATCAAGGTCAGGGTCAACGTCAAGGTCAGGGTCAGGATCAGGGTGAATGTCAGTGTCAGGGTCAAGGTCAAGTTCAGGGTCAGGGTCAAGGTCAAGGTCATTGTCAGAGTCAGTGTCAGGTTTAGGGTAAGGGTCAGCGTCAGGGTCAAGGTCAAGGTCAAGGTCAGGGTCAGGGTCATTGTCAGGGTGAGGGTCAAGGCCAAGGGCCGGGTCAGGGTCAGGGTCAGGGTCAGTTTTAGGGTGAGGGTCAGGGGCAATTTTAGGGTCAGGGTTAGGTTTAGGGTGAGGGTCAGGGTCAAGATCAAGTTCAAGGTCAGGGTCGTGTTCAAGTTCAAGGTCAGGGTCAGGGTCAGGGTCAGGGTGATGGTCAGGGTCAAGTTCAAGGTCAAGTTCAGGGTCAATGTCAATGTCAAGGTCAGGGTCAGGGTCAGGGTCAGGGTAAGGGTCAAGGTAAGGGTCAGGGTCAAGGTCAATGTCATTGTCAGAGTCAGTGTCAGGTTTAGGGTGAGGGTCACCGTCAGGGTCAAGGTCAAGGTCAAGGTCAAGGTCAGGGTCAGGGTCATGGTCATTGTCAAGTTCAGTGTCAGGGTCAGTTTTAGTGTGAGGTTCAAGGTCAAGGTCAGGGTCAGGGTCAGGGTCAAGGTCAAGTTCAAGGTCAAGGTCAAGGTCAAGGTCACGGTCAGGGCAGGTTTAGGTTTAGGGACAGTGTCAGGGTCAGGGTTAGTTTCAGGGTTAAGGTCAGGGTCAGGGCTATGGTCTCGTTCAGTGTCATGGTCACGGTCAGACTTCGGGTCAGGGTCATGGTCAGGGTCAAGGTCAATATCAGGGTCAAAGTCAGGTTCAGGGTTAGGTTCAGGGTCAGGCTGAGGATTATGGTGAGGGTCCGGGTCAGGGTCAGCATTAGGATCAGGTTTAGGGTCAGGTCAGGGTGAGGGTCAGGCGCCGGGTCAGGGTCAGGGTCATGGTAAGACTTAAAGTCAGGGTCAAGGTCAGGGTCAAGGTCCAGGTCAAGCTCAGTGTCAAGGTCAAGGTCAGGGTCAGGGTGAAGATCAAGGTCAAGTTAATGGTCATTGTCAAGATCCAGGTCAGGGTAAGGGTCAGGGTCAGGGTCACGTTCAAGGTCAAGGTCAAGGTCAAGGTCAGGGTCACGGTCAAGGTCAAGGTCAGGGTCAGCGTCAGGGTCAGGTTTAGTGTGAGGGGCAGGGTGAGGGTCAGGATCAAGGTGAAGGTCAAGGTCAGGGACAAGGTCAAGGTCAAGATGAGGGATAGTGTCAGTGTCCCGTTCAGGGTCAGGGTTAGGTTCAGGTTCAAGGTCAGGGTCATGGTCAGGGTCAGGGTCAGACTTAGGGTCAAGGTCAAGGTCAAGGTCAGGGTCAAGGTCAAGGTCAGGGTAAGGGACAAGGTCAAGGTCAAGGTCATGGTCAGGGTCAGGGTCAGGGTCAAGATCAAGATGAAGGGCAGGGTCAGCGTCTTGGTCAGAGTCAGGTCAGGTGCAGGAGCAGTGTCAGGGTCAGGGTCAAGGTCAAGATCAGGGTCAGGGTCAGGGTCAGGGTTAGGTTTAGGGTGAGGGTCAAGACAAAGGTCAGGGTCATGGTCAGGGTCAGGGTCAGACTTAGGGTCAAGGTCAAGGTCAAGGTCAGGGTCAAGGTCAAGGTCAGGGTAAGGGACAAGGTCACGGTCAAGGTCAGGGTCAATGTCAAGGTCAAGGTCAGGGTCAGGGTCAAGGTCACGTTCAGGGTCAGGGTCAAGGTCAAGGTCATTGTCAGAGTCAGTGTCAGATTTAGGGTGAGGGTCAGCATCAGGGTCAAGGTCAAGGTCCGGGTCAGGGTCAGGGTCAGTTTTAGGGTGAGGTTCAGGGTCAAGGTCAGGGTCAGGGTCAGGGTCAAGGTCACGTTCAGTGTCACGGTCACGGTCAGACTTCGGGTCAGGGTCAATGTCAGGGTCAGGGTCAAGTTCAAGGTCAAGCTCAGGGTGAGGGTCAGGTCAAGGTCCAGGTCAAGGTCAGGGTCAGGGTTAGGTTTAGGGTGAGGGTGAGGTTCAGGTTCAGGGTCAAGGTCAGATTTAGGCTGAGGGTCAGGGTCAGGGTCAAGGTCAAATTAAAGTTCAAGTTCAAGGTAAGGGTCAGGCTCAAGTTCAAGGTCAGGGTCAGGGTCAAGGTCAAGGTCAGGGTCAGGGTCAGGTTTAGGGTTAGGGTCAGTGTCAGGGTCAGGGTCAGTTTCAGGGTCAAGGTCAGGGTCAGGGTCAAGGTCACGTTCAGTGTCACGGTCAGACTTAAGGTCAGGGTCAAGATCAGGGACAAGGTCAATGTCAGGGTCAAAGTCAGGTTCAGGGTCAGGCTGACGATTATGGTGAGGGTCAGGGTTAGGGTCAGGGTCAGCATTAGGACCAGGGTTAGGATTAGGTCAGGGTCACGGTCAGGGTGAGGGTCAGGTGCCGGGTCAGGGTCAGGATCACGGTAAGGCATAAAGTCAGGGTCAGGGTCAGGGTAAGGGTCAGGGTCAGGGTCAAGTTCAAGGTCAAGGTCAAGGTCAGGGTCATGGTCAAGGTCAAGGCCAGGGTCAGCGTCAGGGTCAGGTTTAGTGTGAGGGGCAGGGTTAGGTTCAGGTTCAAGGTCAGGGTCATGGTCAGGGTAAGGGTCAGGTTCAAGTTCAAGGTCAGGGTCAGGGTCAGGTTTAGGGTGAGTGTCTGGTTGAGGGTCAGGGTCAAGGTCAAGGTCAGGGTCAGGGTCAGGTTTAGGGTGAGTGTCAGGTTGAGGGTCAGGGTCAAGGTCAAGGTCAGGGTCTGGGTCAGGGTCAAGGTCAAGGTCAAGGTGAGGGGTAGGGTCAAGGTCAAGGTCAAGGTGAGGGGTAGGGTCAGCGTCTTGGTCAGGGTCAGGTCAGGTGCAGGGTCAGTGTCAGGGTCAGGGTCAAGGTCAAGGTAGAGTGAGGGTCAAGGTCAAGGTTAATGTCAGGGTCAGGGTCAAGGTCAAGGTCAGGGTCAGGGTCAAGATCAAGGTCAGGTTCAGTATAAGGGTCAGGATCAGGGTGAGGGTGAGGGTGAGGGTCAGGGTCAAGATCAAGGTCAGGGTCAGGTTCAAGTTCAAGGTCAGGGTCAGGGTCAGGTTTAGGGTGAGTGTCAGGGTGAGGGTCAGGGTAAAGGTCAAGATCAGGGTCAGGGACAAGTTCAAGGTCAAGCACAGGGTGAGGGTCAGGGTCAAGGTCAAGGTCAGGGTCAAGCTCAAAGTCAAGGTCAGGGTCAGGGTCAAGGTCAAGTTCAGGGTCAGGGTCAAGGTGAAGGTTATTGTCAGAGTCCGTGTCAGGTTTAAGGTGAGGGTCAGCGTGAGGGTCAAGGTCAAGGTCAATGTCAGGGTCAGGGTCAGGGTCATTGACAGGGTGAGGTTCAAGGCCAAGGTCCGGGTCAGGGTCAGGTTCAGTTTTAGGGTGAGGGTCAGGGTCAAGGTCAGGGTCAGGGTCAGGGTTAGGTTTAGGGTGAGGGTCAGGGTCAGGGTCAGGGTCAAGGGCAAGGTAAGGGTAAGGCTCAAGTTCAAGGTCAGGGTCAGGCTCAAGGTCAAGGTCAGGGGCAGGGACAAGTTCAAGGTCAAGCTCAGGGTGCGGGTCAGGGTCAAGGTCAAGGTCAAGGTGAGGTTCAATGTCAAGGTCAAGGTCAGGGTCAGGGTCAAGGTCAAGTTCAAGTTCAGGGTCAGGGTCAAGGTCAAGTTCTGGGTCAGGGTCAAGGTCAAGGCCAAGGTCCGGGTCAGTGTCAGGGTCAGGTTCAGTTTCAGGGTGAGGGTCAGGGTCAAGGTCAGGGTCAGGGTCAGGGTCAAGGTCAAGGTCAAGGTCAAGGTCAAAGTCAAGGTCAAGGTCAAATTGAGGGATAGTGTCAGTGTCCAGGTCAGGGTCAGGGTTAGGTTCAGGTTCAAGTTCAGGGTCATGGTCAGGGTCAGACTTAGGGTCAAGGTCAAGATCATGGTCCGGGTCAAGGTCAATGTCAGGGTCAGGGACAAGGTCAAGGTCAAGGTCAGGTTCAGGGTCAGGTTGAGGGTCAGGGTCAAAGTCAAGGTCAAGGTCAGGGTCAACGTCAAGGTCAGGGTCAGGATCAGGGTGAATGTCAGTGTCAGGGTCAAGGTCAAGTTCAGGGTCAGGGTCAAGGTCAAGGTCATTGTCAGAGTCAGTGTCAGGTTTAGGGTAAGGGTCAGCGTCAGGGTCAAGGTCAAGGTCAAGGTCAGGGTCAGGGTCATTGTCAGGGTGAGGGTCAAGGCCAAGGGCCGGGTCAGGGTCAGGGTCAGGGTCAGTTTTAGGGTGAGGGTCAGGGGCAATTTTAGGGTCAGGGTTAGGTTTAGGGTGAGGGTCAGGGTCAAGATCAAGTTCAAGGTCAGGGTCGTGTTCAAGTTCAAGGTCAGGGTCAGGGTCAGGGTCAGGGTGATGGTCAGGGTCAAGTTCAAGGTCAAGTTCAGGGTCAATGTCAATGTCAAGGTCAGGGTCAGGGTCAGGGTCAGGGTAAGGGTCAGGGTCAAGGTCAAGGTAAGGGTCAGGGTCAAGGTCAATGTCATTGTCAGAGTCAGGGTCATGGTCATTGTCAAGTTCAGTGTCAGGGTCAGTTTTAGTGTGAGGTTCAAGGTCAAGGTCAGGGTCAGGGTCAGGGTCATTGTCAAGTTCAGTGTCAGGGTCAGTTTTAGTGTGAGGTTCAAGGTCAAGGTCAGGGTCAGGGTCAGGTTCAAGGTCAAGTTCAAGGTCAAGGTCAAGGTCAAGGTCACGGTCAGGGCAGGTTTAGGTTTAGGGACAGTGTCAGGGTCAGGGTTAGTTTCAGGGTTAAGGTCAGGGTCAGGGCTAAGGTCTCGTTCAGTGTCATGGTCACGGTCAGACTTCGGGTCAGGGTCAAGGTCAGGGTCAAGGTCAATGTCAGGGTCAAAGTCAGGTTCAGGGTTAGGTTCGGGGTCAGGCTGAGGATTATGGTGAGGGTCAGGGTCAGGGTCAGCATTAGGATCAGGTTTAGGGTCAGGTCAGGGTGAGGGTCAGGCGCCGGGTCAGGGTCAGGGTCATGGTAAGACTTAAAGTCAGGGTCAAGGTCAGGGTCAAGGTCCAGGTCAAGCTCAGTGTCAAGGTCAAGGTCAGGGTCAGGGTCAAGGTCAGGGTCAGGGACAAGGTCAAGGTCAAGGTCAGGTTCAGCGTCAGGTTGAGGGTCAGGGTCAAGGTCAAGGTCAAGGTCAGGGTCAATGTCAGGGACAGGGTCAGGGTCAGGGTCAGACTTTGGGTCAGGGTGAATATCAAGGTCAGGGTCAACGTCAAGGTCAGGGTCAGGATCAGGGTGAATGTCAGTGTCAGGGTCAAGGTCAAGTTCAGGGTCAGGGTCAAGGTCAAGGTCATTGTCAGAGTCAGTGTCAGGTTTAGGGTAAGGGTCAGCGTCAGGGTCAAGGTCAAGGTCAAGGTCAGGGTCAGGGTCATTGTCAGGGTGAGGGTCAAGGCCAAGGGCCGGGTCAGGGTCAGGGTCAGGGTCAGTTTTAGGGTGAGGGTCAGGGGCAATTTTAGGGTCAGGGTTAGGTTTAGGGTGAGTGTCAGGGTGATGGTCAGGGTCAAGTTCAAGGTCAAGTTCAGGGTCAATGTCAATGTCAAGGTCAGGGTCAGGGTCAGGGTCAGGGTCAAGGTCAAGGTAAGGGTCAGGGTCAAGGTCAATGTCATTGTCAGAGTCAGTGTCAGGTTTAGGGTGAGGGTCACCGTCAGGGTCAAGGTCAAGGTCAAGGTCAGGGTCAGGGTCATGGTCATTGTCAAGTTCAGTGTCAGGGTCAGTTTTAGTGTGAGGTTCAAGGTCAAGGTCAGGGTCAGGGTCAGGGTCAAGGTCAAGTTCAAAGTCAAGGTCAAGGTCAAGGTCACGGTCAGGGCAGGTTTAGGTTTAGGGACAGTGTCAGGGTCAGGGTTAGTTTCAGGGTTAAGGTCAGGGTCAGGGCTAAGGTCTCGTTCAGTGTCATGGTCACGGTCAGACTTCGGGTCAGGGTCAAGGTCAGGGTCAAGGTCAATGTCAGGGTCAAAGTCAGGTTCAGGGTTAGGTTCAGGGTCAGGCTGAGGATTATGGTGAGGGTCAGGGTCAGGGTCAGCATTAGGATCAGGTTTAGGGTCAGGTCAGGGTGAGGGTCAGGCGCCGGGTCAGGGTCAGGGTCATGGTAAGACTTAAAGTCAGGGTCAAGGTCAGGGTCAAGGTCCAGGTCAAGCTCAGTGTCAAGGTCAAGGTCAGGGTCAGGGTGAAGATCAAGGTCAAGTTAATGGTCATTGTCAAGATCCAGGTCAGGGTAAGGGTCAGGGTCAGGGTCACGTTCAAGGTCAAGGTCAAGGTCAAGGTCAGGGTCACGGTCAAGGTCAAGGTCAGGGTCAGCGTCAGGGTCAGGTTTAGTGTGAGGGGCAGGGTGAGGGTCAGGATCAAGGTGAAGGTCAAGGTCAGGGACAAGGTCAAGGTCAAGATGAGGGATAGTGTCAGTGTCCCGTTCAGGGTCAGGGTTAGGTTCAGGTTCAAGGTCAGGGTCAGGGTCAGGGTCAGACTTAGGGTCAAGGTCAAGGTCAAGGTCAGGGTCAAGGTCAAGGTCAGGGTAAGGGACAAGGTCAAGGTCAAGGTCATGGTCAGGGTCAGGGTCAGGGTCAAGATCAAGATGAAGGGCAGGGTCAGCGTCTTGGTCAGAGTCAGGTCAGGTGCAGGAGCAGTGTCAGGGTCAGGGTCAAGGTCAAGATCAGGGTCAGGGTCAGGGTCAGGGTTAGGTTTAGGGTGAGGGTCAAGACAAAGGTCAGGGTCATGGTCAGGGTCAGGGTCAGACTTAGGGTCAAGGTCAAGGTCAAGGTCAGGGTCAAGGTCAAGGTCAGGGTAAGGGACAAGGTCAAGGTCACGGTCAAGGTCAGGGTCAATGTCAAGGTCAAGGTCAGGGTCAGGGTCAAGGTCAAGTTCAGAGTCAGGGTCAAGGTCAAGGTCATTGTCAGAGTCAGTGTCAGATTTAGGGTGTGGGTCAGCATCAGGGTCAAGGTCAAGGTCCGGGTCAGGGTCAGGGTCAGTTTTAGGGTGAGGTTCAGGGTCAAGTTCAGGGTCAGGGTCAGGGTCAAGGTCACGTTCAGTGTCACGGTCACGGTCAGACTTCAGGTCAGGGTCAAGGTCAGGGTCAAGGTCAATGTCAGGGTCAAAGTCAGGTTCAGGGTTAGGTTCAGGGTCAGGCTGAGGATTATGGTGAGGGTCAGGGTCAGGGTCAGCATTAGGATCAGGGTTAGGGTCAGGTCAGGGTGAGGGTCAGGTGCCGGGTCAGTTTCAGGGTCACGGTAAGACTTAAAGTCAGGGTCAAGGTCAGGGTCAAGGTCCAGGTCAAGCTCAGTGTCAAGGTCAAGGTCAGGGTCAGGGTCAAGGTCAGGGTCAGGGTCAAGTTCAAGGTCAAGCTCAGGGTGAGGGTCAGGTCAAGGTCCAGGTCAAGGTCAGGGTCAGGGTTAGGTTTAGGGTGAGGGTGAGGTTCAGGTTCAGGGTCAGGGTCAGATTTAGGCTGAGGGTCAGGGTCAGGGTCAAGGTCAAATTAAAGTTCAAGTTCAAGGTAAGGGTCAGGCTCAAGTTCAAGGTCAGGGTCAGGGTCAAGGTCAAGGTCAGGGTCAGGGTCAGGTTTAGGGTTAGGGTCAGTGTCAGGGTCAGGGTCAGTTTCAGGGTCAAGGTCAGGGTCAGGGTCAGGGTCAAGGTCACGTTCAGTGTCACGGTCAGACTTAGGGTCAGGGTCAAGATCAGGGACAAGGTCAATGTCAGGGTCAAAGTCAGGTTCAGGGTCAGGCTGACGATTATGGTGAGGGTCAGGGTTAGGGTCAGGGTCAGCATTAGGACCAGGGTTAGGATTAGGTCAGGGTCACGGTCAGGGTGAGGGTCAGGTGCCGGGTCAGGGTCAGGATCACGGTAAGGCATAAAGTCAGGGTCAGGGTCAGGGTAAGGGTCAGGGTCAGGGTCAAGTTCAAGGTCAAGGTCAAGGTCAGGGTCATGGTCAAGGTCAAGGCCAGGGTCAGCGTCAGGGTCAGGTTTAGTGTGAGGGGCAGGGTTAGGTTCAGGTTCAAGGTCAGGGTCATGGTCAGGGTAAGGGTCAGGTTCAAGGTCAAGGTCAGGGTCAGGGTCAGGTTTAGGGTGAGTGTCAGGTTGAGGGTCAGGGTCAAGGTCAAGGTCAGGGTTAAGGTCAGGTTTAGGGTGAGTGTCAGGTTGAGGGCCAGGGTCAAGGTCAAGGTCAGGGTCAGGGTCAGGGTCAAGGTCAAGGTCAAGGTGAGGGGTAGGGTCAAGGTCAAGGTCAAGGTGAGGGGTAGGGTCAGCGTCTTGGTCAGGGTCAGGTCAGGTGCAGGGTCAGTGTCAGGGTCAGGGTCAAGGTCAAGGTAGAGTGAGGGTCAAGGTCAAGGTTAATGTCAGGGTCAGGGTCAAGGTCAAGGTAAGGGTCAGGGTCAAGGTCAAGGTCAGGGTCAGGGTCAAGATCAAGGTCAGGTTCAGTATAAGGGTCAGGATCAGGGTGAGGGTGAGGGTGAGGGTCAGGGTCAAGATCAAGGTCAGGGTCAGGTTCAAGTTCAAGGTCAGGGTCAGGGTCAGGTTTAGGGTGAGTGTCAGGGTGAGGGTCAGGGTAAAGGTCAAGATCAGGGTCAGGGACAAGTTCAAGGTCAAGCACAGGGTGAGGGTCAGGGTCAAGGTCAAGGTCAGGGTCAAGCTCAAAGTCAAGGTCAGGGTCAGGGTCAAGGTCAAGTTCAGGGTCAGGGTCAAGGTGAAGGTTATTGTCAGAGTCCGTGTCAGGTTTAAGGTGAGGGTCAGCGTGAGGGTCAAGGTCAAGGTCAATGTCAGGGTCAGGGTCAGGGTCATTGACAGGGTGAGGTTCAAGGCCAAGGTCCGGGTCAGGGTCAGGTTCAGTTTTAGGGTGAGGGTCAGGGTCAAGGTCAGGGTCAGGGTCAGGGTTAGGTTTAGGGTGAGGGTCAGGGTCAGGGTCAGGGTCAAGGGCAAGGTAAGGGTAAGGCTCAAGTTCAAGGTCAGGGTCAGGCTCAAGGTCAAGGTCAGGGGCAGGGACAAGTTCAAGGTCAAGCTCAGGGTGCGGGTCAGGGTCAAGGTCAAGGTCAAGGTGAGGTTCAATGTCAAGGTCAAGGTCAGGGTCAGGGTCAAGGTCAAGTTCTGGGTCAGGGTCAAGGTCAAGGTCATTGTCAGAGTCAGTGTCAAGTTTAGGGTGAGGGTCAGGGTCAGGGTCAAGGTCAAGGCCAAGGTCCGGGTCAGTGTCAGGGTCAGGTTCAGTTTCAGGGTGAGGGTCAGGGTCAAGGTCAGGGTCAGGGTCAGGGTCAAGGTCAAGGTCAAGGTCAAGGTCAAAGTCAAGGTCAAGGTCAAATTGAGGGATAGTGTCAGTGTCCAGGTCAGGGTCAGGGTTAGGTTCAGGTTCAAGTTCAGGGTCATGGTCAGGGTCAGACTTAGGGTCAAGGTCAAGATCATGGTCCGGGTCAAGGTCAATGTCAGGGTCAGGGACAAGGTCAAGGTCAAGGTCAGGTTCAGGGTCAGGTTGAGGGTCAGGGTCAAGGTCAAGGTCAAGGTCAGGGTCAATGTCAGGGACAGGGTCAGGGTCAGGGTCAGACTTTGGGTCAGGGTGAATATCAAGGTCAGGGTCAACGTCAAGGTCAGGGTCAGGATCAGGGTGAATGTCAGTGTCAGGGTCAAGGTCAAGTTCAGGGTCAGGG
The DNA here is from genome assembly GCA_963989345.1 of Clangula hyemalis. Next base: position 22,115 of record OZ022440.1, read on the forward strand.
TCAAGGTCAAGGTCATTGTCAGAGTCAGTGTCAGGTTTAGGGTAAGGGTCAGCGTCAGGGTCAAGGTCAAGGTCAAGGTCAGGGTCAGGGTCATTGTCAGGGTGAGGGTCAAGGCCAAGGGCCGGGTCAGGGTCAGGGTCAGGGTCAGTTTTAGGGTGAGGGTCAGGGGCAATTTTAGGGTCAGGGTTAGGTTTAGGGTGAGGGTCAGGGTCAAGATCAAGTTCAAGGTCAGGGTCGTGTTCAAGTTCAAGGTCAGGGTCAGGGTCAGGGTCAGGGTGATGGTCAGGGTCAAGTTCAAGGTCAAGTTCAGGGTCAATGTCAATGTCAAGGTCAGGGTCAGGGTCAGGGTCAGGGTAAGGGTCAGGGTCAAGGTCAAGGTAAGGGTCAGGGTCAAGGTCAATGTCATTGTCAGAGTCAGGGTCAGGGTCATTGTCAAGTTCAGTGTCAGGGTCAGTTTTAGTGTGAGGTTCAAGGTCAAGGTCAGGGTCAGGGTCAGGGTCATTGTCAAGTTCAGTGTCAGGGTCAGTTTTAGTGTGAGGTTCAAGGTCAAGGTCAGGGTCAGGGTCAGGTTCAAGGTCAAGTTCAAGGTCAAGGTCAAGGTCAAGGTCACGGTCAGGGCAGGTTTAGGTTTAGGGACAGTGTCAGGGTCAGGGTTAGTTTCAGGGTTAAGGTCAGGGTCAGGGCTAAGGTCTCGTTCAGTGTCATGGTCACGGTCAGACTTCGGGTCAGGGTCAAGGTCAGGGTCAAGGTCAATGTCAGGGTCAAAGTCAGGTTCAGGGTTAGGTTCAGGGTCAGGCTGAGGATTATGGTGAGGGTCAGGGTCAGCATTAGGATCAGGTTTAGGCTCAGGTCAGGGTGAGGGTCAGGCGCCGGGTCAGGGTCAGGGTCATGGTAAGACTTAAAGTCAGGGTCAAGGTCAGGGTCAAGGTCCAGGTCAAGCTCAGTGTCAAGGTCAAGGTCAGGGTCACGGTCAAGGTCAAGGTCAGGGTCAGCGTCAGGGTCAGGTTTAGTGTGAGGGGCAGGGTGAGGGTCAGGATCAAGGTGAAGGTCAAGGTCAGGGACAAGGTCAAGGTCAAGATGAGGGATAGTGTCAGTGTCCTGTTCAGGGTCAGGGTTAGGTTCAGGTTCAAGGTCAGGGTCATGGTCAGGGTCAGGGTCAGACTTAGGGTCAAGGTCAAGGTCAATGTCAGGGTCAAGGTCAAGGTCAGGGTAAGGGACAAGGTCAAGGTCAAGGTCAAGGTCAGGGTCAATGTCAAGGTCAAGGTCAGGGTCAGGGTCAGGGTCAAGGTCAAGTTCAGTGTCAGGGTCAAGGTCAAGGTCATTGTCAGAGTCAGTGTCAGATTTAGGGTGAGGGTCAGCATCAGGGTCAAGGTCAAGGTCAGGGTCAGGGTCAGGGTCATTGTCAAGTTCAGTGTCAGGGTCATTGTCAGGGTGAGGGTCAAGGCCAAGGTCCGGGTCAGGGTCAGGGTCAGTTTTAGGGTGAGGTTCAGGGTCAAGGTCAGGGTCAGGGTCAGGGTCAAGGTCACGTTCAGTGTCACGGTCACGGTCAGACTTCGGGTCAGGGTCAAGGTCAGGGTCAAGGTCAATGTCAGGGTCAAAGTCAGGTTCAGGGTTAGGTTCAGGGTCAGGCTGAGGATTATGGTGAGGGTCAGGGTCAGGGTCAGCATTAGGATCAGGGTTAGGGTCAGGTCAGGGTGAGGGTCAGGTGCCGGGTCAGTTTCAGGGTCACGGTAAGACTTAAAGTCAGGGTCAAGGTCAGGGTCAAGGTCCAGGTCAAGCTCAGTGTCAAGGTCAAGGTCAGGGTCAGGGTCAAGGTCAGGGTCAGGGTCAAGTTCAAGGTCAAGCTCAGGGTGAGGGTCAGGTCAAGGTCCAGGTCAAGGTCAGGGTCAGGGTTAGGTTTAGGGTGAGGGTGAGGTTCAGGTTCAGGGTCAGGGTCAGATTTAGGCTGAGGGTCAGGGTCAGGGTCAAGGTCAAATTAAAGTTCAAGTTCAAGGTAAGGGTCAGGCTCAAGTTCAAGGTCAGGGTCAGGGTCAAGGTCAAGGTCAGGGTCAGGGTCAGGTTTAGGGTTAGGGTCAGTGTCAGGGTCAGGGTCAGTTTCAGGGTCAAGGTCAGGGTCAGGGTCAGGGTCAAGGTCACGTTCAGTGTCACGGTCAGACTTAGGGTCAGGGTCAAGATCAGGGACAAGGTCAATGTCAGGGTCAAAGTCAGGTTCAGGGTCAGGCTGACGATTATGGTGAGGGTCAGGGTTAGGGTCAGGGTCAGCATTAGGACCAGGGTTAGGATTAGGTCAGGGTCAGTGTCAGGGTGAGGGTCAGGTGCCGGGTCAGGGTCAGGATCACGGTAAGGCATAAAGTCGGGGTCAGGGTCAGGGTAAGGGTCAGGGTCAAGTTCAAGGTCAAGGTCAATGTCAAGGTCAAGGTCAGGGTCAGGGTCAAGGTCAAGGTCATTTTCAGAGTCAGTGTCAGGTTTAGGGTGAGGGTCAGCGTCAGGGTGAAGGTCAGGGTTAGGGTCAGAGTCAAGGTCAAGTTCAAGGTCAATTTCGGGGTCAGGGTCAAAGTCAAGTTCATGTTCAATATCAGGGTCAGGGTCAGGGTCAGGGTGAGTGTGAGGGTCAGGGTCAAGGTCAAGGTCATGTTCAATATCAGGGTCAGGTTTAGGGTGAGTGTCAGGTTGAGGGTCAGGGTCAAGGTCAGGGTCAGGGTCAGGGTCAGGGTCAAGGTCAACATCAAGGTGAGGGGTAGGGTCAGGGTCAGGGTCAAGGTCAACATCAAGGTGAGGGGTAGGGTCAAGGTCAAGGTCAAGGTGAGGGGTAGGGTCAGCGTCTTAGTCAGGGTCAGGTCAGGTGGAGGGTCAGTGTCAGGGTCAGGGTCAAGGTCAAGGTCAGGGTCCAGGTCAAGCTCAGGGTCAGGGACAAGTTCAAGGTCACGCTCAGGGTGAGGGTCAGGGTCAAGGTCAAGATCAAGGTCAAGGTCAGGGTCAGGGTTAGGTTCAGGGTGAGGTTCAGGGTCAGGGTCAAGGTCAAGTTAAAGTTCAAGTTCAAGGTAAGGTTCAGGCTCAAGTTGAAGGTCAGGGTCAGGGTCAAGTTCAAGGTCAAGTTCAGGTTCAAGGTCAGGGTCAGGTTCAGGGTGAGGGTCAGGGTCAAGGTCAAGGTCAAGTTCAAGGTCAATTTCGGGGTCAGGGTCAAGGTCAAGGTCAGGTTCAGTATCAGGGTCAGGGTCAGGGTGCGAGTGAGGGTCAGGGTCAAGATCAAGGTCAAGGTCAGGGTCAGGTTGAAGTTCAAGGTCAGGGTCAGGGTCAGGGTCAGGTTTAGGGTGAGTGTCAGGTTGAAGTTCAAGGTCAAGGTCATTGTCAGAGTCAGTGTCAGATTTAGGGTGAGGGTCAGCATCAGGGTCAAGGTCAGGGTCAGCGTCAGTGTCAAGGTCAAGGTCAAGGTGAGGGGTAGGGTCAGCGTCTTGGTCAGGGCCAGGTCAGGTGCAGGGTCAGTGTCAGGGTCAGGGTCAAGGTCAAGGTCGGGTCAAGGTCAACATCAGGGAAAGGGACAGGGTCAATGTCAAGGACAGGGTCATGGTCAGGGTCAGGGGCAGGGTCAAGGTCAAGGTCAAGTTCAAGTTAAGGGTCAATGTCAAGCTCAGGGTCAGGGTCAAGGTCAAGTTCAAGGTCAATTTCGGGGTTAAGGTCAAGGTCAAGGTCAGGTTCAGTATCAGGGTCAGGGTAAGGGTGCGAGTGAGGGTCAGGGTCAGGGTCAAGATCAAGGTCAAGGTCAGGGTCAGGCTGAAGTTCAAGGTCAGGGTCAGGGTCAGGGTCAAAGTCAAGTTCAAGGTGAGGGGTAGGGTCAGCGTCTTGGTCAGGGCCAGGTCAGGTGCAGGGTCAGTGTCAGGGTCAGGGTCAAGGTAAACGTCAGCGAAAGGGACAGGGTCAAGGTCAAGGACAGGGTCATGGTCAGGGTCAGGGTCAGGGACAAGTTCAAGGTCAAGCTCAGGGTGACGGTCAGGGTCAAGGTCAAGGTCAAGGTCAGGGTCAATGTCAAGGTCAAGGTCAGGGTCAGGGTCAAGGTCAAGTTCAGTGTCAGGGTCAAGGTCATTGTCAGAGTCAGTGTCAGATTTAGGGTGAGGGTCAGCATCAGGGTCAAGGTCAAGGTCAGGGTCAGGGTCAGGGTCATCGTCAAGTTCAGTGTCAAGGTCATTGTCAGGGTGAGGGTCAAGGCCAAGGTCCGGGTCAGGGTCAGGGTCAGTTTTAGGGTGAGGTTCAGGGTCAAGGTCAGGGTCAGGGTCAGGGTCAAGGTCACGTTCAGTGTCACGGTCACGGTCAGACTTCGGGTCAGGGTCAAGGTCAGGGTCAAGGTCAATGTCAGGGTCAAAGTCAGGTTCAGGGTTAGGTTCAGGGTCAGGCTGAGGATTATGGTGAGGGTCAGGGTCAGGGTCAGCATTAGGATCAGGGTTAGGGTCAGGTCAGGGTGAGGGTCAGGTGCCGGGTCAGTTTCAGGGTCACGGTAAGTCTTAAAGTCAGGGTCAAGGTCAGGGTCAAGGTCCAGGTCAAGCTCAGTGTCAAGGTCAAGGTCAGGGTCAGGGTCAAGGTCAGGGTCAGGGTCAAGTTCAAGGTCAAGCTCAGGGTGAGGGTCAGGTCAAGGTCCAGGTCAAGGTCAGGGTCAGGGTTAGGTTTAGGGTGAGGGTGAGGTTCAGGTTCAGGGTCAGGGTCAGATTTAGGCTGAGGGTCAGGGTCAGGGTCAAGGTCAAATTAAAGTTCAAGTTCAAGGTAAGGGTCAGGCTCAAGTTCAAGGTCAGGGTCAGGGTCAAGGTCAAGGTCAGGGTCAGGGTCAGGTTTAGGGTTAGGGTCAGTGTCAGGGTCAGGGTCAGTTTCAGGGTCAAGGTCAGGGTCAGGGTCAGGGTCAAGGTCACGTTCAGTGTCACGGTCAGACTTAGGGTCAGGGTCAAGATCAGGGACAAGGTCAATGTCAGGGTCAAAGTCAGGTTCAGGGTCAGGCTGACGATTATGGTGAGGGTCAGGGTTAGGGTCAGGGTCAGCATTAGGACCAGGGTTAGGATTAGGTCAGGGTCACAGTCAGGGTGAGGGTCAGGTGCCGGGTCAGGGTCAGGATCACGGTAAGGCATAAAGTCAGGGTCAGGGTCAGGGTAAGGGTCAGGGTCAGGGTCAAGTTCAAGGTCAAGGTCAAGGTCAGGGTCATGGTCAAGGTCAAGGCCAGGGTCAGCGTCAGGGTCAGGTTTAGTGTGAGGGGCAGGGTTAGGTTCAGGTTCAAGGTCAGGGTCATGGTCAGGGTAAGGGTCAGGTTCAAGTTGAAGGTCAGGGTCAGGGTCAGGTTGAAGTTCAAGGTCAGGGTCAGGGTCAGGGTCAAGGTCAAGTTCAAGGTGAGGGGTAGGGTCAGCGTCTTGGTCAGGGCCAGGTCAGGTGCAGGGTCAGTGTCAGGGTCAGGGTCAAGGTAAACGTCAGCGAAAGGGACAGGGTCAAGGTCAAGGACAGGGTCATGGTCAGGGTCAGGGTCAGGGACAAGTTCAAGGTCAAGCTCAGGGTGACGGTCAGGGTCAAGGTCAAGGTCAGAGTCAATGTCAAGGTCAATGTCAGGGTCACGGTCAAGGTCAAGTTCAGGGTCAGGGTCAAGGTCAAGGTCATTGTCAGAGTCAGTGTCAGGTTTAGGGTGAGGGTCAGCATCAGGGTCAAGGTCAAGGTCAGGGTCAGGGTCAGGGTCATTGTCAAGTACAGTGTCAGGGTCATTGTCAGGGTGAGGGTCAAGGCCAAGGTCCGGGTCAGGGTCAGGGTCAGTTTTAGGGTGAGGTTCAGGGTCAAGGTCAGGGTCAGGGTCAGGGTCAAGGTCAGGGTCAAGGTCAATGTCAGGGTCAAAGTCAGGTTCAGGGTTAGGTTCAGGGTCAGGCTGAGGATTATGGTGAGGGTCAGGGTTAGGGTTAGGGTCAGCATTAGGACCAGGGTTAGGGTTAGGTCAGGGTCATGGTCAGGGTGAGGGTCAGGTGCCGGGTCAGGGTCACGGTAAGACATAAAGTCAGGGTCAGGGTCATTGTCAAGGTCAAGGTCAGGGTCAGGGTCAGGGTCAGGGTCAAGTTCAAGGTCAAGGTCAAGGTCAGGGTCACGGTCAAGGTCAAGGCCAGGGTCAGCGTCAGGGTCAGGTTTAGTGTGAGGGGCAGGGTTAGGTTCAGGTTCAAGGTCAGGGTCATGGTCAGGGTCAGGGTCAGACTTAGTGTCAAGGTCAAGGTCAAGGTCCCGGTCAAGGTCAAGGTCAGGGTAAGGGTCAAGGTCAAGGTCAAGGTCAGGGTCAGGTTCAAGTTCAAGGTCAAGGTCAGGGTCAGGTTTAGGGTGAGTATCAGGTTGAGGGTCAGGGTCAAGGTCAAGGTCAGGGTCAGGGTGAGGGTCAGGGTCAAGGTCAAGGTGAGAGTTAGGGTCAAGGTCAAGGTCAAGGTGAGGGGTATGGTCAGCGTCTTGGTCAGGGTCAGGTCAGGTGCAGGGTCAGGGTCAGGGTCAGGGTCAAGGTCAAGGCCAAGGTCAGGGTCATGGTCAGGGTCAGGGTCAGGGACAAGTTCAAGGTCAAGCTCAGGTTGAGGGTCAGGGTCAAGGTCAAGATAAAGGTCAAAGTCAATGTCAATGTCAAATTCAAGGTCAGGGTCAGGGTCAAGGTCAAGGTCAGAGTCAGGGTCAAGGTCAAGGTCATTGTCAGAGTTAGTGTCAGGTTTAGGGTGAGGGTCAGCATCAGGGTCAAGGTCAAGGTCAAGGTCAGGTTCAAGGTCAGGGTCAAGGTCAAATTCAGTGTAAGGGTCATTGTCAGGGTCAGGGTCAAGGTCAAGGTCAAGGTCAAGGTCAAGGTCAGGGTCAGGGTTAGGTTTAGGGTGAGGGTCAGGGTCAGGGTTAAGGTCAAGTTAAAGTTCAAGTTCAAGGTAACGTTCAGGCTCAAGTTGAAGGTCAGGGTCAGGGTCAAGTTCAAGGTCAGGGTCAGGGTCAAGGTCAGGGTCAGGGTCAGGGTCAAGGTCAGGGTCAGGGTCAGGTTCAAGGTTAAGGTCAAGATGAGGGTTAGTGTCAGTGTCCTGTTCAGGGTCAGGGTTAGGTTCAGGTTCAAGGTCAGGGTCATGGTCAGGGTAAGTGTCAGACTTAGGGTCAAGGTCAAAGTCAAGGTCCGGGTCAAGTTCAAGGTCAGGGTAAGGGACAATGTCAAGGTCAAGGTCAGGGTCAGGGTCAAGGTCAAGGTCAATTTAAAGTTCAGGGTCAATGTCAAGGTCAAGGTCAGGGTGTGGGTCAAGGTCAAGGTAAGGGTCAGGGTCAAGGTCAAGGTCAGGGTCAGGGTCAGGGTCAGGGTCAAGGTCAAGTTCAAGGTCAATTTCGGGGTCAGGGTCAAGGTCAAGGTCAAGGTCAGGTTCATTATCAGGGTCAGGGTCAGGGTGAGGGTGAGGGTGAGGGTCAGGGTCAAGGTCAAGGTCAGGGTCAGGTTCAAGTTCAAGGTCAGGTTCAGGGTCAGGTTTAGGGTGAGTGTCAGTGTGAGGGTCAGGGTCAAGGTCAAGGTCAGGGTCAGGGTCAAGGTCAAGGTGAAGGGTAGGGTCAAGGTCAACGTCAAGGTGAGGGGTAGGGTCAGCGTCTTGGTCAGGGTCATGTCAGGTGCAGGGTCAGTGTCAGGGTCAGCGTCAAGGTCAAGTTCAAGGTCAGGGTCCAGGTCAAGGCCAGGGTCAGGGACAAGGTCAAGGTCAAGGTCAGGGTCATAGTAAGGGTGAGGGTCAGGGTCAAGGTCAAGGTCAAATTCAATTTAAGGGTCAATGTCAAAGTCAAGATCAGGGTCAGGGTCAAGGTCAAGTTCAGGGTCAGGGTCAAGTTCAAGGTCAGAGTCAGGGTCAGGTTTAGGGTGAGTGTCAGGGTCTGGGTCAAAGTCAAGTTAAAGTTCAAGTTCAAGGTAAGGTTCAGGCTCAAGTTGAAGGTCAGGGTCAAGTTCAAGGTCAGGGTCAGGGTCAAGGTCAGGGTCAGGGTCAGGGTCAAGGTCAGGGTCAGGGTCAGGGTCAAGGTCAGGGTTAGGTTCAGGTTCAAGTTCAGGGTCATGGTCAGGGTCAGGGTCAGACTTAGGGTCAAGGTCAAAATCAAGGGCAGGGTCAAGGTCAAGGTCAGGGTAAGGGACAAGGTTAAGGTCAACGTCAGGGTCATGGTCAGGGTGAGGGTCAGGGTCAATGTCAAAGTCAAGATCAGGGTCAGGGTCATGGTCAAGTTCAGGGTCAGGGTCAAGTTCAAGGTCAGAGTCAGGTCAGGTGCAGGATCAGTGTCATGGTCAGGGTCAAGGTCAAGGTCAGGGTCAGGGTCAAGGTCAACATCAGGGTAAGGGACAGGGTCAAGACAAAGGTCAGGGTCATGGTCAGGGTCAGGGTCAGACTTAGGGTCAGGGTCAAGGTCAGGGTCCAGGTCAAGGTCAGGGTCAGGGACAATGTCAAGATCAAGCTCAGGGTGAGGGTCAAAGTCAAGGTCAAGGTCAGGGTCAATGTAAAGGTCAAGGTCAGGGTCATGGTCAAGGTCAAGTTCAGGGTCAGGGTCAAGGTCATTGTCAGAGTCATTGTCAGGTTTAGAGTGAGGGTCAGCGTCAGGGTCAAGGTCAAGGTCAATGTCAGGGTCAGGGTCAGGGTCAAGGTCAACTTCAAGGTCAATTTCGGGGTCAGGGTCAAGGTCAAGGTCAGGTTCAGTATCAGGGTCAGGGTCAGGGTGCGAGTGAGGGTCAGGGTCAGGGTCAAGATCAAGGTCAAGGTCGGGGTCAGGGTCAAGGTCAAGTTCAAGGTGAGGGGTAGGGTCAGCGTTTTGGTCAGGGCCAGGTCAGGTGCAGGGTCAGTGTCAGGGTCAGGGTCAAGGTCAAGGTCAAGGTCGGGTCAAGGTCAACGTCAGGGAAAGGGACAGGGTCAAGGTCAAGGACAGGGTCATGGTCAGGGTCAGGGTCAGGGACAAGTTCAAGGTCAAGCCCAGGGTCAAGGTCAAGATCAAGGTCAAGGTCAGGGTCAATGTCAAGGTCAAGATCAGGGTCAGGGTCAAGGTCAAGTTCAGAGTCAGGGTCAAGGTCAAGGTCATTGTCAGAGTCAGTGTCAGGTTTAGGGTGAGGGTCAGCATCAGGGTCAAGGTCAAGGTCAGGGTCAGGGTCAGGGTCATTGTCAGGTTCAGTGTCAGGGTCATTGTCAGGGTGAGGGTCAAGGCCAAGGTCCCGGTCAGTGTCAGGGTCAGTTTTAGGTTGTGGTTCAGGGTCAGGGTCAGGTTCAGGGTCAGGGTCAAGGTCAGGGTCAAGGTCAAGGTCATTGTCAGAGTCAGTGTCAGGTTTAGGGTGAGGGTCAGCATCAGGGTCAAGGTCAGGGTCAGGGTCAGGGTCAGGGTCATTTTCAAGTTCAGTGTCAGGGTCATTGTCAGGGTGAGGGTCAAGGCCAAGGTCCGGGTCAGGGTCAGGGTCAGTTTTAGGGTGAGGTTCAGGGTCAAGGTCAGGGTCAGGGTCAGGGTCAAGGTCACGTTCAGTGTCACGGTCACGGTCAGACTTCGGGTCAGGGTCAAGGTCAGGGTCAAGGTCAATGTCAGGGTCAAAGTCAGGTTCAGGGTTAGGTTCAGGGTCAGGCTGAGCATTATGGTGAGGTTCAGGGTCAGGGTTAGCATTAGGACCAGGGTTAGGGTCTGGTCAGGGTGAGGGTCAGGTGCCGGGTCAGTTTCAGGGTCACGGTAAGACTTAAAGTCAGGGTCAAGGTCAGGGTCAAGGTCCAGGTCAAGCTCAGTGTCAAGGTCAAGGTCAGGGTCAGGGTCAAGGTCAGGGTCAGGGTCAAGTTCAAGGTCAAGCTCAGGGTGAGGGTCAGGTCAAGGTCCAGGTCAAGGTCAGGGTCAGGGTTAGGTTTAGGGTGAGGGTGAGGTTCAGGTTCAGGGTCAGGGTCAGATTTAGGCTGAGGGTCAGGGTCAGGGTCAAGGTCAAATTAAAGTTCAAGTTCAAGGTAAGGGTCAGGCTCAAGTTCAAGGTCAGGGTCAGGGTCAAGGTCAAGGTCAGGGTCAGGGTCAGGTTTAGGGTTAGGGTCAGTGTCAGGGTCAGGGTCAGTTTCAGGGTCAAGGTCAGGGTCAGGGTCAAGGTCACGTTCAGTGTCACGGTCAGACTTAGGGTCAGGGTCAAGATCAGGGACAAGGTCAATGTCAGGGTCAAAGTCAGGTTCAGGGTCAGGCTGACGATTATGGTGAGGGTCAGGGTTAGGGTCAGGGTCAGCATTAGGACCAGGGTTAGGGTTAGGTCAGGGTCATGGTCAGGGTGAGGGTCAGGTGCCGGGTCAGGGTCACGGTAAGACATAAAGTCAGGGTCGGGGTCATTGTCAAGGTCAAGGTCAGGGTCAGGGTCAGGGTCAGGGTCAAGTTCAAGGTCAGGGTCAGCGTCAGGGTCAGGTTTAGTGTGAGGGGCAGGGTTAGGTTCAGGTTCAAGGTCAGGGTCATGGTCATGGTCAGGGTCAGACTTAGGGTCAAGGTCAAGGTCAAGGTCCCGGTCAAGGTCAAGGTCAGGGTAAGGGACAAGGTCAAGGTCAGGGTCAGGGTCAGGTTGAGGGTCAAGTTCAAGTTCAAGTTCAGGGTCAATGTCAAGGTCAATGTCAGTGTCAAGGTCAAGGTTAAGTTCAAGTTCAGGGTCAATGTCAAGGTCAGGGTCAGAGTCAGGGTAAAGGTCAAGTTCAAGGTCAATTTCGGGGTCAGGGTCAAGGTCAAGGTCAGGTTCAGTATCAGGGTCAGGGTCAGGGTGCGAGTGAGGGTCAGGGTCAAGATCAAGGTCAAGGTCAAGGTGAGGGGTAGCAGCGTCTTGGTCAGAGTCAGGTCAGGTGCAGGATCAGTGTCAGGGTCAGGGTCAAGGTCAAGGTCAACGGCAGGGTCAAGGTCAAGGTCAGGGTAAGGGACAAGGTCAAGGTCAGGGTCATGGTCAGGGTGAGGGTCAGGGTCAAGATCAAGGTCAAGTTCAATTTAAAGGTCAATGTCAAAGTCAAGATCAGGGTCAGTGTCAAGGTCAAGTTAATGGTCAGGGTCAAGTTCAAGGTCAGGGTCAGGGTCAGGTTTAGGGTGAGTGTCAGGGTGAGGGTCAGGGTCAATGTCAAAGTCAAGATCAGGGTCAGGGTCAAGGTCAAGTTCAGGGTCAAGGTCAAGTTCAAGGTCAGAGTCAGGTCAGGTGCAGGATCAGTGTCATGGTCAGGGTCAAGGTCAAGGTCAGGGTCAGGGTCAGGGTCAAGTTCAAGGTCAAGGTGAGGGGTAGGGTCAGCGTCTTGGTCAGGGCCAGGTCAGGTGCAGGGTCAGTGTCAGGGTCAGGGTCAAGGTCAAGGTCAAGGTCGGGTCATGGTCAACGTCAGGGAAAGGGACAGGGTCAAGGTCAAGGACAGGGTCATAGTCAGTGTCAGGGTCAGGGACAAGTTCAAGGTCAAGCTCAGGGTGATGGTCAGGGTCAGGGTGAAGGTCAAGGTCATTGTCAGAGTCAGTGTCAGGTTTAGGGTGAGGGTCAGCATCAGGGTCAAAATCAAGTTAAAGTTCAAGTTCAAGGTAAGGTTCAGGCTCAAGTTGAAGGTCAGGGTCAGGGTCAGGGTCAAGTTCAAGGTCAGGGTCAGGGTCAAGGTCAGGGTCAGGGTTAGGGTCAATGTCAGGGTCAGGGTCATGGTCAGGGTGAGGGTCAGGGTCAAGGTCAAGGTCAAGTTCAAGTTCAGGGTCAAGGTCAGGGTCAGGGTCAGGGTCAAGGTCAAGGTCAAGGTCAATTTCAGGGTCAGGGTCAAGATCAAGGTCAGGTTCAGTATCAGGGTCAGTGTCAGGGTGCGAGTGAGGGTCAGGGTCAGGGTCAAGATCAAGGTCAAGGTCAGGGTCAGGTTGAAGTTCCAGGTCAGGTTCAGGGTCAGGGTCAGGTTTAGGGTGAGTGTCAGGTTGAGGGTCAGGTTGAAGTTCGTGGTCAGGGTCAGGGTCAGGGTCAAGGTCAAGGTCAAGGTCAGGGTCAAGGTCAAGGTCAAGGTCAGGGTCAGGGTCAAGGTCAAGTTCAGTGTCAGGGTCAGGGTCAGTTTTAGGGTGAGGGTCAGGGTCAAGGTCAGGGTCAAGGTCAGGGTCAAGGTCAATGTCAGGGTCAAAGTCAGGTTCAGGGTTAGGTTCAGGGTCAGGCTGAGGATTATGGTGAGGGTCAGGGTCAGGGTCAGCATTAGGATCAGGGTTAGGGTCAGGTCAGGGTGAGGGTCAGGTGCCGGGTCAGTTTCAGGGTCACGGTAAGACTTAAAGTCAGGGTCAAGGTCAGGGTCAGGGTCAAGTTCAAGGTCAAGCTCAGGGTGAGGGTCAGGTCAAGGTCAAGGTCAAGGTCAGGGTCAGGGTCAGGGTTAGGTTTAGGGTGAGGGTGAGGTTCAGGTTCAGGGTCAGGGTCAGATTTAGGCTGAGGGTCAGGGTCAGGGTCAAGGTCAAATTAAAGTTCAAGTTCAAGGTAAGGGTCAGGCTCAAGTTCAAGGTCAGGGTCAGGGTCAGGGTCAAGGTCAGGGTCAGGGTCAGGTTTAGGGTTAGGGTCAGTGTCAGGGTCAGGGTCAGTTTCAGGGTCAAGGTCAGGGTCAGGGTCAGGGTCACGTTCAGTGTCACGGTCAGACTTAGGGTCAGGGTCAAGATCAGGGACAAGGTCAATGTCAGGGTCAAAGTCAGGTTCAGGGTCAGGCTGACGATTATGGTGAGGGTCAGGGTTAGGGTCAGGGTCAGCATTAGGACCAGGGTTAGGATTAGGTCAGGGTCACGGTCAGGGTGAGGGTCAGGTGCCGGGTCAGGGTCAGGGTCATTGTCAAGGTCAAGGTCAAGTTCAGGGTCAGGGTCAGGGTCAGGGTCAGGGTGAAGGTAACGTTCAAGGTCAAGGTCAAGGTCAGGGTCACGGTCAAGGTCAAGGCCAGGGTCAGCGTCAGGGTCAGGTTTAGTGTGAGGGGCAGGGTTAGGTTCAGGTTCAAGGTCAGGTTCATTGTCAGGGTCAGGGTCAGACTTAGGGTCAAGGTCAAGGTAAAGGTCCGGGTCAAGGTCAAGGTCAGGGTCAGGGTCAGGGTGAGGGTCAAGGTCAAGTTCAAGTCCAGGGTCATTGTCAAGTTTGATGTCAGGGTCAAGGTCAAGGTAAGGGTCAAGGTGAAGTTCAAGGTCAATTTCAGGGTCAGTGTGAAGGTCAAGGTCAGGTTCAGTATAAGGGTCAGGGTCAGGGTGAGGGTGAGGGTCAGGGTCAAGATCAAGGTCAGGGTCAGGTTCAAGTTCAAGGTCAGGGTCAGGGTCAGGTTTAGGGTGAGTGTCAGGGTGAGGGTCAGGGTAAAGGTCAAGGTGAGGGTCAGGGACAAGTTCAAGGTCAAGCACATGGTGAGGGTCAGGGTCAAGGTCAAGTTCAGGGTCAGGGTCAAGGTCAAGGTCATTTTCAGAGTCCGTGTCAGGTTTAAGGTGAGGGTCAGCGTCAGGGTCAAGGTCAAGGTCAAGGTCAGGGTCAGGGTCAGGGTCATTGACAGGGTGAGGTTCAAGGCCAAGGTCCGGGTCCGGGATTGGTTTAGGGTGAGGGTCAGGGTCAGGGTCAAGGGCAAGGTAAGGGTCAGGCTCAAGTTCAAGGTCAGGGTCAGGCTCAAGGTCAAGGTCAATGTCAGGGAAAAGTTCAAGGTCAAGCTCAGGGTGCGGGTCAGTGTCAAGGTCAAGGTCAAGGTCAAGGTCAGGTTCAATGTCAAAGATAAGGTCAGGGTTAGGGTCAAGGTCAAGTTCAGGGTAAGGGTCAAGTTCAAGGTCATTGTCAGAGTCAGTGTCAAGTTTAGAGTGAGGGTGAGGGTCAGGGTCAAGGTCAAGGTCAAGGTCAGGGTCAGGGTCAGGGTCATTGAGAGGGTGAGGTTCAAGGCCAAGGTCCGGGTCCGGGTCAGGGATTGGTTTAGGGTGAGGGTCAGGGTCAGGGTCAAGGGCAAGGTAAGGGTCAGGCTCAAGTTCAAGGTCAGGGTCAGGCTCAAGGTCAAGGTCAATGTCAGGGAAAAGTTCAAGGTCAAGCTCAGGGTGCGGGTCAGTGTCAAGGTCAAGGTCAAGGTCAAGGTCAGGTTCAATGTCAAAGATAAGGTCAGGGTCAGGGTCAAGGTCAAGTTCAGGGTAAGGGTCAAGTTCAAGGTCATTGTCAGAGTCAGTGTCAAGTTTAGGGTGAGGGTGAGGGTCAGGGTCAAGGTCAAGGTCAAGGTCAGGGTCAGGGTCAGTGTCAGGGTCATTGTCAAGTTCAGTGTCAGGGTCATTGTCAGGGTGAGGGTCAAGGCCAAGGGCCGGGTCAGGGTCAGGGTCAGGGTCCGTTTTAGGGTGAGGGTCAGGGTCAAGGTCAGGGTCAGGGTCAAGGTCAAGGTCAAGGCCAAGGTGAGGGATAGTGTCAGTGTCCCGGTCAGTGTCAGGGTTAGGTTCAGGTTCATGTTCAGGGTCATGGTCAAGGTCAAGGTCCGGGTCAAGGTCAAGGTCAAGGTCAGAGACAGGTTCAAGTTCAAGGTCAGGGTCAGGGTCAGTGTCAGGTCAGACTTAGGGTCAGGGTTAAGGTCAAGGTCAAGCTCAGGTTGAGGGTTAGGGTCAAGGTCAAGTTTAAGTTCAGGGTCCATGTCAATGTCAAGGTCAGGGTCAGGGTCAAGGTCAAGTTCAGGGTCAGGGTCATTGTCGGGGTGAGGGTCAAGGCCAAGTTTCGGGTTAGGGTCAGGGTCAGTTTTAGGTTGAGGGTCAGGGTCAAGTTCAGGGTCAGGGTCAAGTTCAAGGTCGGAGTCAAGTTCAGGGTGAGTGTCAGTTTTAGTGTTAAGGTCACGGTCAGGTTTAGGGTGAGCGTCAGGTTCAGTTCTAGGGTCAGGGTCAGGTTTAGGGTGAGTGTCAGGGTGAGGGTCAGGGTCAAGATCAAGTTCAAGGTCAGGGTCAGGTTCAAGTTCAAGGTCAGGGTCAGGGTCAGGGTAAGGGTCAGGGTCAAGGGCAGGTTAAAGATCAAGGTCAAGGTCAGGGTCAGGGTCAAGGTCAAGGTCAGGGTCAAAGTCAGGTTCAGGGTAGGGTTTGGATTAGAGTCAGGGTTAGGGTCAAGTTCAAGTTTACAGTCAGGGTCAGGGTCAGGGTCAGGGTCAGGGTCACGGTCAGACTAAGTGTCAGGGTCAAGGTCTGGGTCAAGTTCAAGGTCAGGGTAAGGTTAAGTTCAAGGTCAGGTTCATTGTCAGGGTCAGTGTCAGGGTCAAGGTCAAGGTCAGGGTCAGGGTCAGGGTCAAGGTCAAGGTCAGGGTCAGTGTCAAGGTAAAGGTCAAGGTCTAGGTCAATGTCAGGGTCAGGGTCAAGGTCAAGATCAAGGTGAATGTCAATTTCGGGGTCAAAGTCAGGTTCAGGTTCTCAGTCACGGTCAGGGTCAAGGTCAAAGTCAGGGTCAAAGTCAGTTTCAGGGTTAGGGTCAGGGTGAGGGTGAGGATTAGGGTCATGGTCAGTGTTAGGGTCACGGTCAGGATTATAGTCAGGGTTAGGGTCAAGGTCAGGGTCACAGTAAGCGTCAGGGTCAGGTGCAGGGTCAGGGTCACGGTCAGACTTAGTGTCAGGGTCAAGGTCAAGGTCAAGGTCAGGGTCAGGGTCAGGGTCAAGTACAAGGTCAGGGTCACGGTCAGGGTCAAGTTCAAGTTCAAGGTCAGGGTCAGGGTCAGGGTCAAGGTCTGGGTCAAGGTCAAGGTGAAGGTCAGGGTCACGGTCAGGGTCAAGGTCAAGGTCAGGGTCAGGGTCAGCGTCAATGTCAGCGTCAAGCTCAGTGTCAAGTTCAAGGTCAGAATCACGGTCAAGGTCAAGGTCAGGGTCAGGGTCAGTTTCAGGGTCACGGTCAGGGTCAGGGTCAGGGTCACGGTCAGACTAAGTGTCAGGGTCAAGGTCTGGGTCAAGTTCAAGGTCAGGGTAAGGTCAAGTTCAAGGTCAGGTTCATTGTCAGGGTCAGTATCAGGGTCAAGGTCAAGGTCAGGGTCAGGGTCAGGGTCAAGGTCAAGGTCAGGGTCAGTGTCAAGGTAAAGGTCAAGGTCTAGGTCAATGTCAGGGTCAGGGTCAAGGTCAAGATCAAGGTGAATGTCAATTTCGGGGTCAAAGTCAGGTTCATGTTCTGGGTCACGGTCAGGGTCGGGGTCAGGTTCAGGGTCAAGGGCAGGTTAAAGATCAAGGTCAAGGTAACGGTCAGGGTCAAGGTCAAGGTAAGCGTCAAAGTCAGTTTCAGGGTTAGGGTCACGGTGAGTGTGAGGATTAGGGTCAGGGTCAGGGTTAGGGTCAGGGTCAGGATTATAGTCAGGGTTAGGGTCAAGGTCAGGGTCACAGTAAGCGTCAGGGTCAGGTGCAGGGTCAGGGTCACGGTCAGACTTAGTGTCAGGGTCAAGGTCAAGGTCAAGGTCAGGGTCAGGGTCAGGGTCAAGTACAAGGTCAGGGTCAGGGTCAGGGTCAAGTTCAAGTTCAAGGTCAGGGTCAGGGTCAAGGTCTGGGTCAAGGTCAAGGTGAAGGTCAGGGTCACGGTCAGGGTCAAGGTCAAGGTCAAGGTCAGGGTCAGCGTCATGGTCATGGTCAGACTTAGGGTCAGGGTCAGGGTCAGGGTCAAGTTCAAGGTCAAGCTCAGTGTCAAGGTCAAGGTCAGGGTCAGGGTCAGGGTCAAGGTCAAGGTCAAGTTCAAGGTCAGTGTCAAGGTCAGCGTCAAGCTCAGTGTCAAGTTCAAGGTCAGAATCACGGTCAAGGTCAAGGTCAGGATCAGGGTCAGTTTCAGGGTCACGGTCAGGGTCAGGGTCAGGGTCAAGGGCAGGTTAAAGGTCAAGGTCAAGGTAAGGGTCAGGGTCAAGGTCAAGGTCAGGGTCAAAGTCAGGTTCAGGGTTAGGGTCAGGGTCAGGATTAGAGTCAGGGTTAGGGTCAAGTTCAGGTTCACAGTCAGGGTCAGGATTAGAGTCAGGGTTAGGGTCAAGTTCAGGTTCACAGTCAGGGTCAGGGTCAGGTGCAGGGTCAGGGTCAGAGTCAAGTTCAATGTCAGGTTCAGGGTCAGGGTCAAGGTCAAGGTCAGGGTCAGGGTCAGGGTCAAGTTCAAGGTCAGGGTCAAGGTCAAGTTCAGTGTCAGGGTCAAGGTCAGTGTCAGGGTCAGGGTCAGGGTCAGGGTCAGGTTCAGTTTTAGGGTGAGGGTGAGTGTTAGATTTAGGGTCAAAGTCAACGTCAAGAGCAAGGTCAGGGTCAGGCTCAAGGTCAAGGTCAGTGTCAGGGTCAATGTCAGTTTTAGGGTGAGTGTCAGTGTGATTGTCAGGGTCAAGGTCAGGGTCAAGGTCAGGGCCAATACAAGGTCAAGGTCAGGTTCAGTGTCAAGGTTAAGTCAATGTCAGGTTCAAGGTCAAGATCAAGTTCAGGGTCAGTGTCAAGGTCAAGGTCAAGGTCAACGTCAGGGTCAATGTCAGTGTCAAGCTCAGTGTCAAGGTCAAGGTCAGGGTCATGGTCAAGGTCAAGGTCAGGGTCAGGGTCATTGTCAAGGTCAAGGTCAGGATCAGGGTCAGGTTCAGGTTCAGGGTCACGGTCAGGGTCAGGGTCAGGGTCAAAGGCAGGTTAAAGATCAAGGTCAAGGTAACGGTCAGGGTCAAGGTCAAGGTAAGCGTCAAAGTCAGTTTCAGGGTTAGGGTCAGGGTAAGGGTGAGGATTAGGGTCAGGGTCAGGGTTAGGGTCAGGGTCAGGATTATAGTCAGGGATAGGGTCAAGGTCAGGGTCACAGTAAGCGTCAGGGTCAGGTGCAGGGTCAGGGTCACGGTCAGACTTAGTGTCAAGGTCAAGGTCAAGGTCAAGGTCAAGGTCAAGGTCACGGTCACGGTCAGGGTCAATTTCAAAGTCAGGGTCAGGGTCAGGGTCAGGGTCAATTTCAAGGTCAGGGTCAGGGTCAGGGTCAGGGTCAATTTCAAGGTCAAGGTCAGGGTCAGGGTCAAGGTCAAGGTCAGGGTCAGGGTCAAGGTGAAGGTCAAAGTCAGGGTCAGGGTCAAGGTCAAGGTCAGGGTCAGGGTCAGGGTCATGGTCAGACTTAGGGTCAGGGTCAGGGTCAGTGTCAGGTTTAGGGTCAGGGTTAGGGTCAGGGTCAGGGTTAGGTTTAGGTTCATGGTCAACTTCAGGGTCAGGGCCAATGTGATGATCAGGGTCAGGGTTAGGATTAGGGCCAGGGTCAGGGTCAGACTTAGGGTTAGGTTCAGGGTCAGGTTTAGGGTCAGGGTCAGCTTCAGGGTCAGGGTTAGACTTATGGTTAGGGTCAGGGTTATTGTCAGGGTCATGGTCAGGGTTATTGTCAGGGTCAGTGTCAGGGTAAGGGTCAGAGTCCCAGTCAGGGTTACGGTCAGGGTCAGGGTTAGGGTCAGGTTTAGGGTTAGAGTCAGGGTTAGGGTCAGGGTAAGGGTCAGGGTTAGGGTCAGGGTGAAGTTCAGGGTCAGGTTCAGGGTCAGGGTCAGGGTTAGGGTCAGGTTCAGATTCAGGGTCAGGGTCAGGGTCAGGGTTAGTGTCAGGGTCAGGATCAAGATCAGGTTAAGGGTCATGGTCAGGGTCATGGTCAGGGTCAGGGTACGGGTCAGGTTTAGGGTCAGGGTCAGGGTCATCATCAGGGTTAGCATTAGTGTTAGGGTCAGGGTCAGGTTCAGGGTCAGGGTCAGGGTCAGGTTCAGGGTCAGGGTTAGGGTCAGGTTCAGACTTAGGGTTAGGGTCAGGTTCAGACTTAGGGTTAGGCTCAGGGTCAGTGTCATGGTTAGGGTCAGGGTCAGGGTCAGGTTTAGGATCAGGTTTAGGGTCAGGGTCAGGATCAGGTTTAGGGTCAGGGTCAGACTTAGGGTTAGTGTCAGCGTCAGGGTCAGGGTCAGGTTTAGGGTCAGGGTCAGGGTTAGGTTCAGGGTCAGGGTCAGTGTCAGTGTCAGGGTCAGGTTCAGGGCTAGGGTCAGGGTCAGGGTTAGGGTCGAGGTCGCAGGTTCGATTCCCCATACCGGCCAAAAAACCCCAGGTTGGGTCGGGTCCCCAGGTGGCGTCACAGGGTAATGTCTGGACTCTGGCACCCGAGGTTGCAGGTTCGATTCCCCATACAGGCCAAGAAACCCTGGGTCGGGTCGGGTCCCCAGGTGCCGTCACAGGGTAATGTCTGGACTCTGGCACCCAAGGTCGCAGGTTCGATTCCCCATACCAGCCAAAAAACCCCGCGTCGGATCGGGTCCCCGAGTGTCGTCACAGGGTCATGTCTGGACTCTAGCACACGAGGGACCACCGACATACTCATAGCATCATCACACCATCACAACATCATCATCGCAGCATCATCAAAGAATCATGACTGCATCATCACAGCATCATTACAGCATCATCGCATCGTCATCCCTGCATCACCACTGCATCATCACATCATCAAAGCATCATCACAAAATCATCACTGCATCATCACAACATCATTACAGTGTCAGCAAAGCGTTATCAGAGCATCATCACAGCATTCTCACAGCAGCACCACATCATCATCGCGGCGTCATCACTGAATCATCACTGCATCATCACTGCATCATTACAGATTCATCACTGCATCATCAAAACATCATCACAGTGTCATGACAGCATCATCACAAAATCATCACTGCATCATTGCAGGGTCATTACAGCATCATCACAGCGTCATCACTGCGTCATCAAAGCATCATCACAGCATCATCAGATTGTCATCAAAGCATCATTACACTCATGATAGCATCATCACATCATCATGAAAGCATCATCGCAGCATCATCATTGCATCACCTCAGCATCATCACAGCATCATTACTGCATACTCTCTGCATCATCACAGAATTATCTCAACATCATCACAGCATCATTACTGCTTACTCACTGCATCATAACTGCATCATCACATCATCATCACAGCATCATCACTGCATAATGACAGCACCATCACAGCATAATCGCTGAGTCATCACAGCGTCATCACTACATCATCACAGCATCATCACATCATCATCAGAGTCATCATAGCTTCATCACTGCATCATCAATGCGTCATCACATCATCATCACAACATCATAACTGCATTATCACAGCATCATCAGAGCGTCATTACAGCATCATCACAGCATTATCACTGCATCATCACATCGTCATCACTGCATCATCAGAGCGTAATAACAGAATCATTACAGCATCATGACTGCATCATCACATCATCATCATAGCATCATAGCTGCATAATAATAGAGTCATCACAGCATCATCACTACATCATCAAATTGTCATCACTGTATCATCACAGCATCATCATAGCATCATCACTGCATAATCACAGTGTCATAACAGCATCATTACAACACCATGACTACGTCATCACAGCATCACGACAGCGTCATTACAGTGTCATCACAGCATCATCACTGCATTATCACATCATCACAACATCATCACTGCGTCATCAGAGCGTCATCACTACATAATCACTGCATCATCACAGCATCCTCACAGCATCAATACAGCGTCATCACAACGTCAACAATGCATCATTACAGCATCATCTCAGTATAGTCACAGCATAATCACTGCATAATCACTGCATAATCACTGCATCATCATATCGTCATCACTGCATCATCACTGCATCATCACAGCACCATCACAGCATCATTACTGCAGAATCACTGCATCATCACAGCATCATAGCTGCATAATCACAGCATCATCACATCATCATCGCATAGTCATCACAGCGTCATCACTGCATCATCACAGCACCATCACAGCATCATTACTGCAGAATCACTGCATCATCACAGCATCCTCACAGCAACATCGCAGCATCATCACAGCATCATCACAGCATCATCATCACAGTGTCATGACAGCATCATCACTGCATAATCACCGCATAATCACAGCATCATCACAGCATAATCACAGTATCATCACAGCGTCATCACATCATCATCTCAGCATCATTACTGCTTACTCACTGCATCATCAGAGCATCATCACATCATCATCACAACATCATCAGTTTCATGTCAGCATCATCACTGCATAATCACTGCATCATCACAGCATCCTCACAGCATCAACACAGCGTCATCACAGCGTCATCACAGCGTAATCAATGCATCATTACAGCATCATCTCAGTATAGTCACAGAATTATTACAGCATAATCACTGCATCATCATATCATCACTGCATCATCATTGCATCATCACTGCATCATCACAGCACCATCACAGCATCATTACTTCAGAATCACTGCATCATCACAGCATCCTCACAGCAACATCGCAGCATCATCACAGCATCATCACACTGTCATGACAGCATCATCACTGCATAATCACTGCATAATCTCCGCATAATCACAGCATCATCACATCATCATCACAATATCATCACAGCGTCATCACTACACATCACTGCATCATCACTACATCATCACAGCATCATCACTTCGTCATCATCAGAGCATCATCACAGCATCATCACTGCATCCTCACTGCATCATGAGTGCATCATCATCACAGCATCATAACTGCATCATCAAAGCATCATCTCGGCATAATCACAATGTCATAAATACATCATCACTCCATCATCACAGCATTATCACATCATCATCACAACGTTTTCAGTGTCATCACAGCATCATAACAACGTCATCAAACTGTCATCACAGCATCATCACCAAATCATCTCAGCATCATCACAGCATCATTACTGCTTACTCACTGCATCATCACAGCGTCATGACAGTGTCATCACTGCATCATAACATCATAGCTTCATCATCAGAACATTATCACAGCATCATCACTGCATCATCACATCATCATTATAGCATCTTCACTGTCATCAATACATCATCACAGCATCATCACATCATTATCACAGCATCATCAGTGTCATCTCAGCATCATCACTGCATCATGACTGCATCATAGCAGCATAATCACAGCATCATCACAGAATCATCACAGCATCATCATAAGGTCATCACAGCATCATCACTACGTCATCAGATTGTAATCACAGCATCATCACAGTGTCCTCACTGAATCATCACTGCACCATCACTGCACCATCACAGCATCATCTCAGCATCATCATGGCATCATTACTGCATCATCACTGCTTACTCACTGCATCATCACAGCATCATCTCAGCATCATCACAGAATCATTTCTGCATAATCATTGCATTTTCACAGCGTCATCACAGTATCATCACTGCATCATCACAGTGTCATCACAGCATCATCAAAGCATCACGACAGCGTCATCTCACCATCACGACAGCGTCATCAAAGCATCATCACTGCATCATAACAACATCATCTCAGCATCATCACAGAATCATTTCTGCATAATCACTGCATCATCATAGTGTCATCACAGTATATTCACTGCATCATCACATCATCACAGTGTCATCACAGAATCATCACTGAATCATCCAAGCATCATCCAAGCATCATCACAGCACCACCAATGCATCATCACAGTATCATCACTGCATAATCACTGCATCATCACCGCATCATCACATCATCAACACTGCATCATTGCTGCATCATCACATCATTGTCACAGTATCATCAAAATATCATCACAGCATCATCACACCATCATAACAACATCATCACAGCGTCATCACAGTATCGTAAATGCATCATCACAGAATCATCACTGAATCATCATAGCATCTTCATATCATCATCACAATATCATCACAGCATCATCACTGCATCATCACAGCATCATCACTGCATAATCACTGCATCATCACCACATCATCACAGCATCATCACTGCATAATCACTGCATCATCACAGCATCATCACATCGTCATCAAAACATCATTACAAGTATCAACACAACATAATCAGTGTCATCACAGCATCATCATTGCATCCTTACTGCATGATCACAGCATCTCCGCATCGTAATCACATCATCATCACTGACTCCTCACTGAATCATCACTGTACCATCACTGCATCATCAGAGCATAATCTGAGCATAATCTCAGCATAATCACAGCATCATCACAGAATCATCACAGCATCATTACTGCATCATCACAGCATCTTTGCATCGTCATCAGAGCATCACCACTGCATCATCACTACATCATCACATCATCATCACAGCATTTTAGCTACATAATCACAGAATCATCATAGCGTAACGACAGCATCATCACAACATCATTACAGCATCATCACAGCGTCATCGTAACATCATGACTGTATCATCACAGCATCATCACAGCATCATCACTGCATCATCACAGCACAATCACGGCATCATCACGGCATCGTTACAGCATCGTCATATCATCATAACTGCATCATCACAACAACATAACAAAATCATCAAAGCATCGTCACAGCATCATCACCGCGTCATCACAGCGTCATAACTGCATCGTCACTGCATCTAAACTGCATCATCACAAAATCATCACAGCTTCATCACTGCAGCATCACAGCATCATCAAAGCATCATCGCAGCATCATCACATCATCATCACTGCATCATCACAGAATCATCACTGCTTACTCACTGCATCATCACAGCGTCATGACAGTGTCATCACTGCATCATAACATCATAGCTTCATCATCAGAACATTATCACAGCATCATCACTGCATCATCACATCATCATTATAGCATCTTCACTGTCATCAATACATCATCACAGCATCATCACATCATTATCACAGCATCATCAGTGTCATCTCAGCATCATCACTGCATCATGACTGCATCATAGCAGCATAATCACAGCATCATCACAGAATCATCACAGCATCATCATAAGGTCATCACAGCATCATCACTACGTCATCAAATTGTAATCACAGCATCATCACAGTGTCCTCACTGAATCATCACTGCACCATCACTGCAACATCACAGCATCATCTCAGCATCATCATGGCATCATTACTGCATCATCACTGCTTACTCACTGCATCATCACAGCATCATCTCAGCATCATCACAGAATCATTTCTGCATAATCATTGCATTTTCACAGCGTCATCACAGTATCATCACTGCATCATCACAGTGTCATCACAGCATCATCAAAGCATCACGACAGCGTCATCTCACCATCACGACAGCGTCATCAAAGCATCATCACTGCATCATAACAACATCATCTCAGCATCATCACAGAATCATTTCTGCATAATCACTGCATCATCATAGTGTCATCACAGTATATTCACTGCATCATCACATCATCACAGTGTCATCACAGAATCATCACTGAATCATCCAAGCATCATCCAAGCATCATCACAGCACCACCAATGCATCATCACAGTATCATCACTGCATAATCACTGCATCATCACCGCATCATCACATCATCAACACTGCATCATTGCTGCATCATCACATCATTGTCACAGTATCATCAAAATATCATCACAGCATCATCACACCATCATAACAACATCATCACAGCGTCATCACAGTATCGTAAATGCATCATCACAGAATCATCACTGAATCATCATAGCATCTTCATATCATCATCACAATATCATCACAGCATCATCACTGCATCATCACAGCATCATCACTGCATAATCACTGCATCATCACCACATCATCACAGCATCATCACTGCATAATCACTGCATCATCACAGCATCATCACATCGTCATCAAAACATCATTACAAGTATCAACACAACATAATCACAGTGTCATCACAGCATCATCATTGCATCCTTACTGCATGATCACAGCATCTCCGCATCGTAATCACATCATCATCACTGACTCCTCACTGAATCATCACTGTACCATCACTGCATCATCAGAGCATAATCTGAGCATAATCTCAGCATAATCACAGCATCATCACAGAATCATCACAGCATCATTACTGCATCATCACAGCATCTTTGCATCGTCATCAGAGCATCACCACTGCATCATCACTACATCATCACATCATCATCACAGCATTTTAGCTACATAATCACAGAATCATCATAGCGTAACGACAGCATCATCACAACATCATTACAGCATCATCACAGCGTCATCGTAACATCATGACTGTATCATCACAGCATCATCACAGCATCATCACTGCATCATCACAGCACAATCACGGCATCATCACGGCATCGTTACAGCATCGTCATATCATCATAACTGCATCATCACAACAACATAACAAAATCATCAAAGCATCGTCACAGCATCATCACCGCGTCATCACAGCGTCATAACTGCATCGTCACTGCATCTAAACTGCATCATCACAAAATCATCACAGCTTCATCACTGCAGCATCACAGCATCATCAAAGCATCATCGCAGCATCATCACATCATCATCACTGCATCATCACAGAATCATCACTGCTTACTCACTGCATCATCACAGCGTCATGACAGTGTCATCACTGCATCATAACATCATAGCTTCATCATCAGAACATTATCACAGCATCATCACTGCATCATCACATCATCATTATAGCATCTTCACTGTCATCAATACATCATCACAGCATCATCACATCATTATCACAGCATCATCAGTGTCATCTCAGCATCATCACTGCATCATGACTGCATCATAGCAGCATAATCACAGCATCATCACAGAATCATCACAGCATCATCATAAGGTCATCACAGCATCATCACTACGTCATCAAATTGTAATCACAGCATCATCACAGTGTCCTCACTGAATCATCACTGCACCATCACTGCAACATCACAGCATCATCTCAGCATCATCATGGCATCATTACTGCATCATCACTGCTTACTCACTGCATCATCACAGCATCATCTCAGCATCATCACAGAATCATTTCTGCATAATCATTGCATTTTCACAGCGTCATCACAGTATCATCACTGCATCATCACAGTGTCATCACAGCATCATCAAAGCATCACGACAGCGTCATCTCACCATCACGACAGCGTCATCAAAGCATCATCACTGCATCATAACAACATCATCTCAGCATCATCACAGAATCATTTCTGCATAATCACTGCATCATCATAGTGTCATCACAGTATATTCACTGCATCATCACATCATCACAGTGTCATCACAGAATCATCACTGAATCATCCAAGCATCATCCAAGCATCATCACAGCACCACCAATGCATCATCACAGTATCATCACTGCATAATCACTGCATCATCACCGCATCATCACATCATCAACACTGCATCATTGCTGCATCATCACATCATTGTCACAGTATCATCAAAATATCATCACAGCATCATCACACCATCATAACAACATCATCACAGCGTCATCACAGTATCGTAAATGCATCATCACAGAATCATCACTGAATCATCATAGCATCTTCATATCATCATCACAATATCATCACAGCATCATCACTGCATCATCACAGCATCATCACTGCATAATCACTGCATCATCACCACATCATCACAGCATCATCACTGCATAATCACTGCATCATCACAGCATCATCACATCGTCATCAAAACATCATTACAAGTATCAACACAACATAATCAGTGTCATCACAGCATCATCATTGCATCCTTACTGCATGATCACAGCATCTCCGCATCGTAATCACATCATCATCACTGACTCCTCACTGAATCATCACTGTACCATCACTGCATCATCAGAGCATAATCTGAGCATAATCTCAGCATAATCACAGCATCATCACAGAATCATCACAGCATCATTACTGCATCATCACAGCATCTTTGCATCGTCATCAGAGCATCACCACTGCATCATCACTACATCATCACATCATCATCACAGCATTTTAGCTACATAATCACAGAATCATCATAGCGTAACGACAGCATCATCACAACATCATTACAGCATCATCACAGCGTCATCGTAACATCATGACTGTATCATCACAGCATCACCGCAGCGTCATCACTGCATCATCACAGCATCATCACAGCATCATCACGGCATCGTTACAGCATCGTCATATCATCATAACTGCATCATCACAACAACATAACAAAATCATCAAAGCATCGTCACAGCATCATCACCGCGTCATCACAGCGTCATAACTGCATCGTCACTGCATCTAAACTGCATCATCACAAAATCATCACAGCTTCATCACTGCAGCATCACAGCATCATCAAAGCATCATCGCAGCATCATCACATCATCATCACTGCATCATCACAGAATCATTACTGTTTACTCACTGCGGCATCACAGCATTATCACGGTGTCATAACTGCATCATCACTGCACCATTACTGCATCATCACAGTGTCATCTCAGCATCATCACAGCATCATTACTGCCTAATCATTGCATTATCACAACGTCATCACAGTATCATCAGTGCATCATCACAGCATCATTACTGCATCATCACATCATCATCACAGAATCACGATAGTGTCATCACAGCGTCATCACTGCATCATCACAGCGTCATCTCAGCATCATCAGAGACTCATCACAGCGTCATCACTGCATCATCACTGCATCACCACAGTATCATCACAGCATCATCACAAAATTATAAGAGCGTCATCACAGCGTTATTACTGCATCATCACAGCATCAATAGAGCATCATCACAGCGTCATCACAGCGTTATCACAGCGTCATCACAGCATCACGACATCATCATCACAGCTTCACGACAGTGTCATGAGAGCGTCTTCACAGCATCATCACTACATCATCACAGCATCATCACTGCGTCATCAGAGCATCATCACAAAATCATCACAGCGTCATTACTGCATCATCACTGCATCATCACAGCGTCATCACCGCATCATCACTGCATTGTCACAACATCATGGCGTCATAATAACTGCATCATAACAGCATGATCAAAGCATCATCACAGCGTCATCACAGCGTCATAACTGCATAAACACTGCATCATCAAAGAACCATCACAGCATCATCACAGCGTCATAACAGCATCATCAGAGCATCATCACATCGTCATCACATCGTCATCAAAGAATCTTCACAGCATCATCGCTATGTCATCATAGCATCATCATAATATTATCACAGCTTCATCACAGCGTCATAACAACATCATCACTGCATCATCACAGCATCATCATTATTGCATCATGACTGCATCATTACAGCATCATCAGAGCAGAATCAGTGCGTCGTCACAGCATCATTACTGCATCACCACATCATCACTGTGTTATCGCAGCGTCATCACAGCATCATCACAACATCATCACAGAATCATCACAGCATCATTGCAGCATCATCACATCATCATCACAGCGTCATCACAACATCATCGTAGCATCATCATGCATCATCACAGCATCATTACTGCATCATCACAGCATCATCACAGCATCATCACTGCATCATCACAGCATCATCACAGCATCATCACGGCATCGTTACAGCATCGTCATATCATCATAACTGCATCATCACAACAACATAACAAAATCATCAAAGCATCGTCACAGTATCATCACCGCGTCATCACAGCGTCATAACTGCATCGTCACTGCATCTAAACTGCATCATCACAAAATCATCACAGCTTCATCACTGCAGCATCACAGCATCATCAAAGCATCATCGCAGCATCATCACATCATCATCACTGCATCATCACAGAATCATTACTGTTTACTCACTGCGGCATCACAGCATTATCACGGTGTCATAACTGCATCATCACTGCACCATTACTGCATCATCACAGTGTCATCTCAGCATCATCACAGCATCATTACTGCCTAATCATTGCATTATCACAACGTCATCACAGTATCATCAGTGCATCATCACAGCATCATTACTGCATCATCACAGAATCACGATAGTGTCATCACAGCGTCATCACTGCATCATCACAGCGTCATCTCAGCATCATCAGAGACTCATCACAGCGTCATCACTGCATCATCACTGCATCACCACAGTATCATCACAGCATCATCACAAAATTATAAGAGCGTCATCACAGCGTTATTACTGCATCATCACAGCATCAATAGAGCATCATCACAGCGTCATCACAGCGTTATCACAGCGTCATCACAGCATCATCACAACATCATCACAGAATCATCACAGCATCATTGCAGCATCATCACATCATCATCACAGCGTCATCACAACATCATCGTAGCATCATCATGCATCATCACAGCATCATTACTGCATCATCACAGCATCATCACAGCATCATCACTGCATCATCACTGAATAATCACAGCATCATCACTGCATCATCACGGCATCGTTACAGCATCGTCATATCATCATAACTGCATCATCACAACAACATAACAAAATCATCAAAGCATCATCACAGCATCATCACCGCGTCATCACAGCGTCATAACTGCATCGTCACTGCATCTAAACTGCATCATCACAAAATCATCACTGCATCACATCATAATCACAACATCATCAAAGCGTCATCACAGCATCATCACTGCGTTATCACAGCATCATCTCAGCATCATCACAGTATCATTACTGCTTATTCACTGCATCATCACAACATCATCACAGCGTCATTACAGTGTCATAAATGCATCATCACAGTGTCATCAAAGCGTCCTAACTGCATAATCACTGCATCATCGCAGCTTCATCACAGCATCATGACAGCGTCATCACAGCATCAAAAATGCATAATCACTTCATCCTCACATCATCATCATAGCATCATAGCTGCATAATCATAGAGTCATCACAGCATCATCACTACATCATCAAATTGTCATCACTGTATCATCACAGCATCATCATAGCATCATCACTGCATAATCACAGTGTCATAACAGCATCATTACAACACCATGACTACGTCATCACAGCATCACGACAGCGTCATTACAGTGTCATCACAGCATCATCACTGCATTATCACAACATCATCACAACATCATCACTGCGTCATCAGAGCGTCATCACTACATAATCACTTCTTACTCAGTGAATCATCACTGCATCATCACATCATCACAGCATCATCTCAGCATAATCACAGTATCATCACAGCGTCATCACTACATCATCAATGCATCATCACAGCATCATCACTGCATCATCACAGCATCATCAGAGCATCATCACAGCATCATCACAACATCATCACAGAGTCATCACAGCATCATCACTGCATAATCACTGCATCCTCACAGCATCCTCACAGCATCAATACAGCGTCATCACAACGTCAACAATGCATCATTACAGCATCATCTCAGTATAGTCACAGCATAATCACTGCATAATCACTGCATCATCATATCGTCATCACTGCATCATCACTGCATCATCACAGCACCATCACAGCATCATTACTGCAGAATCACTGCATTATCACAGCATCCTCACAGCAACATCGCAGCATCATCACAGCATCATCGCATCATCATCACAGTGTCATGACAGCATCATCACTGCATAATCACCGCATAATCACAGCATCATCACAGCATAATCACAGTATCATCACAGCGTCATCACTACATCATCACTGCATCATCACAGAATCATCACTGCGTCATCACAGCATCATCAGAGCATCATCACAGCATCATCACATCATCATCTCAGCATCATTACTGCTTACTCACTGCATCATCATAGCATCATCACAGCATCATCACAACATCATCAGTTTCATGTCAGCATCATCACTGCATAATCACTGCATCATCACAGCATCCTCACAGCATCAACACAGCGTCATCACAGCGTCATCAATGCATCATTACAGCATCATCTCAGTATAGTCACAGAATTATTACAGCATAATCACTGCATCATCATATCATCACTGCATCATCACTGCATCATCACAGCACCATCACAGCATCATTACTTCAGAATCACTGCATCATCACAGCATCCTCACAGCAACATCGCAGCATCATCACAGCATCATCACACTGTCATGACAGCATCATCACTGCATAATCACTGCATAATCTCCGCATAATCACAGCATCATCACATCATCATCACAATATCATCACAGCGTCATCACTACACATCACTGCATCATCACTACATCATCACAGCATCATCACTTCGTCATCATCAGAGCATCATCACAGCATCATCACTGCATCCTCACTGCATCATGAGTGCATCATCATCACAGCATCATAACTGCATCATCAAAGCATCATCTCGGCATAATCACAATGTCATAAATACATCATCACTCCATCATCACAGCATTATCACATCATCATCACAACGTTTTCAGTGTCATCACAGCATCATAACAACATCATCAAACTGTCATCACAGCATCATCACCAAATCATCACAGAATCATCACAGCATCATTACTGCATCATCACAGCATCTTTGCATCGTCATCAGAGCATCACCACTGCATCATCACATCATCATCTCAGCATCATCACAGCATCATTACTGCTTACTCACTGCATCATCACAGCGTCATGACAGTGTCATCACTGCATCATAACATCATAGCTTCATCATCAGAACATTATCACAGCATCATCACTGCATCATCACATCATCATTATAGCATCTTCACTGTCATCAATACATCATCACAGCATCATCACATCATTATCACAGCATCATCAGTGTCATCTCAGCATCATCACTGCATCATGACTGCATCATAGCAGCATAATCACAGCATCATCACAGAATCATCACAGCATCATCATAAGGTCATCACAGCATCATCACTACGTCATCAGATTGTAATCACAGCATCATCACAGTGTCCTCACTGAATCATCACTGCACCATCACTGCACCATCACAGCATCATCTCAGCATCATCATGGCATCATTACTGCATCATCACTGCTTACTCACTGCATCATCACAGCATCATCTCAGCATCATCACAGAATCATTTCTGCATAATCATTGCATTTTCACAGCGTCATCACAGTATCATCACTGCATCATCACAGTGTCATCACAGCATCATCAAAGCATCACGACAGCGTCATCTCACCATCACGACAGCGTCATCAAAGCATCATCACTGCATCATAACAACATCATCTCAGCATCATCACAGAATCATTTCTGCATAATCACTGCATCATCATAGTGTCATCACAGTATATTCACTGCATCATCACATCATCACAGTGTCATCACAGAATCATCACTGAATCATCCAAGCATCATCCAAGCATCATCACAGCACCACCAATGCATCATCACAGTATCATCACTGCATAATCACTGCATCATCACCGCATCATCACATCATCAACACTGCATCATTGCTGCATCATCACATCATTGTCACAGTATCATCAAAATATCATCACAGCATCATCACACCATCATAACAACATCATCACAGCGTCATCACAGTATCGTAAATGCATCATCACAGAATCATCACTGAATCATCATAGCATCTTCATATCATCATCACAATATCATCACAGCATCATCACTGCATCATCACAGCATCATCACTGCATAATCACTGCATCATCACCACATCATCACAGCATCATCACTGCATAATCACTGCATCATCACAGCATCATCACATCGTCATCAAAACATCATTACAAGTATCAACACAACATAATCACAGTGTCATCACAGCATCATCATTGCATCCGTACTGCATGATCACAGCATCTCCGCATCGTAATCACATCATCATCACTGACTCCTCACTGAATCATCACTGTACCATCACTGCATCATCAGAGCATAATCTGAGCATAATCTCAGCATAATCACAGCATCATCACAGAATCATCACAGCATCATTACTGCATCATCACAGCATCATCAAAGCATCATCGCAGCATCATCACATCATCATCACTGCATCATCACAGAATCATTACTGTTTACTCACTGCGGCATCACAGCATTATCACGGTGTCATAACTGCATCATCACTGCACCATTACTGCATCATCACAGTGTCATCTCAGCATCATCACAGCATCATTACTGCCTAATCATTGCATTATCACAACGTCATCACAGTATCATCAGTGCATCATCACAGCATCATTACTGCATCATCACATCATCATCACAGAATCACGATAGTGTCATCACAGCGTCATCACTGCATCATCACAGCGTCATCTCAGCATCATCAGAGACTCATCACAGCGTCATCACTGCATCATCACTGCATCACCACAGTATCATCACAGCATCATCACAAAATTATAAGAGCGTCATCACAGCGTTATTACTGCATCATCACAGCATCAATAGAGCATCATCACAGCGTCATCACAGCGTTATCACAGCGTCATCACAGCATCATCACAGCATCACGACATCATCATCACAGCTTCACGATAGTGTCATGAGAGCGTCTTCACAGCATCATCACTGCATCATCACTGCGTCATCAGAGCATCATCACAAAATCATCACAGCGTCATTACTGCATCATCACTGCATCATCACAGCGTCATCACCGCATCATCACTGCATTGTCACAACATCATGGCGTCATAATAACTGCATCATAACAGCATGATCAAAGCATCATCACAGCGTCATCACAGCGTCATAACTGCATAAACACTGCATCATCAAAGAACCATCACAGCATCATCACAGCGTCATAACAGCATCATCAGAGCATCATCACATCGTCATCACATCGTCATCAAAGAATCTTCACAGCATCATCGCTATGTCATCATAGCATCATCATAATATTATCACAGCTTCATCACAGCGTCATAACAACATCATCACTGCATCATCACAGCATCATCATTATTGCATCATGACTGCATCATTACAGCATCATCAGAGCAGAATCAGTGCGTCGTCACAGCATCATTACTGCATCACCACATCATCACTGTGTTATCGCAGCGTCATCACAGCATCATCACAACATCATCACAGAATCATCACAGCATCATTGCAGCATCATCACATCATCACAGCGTCATCACAACATCATCGTAGCATCATCATGCATCATCACAGCATCATTACTGCATCATCACAGCATCATCACAGCATCATCACTGCATCATCACTGAATAATCACAGCATCATCACTGCATCATCACGGCATCGTTACAGCATCGTCATATCATCATAACTGCATCATCACAACAACATAACAAAATCATCAAAGCATCATCACAGCATCATCGCCGCGTCATCACAGCGTCATAACTGCATCGTCACTGCATCTAAACTGCATCATCACAAAATCATCACTGCATCACATCATAATCACAACATCATCAAAGCGTCATCACAGCATCATCACTGCGTTATCACAGCATCATCTCAGCATCATCACAGTATCATTACTGCTTATTCACTGCATCATCACAACATCATCACAGCGTCATTACAGTGTCATAAATGCATCATCACAGTGTCATCAAAGCGTCCTAACTGCATAATCACTGCATCATCGCAGCTTCATCACAGCAGCATGACAGCGTCATCACAGCATCAAAAATGCATAATCACTTCATCCTCACATCATCATCATAGCATCATAGCTGCATAATCATAGAGTCATCACAGCATCATCATAGCATCATCACTGCATAATCACAGTGTCATAACAGCATCATTACAACACCATGACTACGTCAACACAGCATCACGACAGCGTCATTACAGTGTCATCACAGCATCATCACTGCATTATCACAACATCATCACAACATCATCACTGCGTCATCAGAGCGTCATCACTACATAATCACTTCTTACTCAGTGAATCATCACTGCATCATCACATCATCACAGCATCATCTCAGCATAATCACAGTATCATCACAGCGTCATCACTACATCATCAATGCATCATCACTGCATCATCACAGAATCATCACTGCGTCATCACAGCATCATCAGAGCATCATCACAGCATCATCACATCATCATCACAGAATCATCACTGCGTCATCACAGCATCATCAGAGCATCATCACATCATCATCACAACATCATCAGTTTCATGTCAGCATCATCACTGCATAATCACTGCATCATCACAGCATCCTCACAGCATCAACACAGCGTCATCACAGCGTCATCAATGCATCATTACAGCATCATCTCAGTATAGTCACAGAATTATTACAGCATAATCACTGCATCATCATATCATCACTGCATCATCACTGCATCATCACAGCACCATCACAGCATCATTACTTCAGAATCACTGCATCATCACAGCATCCTCACAGCAACATCGCAGCATCATCACAGCATCATCACACTGTCATGACAGCATCATCACTGCATAATCACTGCATAATCTCCGCATAATCACAGCATCATCACATCATCATCACAATATCATCACAGCGTCATCACTACACATCACTGCATCATCACTACATCATCACAGCATCATCACTTCGTCATCATCAGAGCATCATCACAGCATCATCACTGCATCCTCACTGCATCAACACTGCATCGTTGCTGCATCATCACATCATTGTCACAGTATCATCAAAATATCATCACAGCATCATCACACCATCATAACAACATCATCACAGCTTCATCACAGTATCGTAAATGCATCATCACAGAATCATCACTGAATCATCATAGCATCTTCATATCATCATCACAATATCATCACAGCATCATCACTGCATCATCACAGCATCATCACTGCATAATCACTGCATCATCACATCATCATCTCAGCATCATCACAGCATCATTACTGCTTACTCACTGCATCATCACAGCGTCATGACAGTGTCATCACTGCATCATAACATCATAGCTTCATCATCAGAACATTATCACAGCATCATCACTGCATCATCACATCATCATTATAGCATCTTCACTGTCATCAATACATCATCACAGCATCATCACATCATTATCACAGCATCATCAGTGTCATCTCAGCATCATCACTGCATCATGACTGCATCATAGCAGCATAATCACAGCATCATCACAGAATCATCACAGCATCATCATAAGGTCATCACAGCATCATCACTACGTCATCAGATTGTAATCACAGCATCATCACAGTGTCCTCACTGAATCATCACTGCACCATCACTGCACCATCACAGCATCATCTCAGCATCATCATGGCATCATTACTGCATCATCACTGCTTACTCACTGCATCATCACAGCATCATCTCAGCATCATCACAGAATCATTTCTGCATAATCATTGCATTTTCACAGCGTCATCACAGTATCATCACTGCATCATCACAGTGTCATCACAGCATCATCAAAGCATCACGACAGCGTCATCTCACCATCACGACAGCGTCATCAAAGCATCATCACTGCATCATAACAACATCATCTCAGCATCATCACAGAATCATTTCTGCATAATCACTGCATCATCATAGTGTCATCACAGTATATTCACTGCATCATCACATCATCACAGTGTCATCACAGAATCATCACTGAATCATCCAAGCATCATCCAAGCATCATCACAGCACCACCAATGCATCATCACAGTATCATCACTGCATAATCACTGCATCATCACAGCATCAATAGAGCATCATCACAGCGTCATCACAGCGTTATCACAGCGTCATCACAGCATCACGACATCATCATCACAGCTTCACGACAGTGTCATGAGAGCGTCTTCACAGCATCATCACTACATCATCACAGCATCATCACTGCGTCATCAGAGCATCATCACAAAATCATCACAGCGTCATTACTGCATCATCACTGCATCATCACAGCGTCATCACCGCATCATCACTGCATTGTCACAACATCATGGCGTCATAATAACTGCATCATAACAGCATGATCAAAGCATCATCACAGCGTCATCACAGCGTCATAACTGCATAAACACTGCATCATCAAAGAACCATCACAGCATCATCACAGCGTCATAACAGCATCATCAGAGCATCATCACATCGTCATCACATCGTCATCAAAGAATCTTCACAGCATCATCGCTATGTCATCATAGCATCATCATAATATTATCACAGCTTCATCACAGCGTCATAACAACATCATCACTGCATCATCACAGCATCATCATTATTGCATCATGACTGCATCATTACAGCATCATCAGAGCAGAATCAGTGCGTCGTCACAGCATCATTACTGCATCACCACATCATCACTGTGTTATCGCAGCGTCATCACAGCATCATCACAACATCATCACAGAATCATCACAGCATCATTGCAGCATCATCACATCATCATCACAGCGTCATCACAACATCATCGTAGCATCATCATGCATCATCACAGCATCATTACTGCATCATCACAGCATCATCACAGCATCATCACTGCATCATCACTGAATAATCACAGCATCATCACTGCATCATCACGGCATCGTTACAGCATCGTCATATCATCATAACTGCATCATCACAACAACATAACAAAATCATCGCAGCTTCATCACAGCATCATGACAGCGTCATCACAGCATCAAAAATGCATAATCACTTCATCCTCACATCATCATCATAGCATCATAGCTGCATAATCACAGTGTCATAACAGCATCATTACAACACCATGACTACGTCATCACAGCATCACGACAGCGTCATTACAGTGTCATCACAGCATCATCACTGCATTATCACAACATCATCACAACATCATCACTGCGTCATCAGAGCGTCATCACTACATAATCACTTCTTACTCAGTGAATCATCACTGCATCATCACATCATCACAGCATCATCTCAGCATAATCACAGTATCATCACAGCGTCATCACTACATCATCAATGCATCATCACTGCATCATCACAGCATCATCACTGCATCATCACAGCATCATCAGAGCATCATCACAGCATCATCACAACATCATCACAGAGTCATCACAGCATCATCACTGCATAATCACTGCATCATCACAGCATCCTCACAGCATCAATACAGCGTCATCACAACGTCAACAATGCATCATTACAGCATCATCTCAGTATAGTCACAGCATAAACACTGCATAATCACTGCATCATCATATCGTCATCACTGCATCATCACTGCATTATCACAGCACCATCACAGCATCATTACTGCAGAATCACTGCATCATCACAGCATCATAGCTGCATAATCACAGCATCATCAAATCATCATCGCATAGTCATCACAGCGTCAACACTGCATCATCACAGCATCATCACAGCATCATTACTGCATAATCACTGCATCATCACAGCATCCTCACAGCATCAATACAGCGTCATCACAACGTCAACAATGCATCATTACAGCATCATCTCAGTATAGTCACAGCATAAACACTGCATAATCACTGCATCATCATATCGTCATCACTGCATCATCACTGCATTATCACAGCACCATCACAGCATCATTACTGCAGAATCACTGCATCATCACAGCATCATAGCTGCATAATCACAGCATCATCAAATCATCATCGCATAGTCATCACAGCGTCAACACTGCATCATCACAGCATCATCACAGCATCATTACTGCAGAATCACTGCATCATCACAGCATCCTCACAGCAACATCGCGGCATGATCACAGCATCATCGCATCATCATCACAGTGTCATGACAGCATCATCACTGCATAATCACCGCATAATCACAGCATCATCACAGCATAATCACAGTATCATCACAGCGTCATCACTACATCATCACTGCATCATCACAGAATCATCACTGCGTCATCACAGCATCATCAGAGCATCATCACAGCATCATCACAGCATCATCACAGCATAATCACAGTATCATCACAGCGTCATCACTACATCATCAATGCATCATCACAGAATCATCACTGCGTCATCACAGCATCATCAGAGCATCATCACAGCATCATCACATCATCATCTCAGCATCATTACTGCTTACTCACTGCATCATCATAGCATCATCACATCATCATCACAACATCATCAGTTTCATGTCAGCATCATCACTGCATAATCACTGCATCATCACAGCATCCTCACAGCATCAACACAGCGTCATCACAGCGTCA
This sequence comes from Clangula hyemalis, assembly GCA_963989345.1. The sequence continues at coordinate 61,095 of OZ022440.1, forward strand.
TCAATGCATCATTACAGCATCATCTCAGTATAGTCACAGAATTATTACAGCATAATCACTGCATCATCATATCATCACTGCATCATCACAGCACCATCACAGCATCATTACTTCAGAATCACTGCATCATCACAGCATCCTCACAGCAACATCGCAGCATCATCACAGCATCATCACACTGTCATGACAGCATCATCACTGCATAATCACTGCATAATCTCCGCATAATCACAGCATCATCACATCATCATCACAATATCATCACAGCGTCATCACTACACATCACTGCATCATCACTACATCATCACAGCATCATCACTTCGTCATCATCAGAGCATCATCACAGCATCATCACTGCATCCTCACTGCATCATGAGTGCATCATCATCACAGCATCATAACTGCATCATCAAAACATCATCTCGGCATAATCACAATGTCATAAATACATCATCACTCCATCATCACATCATCATCACAACGTTTTCAGTGTCATCACAGCATCATAACAACGTCATCAAACTGTCATCACAGCATCATCACCAAATCATCACAGAATCATCACAGCATCATTACTGCATCATCACAGCATCTTTGCATCGTCATCAGAGCATCACCACTGCATCATCACATCATCATCTCAGCATCATCACTGCTTACTCACTGCATCATCACAGCGTCATGACAGTGTCATCACTGCATCATAACATCATAGCTTCATCATCAGAACATTATCACAGCATCATCACTGCATCATCACATCATCATTATAGCATCTTCACTGTCATCAATACATCATCACAGCATCATCACATCATTATCACAGCATCATCAGTGTCATCTCAGCATCATCACTGCATCATGACTGCATCATAGCAGCATAATCACAGCATCATCACAGAATCATCACAGCATCATCATAAGGTCATCACAGTATCATCACTGCATCATCACAGTGTCATCACAGCATCATCAAAGCATCACGACAGCGTCATCTCACCATCACGACAGCGTCATCAAAGCATCATCACTGCATCATCACAGCATCATCTCAGCATCATCACAGAATCATTTCTGCATAATCACTGCATCATCATAGTGTCATCACAGTATATTCACTGCATCATCACATCATCACAGTGTCATCACAGAATCATCACTGAATCATCCAAGCATCATCCAAGCATCATCACAGCACCACTAATGCATCATCACAGTATCATCACTGCATAATCACTGCATCATCACCGCATCATCACTGCATCAACACTGCATCATTGCTGCATCATCACATCATTGTCACAGTATCATCAAAATATCATCACAGCATCATCACACCATCATAACAACATCATCACAGCGTCATCACAGTATCGTAAATGCATCATCACAGAATCATCACTGAATCATCATAGCATCTTCATATCATCATCACAATATCATCACAGCATCATCACTGCATCATCACAGCATCATCACTGCATAATCACTGCATCATCACCACATCATCACAGCATCATCACTGCATAATCACTGCATCATCACAGCATCATCACATCGTCATCAAAACATCATTACAAGTATCAACACAACATAATCACAGTGTCATCACAGCATCATCATTGCATCCTTACTGCATGATCACAGCATCTCCGCATCGTAATCACATCATCATCACTGACTCCTCACTGAATCATCACTGTACCATCACTGCATCATCAGAGCATAATCTGAGCATAATCTCAGCATAATCACAGCATCATCACAGAATCATCACAGCATCATTACTGCATCATCACAGCATCTTTGCATCGTCATCAGAGCATCACCACTGCATCATCACTACATCATCACATCATCATCACAGCATTTTAGCTACATAATCACAGAATCATCATAGCGTAACGACAGCATCATCACAACATCATTACAGCATCATCACAGCGTCATCGTAACATCATGACTGTATCATCACAGCATCACCGCAGCGTCATCACTGCATCATCACAGCATCATCACAGCATCATCACGGCATCGTTACAGCATCGTCATATCATCATAACTGCATCATCACAACAACATAACAAAATCATCAAAGCATCGTCACAGCATCATCACCGCGTCATCACAGCGTCATAACTGCATCGTCACTGCATCATCACAAAATCATCACAGCTTCATCACTGCAGCATCACAGCATCATCAAAGCATCATCGCAGCATCATCACATCATCATCACTGCATCATCACAGAATCATTACTGTTTACTCACTGCGGCATCACAGCATTATCACGGTGTCATAACTGCATCATCACTGCACCATTACTGCATCATCACAGTGTCATCTCAGCATCATCACAGCATCATTACTGCCTAATCATTGCATTATCACAACGTCATCACAGTATCATCAGTGCATCATCACAGCATCATTACTGCATCATCACATCATCATCACAGAATCACGATAGTGTCATCACAGCGTCATCACTGCATCATCACAGCGTCATCTCAGCATCATCAGAGACTCATCACAGCGTCATCACTGCATCATCACTGCATCACCACAGTATCATCACAGCATCATCACAAAATTATAAGAGCGTCATCACAGCGTTATTACTGCATCATCACAGCATCAATAGAGCATCATCACAGCGTCATCACAGCGTTATCACAGCGTCATCACAGCATCACGACATCATCATCACAGCTTCACGACAGTGTCATGAGAGCGTCTTCACAGCATCATCACTACATCATCACAGCATCATCACTGCGTCATCAGAGCATCATCACAAAATCATCACAGCGTCATTACTGCATCATCACTGCATCATCACAGCGTCATCACCGCATCATCACTGCATTGTCACAACATCATGGCGTCATAATAACTGCATCATAACAGCATGATCAAAGCATCATCACAGCGTCATCACAGCGTCATAACTGCATAAACACTGCATCATCAAAGAACCATCACAGCATCATCACAGCGTCATAACAGCATCATCAGAGCATCATCACATCGTCATCACATCGTCATCAAAGAATCTTCACAGCATCATCGCTATGTCATCATAGCATCATCATAATATTATCACAGCTTCATCACAGCGTCATAACAACATCATCACTGCATCATCACAGCATCATCATTATTGCATCATGACTGCATCATTACAGCATCATCAGAGCAGAATCAGTGCGTCGTCACAGCATCATTACTGCATCACCACATCATCACTGTGTTATCGCAGCGTCATCACAGCATCATCACAACATCATCACAGAATCATCACAGCATCATTGCAGCATCATCACATCATCATCACAGCGTCATCACAACATCATCGTAGCATCATCATGCATCATCACAGCATCATTACTGCATCATCACAGCATCATCACAGCATCATCACTACATCATCACTGAATAATCACAGCATCATCACTGCATCATCACGGCATCGTTACAGCATCGTCATATCATCATAACTGCATCATCACAACAACATAACAAAATCATCAAAGCATCATCACAGCATCATCACCGCGTCATCACAGCGTCATAACTGCATCGTCACTGCATCTAAACTGCATCATCACAAAATCATCACTGCATCACATCATAATCACAACATCATCAAAGCGTCATCACAGCATCATCACTGCGTTATCACAGCATCATCTCAGCATCATCACAGTATCATTACTGCTTATTTACTGCATCATCACAACATCATCACAGCGTCATTACAGTGTCATAAATGCATCATCACAGTGTCATCAAAGCGTCCTAACTGCATAATCACTGCATCATCGCAGCTTCATCACAGCATCATGACAGCGTCATCACAGCATCAAAAATGCATAATCACTTCATCCTCACATCATCATCATAGCATCATAGCTGCATAATCATAGAGTCATCACAGCATCATCACTACATCATCAAATTGTCATCACTGTATCATCACAGCATCATCATAGCATCATCACTGCATAATCACAGTGTCATAACAGCATCATTACAACACCATGACTACGTCATCACAGCATCACGACAGCGTCATTACAGTGTCATCACAGCATCATCACTGCATTATCACAACATCATCACAACATCATCACTGTGTCATCAGAGCGTCATCACTACATAATCACTTCTTACTCAGTGAATCATCACTGCATCATCACATCATCACAGCATCATCTCAGCATAATCACAGTATCATCACAGCGTCATCACTACATCGTCAATGCATCATCACTGCATCATCACAGCATCATCACTGCATCATCACAGCATCATCAGAGCATCATCACAGCATCATCACAGAGTCATCACAGCGTCATCACTGCATAATCACTGCATCATCACAGCATCCTCACAGCATCAATACAGCGTCATCACAAGGTCAACAATGCATCATTACAGCATCATCTCAGTATAGTCACAGCATAATCACTGCATAATCACTGCATCATCATATCGTCATCACTGCATCATCACTGCATCATCACAGCACCATCACAGCATCATTACTGCAGAATCACTGCATCATCACAGCATCATAGCTGCATAATCACAGCATCATCACATCATCATCGCATAGTCATCACAGCGTCATCACTGCATCATCACAGCATCATTACTGCAGAATCACTGCATCATCACAGCATCCTCACAGCAACATCGCGGCATCATCACAGCATCATCGCATCATCATCACAGTGTCATGACAGCATCATCACTGCGTAATCACAGCATCATCACAGCATCATCACAGCATAATCACAGTATCATCACAGCATCATCACTACATCATCACTGCATCATCACAGAATCATCACTGCGTCATCACAGCATCATCTCAGCATAATCACAGCATCATCACATCATCATCTCAGCATCATTACTGCTTACTCACTGCATCATCATAGCATCATCACATCATCATCACAACATCATCAGTTTCATGTCAGCATCATCACTGCATAATCACTGCATCATCACAGCATCCTCACAGCATCAACACAGCGTCATCACAGCGTCATCAATGCATCATTACAGCATCATCTCAGTATAGTCACAGAATTATTACAGCATAATCACTGCATCATCATATCATCACTGCATCATCACTGCATCATTACTTCAGAATCACTGCATCATCACAGCATCCTCACAGCAACATCGCAGCATCATCACAGCATCATCACACTGTCATGACAGCATCATCACTGCATAATCACTGCATAATCTCCGCATAATCACAGCATCATCACATCATCATCACAATATCATCACAGCGTCATCACTACACATCACTGCATCATCACTACATCATCACAGCATCATCACTTCGTCATCATCAGAGCATCATCACAGCATCATCACTGCATCCTCACTGCATCATGAGTGCATCATCATCACAGCATCATAACTGCATCATCAAAGCATCATCTCGGCATAATCACAATGTCATAAATACATCATCACTCCATCATCACAGCATTATCACATCATCATCACAACGTTTTCAGTGTCATCACAGCATCATAACAACGTCATCAAACTGTCATCACAGCATCATCACCAAATCATCACAGAATCATCACAGCATCATTACTGCATCATCACAGCATCTTTGCATCGTCATCAGAGCATCACCACTGCATCATCACATCATCATCTCAGCATCATCACAGCATCATTACTGCTTACTCACTGCATCATCACAGCGTCATGACAGTGTCATCACTGCATCATAACATCATAGCTTCATCATCAGAACATTATCACAGCATCATCACTGCATCATCACATCATCATTATAGCATCTTCACTGTCATCAATACATCATCACAGCATCATCACATCATTATCACAGCATCATCAGTGTCATCTCAGCATCATCACTGCATCATGACTGCATCATAGCAGCATAATCACAGCATCATCACAGAATCATCACAGCATCATCATAAGGTCATCACAGCATCATCACTACGTCATCAGATTGTAATCACAGCATCATCACAGTGTCCTCACTGAATCATCACTGCACCATCACTGCACCATCACAGCATCATCTCAGCATCATCATGGCATCATTACTGCATCATCACTGCTTACTCACTGCATCATCACAGCATCATCTCAGCATCATCACAGAATCATTTCTGCATAATCATTGCATTTTCACAGCGTCATCACAGTATCATCACTGCATCATCACAGTGTCATCACAGCATCATCAAAGCATCACGACAGCGTCATCTCACCATCACGACAGCGTCATCAAAGCATCATCACTGCATCATAACAACATCATCTCAGCATCATCACAGAATCATTTCTGCATAATCACTGCATCATCATAGTGTCATCACAGTATATTCACTGCATCATCACATCATCACAGTGTCATCACAGAATCATCACTGAATCATCCAAGCATCATCCAAGCATCATCACAGCACCACCAATGCATCATCACAGTATCATCACTGCATAATCACTGCATCATCACCGCATCATCACATCATCAACACTGCATCATTGCTGCATCATCACATCATTGTCACAGTATCATCAAAATATCATCACAGCATCATCACACCATCATAACAACATCATCACAGCGTCATCACAGTATCGTAAATGCATCATCACAGAATCATCACTGAATCATCATAGCATCTTCATATCATCATCACAATATCATCACAGCATCATCACTGCATCATCACAGCATCATCACTGCATAATCACTGCATCATCACCACATCATCACAGCATCATCACTGCATAATCACTGCATCATCACAGCATCATCACATCGTCATCAAAACATCATTACAAGTATCAACACAACATAATCACAGTGTCATCACAGCATCATCATTGCATACTTACTGCATGATCACAGCATCTCCGCATCGTAATCACATCATCATCACTGACTCCTCACTGAATCATCACTGTACCATCACTGCATCATCAGAGCATAATCTGAGCATAATCTCAGCATAATCACAGCATCATCACAGAATCATCACAGCATCATTACTGCATCATCACAGCATCTTTGCATCGTCATCAGAGCATCACCACTGCATCATCACTACATCATCACATCATCATCACAGCATTTTAGCTACATAATCACAGAATCATCATAGCGTAACGACAGCATCATCACAACATCATTACAACATCATCACAGCGTCATCGTAACATCATGACTGTATCATCACAGCATCATCACAGCATCACCGCAGCGTCATCACTGCATCATCACAGCATCATCACAGCATCATCACGGCATCGTTACAGCATCGTCATATCATCATAACTGCATCATCACAACAACATAACAAAATCATCAAAGCATCGTCACAGCATCATCACCGCGTCATCACAGCGTCATAACTGCATCGTCACTGCATCTAAACTGCATCATCACAAAATCATCACAGCTTCATCACTGCAGCATCACAGCATCATCAAAGCATCATCGCAGCATCATCACATCATCATCACTGCATCATCACAGAATCATTACTGTTTACTCACTGCGGCATCACAGCATTATCACGGTGTCATAACTGCATCATCACTGCACCATTACTGCATCATCACAGTGTCATCTCAGCATCATCACAGCATCATTACTGCCTAATCATTGCATTATCACAACGTCATCACAGTATCATCAGTGCATCATCACAGCATCATTACTGCATCATCACATCATCATCACAGAATCACGATAGTGTCATCACAGCGTCATCACTGCATCATCACAGCGTCATCTCAGCATCATCAGAGACTCATCACAGCGTCATCACTGCATCATCACTGCATCACCACAGTATCATCACAGCATCATCACAAAATTATAAGAGCGTCATCACAGCGTTATTACTGCATCATCACAGCATCAATAGAGCATCATCACAGCGTCATCACAGCGTTATCACAGCGTCATCACAGCATCACGACATCATCATCACAGCTTCACGACAGTGTCATGAGAGCGTCTTCACAGCATCATCACTACATCATCACAGCATCATCACTGCGTCATCAGAGCATCATCACAAAATCATCACAGCGTCATTACTGCATCATCACTGCATCATCACAGCGTCATCACCGCATCATCACTGCATTGTCACAACATCATGGCGTCATAATAACTGCATCATAACAGCATGGTCAAAGCATCATCACAGCGTCATCACAGCGTCATAACTGCATAAACACTGCATCATCAAAGAACCATCACAGCATCATCACAGCGTCATAACAGCATCATCAGAGCATCATCACATCGTCATCACATCGTCATCAAAGAATCTTCACAGCATCATCGCTATGTCATCATAGCATCATCATAATATTATCACAGCTTCATCACAGCGTCATAACAACATCATCACTGCATCATCACAGCATCATCATTATTGCATCATGACTGCATCATTACAGCATCATCAGAGCAGAATCAGTGCGTCGTCACAGCATCATTACTGCATCACCACATCATCACTGTGTTATCGCAGCGTCATCACAGCATCATCACAACATCATCACAGAATCATCACAGCATCATTGCAGCATCATCACATCATCATCACAGCGTCATCACAACATCATCGTAGCATCATCATGCATCATCACAGCATCATTACTGCATCATCACAGCATCATCACAGCATCATCACTGCATCATCACTGAATAATCACAGCATCATCACTGCATCATCACGGCATCGTTACAGCATCGTCATATCATCATAACTGCATCATCACAACAACATAACAAAATCATCAAAGCATCATCACAGCATCATCACCGCGTCATCACAGCGTCATAACTGCATCGTCACTGCATCTAAACTGCATCATCACAAAATCATCACTGCATCACATCATAATCACAACATCATCAAAGCGTCATCACAGCATCATCACTGCGTTATCACAGCATCATCTCAGCATCATCACAGTATCATTACTGCTTATTCACTGCATCATCACAACATCATCACAGCGTCATTACAGTGTCATAAATGCATCATCACAGTGTCATCAAAGCGTCCTAACTGCATAATCACTGCATCATCGCAGCTTCATCACAGCATCATGACAGCGTCATCACAGCATCAAAAATGCATAATCACTTCATCCTCACATCATCATCATAGCATCATAGCTGCATAATCATAGAGTCATCACAGCATCATCACTACATCATCAAATTGTCATCACTGTATCATCACAGCATCATCATAGCATCATCACTGCATAATCACAGTGTCATAACAGCATCATTACAACACCATGACTACGTCATCACAGCATCACGACAGCGTCATTACAGTGTCATCACAGCATCATCACTGCATTATCACAACATCATCACAACATCATCACTGCGTCATCAGAGCGTCATCACTACATAATCACTTCTTACTCAGTGAATCATCACTGCATCATCACATCATCACAGCATCATCTCAGCATAATCACAGTATCATCACAGCGTCATCACTACATCATCAATGCATCATCACTGCATCATCACAGCATCATCACTGCATCATCACAGCATCATCAGAGCATCATCACAGCATCATCACAACATCATCACAGAGTCATCACAGCATCATCACTGCATAATCACTGCATCATTACAGCATACTCACAGCATCATCACAGCATCCTCACAGCATCAATACAGCGTCATCACAACGTCAACAATGCATCTGTACAGCATCATCTCAGTATAGTCACAGCATAATCACTGCATAATCACTGCATCATCATATCGTCATCACTGCATCATCACTGCATCATCACAGCACCATCACAGCATCATTACTGCAGAATCACTGCATCATCACAGCATCATAGCTGCATAATCACAGCATCATCACATCATCATCGCATAGTCATCACAGCGTCATCACTGCATCATCACAGCATCATCACAGCATCATTACTGCAGAATCACTGCATCATCACAACATCCTCACAGCAACATCGCAGCATCATCACAGCATCATCACATCATCATCACAGTGTCATGACAGCATCATCACTGCATAATCACCGCATAATCACAGCATCATCACAGCATAATCACAGTATCATCACAGCGTCATCACTACATCATCACTGCATCATCACAGAATCATCACTGCGTCATCACAGCATCATCAGAGCATCATCACAGCATCATCACAGCATAATCACAGTATCATCACAGCATCATCACTACATCATCACTGCATCATCACAGAATCATCACTGCGTCATCACAGCATCATCAGAGCATCATCACAGAATCATCACTGCGTCATCACAGCATCATCAGAGCATCATCACATCATCATCACAACATCATCAGTTTCATGTCAGCATCATCACTGCATCATCACTGCATCATCACAGCATCCTCACAGCATCAACACAGCGTCATCACAGCGTCATCAATGCATCATTACAGCATCATCTCAGTATAGTCACAGAATTATTACAGCATAATCACTGCATCATCATATCATCACTGCATCATCACAGCACCATCACAGCATCATTACTTCAGAATCACTGCATCATCACAGCATCCTCACAGCAACATCGCAGCATCATCACAGCATCATCACACTGTCATGACAGCATCATCACTGCATAATCACTGCATAATCTCCGCATAATCACAGCATCATCACATCATCATCACAATATCATCACAGCGTCATCACTACACATCACTGCATCATCACTACATCATCACAGCATCATCACTTCGTCATCATCAGAGCATCATCACAGCATCATCACTGCATCCTCACTGCATCATGAGTGCATCATCATCACAGCATCATAACTGCATCATCAAAGCATCATCTCGGCATAATCACAATGTCATAAATACATCATCACTCCATCATCACAGCATTATCACATCATCATCACAACGTTTTCAGTGTCATCACAGCATCATAACAACGTCATCAAACTGTCATCACAGCATCATCACCAAATCATCACAGAATCATCACAGCATCATTACTGCATCATCACAGCATCTTTGCATCGTCATCAGAGCATCACCACTGCATCATCACATCATCATCTCAGCATCATCACAGCATCATTACTGCTTACTCACTGCATCATCACAGCGTCATGACAGTGTCATCACTGCATCATAACATCATAGCTTCATCATCAGAACATTATCACAGCATCATCACTGCATCATCACATCATCATTATAGCATCTTCACTGTCATCAATACATCATCACAGCATCATCACGTCATTATCACAGCATCATCAGTGTCATCTCAGCATCATCACTGCATCATGACTGCATCATAGCAGCATAATCACAGCATCATCACAGAATCATCACAGCATCATCATAAGGTCATCACAGCATCATCACTACGTCATCAGATTGTAATCACAGCATCATCACAGTGTCCTCACTGAATCATCACTGCACCATCACTGCAACATCACAGCATCATCTCAGCATCATCATGGCATCATTACTGCATCATCACTGCTTACTCACTGCATCATCACAGCATCATCTCAGCATCATCACAGAATCATTTCTGCATAATCATTGCATTTTCACAGCGTCATCACAGTATCATCACTGCATCATCACAGTGTCATCACAGCATCATCAAAGCATCACGACAGCGTCATCTCACCATCACGACAGCGTCATCAAAGCATCATCACTGCATCATAACAACATCATCTCAGCATCATCACAGAATCATTTCTGCATAATCACTGCATCATCATAGTGTCATCACAGTATATTCACTGCATCATCACATCATCACAGTGTCATCACAGAATCATCACTGAATCATCCAAGCATCATCCAAGCATCATCACAGCACCACCAATGCATCATCACAGTATCATCACTGCATAATCACTGCATCATCACCGCATCATCACATCATCAACACTGCATCATTGCTGCATCATCACATCATTGTCACAGTATCATCAAAATATCATCACAGCATCATCACACCATCATAACAACATCATCACAGCGTCATCACAGTATCGTAAATGCATCATCACAGAATCATCACTGAATCATCATAGCATCTTCATATCATCATCACAATATCATCACAGCATCATCACTGCATCATCACAGCATCATCACTGCATAATCACTGCATCATCACCACATCATCACAGCATCATCACTGCATAATCACTGCATCATCACAGCATCATCACATCGTCATCAAAACATCATTACAAGTATCAACACAACATAATCACAGTGTCATCACAGCATCATCATTGCATACTTACTGCATGATCACAGCATCTCCGCATCGTAATCACATCATCATCACTGACTCCTCACTGAATCATCACTGTACCATCACTGCATCATCAGAGCATAATCTGAGCATAATCTCAGCATAATCACAGCATCATCACAGAATCATCACAGCATCATTACTGCATCATCACAGCATCTTTGCATCGTCATCAGAGCATCACCACTGCATCATCACTACATCATCACATCATCATCACAGCATTTTAGCTACATAATCACAGAATCATCATAGCGTAACGACAGCATCATCACAACATCATTACAGCATCATCACAGCATCATCGTAACATCATGACTGTATCATCACAGCATCATCACAGCATCACCGCAGCGTCATCACTGCATCATCACAGCATCATCACAGCATCATCACGGCATCGTTACAGCATCGTCATATCATCATAACTGCATCATCACAACAACATAACAAAATCATCAAAGCATCGTCACAGCATCATCACCGCGTCATCACAGCGTCATAACTGCATCGTCACTGCATCTAAACTGCATCATCACAAAATCATCACAGCTTCATCACTGCAGCATCACAGCATCATCAAAGCATCATCGCAGCATCATCACATCATCATCACTGCATCATCACAGAATCATTACTGTTTACTCACTGCGGCATCACAGCATTATCACGGTGTCATAACTGCATCATCACTGCACCATTACTGCATCATCACAGTGTCATCTCAGCATCATCACAGCATCATTACTGCCTAATCATTGCATTATCACAACGTCATCACAGTATCATCAGTGCATCATCACAGCATCATTACTGCATCATCACATCATCATCACAGAATCACGATAGTGTCATCACAGCGTCATCACTGCATCATCACAGCGTCATCTCAGCATCATCAGAGACTCATCACAGCGTCATCACTGCATCATCACTGCATCACCACAGTATCATCACAGCATCATCACAAAATTATAAGAGCGTCATCACAGCGTTATTACTGCATCATCACAGCATCAATAGAGCATCATCACAGCGTCATCACAGCGTTATCACAGCGTCATCACAGCATCACGACATCATCATCACAGCTTCACGACAGTGTCATGAGAGCGTCTTCACAGCATCATCACTACATCATCACAGCATCATCACTGCGTCATCAGAGCATCATCACAAAATCATCACAGCGTCATTACTGCATCATCACTGCATCATCACAGCGTCATCACCGCATCATCACTGCATTGTCACAACATCATGGCGTCATAATAACTGCATCATAACAGCATGATCAAAGCATCATCACAGCGTCATCACAGCGTCATAACTGCATAAACACTGCATCATCAAAGAACCATCACAGCATCATCACAGCGTCATAACAGCATCATCAGAGCATCATCACATCGTCATCACATCGTCATCAAAGAATCTTCACAGCATCATCGCTATGTCATCATAGCATCATCATAATATTATCACAGCTTCATCACAGCGTCATAACAACATCATCACTGCATCATCACAGCATCATCATTATTGCATCATGACTGCATCATTACAGCATCATCAGAGCAGAATCAGTGCGTCGTCACAGCATCATTACTGCATCACCACATCATCACTGTGTTATCGCAGCGTCATCACAGCATCATCACAACATCATCACAGAATCATCACAGCATCATTGCAGCATCATCACATCATCATCACAGCGTCATCACAACATCATCGTAGCATCATCATGCATCATCACAGCATCATTACTGCATCATCACAGCATCATCACAGCATCATCACTGCATCATCACTGAATAATCACAGCATCATCACTGCATCATCACGGCATCGTTACAGCATCGTCATATCATCATAACTGCATCATCACAACAACATAACAAAATCATCAAAGCGTCATCACAGCATCATCACTGCGTTATCACAGCATCATCTCAGCATCATCACAGTATCATTACTGCTTATTCACTGCATCATTACAACATCATCACAGCGTCATTACAGTGTCATAAATGCATCATCACAGTGTCATCAAAGCGTCCTAACTGCATAATCACTGCATCATCGCAGCTTCATCACAGCAGCATGACAGCGTCATCACAGCATCAAAAATGCATAATCACTTCATCCTCACATCATCATCATAGCATCATAGCTGCATAATCATAGAGTCATCACAGCATCATCACTACATCATCAAATTGTCATCACTGTATCATCACAGCATCATCATAGCATCATCACTGCATAATCACAGTGTCATAACAGCATCATTACAACACCATGACTACGTCATCACAGCATCACGACAGCGTCATTACAGTGTCATCACAGCATCATCACTGCATTATCACAACATCATCACAACATCATCACTGCGTCATCAGAGCGTCATCACTACATAATCACTTCTTACTCAGTGAATCATCACTGCATCATCACATCATCACAGCATCATCTCAGCATAATCAAAGTATCATCACAGCGTCATCACTACATCATCAATGCATCATCACTGCATCATCACAGAATCATCACTGCGTCATCACAGCATCATCAGAGCATCATCACAGCATCATCACATCATCATCACAGAATCATCACTGCGTCATCACAGCATCATCAGAGCATCATCACATCATCATCACAACATCATCAGTTTCATGTCAGCATCATCACTGCATAATCACTGCATCATCACAGCATCCTCACAGCATCAACACAGCGTCATCACAGCGTCATCAATGCATCATTACAGCATCATCTCAGTATAGTCACAGAATTATTACAGCATAATCACTGCATCATCATATCATCACTGCATCATCACTGCATCATCACTGCACCATCACAGCATCATTACTTCAGAATCACTGCATCATCACAGCATCCTCACAGCAACATCGCAGCATCATCACAGCATCATCACACTGTCATGACAGCATCATCACTGCATAATCACTGCATAATCTCCGCATAATCACAGCATCATCACATCATCATCACAATATCATCACAGCGTCATCACTACACATCACTGCATCATCACTACATCATCACAGCATCATCACTTCGTCATCATCAGAGCATCATCACAGCATCATCACTGCATCCTCACTGCATCATGAGTGCATCATCATCACAGCATCATAACTGCATCATCAAAGCATCATCTCGGCATAATCACAATGTCATAAATACATCATCACTCCATCATCACAGCATTATCACATCATCATCACAACGTTTTCAGTGTCATCACAGCATCATAACAACGTCATCAAACTGTCATCACAGCATCATCACCAAATCATCACAGAATCATCACAGCATCATTACTGCATCATCACAGCATCTTTGCATCGTCATCAGAGCATCACCACTGCATCATCACATCATCATCTCAGCATCATCACAGCATCATTACTGCTTACTCACTGCATCATCACAGCGTCATGACAGTGTCATCACTGCATCATAACATCATAGCTTCATCATCAGAACATTATCACAGCATCATCACTGCATCATCACATCATCATTATAGCATCTTCACTGTCATCAATACATCATCACAGCATCATCACATCATTATCACAGCATCATCAGTGTCATCTCAGCATCATCACTGCATCATGACTGCATCATAGCAGCATAATCACAGCATCATCACAGAATCATCACAGCATCATCATAAGGTCATCACAGCATCATCACTACGTCATCAGATTGTAATCACAGCATCATCACAGTGTCCTCACTGAATCATCACTGCACCATCACTGCAACATCACAGCATCATCTCAGCATCATCATGGCATCATTACTGCATCATCACTGCTTACTCACTGCATCATCACAGCATCATCTCAGCATCATCACAGAATCATTTCTGCATAATCATTGCATTTTCACAGCGTCATCACAGTATCATCACTGCATCATCACAGTGTCATCACAGCATCATCAAAGCATCACGACAGCGTCATCTCACCATCACGACAGCGTCATCAAAGCATCATCACTGCATCATAACAACATCATCTCAGCATCATCACAGAATCATTTCTGCATAATCACTGCATCATCATAGTGTCATCACAGTATATTCACTGCATCATCACATCATCACAGTGTCATCACAGAATCATCACTGAATCATCCAAGCATCATCCAAGCATCATCACAGCACCACCAATGCATCATCACAGTATCATCACTGCATAATCACTGCATCATCACCGCATCATCACTGCATCAACACTGCATCATTGCTGCATCATCACATCATTGTCACAGTATCATCAAAATATCATCACAGCATCATCACACCATCATAACAACATCATCACAGCGTCATCACAGTATCGTAAATGCATCATCACAGAATCATCACTGAATCATCATAGCATCTTCATATCATCATC
Source organism: Clangula hyemalis (assembly GCA_963989345.1). The sequence goes on from OZ022440.1 coordinate 77,943, forward strand.
ACAATATCATCACAGCATCATCACTGCATCATCACTGCATAATCACTGCATCATCACCACATCATCACAGCATCATCACTGCATAATCACTGCATCATCACAGCATCATCACATCGTCATCAAAACATCATTACAAGTATCAACACAACATAATCACAGTGTCATCACAGCATCATCATTGCATCCTTACTGCATGATCACAGCATCTCCGCATCGTAATCACATCATCATCACTGACTCCTCACTGAATCATCACTGTACCATCACTGCATCATCAGAGCATAATCTGAGCATAATCTCAGCATAATCACAGCATCATCACAGAATCATCACAGCATCATTACTGCATCATCACAGCATCTTTGCATCGTCATCAGAGCATCACCACTGCATCATCACTACATCATCACATCATCATCACAGCATTTTAGCTACATAATCACAGAATCATCATAGCGTAACGACAGCATCATCACAACATCATTACAGCATCATCACAGCGTCATCGTAACATCATGACTGTATCATCACAGCATCATCACAGCATCACCGCAGCGTCATCACTGCATCATCACAGCATCATCACAGCATCATCACGGCATCGTTACAGCATCGTCATATCATCATAACTGCATCATCACAACAACATAACAAAATCATCAAAGCATCGTCACAGCATCATCACCGCGTCATCACAGCGTCATAACTGCATCGTCACTGCATCTAAACTGCATCATCACAAAATCATCACAGCTTCATCACTGCAGCATCACAGCATCATCAAAGCATCATCGCAGCATCATCACATCATCATCACTGCATCATCACAGAATCATTACTGTTTACTCACTGCGGCATCACAGCATTATCACGGTGTCATAACTGCATCATCACTGCACCATTACTGCATCATCACAGTGTCATCTCAGCATCATCACAGCATCATTACTGCCTAATCATTGCATTATCACAACGTCATCACAGTATCATCAGTGCATCATCACAGCATCATTACTGCATCATCACATCATCATCACAGAATCACGATAGTGTCATCACAGCGTCATCACTGCATCATCACAGCGTCATCTCAGCATCATCAGAGACTCATCACAGCGTCATCACTGCATCATCACTGCATCACCACAGTATCATCACAGCATCATCACAAAATTATAAGAGCGTCATCACAGCGTTATTACTGCATCATCACAGCATCAATAGAGCATCATCACAGCGTCATCACAGCGTTATCACAGCGTCATCACAGCATCACGACATCATCATCACAGCTTCACGACAGTGTCATGAGAGCGTCTTCACAGCATCATCACTACATCATCACAGCATCATCACTGCGTCATCAGAGCATCATCACAAAATCATCACAGCGTCATTACTGCATCATCACTGCATCATCACAGCGTCATCACCGCATCATCACTGCATTGTCACAACATCATGGCGTCATAATAACTGCATCATAACAGCATGATCAAAGCATCATCACAGCGTCATCACAGCGTCATAACTGCATAAACACTGCATCATCAAAGAACCATCACAGCATCATCACAGCGTCATAACAGCATCATCAGAGCATCATCACATCGTCATCACATCGTCATCAAAGAATCTTCACAGCATCATCGCTATGTCATCATAGCATCATCATAATATTATCACAGCTTCATCACAGCGTCATAACAACATCATCACTGCATCATCACAGCATCATCATTATTGCATCATGACTGCATCATTACAGCATCATCAGAGCAGAATCAGTGCGTCGTCACAGCATCATTACTGCATCACCACATCATCACTGTGTTATCGCAGCGTCATCACAGCATCATCACAACATCATCACAGAATCATCACAGCATCATTGCAGCATCATCACATCATCATCACAGCGTCATCACAACATCATCGTAACATCATCATGCATCATCACAGCATCATTACTGCATCATCACAGCATCATCACAGCATCATCACTGCATCATCACTGAATAATCACAGCATCATCACTGCATCATCACGGCATCGTTACAGCATCGTCATATCATCATAACTGCATCATCACAACAACATAACAAAATCATCAAAGCATCATCACAGCATCATCACCGCGTCATCACAGCGTCATAACTGCATCGTCACTGCATCTAAACTGCATCATCACAAAATCATCACTGCATCACATCATAATCACAACATCATCAAAGCGTCATCACAGCATCATCACTGCGTTATCACAGCATCATCTCAGCATCATCACAGTATCATTACTGCTTATTCACTGCATCATCACAACATCATCACAGCGTCATTACAGTGTCATAAATGCATCATCACAGTGTCATCAAAGCGTCCTAACTGCATAATCACTGCATCATCGCAGCTTCATCACAGCACCATGACAGCGTCATCACAGCATCAAAAATGCATAATCACTTCATCCTCACATCATCATCATAGCATCATAGCTGCATAATCATAGAGTCATCACAGCATCATCACTACATCATCAAATTGTCATCACTGTATCATCACAGCATCATCATAGCATCATCACTGCATAATCACAGTGTCATAACAGCATCATTACAACACCATGACTACGTCATCACAGCATCACGACAGCGTCATTACAGTGTCATCACAGCATCATCACTGCATTATCACAACATCATCACAACATCATCACTGCGTCATCAGAGCGTCATCACTACATAATCACTTCTTACTCAGTGAATCATCACTGCATCATCACATCATCACAGCATCATCACAGCATAATCACAGTATCATCACAGCGTCATCACTACATCATCAATGCATCATCACCGCATCATCACAGAATCATCACTGCGTCATCACAGCATCATCAGAGCATCATCACAGCATCATCACATCATCATCACAGAATCATCACTGCGTCATCACAGCATCATCAGAGCATCATCACATCATCATCACAACATCATCAGTTTCATGTCAGCATCATCACTGCATCATCACTGCATCATCACAGCATCCTCACAGCATCAACACAGCGTCATCACAGCGTCATCAATGCATCATTACAGCATCATCTCAGTATAGTCACAGAATTATTACAGCATAATCACTGCATCATCATATCATCACTGCATCATCACTGCATCATCACTGCATCATCACAGCACCATCACAGCATCATTACTTCAGAATCACTGCATCATCACAGCATCCTCACAGCAACATCGCAGCATCATCACAGCATCATCACTACATCATCACAGCGTCATCACTTCGTCATCATCAGAGCATCATCACAGCATCATCACTGCATCCTCACTGCATCATGAGTGCATCATCATCACAGCATCATAACTGCATCATCAAAGCATCATCTCGGCATAATCACAATGTCATAAATACATCATCACTCCATCATCACAGCATTATCACATCATCATCACAACGTTTTCAGTGTCATCACAGCATCATAACAACGTCATCAAACTGTCATCACAGCATCATCACCAAATCATCACAGAATCATCACAGCATCATTACTGCATCATCACAGCATCTTTGCATCGTCATCAGAGCATCACCACTGCATCATCACATCATCATCTCAGCATCATCACAGCATCATTACTGCTTACTCACTGCATCATCACAGCGTCATGACAGTGTCATCACTGCATCATAACATCATAGCTTCATCATCAGAACATTATCACAGCATCATCACTGCATCATCACATCATCATTATAGCATCTTCACTGTCATCAATACATCATCACAGCATCATCACATCATTATCACAGCATCATCAGTGTCATCTCAGCATCATCACTGCATCATGACTGCATCATAGCAGCATAATCACAGCATCATCACAGAATCATCACAGCATCATCATAAGGTCATCACAGCATCATCACTACGTCATCAGATTGTAATCACAGCATCATCACAGTGTCCTCACTGAATCATCACTGCACCATCACTGCACCATCACAGCATCATCTCAGCATCATCATGGCATCATTACTGCATCATCACTGCTTACTCACTGCATCATCACAGCATCATCTCAGCATCATCACAGAATCATTTCTGCATAATCATTGCATTTTCACAGCGTCATCACAGTATCATCACTGCATCATCAGTGTCATCACAGCATCATCAAAGCATCACGACAGCTTCATCTCACCATCACGACAGCGTCATCAAAGCATCATCACTGCATCATAACAACATCATCTCAGCATCATCACAGAATCATTTCTGCATAATCATTGCATTTTCACAGCGTCATCACAGTATATTCACTGCATCATCACATCATCACAGTGTCATCACAGAATCATCACTGAATCATCCAAGCATCATCCAAGCATCATCACAGCACCACCAATGCATCATCACAGTATCATCACTGCATAATCACTGCATCATCACCGCATCATCACATCATCAACACTGCATCATTGCTGCATCATCACATCATTGTCACAGTATCATCAAAATATCATCACAGCATCATCACACCATCATAACAACATCATCACAGCGTCATCACAGTATCGTAAATGCATCATCACAGAATCATCACTGAATCATCATAGCATCTTCATATCATCATCACAATATCATCACAGCATCATCACTGCATCATCACAGCATCATCACTGCATAATCACTGCATCATCACCACATCATCACAGCATCATCACTGCATAATCACTGCATCATCACAGCATCATCACATCGTCATCAAAACATCATTACAAGTATCAACACAACATAATCACAGTGTCATCACAGCATCATCATTGCATCCTTACTGCATGATCACAGCATCTCCGCATCGTAATCACATCATCATCACTGACTCCTCACTGAATCATCACTGTACCATCACTGCATCATCAGAGCATAATCTGAGCATAATCTCAGCATAATCACAGCATCATCACAGAATCATCACAGCATCATTACTGCATCATCACAGCATCTTTGCATCGTCATCAGAGCATCACCACTGCATCATCACTACATCATCACATCATCATCACAGCATTTTAGCTACATAATCACAGAATCATCATAGCGTAACGACAGCATCATCACAACATCATCACAGCATCATCACAGCATCACCGCAGCATCATCACTGCATCATCACAGCATCATCACGGCATCGTTACAGCATCGTCATATCATCATAACTGCATCATCACAACAACATAACAAAATCATCAAAGCATCGTCACAGCATCATCACCGCGTCATCACAGCGTCATAACTGCATCGTCACTGCATCTAAACTGCATCATCACAAAATCATCACAGCTTCATCACTGCAGCATCACAGCATCATCAAAGCATCATCGCAGCATCATCACATCATCATCACTGCATCATCACAGAATCATTACTGTTTACTCACTGCGGCATCACAGCATTATCACGGTGTCATAACTGCATCATCACTGCACCATTACTGCATCATCACAGTGTCATCTCAGCATCATCACAGCATCATTACTGCCTAATCATTGCATTATCACAACGTCATCACAGTATCATCAGTGCATCATCACAGCATCATTACTGCATCATCACATCATCATCACAGAATCACGATAGTGTCATCACAGCGTCATCACTGCATCATCACAGCGTCATCTCAGCATCATCAGAGACTCATCACAGCGTCATCACTGCATCATCACTGCATCACCACAGTATCATCACAGCATCATCACAAAATTATAAGAGCGTCATCACAGCGTTATTACTGCATCATCACAGCATCAATAGAGCATCATCACAGCGTCATCACAGCGTTATCACAGCGTCATCACAGCATCACGACATCATCATCACAGCTTCACGACAGTGTCATGAGAGCGTCTTCACAGCATCATCACTACATCATCACAGCATCATCACTGCGTCATCAGAGCATCATCACAAAATCATCACAGCGTCATTACTGCATCATCACTGCATCATCACAGCGTCATCACCGCATCATCACTGCATTGTCACAACATCATGGCGTCATAATAACTGCATCATAACAGCATGATCAAAGCATCATCACAGCGTCATCACAGCGTCATAACTGCATAAACACTGCATCATCAAAGAACCATCACAGCATCATCACAGCGTCATAACAGCATCATCAGAGCATCATCACATCGTCATCACATCAAGAATCTTCACAGCATCATCGCTATGTCATCATAGCATCATCATAATATTATCACAGCTTCATCACAGCGTCATAACAACATCATCACTGCATCATCACAGCATCATCATTATTGCATCATGACTGCATCATTACAGCATCATCAGAGCAGAATCAGTGCGTCGTCACAGCATCATTACTGCATCACCACATCATCACTGTGTTATCGCAGCGTCATCACAGCATCATCACAACATCATCACAGAATCATCACAGCATCATTGCAGCATCATCACATCATCATCACAGCGTCATCACAACATCATCGTAGCATCATCATGCATCATCACAGCATCATTACTGCATCATCACAGCATCATCACAGCATCATCACTGCATCATCACTGAATAATCACAGCATCATCACTGCATCATCACGGCATCGTTACAGCATCGTCATATCATCATAACTGCATCATCACAACAACATAACAAAATCATCAAAGCATCATCACAGCATCATCACCGCGTCATCACAGCGTCATAACTGCATCGTCACTGCATCTAAACTGCATCATCACAAAATCATCACTGCATCACATCATAATCACAACATCATCAAAGCGTCATCACAGCATCATCACTGCGTTATCACAGCATCATCTCAGCATCATCACAGTATCATTACTGCTTATTCACTGCATCATCACAACATCATCACAGCGTCATTACAGTGTCATAAATGCATCATCACAGTGTCATCAAAGCGTCCTAACTGCATAATCACTGCATCATCGCAGCTTCATCACAGCATCATGACAGCGTCATCACAGCATCAAAAATGCATAATCACTTCATCCTCACATCATCATCATAGCATCATAGCTGCATAATCATAGAGTCATCACAGCATCATCACTACATCATCAAATTGTCATCACTGTATCATCACAGCATCATCATAGCATCATCACTGCATAATCACAGTGTCATAACAGCATCATTACAACACCATGACTACGTCATCACAGCATCACGACAGCGTCATTACAGTGTCATCACAGCATCATCACTGCATTATCACAACATCATCACAACATCATCACTGCGTCATCACAACATCATCACAGAGTCATCACAGCGTCATCAATGCATCATCACTGCATCATCACAGCATCATCACTGCATCATCACAGCATCATCAGAGCATCATCACAGCATCATCACAACATCATCACAGAGTCATCACAGCGTCATCACTGCATAATCACTGCATCATCACAGCATCCTCACAGCATCAATACAGCGTCATCACAACGTCAACAATGCATCATTACAGCATCATCTCAGTATAGTCACAGCATAATCACTGCATCATCATATCGTCATCACTGCATCATCACTGCATCATCACAGCACCATCACAGCATCATTACTGCAGAATCACTGCATCATCACAGCATCATAGCTGCATCATCACAGCATCATCACATCATCATCGCATAGTCATCACAGCGTCATCACTGCATCATCACAGCATCATCACAGCATCATTACTTCAGAATCACTGCATCATCACAGCATCCTCACAGCAACATCGCGGCATCATCACAGCATCATCACATCATCATCACAGTGTCATGACAGCATCATCACTGCATAATCACCGCATAATCACAGCATCATCACAGCATAATCACAGTATCATCACAGCATCATCACTACATCATCACTGCATCATCACAGAATCATCACTGCGTCATCACAGCATCATCAGAGCATCATCACAGCATCATCAGAGCATCATCACATCATCATCACAACATCATCAGTTTCATGTCAGCATCATCACTGCATCATCACTGCATCATCACAGCATCCTCACAGCATCAACACAGCGTCATCACAGCGTCATCAATGCATCATTACAGCATCATCTCAGTATAGTCACAGAATTATTACAGCATAATCACTGCATCATCATATCATCACTGCATCATCACTGCATCATCACAGCACCATCACAGCATCATTACTTCAGAATCACTGCATCATCACAGCATCCTCACAGCAACATCGCAGCATCATCACAGCATCATCACAATATCATCACAGCGTCATCACTACACATCACTGCATCATCACTACATCATCACAGCATCATCACTTCGTCATCATCAGAGCATCATCACAGCATCATCACTGCATCCTCACTGCATCATGAGTGCATCATCATCACAGCATCATAACTGCATCATCAAAGCATCATCTCGGCATAATCACAATGTCATAAATACATCATCACTCCATCATCACAGCATTATCACATCATCATCACAACGTTTTCAGTGTCATCACAGCATCATAACAACGTCATCAAACTGTCATCACAGCATCATCACCAAATCATCACAGAATCATCACAGCATCATTACTGCATCATCACAGCATCTTTGCATCGTCATCAGAGCATCACCACTGCATCATCACATCATCATCTCAGCATCATCACAGCATCATTACTGCTTACTCACTGCATCATCACAGCGTCATGACAGTGTCATCACTGCATCATAACATCATAGCTTCATCATCAGAACATTATCACAGCATCATCACTGCATCATCACATCATCATTATAGCATCTTCACTGTCATCAATACATCATCACAGCATCATCACATCATTATCACAGCATCATCAGTGTCATCTCAGCATCATCACTGCATCATGACTGCATCATAGCAGCATAATCACAGCATCATCACAGAATCATCACAGCATCATCATAAGGTCATCACAGCATCATCACTACGTCATCAGATTGTAATCACAGCATCATCACAGTGTCCTCACTGAATCATCACTGCACCATCACTGCAACATCACAGCATCATCTCAGCATCATCATGGCATCATTACTGCATCATCACTGCTTACTCACTGCATCATCACAGCATCATCTCAGCATCATCACAGAATCATTTCTGCATAATCATTGCATTTTCACAGCGTCATCACAGTATCATCACTGCATCATCACAGTGTCATCACAGCATCATCAAAGCATCACGACAGCGTCATCTCACCATCACGACAGCGTCATCAAAGCATCATCACTGCATCATAACAACATCATCTCAGCATCATCACAGAATCATTTCTGCATAATCACTGCATCATCATAGTGTCATCACAGTATATTCACTGCATCATCACATCATCACAGTGTCATCACAGAATCATCACTGAATCATCCAAGCATCATCCAAGCATCATCACAGCACCACCAATGCATCATCACAGTATCATCACTGCATAATCACTGCATTATCACCGCATCATCACATCATCAACACTGCATCATTGCTGCATCATCACATCATTGTCACAGTATCATCAAAATATCATCACAGCATCATCACACCATCATAACAACATCATCACAGCGTCATCACAGTATCGTAAATGCATCATCACTGAATCATCATAGCATCTTCATATCATCATCACAATATCATCACAGCATCATCACAGCGTCATCACAGCGTCATCAAAGAATCTTCACAGCATCATCGCTATGTCATCATAGCATCATCATAATATTATCACAGCTTCATCACAGCGTCATAACAACATCATCACTGCATCATCACAGCATCATCATTATTGCATCATGACTGCATCATTACAGCATCATCAGAGCAGAATCAGTGCGTCGTCACAGCATCATTACTGCATCACCACATCATCACTGTGTTATCGCAGCGTCATCACAGCATCATCACAACATCATCACAGAATCATCACAGCATCATTGCAGCATCATCACATCATCATCACAGCGTCATCACAACATCATCGTAGCATCATCATGCATCATCACAGCATCATTACTGCATCATCACAGCATCATCACAGCATCATCACTGCATCATCACTGAATAATCACAGCATCATCACTGCATCATCACGGCATCGTTACAGCATCGTCATATCATCATAACTGCATCATCACAACAACATAACAAAATCATCAAAGCATCATCACAGCATCATCACCGCGTCATCACAGCGTCATAACTGCATCGTCACTGCATCTAAACTGCATCATCACAAAATCATCACTGCATCACATCATAATCACAACATCATCAAAGCGTCATCACAGCATCATCACTGCGTTATCACAGCATCATCTCAGCATCATCACAGTATCATTACTGCTTATTCACTGCATCATCACAACATCATCACAGCGTCATTACAGTGTCATAAATGCATCATCACAGTGTCATCAAAGCGTCCTAACTGCATAATCACTGCATCATCGCAGCTTCATCACAGCATCATGACAGCGTCATCACAGCATCAAAAATGCATAATCACTTCATCCTCACATCATCATCATAGCATCATAGCTGCATAATCATAGAGTCATCACAGCATCATCACTACATCATCAAATTGTCATCACTGTATCATCACAGCATCATCATAGCATCATCATTGCATAATCACAGTGTCATAACAGCATCATTACAACACCATGACTACGTCATCACAGCATCACGACAGCGTCATTACAGTGTCATCACAGCATCATCACTGCATTATCACAACATCATCACAACATCATCACTGCGTCATCACAACATCATCACAGAGTCATCACAGCGTCATCAATGCATCATCACTGCATCATCACAGCATCATCACTGCATCATCACAGCATCATCAGAGCATCATCACAGCATCATCACAACATCATCACAGAGTCATCACAGCGTCATCACTGCATAATCACTGCATCATCACAGCATCCTCACAGCATCAATACAGCGTCATCACAACGTCAACAATGCATCATTACAGCATCATCTCAGTATAGTCACAGCATAATCACTGCATAATCACTGCATCATCATATCGTCATCACTGCATCATCACTGCATCATCACAGCACCATCACAGCATCATTACTGCAGAATCACTGCATCATCACAGCATCATAGCTGCATAATCACAGCATCATCACATCATCATCGCATAGTCATCACAGCGTCATCACTGCATCATCACAGCATCATCACAGCATCATTACTGCAGAATCACTGCATCATCACAGCATCCTCACAGCAACATCGCAGCATCATCACACCATCATCACATCATCATCACAGTGTCATGACAGCATCATCACTGCATAATCACCGCATAATCACAGCATCATCACAGCATAATCACAGTATCATCACAGCGTCATCACTACATCATCACTGCATCATCACAGAATCATCACTGCGTCATCACAGCATCATCAGAGCATCATCACAGCATAATCACAGTATCATCACAGCATCATCACTACATCATCACTGCATCATCACAGAATCATCACTGCGTCATCACAGCATCATCAGAGCATCATCACAGCATCATCACATCATCATCACAGAATCATCACTGCGTCATCACAGCATCATCAGAGCATCATCACATCATCATCACAACATCATCAGTTTCATGTCAGCATCATCACTGCATCATCACTGCATCATCACAGCATCCTCACAGCATCAACACAGCGTCATCACAGCGTCATCAATGCATCATTACAGCATCATCTCAGTATAGTCACAGAATTATTACAGCATAATCACTGCATCATCACTGCATCATCACTGCATCATCACTGCATCATCACAGCACCATCACAGCATCATTACTTCAGAATCACTGCATCATCACAGCATCCTCACACTGTCATGACAGCATCATCACTGCATAATCACTGCATAATCTCCGCATAATCACAGCATCATCACATCATCATCACAATATCATCACAGAGTCATCACTACACATCACTGCATCATCACTACATCATCACAGCATCATCACTTCGTCATCATCAGAGCATCATCACAGCATCATCACTGCATCCTCACTGCATCATGAGTGCATCATCATCACAGCATCATAACTGCATCATCAAAGCATCATCTCGGCATAATCACAATGTCATAAATACATCATCACTCCATCATCACAGCATTATCACATCATCATCACAACGTTTTCAGTGTCATCACAGCATCATAACAACGTCATCAAACTGTCATCACAGCATCATCACCAAATCATCACAGAATCATCACAGCATCATTACTGCATCATCACAGCATCTTTGCATCGTCATCAGAGCATCACCACTGCATCATCACATCATCATCTCAGCATCATCACAGCATCATTACTGCTTACTCACTGCATCATCACAGCGTCATGACAGTGTCATCACTGCATCATAACATCATAGCTTCATCATCAGAACATTATCACAGCATCATCACTGCATCATCACATCATCATTATAGCATCTTCACTGTCATCAATACATCATCACAGCATCATCACATCATTATCACAGCATCATCAGTGTCATCTCAGCATCATCACTGCATCATGACTGCATCATAGCAGCATAATCACAGCATCATCACAGAATCATCACAGCATCATCATAAGGTCATCACAGCATCATCACTACGTCATCAGATTGTAATCACAGCATCATCACAGTGTCCTCACTGAATCATCACTGCACCATCACTGCAACATCACAGCATCATCTCAGCATCATCATGGCATCATTACTGCATCATCACTGCTTACTCACTGCATCATCACAGCATCATCTCAGCATCATCACAGAATCATTTCTGCATAATCATTGCATTTTCACAGCGTCATCACAGAATCATCACTGCATCATCACAGTGTCATCACAGCATCATCAAAGCATCACGACAGCGTCATCTCACCATCACGACAGAGTCACCAAAGCATCATCACTGCATCATAACAACATCATCTCAGCATCATCACAGAATCATTTCTGCATAATCACTGCATCATCATAGTGTCATCACAGTATATTCACTGCATCATCACATCATCACAGTGTCATCACAGAATCATCACTGAATCATCCAAGCATCATCCAAGCATCATCACAGCACCACCAATGCATCATCACAGTATCATCACTGCATAATCACTGCATCATCACATCATCAACACTGCATCATTGCTGCATCATCACATCATTGTCACAGTATCATCAAAATATCATCACAGCATCATCACACCATCATAACAACATCATCACAGCGTCATCACAGTATCGTAAATGCATCATCACAGAATCATCACTGAATCATCATAGCATCTTCATATCATCATCACAATATCATCACAGCATCATCACTGCATCATCACAGCATCATCACTGCATAATCACTGCATCATCACCACATCATCACAGCATCATCACTGCATAATCACTGCATCATCACAGCATCATCACATCGTCATCAAAACATCATTACAAGTATCAACACAACATAATCACAGTGTCATCACAGCATCATCATTGCATCCTTACTGCATGATCACAGCATCTCCGCATCGTAATCACATCATCATCACTGACTCCTCACTGAATCATCACTGTACCATCACTGCATCATCAGAGCATAATCTGAGCATAATCTCAGCATAATCACAGCATCATCACAGAATCATCACAGCATCATTACTGCATCATCACAGCATCTTTGCATCGTCATCAGAGCATCACCACTGCATCATCACTACATCATCACATCATCATCACAGCATTTTAGCTACATAATCACAGAATCATCATAGCGTAACGACAGCATCATCACAACATCATTACAACATCATCACAGCGTCATCGTAACATCATGACTGTATCATCACAGCATCATCACAGCATCACCGCAGCGTCATCACTGCATCATCACAGCATCATCACAGCATCATCACGGCATCATCACGGCATCGTTACAGCATCGTCATATCATCATAACTGCATCATCACAACAACATAACAAAATCATCAAAGCATCGTCACAGCATCATCACCGCGTCATCACAGCGTCATAACTGCATCGTCACTGCATCTAAACTGCATCATCACAAAATCATCACAGCTTCATCACTGCAGCATCACAGCATCATCAAAGCATCATCGCAGCATCATCACATCATCATCACTGCATCATCACAGAATCATTACTGTTTACTCACTGCGGCATCACAGCATTATCACGGTGTCATAACTGCATCATCACTGCACCATTACTGCATCATCACAGTGTCATCTCAGCATCATCACAGCATCATTACTGCCTAATCATTGCATTATCACAACGTCATCACAGTATCATCAGTGCATCATCACAGCATCATTACTGCATCATCACATCATCATCACAGAATCACGATAGTGTCATCACAGCGTCATCACTGCATCATCACAGCGTCATCTCAGCATCATCAGAGACTCATCACAGCGTCATCACTGCATCATCACTGCATCACCACAGTATCATCACAGCATCATCACAAAATTATAAGAGCGTCATCACAGCGTTATTACTGCATCATCACAGCATCAATAGAGCATCATCACAGCGTCATCACAGCGTTATCACAGCGTCATCACAGCATCACGACATCATCATCACAGCTTCACGACAGTGTCATGAGAGCGTCTTCACAGCATCATCACTACATCATCACAGCATCATCACTGCGTCATCAGAGCATCATCACAAAATCATCACAGCGTCATTACTGCATCATCACTGCATCATCACAGCGTCATCACCGCATCATCACTGCATTGTCACAACATCATGGCGTCATAATAACTGCATCATAACAGCATGATCAAAGCATCATCACAGCGTCATCACAGCGTCATAACTGCATAAACACTGCATCATCAAAGAACCATCACAGCATCATCACAGCGTCATAACAGCATCATCAGAGCATCATCACATCGTCATCACATCGTCATCAAAGAATCTTCACAGCATCATCGCTATGTCATCATAGCATCATCATAATATTATCACAGCTTCATCACAGCGTCATAACAACATCATCACTGCATCATCACAGCATCATCATTATTGCATCATGACTGCATCATTACAGCATCATCAGAGCAGAATCAGTGCGTCGTCACAGCATCATTACTGCATCACCACATCATCACTGTGTTATCGCAGCGTCATCACAGCATCATCACAACATCATCACAGAATCATCACAGCATCATTGCAGCATCATCACATCATCATCACAGCGTCATCACAACATCATCGTAGCATCATCATGCATCATCACAGCATCATTACTGCATCATCACAGCATCATCACAGCATCATCACTGCATCATCACTGAATAATCACAGCATCATCACTGCATCATCACGGCATCGTTACAGCATCGTCATATCATCATAACTGCATCATCACAACAACATAACAAAATCATCAAAGCATCATCACAGCATCATCACCGCGTCATCACAGCGTCATAACTGCATCTAAACTGCATCATCAAAAAATCATCACTGCATCACATCATAATCACAACATCATCAAAGCGTCATCACAGCATCATCACTGCGTTATCACAGCATCATCTCAGCATCATCACAGTATCATTACTGCTTATTCACTGCATCATCACAACATCATCACAGCGTCATTACAGTGTCATAAATGCATCATCACAGTGTCATCAAAGCGTCCTAACTGCATAATCACTGCATCATCGCAGCTTCATCACAGCATCATGACAGCGTCATCACAGCATCAAAAATGCATAATCACTTCATCCTCACATCATCATCATAGCATCATAGCTGCATAATCATAGAGTCATCACAGCATCATCACTACATCATCAAATTGTCATCACTGTATCATCACAGCATCATCATAGCATCATCACTGCATAATCACAGTGTCATAACAGCATCATTACAACACCATGACTACGTCATCACAGCATCACGACAGCGTCATTACAGTGTCATCACAGCATCATCACTGCATTATCACAACATCATCACAACATCATCACTGCGTCATCAGAGCGTCATCACTACATAATCACTTCTTACTCAGGGAATCATCACTGCATCATCACATCATCACAGCATCATCTCAGCATAATCACAGTATCATCACAGCGTCATCACTACATCATCAATGCATCATCACTGCATCATCACAGAATCATCACTGCGTCATCACAGCATCATCAGAGCATCATCACAGCATCATCACATCATCATCACAGAATCATCACTGCGTCATCACAGCATCATCAGAGCATCATCACATCATCATCACAACATCATCAGTTTCATGTCAGCATCATCACTGCATAATCACTGCATCATCACAGCATCCTCACAGCATCAACACAGCGTCATCACAGCGTCATCAATGCATCATTACAGCATCATCTCAGTATAGTCACAGAATTATTACAGCATAATCACTGCATCATCATATCATCACTGCATCATCACTGCATCATCACTGCACCATCACAGCATCATTACTTCAGAATCACTGCATCATCACAGCATCCTCACAGCAACATCGCAGCATCATCACAGCATCATCACACTGTCATGACAGCATCATCACTGCATAATCACTGCATAATCTCCGCATAATCACAGCATCATCACATCATCATCACAATATCATCACAGCGTCATCACTACACATCACTGCATCATCACTACATCATCACAGCATCATCACTTCGTCATCATCAGAGCATCATCACAGCATCATCACTGCATCCTCACTGCATCATGAGTGCATCATCATCACAGCATCATAACTGCATCATCAAAGCATCATCTCGGCATAATCACAATGTCATAAATACATCATCACTCCATCATCACAGCATTATCACATCATCATCACAACGTTTTCAGTGTCATCACAGCATCATAACAACGTCATCAAACTGTCATCACAGCATCATCACCAAATCATCACAGAATCATCACAGCATCATTACTGCATCATCACAGCATCTTTGCATCGTCATCAGAGCATCACCACTGCATCATCACATCATCATCTCAGCATCATCACAGCATCATTACTGCTTACTCACTGCATCATCACAGCGTCATGACAGTGTCATCACTGCATCATAACATCATAGCTTCATCATCAGAACATTATCACAGCATCATCACTGCATCATCACATCATCATTATAGCATCTTCACTGTCATCAATACATCATCACAGCATCATCACATCATTATCACAGCATCATCAGTGTCATCTCAGCATCATCACTGCATCATGACTGCATCATAGCAGCATAATCACAGCATCATCACAGAATCATCACAGCATCATCATAAGGTCATCACAGCATCATCACTACGTCATCAGATTGTAATCACAGCATCATCACAGTGTCCTCACTGAATCATCACTGCACCATCACTGCAACATCACAGCATCATCTCAGCATCATCATGGCATCATTACTGCATCATCACTGCTTACTCACTGCATCATCACAGCATCATCTCAGCATCATCACAGACTCATTTCTGCATAATCATTGCATTTTCACAGCGTCATCACAGTATCATCCCTGCATCATCACAGTGTCATCACAGCATCATCAAAGCATCACGACAGCGTCATCTCACCATCATGACAGCGTCATCAAAGCATCATCACTGCATCATAACAACATCATCTCAGCATCATCACAGAATCATTTCTGCATAATCACTGCATCATCATAGTGTCATCACAGTAGATTCACTGCATCATCACATCATCACAGTGTCATCACAGAATCATCACTGAATCATCCAAGCATCATCACAGCACCACCAATGCATCATCACAGTATCATCACTGCATAATCACTGCATCATCACATCATCAACACTGCATCATTGCTGCATCATCACATCATTGTCACAGTATCATCAAAATATCATCACAGCATCATCACACCATCATAACAACATCATCACAGCGTCATCACAGTATCGTAAATGCATCATCACAGAATCATCACTGAATCATCATAGCATCTTCATATCATCATCACAATATCATCACAGCATCATCACTGCATCATCACAGCATCATCACTGCATAATCACTGCATCATCACCACATCATCACAGCATCATCACTGCATAATCACTGCATCATCACAGCATCATCACATCGTCATCAAAACATCATTACAAGTATCAACACAACATAATCACAGTGTCATCACAGCATCATCATTGCATCCTTACTGCATGATCACAGCATCTCCGCATCGTAATCACATCATCATCACTGACTCCTCACTGAATCATCACTGTACCATCACTGCATCATCAGAGCATAATCTGAGCATAATCTCAGCATAATCACAGCATCATCACAGCATCATTACTGCATCATCACAGCATCTTTGCATCGTCATCAGAGCATCACCACTGCATCATCACTACATCATCACATCATCATCACAGCATTTTAGCTACATAATCAAAGAATCATCATAGCGTAACGACAGCATCATCACAACATCATTACAGCATCATCACAGCGTCATCGTAACATCATGACTGTATCATCACAGCATCATCACAGCATCACCGCAGCGTCATCACTGCATCATCACAGCATCATCACAGCATCATCACGGCATCGTTACAGCATCGTCATATCATCATAACTGCATCATCACAACAACATAACAAAATCATCAAAGCATCGTCACAGCATCATCACCGCGTCATCACAGCGTCATAACTGCATCGTCACTGCATCTAAACTGCATCATCACAAAATCATCACAGCTTCATCACTGCAGCATCACAGCATCATCAAAGCATCATCACAGCATCATCACATCATCATCACTGCAGCATCACAGAATCATTACTGTTTACTCACTGCGGCATCACAGCATTATCACGGTGTCATAACTGCATCATCACTGCACCATTACTGCATCATCACAGTGTCATCTCAGCATCATCACAGCATCATTACTGCCTAATCATTGCATTATCACAACGTCATCACAGTATCATCAGTGCATCATCACAGCATCATTACTGCATCATCACATCATCATCACAGAATCACGATAGTGTCATCACAGCGTCATCACTGCATCATCACAGCGTCATCTCAGCATCATCAGAGACTCATCACAGCGTCATCACTGCATCATCACTGCATCACCACAGTATCATCACAGCATCATCACAAAATTATAAGAGCGTCATCACAGCGTTATTACTGCATCATCACAGCATCAATAGAGCATCATCACAGCGTCATCACAGCGTTATCACAGCGTCATCACAGCTTCACGACAGTGTCATGAGAGCGTCTTCACAGCATCATCACTACATCATCACAGCATCATCACTGCGTCATCAGAGCATCATCACAAAATCATCACAGCGTCATTACTGCATCATCACTGCATCATCACAGCGTCATCACCGCATCATCACTGCATTGTCACAACATCATGGCGTCATAATAACTGCATCATAACAGCATGATCAAAGCATCATCACAGCGTCATCACAGCGTCATAACTGCATAAACACTGCATCATCAAAGAACCATCACAGCATCATCACAGCGTCATAACAGCATCATCAGAGCATCATCACATCGTCATCACATCGTCATCAAAGAATCTTCACAGCATCATCGCTATGTCATCATAGCATCATCATAATATTATCACAGCTTCATCACAGCGTCATAACAACATCATCACTGCATCATCACAGCATCATCATTATTGCATCATGACTGCATCATTACAGCATCATCAGAGCAGAATCAGTGCGTCGTCACAGCATCATTACTGCATCACCACATCATCACTGTGTTATCGCAGCGTCATCACAGCATCATCACAACATCATCACAGAATCATCACAGCATCATTGCAGCATCATCACATCATCATCACAGCGTCATCACAACATCATCGTAGCATCATCATGCATCATCACAGCATCATTACTGCATCATCACAGCATCATCACAGCATCATCACTGCATCATCACTGAATAATCACAGCATCATCACTGCATCATCACGGCATCGTTACAGCATCGTCATATCATCATAACTGCATCATCACAACAACATAACAAAATCATCAAAGCATCATCACAGCATCATCACCGCGTCATCACAGCGTCATAACTGCATCTAAACTGCATCATCACAAAATCATCACTGCATCACATCATAATCACAACATCATCAAAGCGTCATCACAGCATCATCACTGCGTTATCACAGCATCATCTCAGCATCATCACAGTATCATTACTGCTTATTCACTGCATCATCACAACATCATCACAGCGTCATTACAGTGTCATAAATGCATCATCACAGTGTCATCAAAGCGTCCTAACTGCATAATCACTGCATCATCGCAGCTTCATCACAGCATCATGACAGCGTCATCACAGCATCAAAAATGCATAATCACTTCATCCTCACATCATCATCATAGCATCATAGCTGCATAATCATAGAGTCATCACAGCATCATCACTACATCATCAAATTGTCATCACTGTATCATCACAGCATCATCATAGCATCATCACTGCATAATCACAGTGTCATAACAGCATCATTACAACACCATGACTACGTCATCACAGCATCACGACAGCGTCATTACAGTGTCATCACAGCATCATCACTGCATTATCACAACATCATCACAACATCATCACTGCGTCATCAGAGCGTCATCACTACATAATCACTTCTTACTCAGGGAATCATCACTGCATCATCACATCATCACAGCATCATCTCAGCATAATCACAGTATCATCACAGCGTCATCACTACATCATCAATGCATCATCACTGCATCATCACAGAATCATCACTGCGTCATCACAGCATCATCAGAGCATCATCACAGCATCATCACATCATCATCACAGAATCATCACTGCGTCATCACAGCATCATCAGAGCATCATCACATCATCATCACAACATCATCAGTTTCATGTCAGCATCATCACTGCATAATCACTGCATCATCACAGCATCCTCACAGCATCAACACAGCGTCATCACAGCGTCATCAATGCATCATTACAGCATCATCTCAGTATAGTCACAGAATTATTACAGCATAATCACTGCATCATCATATCATCACTGCATCATCACTGCATCATCACTGCACCATCACAGCATCATTACTTCAGAATCACTGCATCATCACAGCATCCTCACAGCAACATCGCAGCATCATCACAGCATCATCACACTGTCATGACAGCATCATCACTGCATAATCACTGCATAATCTCCGCATAATCACAGCATCATCACATCATCATCACAATATCATCACAGCGTCATCACTACACATCACTGCATCATCACTACATCATCACAGCATCATCACTTCATCATCATCAGAGCATCATCACAGCATCATCACTGCATCCTCACTGCATCATGAGTGCATCATCATCACAGCATCATAACTGCATCATCAAAGCATCATCTCGGCATAATCACAATGTCATAAATACATCATCACTCCATCATCACAGCATTATCACATCATCATCACAACGTTTTCAGTGTCATCACAGCATCATAACAACGTCATCAAACTGTCATCACAGCATCATCACCAAATCATCACAGAATCATCACAGCATCATTACTGCATCATCACAGCATCTTTGCATCGTCATCAGAGCATCACCACTGCATCATCACATCATCATCTCAGCATCATCACAGCATCATTACTGCTTACTCACTGCATCATCACAGCGTCATGACAGTGTCATCACTGCATCATAACATCATAGCTTCATCATCAGAACATTATCACAGCATCATCACTGCATCATCACATCATCATTATAGCATCTTCACTGTCATCAATACATCATCACAGCATCATCACATCATTATCACAGCATCATCAGTGTCATCTCAGCATCATCACTGCATCATGACTGCATCATAGCAGCATAATCACAGCATCATCACAGAATCATCACAGCATCATCATAAGGTCATCACAGCATCATCACTACGTCATCAGATTGTAATCACAGCATCATCACAGTGTCCTCACTGAATCATCACTGCACCATCACTGCAACATCACAGCATCATCTCAGCATCATCATGGCATCATTACTGCATCATCACTGCTTACTCACTGCATCATCACAGCATCATCTCAGCATCATCACAGTCTCATTTCTGCATAATCATTGCATTTTCACAGCGTCATCACAGTATCATCCCTGCATCATCACAGTGTCATCACAGCATCATCAAAGCATCACGACAGCGTCATCTCACCATCATGACAGCGTCATCAAAGCATCATCACTGCATCATAACAACATCATCTCAGCATCATCACAGAATCATTTCTGCATAATCACTGCATCATCATAGTGTCATCACAGTAGATTCACTGCATCATCACATCATCACAGTGTCATCACAGAATCATCACTGAATCATCCAAGCATCATCACAGCACCACCAATGCATCATCACAGTATCATCACTGCATAATCACTGCATCATCACATCATCAACACTGCATCATTGCTGCATCATCACATCATTGTCACAGTATCATCAAAATATCATCACAGCATCATCACACCATCATAACAACATCATCACAGCGTCATCACAGTATCGTAAATGCATCATCACAGAATCATCACTGAATCATCATAGCATCTTCATATCATCATCACAATATCATCACAGCATCATCACTGCATCATCACAGCATCATCACTGCATAATCACTGCATCATCACCACATCATCACAGCATCATCACTGCATAATCACTGCATCATCACAGCATCATCACATCGTCATCAAAACATCATTACAAGTATCAACACAACATAATCACAGTGTCATCACAGCATCATCATTGCATCCTTACTGCATGATCACAGCATCTCCGCATCGTAATCACATCATCATCACTGACTCCTCACTGAATCATCACTGTACCATCACTGCATCATCAGAGCATAATCTGAGCATAATCTCAGCATAATCACAGCATCATCACAGCATCATTACTGCATCATCACAGCATCTTTGCATCGTCATCAGAGCATCACCACTGCATCATCACTACATCATCACATCATCATCACAGCATTTTAGCTACATAATCACAGAATCATCATAGCGTAACGACAGCATCATCACAACATCATTACAGCATCATCACAGCGTCATCGTAACATCATGACTGTATCATCACAGCATCATCACAGCATCACCGCAGCGTCATCACTGCATCATCACAGCATCATCACAGCATCATCACGGCATCGTTACAGCATCGTCATATCATCATAACTGCATCATCACAACAACATAACAAAATCATCAAAGCATCGTCACAGCATCATCACCGCGTCATCACAGCGTCATAACTGCATCGTCACTGCATCTAAACTGCATCATCACAAAATCATCACAGCTTCATCACTGCAGCATCACAGCATCATCAAAGCATCATCACAGCATCATCACATCATCATCACTGCAGCATCACAGAATCATTACTGTTTACTCACTGCGGCATCACAGCATTATCACGGTGTCATAACTGCATCATCACTGCACCATTACTGCATCATCACAGTGTCATCTCAGCATCATCACAGCATCATTACTGCCTAATCATTGCATTATCACAACGTCATCACAGTATCATCAGTGCATCATCACAGCATCATTACTGCATCATCACATCATCATCACAGAATCACGATAGTGTCATCACAGCGTCATCACTGCATCATCACAGCGTCATCTCAGCATCATCAGAGACTCATCACAGCGTCATCACTGCATCATCACTGCATCACCACAGTATCATCACAGCATCATCACAAAATTATAAGAGCGTCATCACAGCGTTATTACTGCATCATCACAGCATCAATAGAGCATCATCACAGCGTCATCACAGCGTTATCACAGCGTCATCACAGCTTCACGACAGTGTCATGAGAGCGTCTTCACAGCATCATCACTACATCATCACAGCATCATCACTGCGTCATCAGAGCATCATCACAAAATCATCACAGCGTCATTACTGCATCATCACTGCATCATCACAGCGTCATCACCGCATCATCACTGCATTGTCACAACATCATGGCGTCATAATAACTGCATCATAACAGCATGATCAAAGCATCATCACAGCGTCATCACAGCGTCATAACTGCATAAACACTGCATCATCAAAGAACCATCACAGCATCATCACAGCGTCATAACAGCATCATCAGAGCATCATCACATCGTCATCACATCGTCATCAAAGAATCTTCACAGCATCATCGCTATGTCATCATAGCATCATCATAATATTATCACAGCTTCATCACAGCGTCATAACAACATCATCACTGCATCATCACAGCATCATCATTATTGCATCATGACTGCATCATTACAGCATCATCAGAGCAGAATCAGTGCGTCGTCACAGCATCATTACTGCATCACCACATCATCACTGTGTTATCGCAGCGTCATCACAGCATCATCACAGAATCATCACAGCATCATTGCAGCATCATTGCAGCATCATCACATCATCATCACAGCGTCATCACAACATCATCGTAGCATCATCATGCATCATCACAGCATCATTACTGCATCATCACAGCATCATCACAGCATCATCACTGCATCATCACTGAATAATCACAGCATCATCACTGCATCATCACGGCATCGTTACAGCATCGTCATATCATCATAACTGCATCATCACAACAACATAACAAAATCATCAAAGCATCATCACAGCATCATCACCGCGTCATCACAGCGTCATAACTGCATCGTCACTGCATCTAAACTGCATCATCAAAAAATCATCACTGCATCACATCATAATCACAACATCATCAAAGCGTCATCACAGCATCATCACTGCGTTATCACAGCATCATCTCAGCATCATCACAGTATCATTACTGCTTATTCACTGCATCATCACAACATCATCACAGCGTCATTACAGTGTCATAAATGCATCATCACAGTGTCATCAAAGCGTCCTAACTGCATAATCACTGCATCATCGCAGCTTCATCACAGCATCATGACAGCGTCATCACAGCATCAAAAATGCATAATCACTTCATCCTCACATCATCATCATAGCATCATAGCTGCATAATCATAGAGTCATCACAGCATCATCACTACATCATCAAATTGTCATCACTGTATCATCACAGCATCATCATAGCATCATCACTGCATAATCACAGTGTCATAACAGCATCATTACAACACCATGACTACGTCATCACAGCATCACGACAGCGTCATTACAGTGTCATCACAGCATCATCACTGCATTATCACAACATCATCACAACATCATCACTGCGTCATCAGAGCGTCATCACTACATAATCACTTCTTACTCAGTGAATCATCACTGCATCATCACATCATCACAGCATCATCTCAGCATAATCACAGTATCATCACAGCGTCATCACTACATCATCAATGCATCATCACTACATCATCAATGCATCATCACTGCATCATCACAGCATCATCACTGCATAATCACTGCATCATCACAGCATCCTCACAGCATCAATACAGCGTCATCACAACGTCAACAATGCATCATTACAGCATCATCTCAGTATAGTCACAGCATAATCACTGCATAATCACTGCATCATCATATCGTCATCACTGCATCATCACTGCATCATCACAGCACCATCACAGCATCATTACTGCAGAATCACTGCATCATCACAGCATCATAGCTGCATAATCACAGCATCATCACATCATCATCGCATAGTCATCACAGCGTCATCACTGCATCATCACAGCATCATCACAGCATCATTACTGCAGAATCACTGCATCATCACAGCATCCTCACAGCAACATCGCAGCATCATCACAGCATCATCGCATCATCATCACAGTGTCATGACTACATCATCACTGCATAATCACCGCATAATCACAGCATCATCACAGCATAATCACAGTATCATCACAGCGTCATCACTACATCATCACTGCATCATCACAGAATCATCACTGCGTCATCACAGCATCATCAGAGCATCATCACAGCATCATCACATCATCATCTCAGCATCATTACTGCTTACTCACTGCATCATCATAGCATCATCACATCATCATCACAACATCATCAGTTTCATGTCAGCATCATCACTGCATAATCACTGCATCATCACAGCATCCTCACAGCATCAACACAGCGTCATCACAGCGTCATCAATGCATCATTACAGCATCATCTCAGTATAGTCACAGAATTATTACAGCATAATCACTGCATCATCATATCATCACTGCATCATCACAGCACCATCACAGCATCATTACTTCAGAATCACTGCATCATCACAGCATCCTCACAGCAACATCGCAGCATCATCACAGCATCATCACACTGTCATGACAGCATCATCACTGCATAATCACTGCATAATCTCCGCATAATCACAGCATCATCACATCATCATCACAATATCATCACAGCGTCATCACTACACATCACTGCATCATCACTACATCATCACAGCATCATCACTTCGTCATCATCAGAGCATCATCACAGCATCATCACTGCATCCTCACTGCATCATGAGTGCATCATCATCACAGCATCATAACTGCATCATCAAAGCATCATCTCGGCATAATCACAATGTCATAAATACATCATCACTCCATCATCACAGCATTATCACATCATCATCACAACGTTTTCAGTGTCATCACAGCATCATAACAACGTCATCAAACTGTCATCACAGCATCATCACCAAATCATCACAGAATCATCACAGCATCATTACTGCATCATCACAGCATCTTTGCATCGTCATCAGAGCATCACCACTGCATCATCACATCATCATCTCAGCATCATTACTGCTTACTCACTGCATCATCACAGCGTCATGACAGTGTCATCACTGCATCATAACATCATAGCTTCATCATCAGAACATTATCACAGCATCATCACAGCATCATCACATCATTATCACAGCATCATCAGTGTCATCTCAGCATCATCACTGCATCATGACTGCATCATAGCAGCATAATCACAGCATCATCACAGAATCATCACAGCATCATCATAAGGTCATCACAGCATCATCACTACGTCATCAGATTGTAATCACAGCATCATCACAGTGTCCTCACTGAATCATCACTGCACCATCACTGCAACATCACAGCATCATCTCAGCATCATCATGGCATCATTACTGCATCATCACTGCTTACTCACTGCATCATCACAGCATCATCTCAGCATCATCACAGAATCATTTCTGCATAATCATTGCATTTTCACAGCGTCATCACAGTATCATCACTGCATCATCACAGTGTCATCACAGCATCATCAAAGCATCACGACAGCGTCATCTCACCATCACGACAGCGTCATCAAAGCATCATCACTGCATCATAACAACATCATCTCAGCATCATCACAGAATCATTTCTGCATAATCACTGCATCATCATAGTGTCATCACAGTATATTCACTGCATCATCACATCATCACAGTGTCATCACAGAATCATCACTGAATCATCCAAGCATCATCCAAGCATCATCACAGCACCACCAATGCATCATCACCGCATCATCACATCATCAACACTGCATCATTGCTGCATCATCACATCATTGTCACAGTATCATCAAAATATCATCACAGCATCATCACACCATCATAACAACATCATCACAGCGTCATCACAGTATCGTAAATGCATCATCACAGAATCATCACTGAATCATCATAGCATCTTGATATCATCATCACAATATCATCACAGCATCATCACTGCATCATCACAGCATCATCACTGCATAATCACTGCATCATCACCACATCATCACAGCATCATCACTGCATAATCACTGCATCATCACAGCATCATCACATCGTCATCAAAACATCATTACAAGTATCAACACAACATAATCACAGTGTCATCACAGCATCATCATTGCATCCTTACTGCATGATCACAGCATCTCCGCATCGTAATCACATCATCATCACTGACTCCTCACTGAATCATCACTGTACCATCACTGCATCATCAGAGCATAATCTGAGCATAATCTCAGCATAATCACAGCATCATCACAGAATCATCACAGCATCATTACTGCATCATCACAGCATCTTTGCATCGTCATCAGAGCATCACCACTGCATCATCACTACATCATCACATCATCATCACAGCATTTTAGCTACATAATCACAGAATCATCATAGCGTAACGACAGCATCATCACAACATCATTACAGCATCATCACAGAGTCATCGTAACATCATGACTGTATCATCACAGCATCATCACAGCATCACCGCAGCGTCATCACTGCATCATCACAGCATCATCACAGCATCATCACGGCATCGTTACAGCATCGTCATATCATCATAACTGCATCATCACAACAACATAACAAAATCATCAAAGCATCGTCACAGCATCATCACCGCGTCATCACAGCGTCATCACAGCATCATCACTGCATAATCACTGCATCATCACAGCATCCTCACAGCATCAATACAGCGTTATCACAACATCAACAATGCATCATTACAGCATCATCTCAGTATAGTCACAGCATAATCACTGCATAATCACTGCATCATCATATCGTTATCACTGCATCATCACTGCATCATCACAGCACCATCACAGCATCATTACTGCAGAATCACTGCATCATCACAGCATCATAGCTGCATAATCACAGCATCATCACATCATCATCGCATAGTCATCACAGCGTCATCACTGCATCATCACAGCATCATCACAGCATCATTACTGCAGAATCACTGCATCATCACAGCATCCTCACAGCAACATCGCAGCATCATCACAGCATCATCACATCATCATCACAGTGTCATGACAGCATCATCACTGCATAATCACCGCATAATCACAGCATCATCACAGCATAATCACAGTATCATCACAGCGTCATCACTACATCATCACTGCATCATCACAGAATCATCACTGCGTCATCACAGCATCATCAGAGCATCATCACAGCATCATCACATCATCATCTCAGCATCATTACTGCTTACTCACTGCATCATCATAGCATCATCACATCATCATCACAACATCATCAGTTTCATGTCAGCATCATCACTGCATAATCACTGCATCATCACAGCATCCTCACAGCATCAACACAGCGTCATCACAGCGTCATCAATGCATCATTACAGCATCATCTCAGTATAGTCACAGAA
This sequence comes from Clangula hyemalis, assembly GCA_963989345.1. Next base: position 107,520 of record OZ022440.1, read on the forward strand.
TTATTACAGCATAATCACTGCATCATCATATCATCACTGCATCATCACAGCACCATCACAGCATCATTACTTCAGAATCACTGCATCATCACAGCATCCTCACAGCAACATCGCAGCATCATCACAGCATCATCACACTGTCATGACAGCATCATCACTGCATAATCACTGCATAATCTCCGCATAATCACAGCATCATCACATCATCATCACAATATCATCACAGCGTCATCACTACACATCACTGCATCATCACTACATCATCACAGCATCATCACTTCGTCATCATCAGAGCATCATCACAGCATCATCACTGCATCCTCACTGCATCATGAGTGCATCATCATCACAGCATCATAACTGCATCATCAAAGCATCATCTCGGCATAATCACAATGTCATAAATACATCATCACTCCATCATCACAGCATTATCACATCATCATCACAACGTTTTCAGTGTCATCACAGCATCATAACAACGTCATCAAACTGTCATCACAGCATCATCACCAAATCATCACAGAATCATCACAGCATCATTACTGCATCATCACAGCATCTTTGCATCGTCATCAGAGCATCACCACTGCATCATCACATCATCATCTCAGCATCATCACAGCATCATTACTGCTTACTCACTGCATCATCACAGCGTCATGACAGTGTCATCACTGCATCATAACATCATAGCTTCATCATCAGAACATTATCACAGCATCATCACTGCATCATCACATCATCATTATAGCATCTTCACTGTCATCAATACATCATCACAGCATCATCACATCATTATCACAGCATCATCAGTGTCATCTCAGCATCATCACTGCATCATGACTGCATCATAGCAGCATAATCACAGCATCATCACAGAATCATCACAGCATCATCATAAGGTCATCACAGCATCATCACTACGTCATCAGATTGTAATCACAGCATCATCACAGTGTCCTCACTGAATCATCACAGCACCATCACTGCAACATCACAGCATCATCTCAGCATCATCATGGCATCATTACTGCATCATCACTGCTTACTCACTGCATCATCACAGCATCATCACAGAATCATTTCTGCATAATCATTGCATTTTCACAGCGTCATCACAGTATCATCACTGCATCATCACAGTGTCATCACAGCATCATCAAAGCATCACGACAGCGTCATCTCACCATCACGACAGCGTCATCAAAGCATCATCACTGCATCATAACAACATCATCTCAGCATCATCACAGAATCATTTCTGCATAATCACTGCATCATCATAGTGTCATCACAGTATATTCACTGCATCATCACATCATCACAGTGTCATCACAGAATCATCACTGAATCATCCAAGCATCATCCAAGCATCATCACAGCACCACCAATGCATCATCACAGTATCATCACTGCATAATCACTGCATCATCACCGCATCATCACTGCATCAACACTGCATCATTGCTGCATCATCACATCATTGTCACAGTATCATCAAAATATCATCACAGCATCATCACACCATCATAACAACATCATCACAGCGTCATCACAGTATCGTAAATGCATCATCACAGAATCATCACTGAATCATCATAGCATCTTCATATCATCATCACAATATCATCACAGCATCATCACTGCATCATCACAGCATCATCACTGCATAATCACTGCATCATCACCACATCATCACAGCATCATCACTGCATAATCACTGCATCATCACAGCATCATCACATCGTCATCAAAACATCATTACAAGTATCAACACAACATAATCACAGTGTCATCACAGCATCATCATTGCATCCTTACTGCATGATCACAGCATCTCCGCATCGTAATCACATCATCATCACTGACTCCTCACTGAATCATCACTGTACCATCACTGCATCATCAGAGCATAATCTGAGCATAATCACAGCATCATCACAGAATCATCACAGCATCATTACTGCATCATCACAGCATCTTTGCATCGTCATCAGAGCATCACCACTGCATCATCACTACATCATCACATCATCATCACAGCATTTTAGCTACATAATCACAGAATCATCATAGCGTAACGACAGCATCATCACAACATCATTACAGCATCATCACAGCGTCATCGTAACATCATGACTGTATCATCACAGCATCATCACAGCATCACCGCAGCGTCATCACTGCATCATCACAGCATCATCACAGCATCATCACGGCATCGTTACGGCATCGTCATATCATCATAACTGCATCATCACAACAACATAACAAAACCATCAAAGCATCGTCACAGCATCATCACCGCGTCATCACAGCGTCATAACTGCATCGTCACTGCATCTAAACTGCATCATCACAAAATCATCACAGCTTCATCACTGCAGCATCACAGCATCATCAAAGCATCATCGCAGCATCATCACATCATCATCACTGCATCATCACAGAATCATTACTGTTTACTCACTGCGGCATCACAGCATTATCACGGTGTCATAACTGCATCATCACTGCACCATTACTGCATCATCACAGTGTCATCTCAGCATCATCACAGCATCATTACTGCATCATCACATCATCATCACAGAATCACGATAGTGTCATCACAGCGTCATCACTGCATCATCACAGCGTCATCTCAGCATCATCAGAGACTCATCACAGCGTCATCACTGCATCAGCACTGCATCACCACAGTATCATCACAGCATCATCACAAAATTATAAGAGCGTCATCACAGCGTTATTACTGCATCATCACAGCATCAATAGAGCATCATCACAGCGTCATCACAGAATCATCACTGCGTCATCACAGCATCATCAGAGCATCATCACATCATCATCACAACATCATCACAGAATCATCACTGCGTCATCACAGCATCATCAGAGCATCATCACATCATCATCACAACATCATCAGTTTCATGTCAGCATCATCACTGCATCATCACTGCATCATCAGAGCATGATCACAGCATCATCACATCATCATCACAGAATCATCACTGCGTCATCACAGCATCATCAGAGCATCATCACATCATCATCACAACATCATCAGTTTCATGTCAGCATCATCACTGCATCATCACTGCATCATCACAGCATCCTCACAGCATCAACACAGCGTCATCACAGCGTCATCAATGCATCATTACAGCATCATCTCAGTATAGTCACAGAATTATTACAGCATAATCACTGCATCATCATATCATCACTGCATCATCACTGCATCATCACAGCACCATCACAGCATCATTACTTCAGAATCACTGCATCATCACAGCATCCTCACAGCAACATCGCAGCATCATCACAGCATCATCACACTGTCATGACAGCATCATCACTGCATAATCACTGCATAATCTCCGCATAATCACAGCATCATCACATCATCATCACAATATCATCACAGCGTCATCACTACACATCACTGCATCATCACTACATCATCACAGCATCATCACTTCGTCATCATCAGAGCATCATCACAGCATCATCACTGCATCCTCACTGCATCATGAGTGCATCATCATCACAGCATCATAACTGCATCATCAAAGCATCATCTCGGCATAATCACAATGTCATAAATACATCATCACTCCATCATCACAGCATTATCACATCATCATCACAACGTTTTCAGTGTCATCACAGCATCATAACAACGTCATCAAACTGTCATCACAGCATCATCACCAAATCATCACAGAATCATCACAGCATCATTACTGCATCATCACAGCATCTTTGCATCGTCATCAGAGCATCACCACTGCATCATCACATCATCATCTCAGCATCATCACAGCATCATTACTGCTTACTCACTGCATCATCACAGCGTCATGACAGTGTCATCACTGCATCATAACATCATAGCTTCATCATCAGAACATTATCACAGCATCATCACTGCATCATCACATCATCATTATAGCATCTTCACTGTCATCAATACATCATCACAGCATCATCACATCATTATCACAGCATCATCAGTGTCATCTCAGCATCATCACTGCATCATGACTGCATCATAGCAGCATAATCACAGCATCATCACAGAATCATCACAGCATCATCATAAGGTCATCACAGCATCATCACTACGTCATCAGATTGTAATCACAGCATCATCACAGTGTCCTCACTGAATCATCACTGCACCATCACTGCAACATCACAGCATCATCTCAGCATCATCATGGCATCATTACTGCATCATCACTGCTTACTCACTGCATCATCACAGCATCATCTCAGCATCATCACAGAATCATTTCTGCATAATCATTGCATTTTCACAGCGTCATCACAGTATCATCACTGCATCATCACAGTGTCATCACAGCATCATCAAAGCATCACGACAGCGTCATCTCACCATCACGACAGCGTCATCAAAGCATCATCACTGCATCATAACAACATCATCTCAGCATCATCACAGAATCATTTCTGCATAATCACTGCATCATCATAGTGTCATCACAGTATATTCACTGCATCATCACATCATCACAGTGTCATCACAGAATCATCACTGAATCATCCAAGCATCATCCAAGCATCATCACAGCACCACCAATGCATCATCACAGTATCATCACTGCATAATCACTGCATCATCACCGCATCATCACTGCATCAACACTGCATCATTGCTGCATCATCACATCATTGTCACAGTATCATCAAAATATCATCACAGCATCATCACACCATCATAACAACATCATCACAGCGTCATCACAGTATCGTAAATGCATCATCACAGAATCATCACTGAATCATCATAGCATCTTCATATCATCATCACAATATCATCACAGCATCATCACTGCATCATCACAGCATCATCACTGCATAATCACTGCATCATCACCACATCATCACAGCATCATCACTGCATAATCACTGCATCATCACAGCATCATCACATCGTCATCAAAACATCATTACAAGTATCAACACAACATAATCACAGTGTCATCACAGCATCATCATTGCATCCTTACTGCATGATCACAGCATCTCCGCATCGTAATCACATCATCATCACTGACTCCTCACTGAATCATCACTGTACCATCACTGCATCATCAGAGCATAATCTGAGCATAATCTCAGCATAATCACAGCATCATCACAGAATCATCACAGCATCATTACTGCATCATCACAGCATCTTTGCATCGTCATCAGAGCATCACCACTGCATCATCACTACATCATCACATCATCATCACAGCATTTTAGCTACATAATCACAGAATCATCATAGCGTAACGACAGCATCATCACAACATCATTACAGCATCATCACAGCGTCATCGTAACATCATGACTGTATCATCACAGCATCATCACAGCATCACCGCAGCGTCATCACTGCATCATCACAGCATCATCACAGCATCATCACGGCATCGTTACGGCATCGTCATATCATCATAACTGCATCATCACAACAACATAACAAAACCATCAAAGCATCGTCACAGCATCATCACCGCGTCATCACAGCGTCATAACTGCATCGTCACTGCATCTAAACTGCATCATCACAAAATCATCACAGCTTCATCACTGCAGCATCACAGCATCATCAAAGCATCATCGCAGCATCATCACATCATCATCACTGCATCATCACAGAATCATTACTGTTTACTCACTGCGGCATCACAGCATTATCACGGTGTCATAACTGCATCATCACTGCACCATTACTGCATCATCACAGTGTCATCTCAGCATCATCACAGCATCATTACTGCCTAATCATTGCATTATCACAACGTCATCACAGTATCATCAGTGCATCATCACAGCATCATTACTGCATCATCACATCATCATCACAGAATCACGATAGTGTCATCACAGCGTCATCACTGCATCATCACAGCGTCATCTCAGCATCATCAGAGACTCATCACAGCGTCATCACTGCATCAGCACTGCATCACCACAGTATCATCACAGCATCATCACAAAATTATAAGAGCGTCATCACAGCGTTATTACTGCATCATCACAGCATCAATAGAGCATCATCACAGCGTCATCACAGCGTTATCACAGCGTCATCACAGCATCATCACAGCATCACGACATCATCATCACAGCTTCACGACAGTGTCATGAGAGCGTCTTCACAGCATCATCACTACATCATCACAGCATCATCACTGCGTCATCAGAGCATCATCACAAAATCATCACAGCGTCATCACAGCGTCATAACTGCATAAACACTGCATCATCAAAGAACCATCACAGCATCATCACAGCGTCATAACAGCATCATCAGAGCATCATCACATCGTCATCACATCGTCATCAAAGAATCTTCACAGCATCATCGCTATGTCATCATAGCATCATCATAATATTATCACAGCTTCATCACAGCGTCATAACAACATCATCACTGCATCATCACAGCATCATCATTATTGCATCATGACTGCATCATTACAGCATCATCAGAGCAGAATCAGTGCGTCGTCACAGCATCATTACTGCATCACCACATCATCACTGTGTTATCGCAGCGTCATCACAGCATCATCACAACATCATCACAGAATCATCACAGCATCATTGCAGCATCATCACATCATCATCACAGCGTCATCACAACATCATCGTAGCATCATCATGCATCATCACAGCATCATTACTGCATCATCACAGCATCATCACAGCATCATCACTGCATCATCACTGAATAATCACAGCATCATCACTGCATCATCACAGCATCATCACGGCATCGTTACAGCATCGTCATATCATCATAACTGCATCATCACAACAACATAACAAAATCATCAAAGCATCATCACAGCATCATCACCGCGTCATCACAGCGTCATAACTGCATCGTCACTGCATCTAAACTGCATCATCACAAAATCATCACAGCTTCATCACTGCAGCATCACAGCATCATCAAAGCATCATCGCAGCATCATCACATCATCATCACTGCATCATCACAGAATCATTACTGTTTACTCACTGCGGCATCACAGCATTATCACGGTGTCATAACTGCATCATCACTGCACCATTACTGCATCATCACAGTGTCATCTCAGCATCATCACAGCATCATTACTGCCTAATCATTGCATTATCACAACGTCATCACAGTATCATCAGTGCATCATCACAGCATCATTACTGCATCATCACATCATCATCACAGAATCACGATAGTGTCATCACAGCGTCATCACTGCATCATCACAGCGTCATCTCAGCATCATCAGAGACTCATCACAGCGTCATCACTGCATCAGCACTGCATCACCACAGTATCATCACAGCATCATCACAAAATTATAAGAGCGTCATCACAGCGTTATTACTGCATCATCACAGCATCAATAGAGCATCATCACAGCGTCATCACAGAATCATCACTGCGTCATCACAGCATCATCAGAGCATCATCACATCATCATCACAACATCATCACAGAATCATCACTGCGTCATCACAGCATCATCAGAGCATCATCACATCATCATCACAACATCATCAGTTTCATGTCAGCATCATCACTGCATCATCACTGCATCATCAGAGCATCATCACAGCATCATCACATCATCATCACAGAATCATCACTGCGTCATCACAGCATCATCAGAGCATCATCACATCATCATCACAACATCATCAGTTTCATGTCAGCATCATCACTGCATCATCACTGCATCATCACAGCATCCTCACAGCATCAACACAGCGTCATCACAGCGTCATCAATGCATCATTACAGCATCATCTCAGTATAGTCACAGAATTATTACAGCATAATCACTGCATCATCATATCATCACTGCATCATCACTGCATCATCACAGCACCATCACAGCATCATTACTTCAGAATCACTGCATCATCACAGCATCCTCACAGCAACATCGCAGCATCATCACAGCATCATCACACTGTCATGACAGCATCATCACTGCATAATCACTGCATAATCTCCGCATAATCACAGCATCATCACATCATCATCACAATATCATCACAGCGTCATCACTACACATCACTGCATCATCACTACATCATCACAGCATCATCACTTCGTCATCATCAGAGCATCATCACAGCATCATCACTGCATCCTCACTGCATCATGAGTGCATCATCATCACAGCATCATAACTGCATCATCAAAGCATCATCTCGGCATAATCACAATGTCATAAATACATCATCACTCCATCATCACAGCATTATCACATCATCATCACAACGTTTTCAGTGTCATCACAGCATCATAACAACGTCATCAAACTGTCATCACAGCATCATCACCAAATCATCACAGAATCATCACAGCATCATTACTGCATCATCACAGCATCTTTGCATCGTCATCAGAGCATCACCACTGCATCATCACATCATCATCTCAGCATCATCACAGCATCATTACTGCTTACTCACTGCATCATCACAGCGTCATGACAGTGTCATCACTGCATCATAACATCATAGCTTCATCATCAGAACATTATCACAGCATCATCACTGCATCATCACATCATCATTATAGCATCTTCACTGTCATCAATACATCATCACAGCATCATCACATCATTATCACAGCATCATCAGTGTCATCTCAGCATCATCACTGCATCATGACTGCATCATAGCAGCATAATCACAGCATCATCACAGAATCATCACAGCATCATCATAAGGTCATCACAGCATCATCACTACGTCATCAGATTGTAATCACAGCATCATCACAGTGTCCTCACTGAATCATCACTGCACCATCACTGCAACATCACAGCATCATCTCAGCATCATCATGGCATCATTACTGCATCATCACTGCTTACTCACTGCATCATCACAGCATCATCTCAGCATCATCACAGAATCATTTCTGCATAATCATTGCATTTTCACAGCGTCATCACAGTATCATCACTGCATCATCACAGTGTCATCACAGCATCATCAAAGCATCACGACAGCGTCATCTCACCATCACGACAGCGTCATCAAAGCATCATCACTGCATCATAACAACATCATCTCAGCATCATCACAGAATCATTTCTGCATAATCACTGCATCATCATAGTGTCATCACAGTATATTCACTGCATCATCACATCATCACAGTGTCATCACAGAATCATCACTGAATCATCCAAGCATCATCCAAGCATCATCACAGCACCACCAATGCATCATCACAGTATCATCACTGCATAATCACTGCATCATCACCGCATCATCACTGCATCAACACTGCATCATTGCTGCATCATCACATCATTGTCACAGTATCATCAAAATATCATCACAGCATCATCACACCATCATAACAACATCATCACAGCGTCATCACAGTATCGTAAATGCATCATCACAGAATCATCACTGAATCATCATAGCATCTTCATATCATCATCACAATATCATCACAGCATCATCACTGCATCATCACAGCATCATCACTGCATAATCACTGCATCATCACCACATCATCACAGCATCATCACTGCATAATCACTGCATCATCACAGCATCATCACATCGTCATCAAAACATCATTACAAGTATCAACACAACATAATCACAGTGTCATCACAGCATCATCATTGCATCCTTACTGCATGATCACAGCATCTCCGCATCGTAATCACATCATCATCACTGACTCCTCACTGAATCATCACTGTACCATCACTGCATCATCAGAGCATAATCTGAGCATAATCTCAGCATAATCACAGCATCATCACAGAATCATCACAGCATCATTACTGCATCATCACAGCATCTTTGCATCGTCATCAGAGCATCACCACTGCATCATCACTACATCATCACATCATCATCACAGCATTTTAGCTACATAATCACAGAATCATCATAGCGTAACGACAGCATCATCACAACATCATTACAGCATCATCACAGCGTCATCGTAACATCATGACTGTATCATAACTGCATCATCACAACAACATAACAAAACCATCAAAGCATCGTCACAGCATCATCACCGCGTCATCACAGCGTCATAACTGCATCGTCACTGCATCTAAACTGCATCATCACAAAATCATCACAGCTTCATCACTGCAGCATCACAGCATCATCAAAGCATCATCGCAGCATCATCACATCATCATCACTGCATCATCACAGAATCATTACTGTTTACTCACTGCGGCATCACAGCATTATCACGGTGTCATAACTGCATCATCACTGCACCATTACTGCATCATCACAGAATCATTACTGTTTACTCACTGCGGCATCACAGCATTATCACGGTGTCATAACTGCATCATCACTGCACCATTACTGCATCATCACAGTGTCATCTCAGCATCATCACAGCATCATTACTGCCTAATCATTGCATTATCACAACGTCATCACAGTATCATCAGTGCATCATCACAGCATCATTACTGCATCATCACATCATCATCACAGAATCACGATAGTGTCATCACAGCGTCATCACTGCATCATCACAGCGTCATCTCAGCATCATCAGAGACTCATCACAGCGTCATCACTGCATCAGCACTGCATCACCACAGTATCATCACAGCATCATCACAAAATTATAAGAGCGTCATCACAGCGTTATTACTGCATCATCACAGCATCAATAGAGCATCATCACAGCGTCATCACAGCGTTATCACAGCGTCATCACAGCATCATCACAGCATCACGACATCATCATCACAGCTTCACGACAGTGTCATGAGAGCGTCTTCACAGCATCATCACTACATCATCACAGCATCATCACTGCGTCATCAGAGCATCATCACAAAATCATCACAGCGTCATCACAGCGTCATAACTGCATAAACACTGCATCATCAAAGAACCATCACAGCATCATCACAGCGTCATAACAGCATCATCAGAGCATCATCACATCGTCATCACATCGTCATCAAAGAATCTTCACAGCATCATCGCTATGTCATCATAGCATCATCATAATATTATCACAGCTTCATCACAGCGTCATAACAACATCATCACTGCATCATCACAGCATCATCATTATTGCATCATGACTGCATCATTACAGCATCATCAGAGCAGAATCAGTGCGTCGTCACAGCATCATTACTGCATCACCACATCATCACTGTGTTATCGCAGCGTCATCACAGCATCATCACAACATCATCACAGAATCATCACAGCATCATTGCAGCATCATCACATCATCATCACAGCGTCATCACAACATCATCGTAGCATCATCATGCATCATCACAGCATCATTACTGCATCATCACAGCATCATCACAGCATCATCACTGCATCATCACTGAATAATCACAGCATCATCACTGCATCATCACAGCATCATCACGGCATCGTTACAGCATCGTCATATCATCATAACTGCATCATCACAACAACATAACAAAATCATCAAAGCATCATCACAGCATCATCACCGCGTCATCACAGCGTCATAACTGCATCGTCACTGCATCTAAACTGCATCATCACAAAATCATCACTGCATCACATCATAATCACAACATCATCAAAGCGTCATCACAGCATCATCACTGCGTTATCACAGCATCATCTCAGCATCATCACAGTATCATTACTGCTTATTCACTGCATCATCACAACATCATCACAGCGTCATTACAGTGTCATAAATGCATCATCACAGTGTCATCAAAGCGTCCTAACTGCATAATCACTGCATCATCGCAGCTTCATCACAGCATCATGACAGCGTCATCACAGCATCAAAAATGCATAATCACTTCATCCTCACATCATCATCATAGCATCATAGCTGCATAATCATAGAGTCATCACAGCATCATCACTACATCATCAAATTGTCATCACTGTATCATCACAGCATCATCATAGCATCATCACTGCATAATCACAGTGTCATAACAGCATCATTACAACACCATGACTACGTCATCACAGCATCACGACAGCGTCATTACAGTGTCATCACAGCATCATCACTGCATTATCACAACATCATCACAACATCATCACTGCGTCATCAGAGCGTCATCACTACATAATCACTTCTTACTCAGTGAATCATCACAGCATCACAGCATCATCACAGCATAATCACAGTATCATCACAGCGTCATCACTACATCATCAATGCATCATCACTGCATCATCACAGAATCATCACTGCGTCATCACAGCATCATCAGAGCATCATCACAGCATCATCACATCATCATCACATCATCATCACAACATCATCAGTTTCATGTCAGCATCATCACTGCATCATCACTGCATCATCACAGCATCCTCACAGCATCAACACAGCGTCATCACAGCGTCATCAATGCATCATTACAGCATCATCTCAGTATAGTCACAGAATTATTACAGCATAATCACTGCATCATCACTGCATCATCACTGCATCATCACTGCATCATCACAGCACCATCACAGCATCATTACTTCAGAATCACTGCATCATCACAGCATCCTCACAGCAACATCGCAGCATCATCACAGCATCATCACACTGTCATGACAGCATCATCACTGCATAATCACTGCATAATCTCCGCATAATCACAGCATCATCACATCATCATCACAATATCATCACAGCGTCATCACTACACATCACTGCATCATCACTACATCATCACAGCATCATCACTTCGTCATCATCAGAGCATCATCACAGCATCATCACTGCATCCTCACTGCATCATGAGTGCATCATCATCACAGCATCATAACTGCATCATCAAAGCATCATCTCGGCATAATCACAATGTCATAAATACATCATCACTCCATCATCACAGCATTATCACATCATCATCACAACGTTTTCAGTGTCATCACAGCATCATAACAACGTCATCAAACTGTCATCACAGCATCATCACCAAATCATCACAGAATCATCACAGCATCATTACTGCATCATCACAGCATCTTTGCATCGTCATCAGAGCATCACCACTGCATCATCACTACATCATCACATCATCATCACAGCATTTTAGCTACATAATCACAGAATCATCATAGCGTAACGACAGCATCATCACAACATCATCACAGCATCATCACAGCATCACCGCAGCGTCATCACTGCATCATCACTGCATCATCACAGCATCATCACGGCATCGTTACAGCATCGTCATATCATCATAACTGCATCATCACAACAACATAACAAAATCATCAAAGCATCGTCACAGCATCATCACCGCGTCATCACAGCGTCATAACTGCATCGTCACTGCATCTAAACTGCATCATCACAAAATCATCACAGCTTCATCACTGCAGCATCACAGCATCATCAAAGCATCATCGCAGCATCATCACATCATCATCACTGCATCATCACAGAATCATTACTGTTTACTCACTGCGGCATCACAGCATTATCACGGTGTCATAACTGCATCATCACTGCACCATTACTGCATCATCACAGTGTCATCTCAGCATCATCACAGCATCATTACTGCCTAATCATTGCATTATCACAACGTCATCACAGTATCATCAGTGCATCATCACAGCATCATTACTGCATCATCACATCATCATCACAGAATCACGATAGTGTCATCACAGCGTCATCACTGCATCATCACAGCGTCATCTCAGCATCATCAGAGACTCATCACAGCGTCATCACTGCATCAGCACTGCATCACCACAGTATCATCACAGCATCATCACAAAATTATAAGAGCGTCATCACAGCGTTATTACTGCATCATCACAGCATCAATAGAGCATCATCACAGCGTCATCACAGCGTTATCACAGCGTCATCACAGCATCATCACAGCATCACGACATCATCATCACAGCTTCACGACAGTGTCATGAGAGCGTCTTCACAGCATCATCACTACATCATCACAGCATCATCACTGCGTCATCAGAGCATCATCACAAAATCATCACAGCGTCATTACTGCATCATCACTGCATCATCACAGCGTCATCACCGCATCATCACTGCATTGTCACAACATCATGGCGTCATAATAACTGCATCATAACAGCATGATCAAAGCATCATCACAGCGTCATCACAGCGTCATAACTGCATAAACACTGCATCATCAAAGAACCATCACAGCATCATCACAGCGTCATAACAGCATCATCAGAGCATCATCACATCGTCATCACATCGTCATCAAAGAATCTTCACAGCATCATCGCTATGTCATCATAGCATCATCATAATATTATCACAGCTTCATCACAGCGTCATAACAACATCATCACTGCATCATCACAGCATCATCATTATTGCATCATGACTGCATCATTACAGCATCATCAGAGCAGAATCAGTGCGTCGTCACAGCATCATTACTGCATCACCACATCATCACTGTGTTATCGCAGCGTCATCACAGCATCATCACAACATCATCACAGAATCATCACAGCATCATTGCAGCATCATCACATCATCATCACAGCGTCATCACAACATCATCGTAGCATCATCATGCATCATCACAGCATCATTACTGCATCATCACAGCATCATCACAGCATCATCACTGCATCATCACTGAATAATCACAGCATCATCACTGCATCATCACGGCATCGTTACAGCATCGTCATATCATCATAACTGCATCATCACAACAACATAACAAAATCATCAAAGCATCATCACAGCATCATCACCGCGTCATCACAGCGTCATAACTGCATCGTCACTGCATCTAAACTGCATCATCACAAAATCATCACTGCATCACATCATAATCACAACATCATCAAAGCGTCATCACAGCATCATCACTGCGTTATCACAGCATCATCTCAGCATCATCACAGTATCATTACTGCTTATTCACTGCATCATCACAACATCATCACAGCGTCATTACAGTGTCATAAATGCATCATCACAGTGTCATCAAAGCGTCCTAACTGCATAATCACTGCATCATCGCAGCTTCATCACAGCATCATGACAGCGTCATCACAGCATCAAAAATGCATAATCACTTCATCCTCACATCATCATCATAGCATCATAGCTGCATAATCATAGAGTCATCACAGCATCATCACTACATCATCAAATTGTCATCACTGTATCATCACAGCATCATCATAGCATCATCACTGCATAATCACAGTGTCATAACAGCATCATTACAACACCATGACTACGTCATCACAGCATCACGACAGCGTCATTACAGCGTCATCACAGCATCATCACTGCATTATCACAACATCATCACAACATCATCACTGCGTCATCACAACATCATCACAGAGTCATCACAGCGTCATCAATGCATCATCACTGCATCATCACAGCATCATCACTGCATCATCACAGCATCATCAGAGAATCATCACAGCATCATCACAACATCATCACAGAGTCATCACAGCGTCATCACTGCATAATCACTGCATCATCACAGCATCCTCACAGCATCAATACAGCGTCATCACAACGTCAACAATGCATCATTACAGCATCATCTCAGTATAGTCACAGCATAATCACTGCATAATCACTGCATCATCATATCGTCATCACTGCATCATCACTGCATCATCACAGCACCATCACAGCATCATTACTGCAGAATCACTGCATCATCACAGCATCATAGCTGCATAATCACAGCATCATCACATCATCATCGCATAGTCATCACAGCGTCATCACTGCATGATCACAGCATCATCACAGCATCATTACTGCAGAATCACTGCATCATCACAGCATCCTCACAGCAACATCGCAGCATCATCACAGCATCATCACATCATCATCACAGTGTCATGACAGCATCATCACTGCATAATCACCGCATAATCACAGCATCATCACAGCATAATCACAGTATCATCACAGCGTCATCACTACATCATCACTGCATCATCACAGAATCATCACTGCGTCATCAGAGCATCATCAGAGCATCATCACAGCATAATCACAGTATCATCACAGCATCATCACTACATCATCACTGCATCATCACAGAATCATCACTGCGTCATCACAGCATCATCAGAGCATCATCACAGCATCATCACATCATCATCACAGAATCATCACTGCGTCATCACTGCATAATCACTGCATCATCACAGCATCCTCACAGCATCAACACAGCGTCATCACAGCGTCATCAATGCATCATTACAGCATCATCTCAGTATAGTCACAGAATTATTACAGCATAATCACTGCATCATCATATCATCACTGCATCATCACAGCACCATCACAGCATCATTACTTCAGAATCACTGCATCATCACAGCATCCTCACAGCAACATCGCAGCATCATCACAGCATCATCACACTGTCATGACAGCATCATCACTGCATAATCACTGCATAATCTCCGCATAATCACAGCATCATCACATCATCATCACTACATCATCACAGCGTCATCACTTCGTCATCATCAGAGCATCATCACAGCATCATCACTGCATCCTCACTGCATCATGAGTGCATCATCATCACAGCATCATAACTGCATCATCAAAGCATCATCTCGGCATAATCACAATGTCATAAATACATCATCACTCCATCATCACAGCATTATCACATCATCATCACAACGTTTTCAGTGTCATCACAGCATCATAACAACGTCATCAAACTGTCATCACAGCATCATCACCAAATCATCACAGAATCATCACAGCATCATTACTGCATCATCACAGCATCTTTGCATCGTCATCAGAGCATCACCACTGCATCATCACATCATCATCTCAGCATCATCACAGCATCATTACTGCTTACTCACTGCATCATCACAGCGTCATGACAGTGTCATCACTGCATCATAACATCATAGCTTCATCATCAGAACATTATCACAGCATCATCACTGCATCATCACATCATCATTATAGCATCTTCACTGTCATCAATACATCATCACAGCATCATCACATCATTATCACAGCATCATCAGTGTCATCTCAGCATCATCACTGCATCATGACTGCATCATAGCAGCATAATCACAGCATCATCACAGAATCATCACAGCATCATCATAAGGTCATCACAGCATCATCACTACGTCATCAGATTGTAATCACAGCATCATCACAGTGTCCTCACTGAATCATCACTGCACCATCACTGCACCATCACAGCATCATCTCAGCATCATCATGGCATCATTACTGCATCATCACTGCTTACTCACTGCATCATCACAGCATCATCTCAGCATCATCACAGAATCATTTCTGCATAATCATTGCATTTTCACAGCGTCATCACAGTATCATCACTGCATCATCACAGTGTCATCACAGCATCATCAAAGCATCACGACAGCGTCATCTCACCATCACGACAGCGTCACCAAAGCATCATCACTGCATCATAACAACATCATCTCAGCATCATCACAGAATCATTTCTGCATAATCACTGCATCATCATAGTGTCATCACAGTATATTCACTGCATCATCACATCATCACAGTGTCATCACAGAATCATCACTGAATCATCCAAGCATCATCCAAGCATCATCACAGCACCACCAATGCATCATCACAGTATCATCACTGCATAATCACTGCATCATCACATCATCAACACTGCATCATTGCTGCATCATCACATCATTGTCACAGTATCATCAAAATATCATCACAGCATCATCACACCATCATAACAACATCATCACAGCGTCATCACAGTATCGTAAATGCATCATCACAGAATCATCACTGAATCATCATAGCATCTTCATATCATCATCACAATATCATCACAGCATCATCACTGCATCATCACAGCATCATCACTGCATAATCACTGCATCATCACCACATCATCACAGCATCATCACTGCATAATCACTGCATCATCACAGCATCATTACATCGTCATCAAAACATCATTACAAGTATCAACACAACATAATCACAGTGTCATCACAGCATCATCATTGCATCCTTACTGCATGATCACAGCATCTCCGCATCGTAATCACATCATCATCACTGACTCCTCACTGAATCATCACTGTACCATCACTGCATCATCAGAGCATAATCTGAGCATAATCTCAGCATAATCACAGCATCATCACAGAATCATCACAGCATCATTACTGCATCATCACAGCATCTTTGCATCGTCATCAGAGCATCACCACTGCATCATCACTACATCATCACATCATCATCACAGCATTTTAGCTACATAATCACAGAATCATCATAGCGTAACGACAGCATCATCACAACATCATTACAGCATCATCACAGCGTCATCGTAACATCATGACTGTATCATCACAGCATCATCACAGCATCACCGCAGCGTCATCACTGCATCATCACAGCATCATCACAGCATCATCACGGCATCGTTACAGCATCGTCATATCATCATAACTGCATCATCACAACAACATAACAAAATCATCAAAGCATCGTCACAGCATCATCACCGCGTCATCACAGCGTCATAACTGCATCGTCACTGCATCTAAACTGCATCATCACAAAATCATCACAGCTTCATCACTGCAGCATCACAGCATCATCAAAGCATCATCGCAGCATCATCACATCATCATCACTGCATCATCACAGAATCATTACTGTTTACTCACTGCGGCATCACAGCATTATCACGGTGTCATAACTGCATCATCACTGCACCATTACTGCATCATCACAGTGTCATCTCAGCATCATCACAGCATCATTACTGCCTAATCATTGCATTATCACAACGTCATCACAGTATCATCAGTGCATCATCACAGCATCATTACTGCATCATCACATCATCATCACAGAATCACGATAGTGTCATCACAGCGTCATCACTGCATCATCACAGCGTCATCTCAGCATCATCAGAGACTCATCACAGCGTCATCACTGCATCAGCACTGCATCACCACAGTATCATCACAGCATCATCACAAAATTATAAGAGCGTCATCACAGCGTTATTACTGCATCATCACAGCATCAATAGAGCATCATCACAGCGTCATCACAGCGTTATCACAGCGTCATCACAGCATCACGACATCATCATCACAGCTTCACGACAGTGTCATGAGAGCGTCTTCACAGCATCATCACTACATCATCACAGCATCATCACTGCGTCATCAGAGCATCATCACAAAATCATCACAGCGTCATTACTGCATCATCACTGCATCATCACAGCGTCATCACCGCATCATCACTGCATTGTCACAACATCATGGCGTCATAATAACTGCATCATAACAGCATGATCAAAGCATCATCACAGCGTCATCACAGCGTCATAACTGCATAAACACTGCATCATCAAAGAACCATCACAGCATCATCACAGCGTCATAACAGCATCATCAGAGCATCATCACATCGTCATCACATCGTCATCAAAGAATCTTCACAGCATCATCGCTATGTCATCATAGCATCATCATAATATTATCACAGCTTCATCACAGCGTCATAACAACATCATCACTGCATCATCACAGCATCATCATTATTGCATCATGACTGCATCATTACAGCATCATCAGAGCAGAATCAGTGCGTCGTCACAGCATCATTACTGCATCACCACATCATCACTGTGTTATCGCAGCGTCATCACAGCATCATCACAACATCATCACAGAATCATCACAGCATCATTGCAGCATCATCACATCATCATCACAGCGTCATCACAACATCATCGTAGCATCATCATGCATCATCACAGCATCATTACTGCATCATCACAGCATCATCACAGCATCATCACTGCATCATCACTGAATAATCACAGCATCATCACTGCATCATCACGGCATCGTTACAGCATCATCATATCATCATAACTGCATCATCACAACAACATAACAAAATCATCAAAGCATCATCACAGCATCATCACCGCGTCATCACAGCGTCATAACTGCATCGTCACTGCATCTAAACTGCATCATCACAAAATCATCACTGCATCACATCATAATCACAACATCATCAAAGCGTCATCACAGCATCATCACTGCGTTATCACAGCATCATCTCAGCATCATCACAGTATCATTACTGCTTATTCACTGCATCATCACAACATCATCACAGCGTCATTACAGTGTCATAAATGCATCATCACAGTGTCATCAAAGCGTCCTAACTGCATAATCACTGCATCATCGCAGCTTCATCACAGCATCATGACAGCGTCATCACAGCATCAAAAATGCATAATCACTTCATCCTCACATCATCATCATAGCATCATAGCTGCATAATCATAGAGTCATCACAGCATCATCACTACATCATCAAATTGTCATCACTGTATCATCACAGCATCATCATAGCATCATCACTGCATAATCACAGTGTCATAACAGCATCATTACAACACCATGACTACGTCATCACAGCATCACGACAGCGTCATTACAGCGTCATCACAGCATCATCACTGCATTATCACAACATCATCACAACATCATCACTGCGTCATCACAACATCATCACAGAGTCATCACAGCGTCATCAATGCATCATCACTGCATCATCACAGCATCATCAATGCATCATCACAGCATCATCAGAGCATCATCACAGCATCATCACAACATCATCGCATCATCATCACAGTGTCATCACTGCATAATCACTGCATCATCACAGCATCCTCACAGCATCAATACAGCGTCATCACAACGTCAACAATGCATCATTACAGCATCATCTCAGTATAGTCACAGCATAATCACTGCATAATCACTGCATCATCATATCGTCATCACTGCATCATCACTGCATAATCACAGCACCATCACAGCATCATTACTGCAGAATCACTGCATCATCACAGCATCATAGCTGCATAATCACAGCATCATCACATCATCATCGCATAGTCATCACAGCGTCATCACTGCATGATCACAGCATCATCACAGCATCATTACTGCAGAATCACTGCATCATCACAGCATCCTCACAGCAACATCGCAGCATCATCACAGCATCATCACATCATCATCACAGTGTCATGACAGCATCATCACTGCATAATCACCGCATAATCACAGCATCATCACAGCATAATCACAGTATCATCACAGCGTCATCACTACATCATCACTGCATCATCACAGAATCATCACTGCGTCATCAGAGCATCATCAGAGCATCATCACAGCATAATCACAGTATCATCACAGCATCATCACTACATCATCACTGCATCATCACAGAACCATCACTGCGTCATCACAGCATCATCAGAGCATCATCACAGCATCATCACATCATCATCACAGAATCATCACTGCGTCATCACAGCATCATCACATCATCATCACAACATCATCAGTTTCATGTCAGCATCATCACTGCATAATCACTGCATCATCACAGCATCCTCACAGCATCAACACAGCGTCATCACAGCGTCATCAATGCATCATTACAGCATCATCTCAGTATAGTCACAGAATTATTACAGCATAATCACTGCATCATCATATCATCACTGCATCATCACAGCACCATCACAGCATCATTACTTCAGAATCACTGCATCATCACAGCATCCTCACAGCAACATCGCAGCATCATCACAGCATCATCACACTGTCATGACAGCATCATCACTGCATAATCACTGCATAATCTCCGCATAATCACAGCATCATCACATCATCATCACAATATCATCACAGAGTCATCACTACACATCACTGCATCATCACTACATCATCACAGCATCATCACTTCGTCATCATCAGAGCATCATCACAGCATCATCACTGCATCCTCACTGCATCATGAGTGCATCATCATCACAGCATCATAACTGCATCATCAAAGCATCATCTCGGCATAATCACAATGTCATAAATACATCATCACTCCATCATCACAGCATTATCACATCATCATCACAACGTTTTCAGTGTCATCACAGCATCATAACAACGTCATCAAACTGTCATCACAGCATCATCACCAAATCATCACAGAATCATCACAGCATCATTACTGCATCATCACAGCATCTTTGCATCGTCATCAGAGCATCACCACTGCATCATCACATCATCATCTCAGCATCATCACAGCATCATTACTGCTTACTCACTGCATCATCACAGCGTCATGACAGTGTCATCACTGCATCATAACATCATAGCTTCATCATCAGAACATTATCACAGCATCATCACTGCATCATCACATCATCATTATAGCATCTTCACTGTCATCAATACATCATCACAGCATCATCACATCATTATCACAGCATCATCAGTGTCATCTCAGCATCATCACTGCATCATGACTGCATCATAGCAGCATAATCACAGCATCATCACAGAATCATCACAGCATCATCATAAGGTCATCACAGCATCATCACTACGTCATCAGATTGTAATCACAGCATCATCACAGTGTCCTCACTGAATCATCACTGCACCATCACAGCAACATCACAGCATCATCTCAGCATCATCATGGCATCATTACTGCATCATCACTGCTTACTCACTGCATCATCACAGCATCATCTCAGCATCATCACAGAATCATTTCTGCATAATCATTACATTTTCACAGCGTCATCACAGTATCATCACTGCATCATCACAGTGTCATCACAGCATCATCAAAGCATCACGACAGCGTCATCTCACCATCACGACAGCGTCACCAAAGCATCATCACTGCATCATAACAACATCATCTCAGCATCATCACAGAATCATTTCTGCATAATCACTGCATCATCATAGTGTCATCACAGTATATTCACTGCATCATCACATCATCACAGTGTCATCACAGAATCATCACTGAATCATCCAAGCATCATCCAAGCATCATCACAGCACCACCAATGCATCATCACAGTATCATCACTGCATAATCACTGCATCATCACATCATCAACACTGCATCATTGCTGCATCATCACATCATTGTCACAGTATCATCAAAATATCATCACAGCATCATCACACCATCATAACAACATCATCACAGCGTCATCACAGTATCGTAAATGCATCATCACAGAATCATCACTGAATCATCATAACATCTTCATATCATCATCACAATATCATCACAGCATCATCACTGCATCATCACAGCATCATCACTGCATAATCACTGCATCATCACCACATCATCACAGCATCATCACTGCATAATCACTGCATCATCACAGCATCATCACATCGTCATCAAAACATCATTACAAGTATCAACACAACATAATCACAGTGTCATCACAGCATCATCATTGCATCCTTACTGCATGATCACAGCATCTCCGCATCGTAATCACATCATCATCACTGACTCCTCACTGAATCATCACTGTACCATCACTGCATCATCAGAGCATAATCTGAGCATAATCTCAGCATAATCACAGCATCATCACAGAATCATCACAGCATCATTACTGCATCATCACAGCATCTTTGCATCGTCATCAGAGCATCACCACTGCATCATCACTACATCATCACATCATCATCACAGCATTTTAGCTACATAATCACAGAATCATCATAGCGTAACGACAGCATCATCACAACATCATTACAGCATCATCACAGCGTCATCGTAACATCATGACTGTATCATCACAGCATCATCACAGCATCACCGCAGCGTCATCACTGCATCATCACAGCATCATCACAGCATCATCACGGCATCGTTACGGCATCGTCATATCATCATAACTGCATCATCACAACAACATAACAAAACCATCAAAGCATCGTCACAGCATCATCACCGCGTCATCACAGCGTCATAACTGCATCGTCACTGCATCTAAACTGCATCATCACAAAATCATCACAGCTTCATCACTGCAGCATCACAGCATCATCAAAGCATCATCGCAGCATCATCACATCATCATCACTGCATCATCACAGAATCATTACTGTTTACTCACTGCGGCATCACAGCATTATCACGGTGTCATAACTGCATCATCACTGCACCATTACTGCATCATCACAGTGTCATCTCAGCATCATCACAGCATCATTACTGCCTAATCATTGCATTATCACAACGTCATCACAGTATCATCAGTGCATCATCACAGCATCATTACTGCATCATCACATCATCATCACAGAATCACGATAGTGTCATCACAGCGTCATCACTGCATCATCACAGCGTCATCTCAGCATCATCAGAGACTCATCACAGCGTCATCACTGCATCAGCACTGCATCACCACAGTATCATCACAGCATCATCACAAAATTATAAGAGCGTCATCACAGCGTTATTACTGCATCATCACAGCATCAATAGAGCATCATCACAGCGTCATCACAGCGTTATCACAGCGTCATCACAGCATCATCACAGCATCACGACATCATCATCACAGCTTCACGACAGTGTCATGAGAGCGTCTTCACAGCATCATCACTACATCATCACAGCATCATCACTGCGTCATCAGAGCATCATCACAAAATCATCACAGCGTCATCACAGCGTCATAACTGCATAAACACTGCATCATCAAAGAACCATCACAGCATCATCACAGCGTCATAACAGCATCATCAGAGCATCATCACATCGTCATCACATCGTCATCAAAGAATCTTCACAGCATCATCGCTATGTCATCATAGCATCATCATAATATTATCACAGCTTCATCACAGCGTCATAACAACATCATCACTGCATCATCACAGCATCATCATTATTGCATCATGACTGCATCATTACAGCATCATCAGAGCAGAATCAGTGCGTCGTCACAACATCATTACTGCATCACCACATCATCACTGTGTTATCGCAGCGTCATCACAGCATCATCACAACATCATCACAGAATCATCACAGCATCATTGCAGCATCATCACATCATCATCACAGCGTCATCACAACATCATCGTAGCATCATCATGCATCATCACAGCATCATTACTGCATCATCACAGCATCATCACAGCATCATCACTGCATCATCACTGAATAATCACAGCATCATCACTGCATCATCACAGCATCATCACGGCATCGTTACAGCATCGTCATATCATCATAACTGCATCATCACAACAACATAACAAAATCATCAAAGCATCATCACAGCATCATCACAGCGTCATAACTGCATCGTCACTGCATCTAAACTGCATCATCACAAAATCATCACTGCATCACATCATAATCACAACATCATCAAAGCGTCATCACAGCATCATCACTGCGTTATCACAGCATCATCTCAGCATCATCACAGTATCATTACTGCTTATTCACTGCATCATCACAACATCATCACAGCGTCATTACAGTGTCATAAATGCATCATCACAGTGTCATCAAAGCGTCCTAACTGCATAATCACTGCATCATCGCAGCTTCATCACAGCATCATGACAGCGTCATCACAGCATCAAAAATGCATAATCACTTCATCCTCACATCATCATCATAGCATCATAGCTGCATAATCATAGAGTCATCACAGCATCATCACTACATCATCAAATTGTCATCACTGTATCATCACAGCATCATCATAGCATCATCACTGCATAATCACAGTGTCATAACAGCATCATTACAACACCATGACTACGTCATCACAGCATCACGACAGCGTCATTACAGTGTCATCACAGCATCATCACTGCATTATCACAACATCATCACAACATCATCACTGCGTCATCAGAGCGTCATCACTACATAATCACTTCTTACTCAGTGAATCATCACTGCATCATCACATCATCACAGCATCATCTCAGCATAATCACAGTATCATCACAGCGTCATCACTACATCATCAATGCATCATCACTGCATCATCACAGAATCATCACTGCGTCATCACAGCATCATCAGAGCATCATCACAGCATCATCACATCATCATCACAGAATCATCACTGCGTCATCACAGCATCATCAGAGCATCATCACATCATCATCACAACATCATCAGTTTCATGTCAGCATCATCACTGCATCATCACTGCATCATCACAGCATCCTCACAGCATCAACACAGCGTCATCACAGCGTCATCAATGCATCATTACAGCATCATCTCAGTATAGTCACAGAATTATTACAGCATAATCACTGCATCATCATATCATCACTGCATCATCACTGCATCATCACAGCACCATCACAGCATCATTACTTCAGAATCACTGCATCATCACAGCATCCTCACAGCAACATCGCAGCATCATCACAGCATCATAACACTGTCATGACAGCATCATCACTGCATAATCACTGCATAATCTCCGCATAATCACAGCATCATCACATCATCATCACAATATCATCACAGCGTCATCACTACACATCACTGCATCATCACTACATCATCACAGCATCATCACTTCGTCATCATCAGAGCATCATCACAGCATCATCACTGCATCCTCACTGCATCATGAGTGCATCATCATCACAGCATCATAACTGCATCATCAAAGCATCATCTCGGCATAATCACAATGTCATAAATACATCATCACTCCATCATCACAGCATTATCACATCATCATCACAACGTTTTCAGTGTCATCACAGCATCATAACAACGTCATCAAACTGTCATCACAGCATCATCACCAAATCATCACAGAATCATCACAGCATCATTACTGCATCATCACAGCATCTTTGCATCGTCATCAGAGCATCACCACTGCATCATCACATCATCATCTCAGCATCATCACAGCATCATTACTGCTTACTCACTGCATCATCACAGCGTCATGACAGTGTCATCACTGCATCATAACATCATAGCTTCATCATCAGAACATTATCACAGCATCATCACTGCATCATCACATCATCATTATAGCATCTTCACTGTCATCAATACATCATCACAGCATCATCACATCATTATCACAGCATCATCAGTGTCATCTCAGCATCATCACTGCATCATGACTGCATCATAGCAGCATAATCACAGCATCATCACAGAATCATCACAGCATCATCATAAGGTCATCACAGCATCATCACTACGTCATCAGATTGTAATCACAGCATCATCACAGTGTCCTCACTGAATCATCACTGCACCATCACTGCACCATCACAGCATCATCTCAGCATCATCATGGCATCATTACTGCATCATCACTGCTTACTCACTGCATCATCACAGCATCATCTCAGCATCATCACAGAATCATTTCTGCATAATCATTGCATTTTCACAGCGTCATCACAGTATCATCACTGCATCATCACAGTGTCATCACAGCATCATCAAAGCATCACGACAGCGTCATCTCACCATCACGACAGCGTCACCAAAGCATCATCACTGCATCATAACAACATCATCTCAGCATCATCACAGAATCATTTCTGCATAATCACTGCATCATCATAGTGTCATCACAGTATATTCACTGCATCATCACATCATCACAGTGTCATCACAGAATCATCACTGAATCATCCAAGCATCATCCAAGCATCATCACAGCACCACCAATGCATCATCACAGTATCATCACTGCATAATCACTGCATCATCACATCATCAACACTGCTTCATTGCTGCATCATCACATCATTGTCACAGTATCATCAAAATATCATCACAGCATCATCACACCATCATAACAACATCATCACAGCGTCATCACAGTATCGTAAATGCATCATCACAGAATCATCACTGAATCATCATAGCATCTTCATATCATCATCACAATATCATCACAGCATCATCACTGCATCATCACAGCATCATCACTGCATAATCACTGCATCATCACCACATCATCACAGCATCATCACTGCATAATCACTGCATCATCACAGCATCATCACATCGTCATCAAAACATCATTACAAGTATCAACACAACATAATCACAGTGTCATCACAGCATCATCATTGCATCCTTACTGCATGATCACAGCATCTCCGCATCGTAATCACATCATCATCACTGACTCCTCACTGAATCATCACTGTACCATCACTGCATCATCAGAGCATAATCTGAGCATAATCTCAGCATAATCACAGCATCATCACAGAATCATCACAGCATCATTACTGCATCATCACAGCATCTTTGCATCGTCATCAGAGCATCACCACTGCATCATCACTACATCATCACATCATCATCACAGCATTTTAGCTACATAATCACAGAATCATCATAGCGTAACGACAGCATCATCACAACATCATTACAGCATCATCACAGCGTTATCACAGCGTCATCACAGCATCACGACATCATCATCACAGCTTCACGACAGTGTCATGAGAGCGTCTTCACAGCATCATCACTACATCATCACAGCATCATCACTGCGTCATCAGAGCATCATCACAAAATCATCACAGCGTCATCACAGCGTCATAACTGCATAAACACTGCATCATCAAAGAACCATCACAGCATCATTACTGCAGAATCACTGCATCATCACAGCATCATAGCTGCATAATCACAGCATCATCACATCATCATCGCATAGTCATCACAGCGTCATCACTGCATCATCACAGCACCATCACAGCATCATTACTTCAGAATCACTGCATCATCACAGCATCCTCACAGCAACATCGCAGCATCATCACAGCATCATCACACTGTCATGACAGCATCATCACTGCATAATCACTGCATAATCTCCGCATAATCACAGCATCATCACATCATCATCACAATATCATCACAGCGTCATCACTACACATCACTGCATCATCACTACATCATCACAGCATCATCACTTCGTCATCATCAGAGCATCATCACAGCATCATCACTGCATCCTCACTGCATCATGAGTGCATCATCATCACAGCATCATAACTGCATCATCAAAGCATCATCTCGGCATAATCACAATGTCATAAATACATCATCACTCCATCATCACAGCATTATCACATCATCATCACAACGTTTTCAGTGTCATCACAGCATCATAACAACGTCATCAAACTGTCATCACAGCATCATCACCAAATCATCACAGAATCATCACAGCATCATTACTGCATCATCACAGCATCTTTGCATCGTCATCAGAGCATCACCACTGCATCATCACATCATCATCTCAGCATCATCACAGCATCATTACTGCTTACTCACTGCATCATCACAGCGTCATGACACTGTCATCACTGCATCATAACATCATAGCTTCATCATCAGAACATTATCACAGCATCATCACTGCATCATCACATCATCATTATAGCATCTTCACTGTCATCAATACATCATCACAGCATCATCACATCATTATAACAGCATCATCAGTGTCATCTCAGCATCATCACTGCATCATGACTGCATCATAGCAGCATAATCACAGCATCATCACAGAATCATCACAGCATCATCATAAGGTCATCACAGCATCATCACTACGTCATCAAATTGTAATCACAGCATCATCACAGTGTCCTCACTGAATCATCACTGCACCATCACTGCACCATCACAGCATCATCTCAGCATCATCATGGCATCATTACTGCATCATCACTGCTTACTCACTGCATCATCACAGCATCATCTCAGCATCATCACAGAATCATTTCTGCATAATCATTGCATTTTCACAGCGTCATCACAGTATCATCACTGCATCATCACAGTGTCATCACAGCATCATCAAAGCATCACGACAGCGTCATCTCACCATCACGACAGCGTCATCAAAGCATCATCACTGCATCATAACAACATCATCTCAGCATCATCACAGAATCATTTCTGCATAATCACTGCATCATCATAGTGTCATCACAGTATATTCACTGCATCATCACATCATCACAGTGTCATCACAGAATCATCACTGCATAATCACTGCATCATCACAGCATCCTCACAGCATCAACACAGCGTCATCACAGCGTCATCAATGCATCATTACAGCATCATCTCAGTATAGTCACAGAATTATTACAGCATAATCACTGCATCATCATATCATCACTGCATCATCACTGCATCATCACAGCACCATCACAGCATCATTACTTCAGAATCACTGCATCATCACAGCATCCTCACAGCAACATCGCAGCATCATCACAGCATCATCACACTGTCATGACAGCATCATCACTGCATAATCACTGCATAATCTCCGCATAATCACAGCATCATCACATCATCATCACAATATCATCACAGCGTCATCACTACACATCACTGCATCATCACTACATCATCACAGCATCATCACTTCGTCATCATCAGAGCATCATCACAGCATCATCACTGCATCCTCACTGCATCATGAGTGCATCATCATCACAGCATCATAACTGCATCATCAAAGCATCATCTCGGCATAATCACAATGTCATAAATACATCATCACTCCATCATCACAGCATTATCACATCATCATCACAACGTTTTCAGTGTCATCACAGCATCATAACAACGTCATCAAACTGTCATCACAGCATCATCACCAAATCATCACAGAATCATCACAGCATCATTACTGCATCATCACAGCATCTTTGCATCGTCATCAGAGCATCACCACTGCATCATCACATCATCATCTCAGCATCATCACAGCATCATTACTGCTTACTCACTGCATCATCACAGCGTCATGACAGTGTCATCACTGCATCATAACATCATAGCTTCATCATCAGAACATTATCACAGCATCATCACTGCATCATCACATCATCATTATAGCATCTTCACTGTCATCAATACATCATCACAGCATCATCACATCATTATCACAGCATCATCAGTGTCATCTCAGCATCATCACTGCATCATGACTGCATCATAGCAGCAAAATCACAGCATCATCACAGAATCATCACAGCATCATCATAAGGTCATCACAGCATCATCACTACGTCATCAGATTGTAATCACAGCATCATCACAGTGTCCTCACTGAATCATCACTGCACCATCACTGCAACATCACAGCATCATCTCAGCATCATCATGGCATCATTACTGCATCATCACTGCTTACTCACTGCATCATCACAGCATCATCTCAGCATCATCACAGAATCATTTCTGCATAATCACTGCATCATCATAGTGTCATCACAGTATATTTACTGCATCATCACATCATCACAGTGTCATCACAGAATCATCACTGAATCATCCAAGCATCATCCAAGCATCATCACAGCACCACCAATGCATCATCACAGTATCATCACTGCATAATCACTGCATCATCACCGCATCATCACATCATCAACACTGCATCATTGCTGCATCATCACATCATTGTCACAGTATCATCAAAATATCATCACAGCATCATCACACCATCATAACAACATCATCACAGCGTCATCACAGTATCGTAAATGCATCATCACAGAATCATCACTGAATCATCATAGCATCTTCATATCATCATCACAATATCATCACAGCATCATCACTGCATCATCACAGCATCATCACTGCATAATCACTGCATCATCACCACATCATCACAGCATCATCACTGCATAATCACTGCATCATCACAGCATCATCACATCGTCATCAAAACATCATTACAAGTATCAACACAACATAATCACAGTGTCATCACAGCATCATCATTGCATCCTTACTGCATGATCACAGCATCTCCGCATCGTAATCACATCATCATCACTGACTCCTCACTGAATCATCACTGTACCATCACTGCATCATCAGAGCATAATCTGAGCATAATCTCAGCATAATCACAGCATCATCACAGAATCATCACAGCATCATTACTGCATCATCACAGCATCTTTGCATCGTCATCAGAGCATCACCACTGCATCATCACTACATCATCACATCATCATCACAGCATTTTAGCTACATAATCACAGAATCATCATAGCGTAACGACAGCATCATCACAACATCATTACAGCATCATCACAGCGTCATCACAGCGTTATCACAGCGTCATCACAGCATCACGACATCATCATCACAGCTTCACGACAGTGTCATGAGAGCGTCTTCACAGCATCATCACTACATCATCACAGCATCATCACTGCGTCATCAGAGCATCATCACAAAATCATCACAGCGTCATCACTGCGTCATAACTGCATAAACACTGCATCATCAAAGAACCATCACAGCATCATCACAGCGTCATAACAGCATCATCAGAGCATCATCACATCGTCATCACATCGTCATCAAAGAACCTTCACAGCATCATCGCTATGTCATCATAGCATCATCATAATATTATCACAGATTCATCACAGCGTCATAACAACATCATCACTGCATCATCACAGCATCATCATTATTGCATCATGACTGCATCATTACAGCATCATCAGAGCAGAATCAGTGCGTCGTCACAGCATCATTACTGCATCACCACATCATCACTGTGTTATCGCAGCGTCATCACAGCATCATCACAACATCATCACAGAATCATCACAGCATCATTGCAGCATCATCACATCATCATCACAGCGTCATCACAACATCATCGTAGCATCATCATGCATCATCACAGCATCATTACTGCATCATCACAGCATTATCACAGCATCATCACTGCATCACCACTGAATAATCACAGCATCATCACTGCATCATCACGGCATCGTTACAGCATCGTCATATCATCATAACTGCATCATCACAACAACATAACAAAATCATCAAAGCATCATCACAGCATCATCACCGCGTCATAACTGCATCGTCACTGCATCTAAACTGCATCATCACAAAATCATCACTGCATCACATCATAATCACAACATCATCAAAGCGTCATCACAGCATCATCACTGCGTTATCACAGCATCATCTCAGCATCATCACAGTATCATTACTGCTTATTCACTGCATCATCACAACATCATCACAGCGTCATTACAGTGTCATAAATGCATCATCACAGTGTCATCAAAGCGTCCTAACTGCATAATCACTGCATCATCGCAGCTTCATCACAGCATCATGACAGCGTCATCACAGCATCAAAAATGCATAATCACTTCATCCTCACATCATCATCATAGCATCATAGCTGCATAATCATAGAGTCATCACAGCATCATCACTACATCATCAAATTGTCATCACTGTATCATCACAGCATCATCATAGCATCATCACTGCATAATCACAGTGTCATAACAGCATCATTACAACACCATGACTACGTCATCACAGCATCACGACAGCGTCATTAGAGTGTCATCACAGCATCATCACTGCATTATCACAACATCATCACAACATCATCACTGCGTCATCAGAGCGTCATCACTACATAATCACTTCTTACTCAGTGAATCATCACTGCATCATCACATCATCACAGCATCATCTCAGCATAATCACAGTATCATCACAGCGTCATCACTACATCATCAATGCATCATCACTGCATCATCACAGAATCATCACTGCGTCATCACAGCATCATCAGAGCATCATCACAGCATCATCACATCATCATCACAGAATCATCACTGCGTCATCACAGCATCATCAGAGCATCATCACATCATCATCACAACATCATCAGTTTCATGTCAGCATCATCACTGCATAATCACTGCATCATCACAGCATCCTCACAGCATCAACACAGCGTCATCACAGCGTCATCAATGCATCATTACAGCATCATCTCAGTATAGTCACAGAATTATTACAGCATAATCACTGCATCATCATATCATCACTGCATCATCACTGCATCATCACTGCATCATCACAGCACCATCACAGCATCATTACTTCAGAATCACTGCATCATCACAGCATCCTCACAGCAACATCGCAGCATCATCACAGCATCATAACACTGTCATGACAGCATCATCACTGCATAATCACTGCATAATCTCCGCATAATCACAGCATCATCACATCATCATCACAATATCATCACAGCGTCATCACTACACATCACTGCATCATCACTACATCATCACAGCATCATCACTTCGTCATCATCAGAGCATCATCACAGCATCATCACTGCATCCTCACTGCATCATGAGTGCATCATCATCACAGCATCATAACTGCATCATCAAAGCATCATCTCGGCATAATCACAATGTCATAAATACATCATCACTCCATCATCACAGCATTATCACATCATCATCACAACGTTTTCAGTGTCATCACAGCATCATAACAACGTCATCAAACTGTCATCACAGCATCATCACCAAATCATCACAGAATCATCACAGCATCATTACTGCATCATCACAGCATCTTTGCATCATCATCAGAGCATCACCACTGCATCATCACATCATCATCTCAGCATCATCACAGCATCATTACTGCTTACTCACTGCATCATCACAGCGTCATGACAGTGTCATCACTGCATCATAACATCATAGCTTCATCATCAGAACATTATCACAGCATCATCACTGCATCATCACATCATCATTATAGCATCTTCACTGTCATCAATACATCATCACAGCATCATCACATCATTATCACAGCATCATCAGTGTCATCTCAGCATCATCACTGCATCATGACTGCATCATAGCAGCATAATCACAGCATCATCACAGAATCATCACAGCATCATCATAAGGTCATCACAGCATCATCACTACGTCATCAGATTGTAATCACAGCATCATCACAGTGTCCTCACTGAATCATCACTGCACCATCACTGCAACATCACAGCATCATCTCAGCATCATCATGGCATCATTACTGCATCATCACTGCTTACTCACTGCATCATCACAGCATCATCTCAGCATCATCACAGAATCATTTCTGCATAATCATTGCATTTTCACAGCGTCATCACAGTATCATCACTGCATCATCACAGTGTCATCACAGCATCATCAAAGCATCACGACAGCGTCATCTCACCATCACGACAGCGTCACCAAAGCATCATCACTGCATCATAACAACATCATCTCAGCATCATCACAGAATCATTTCTGCATAATCACTGCATCATCATAGTGTCATCACAGTATATTCACTGCATCATCACATCATCACAGTGTCGTCACAGAATCATCACTGAATCATCCAAGCATCATCCAAGCATCATCACAGCACCACCAATGCATCATCACAGTATCATCACTGCATAATCACTGCATCATCACCGCATCATCACTGCATCAACACTGCATCATTGCTGCATCATCACATCATTGTCACAGTATCATCAAAATATCATCACAGCATCATCACACCATCATAACAACATCATCACAGCGTCATCACAGTATCGTAAATGCATCATCACAGAATCATCACTGAATCATCATAGCATCTTCATATCATCATCACAATATCATCACAGCATCATCACTGCATCATCACTGCATAATCACTGCATCATCACCACATCATCACAGCATCATCACTGCATAATCACTGCATCATCACAGCATCATCACATCGTCATCAAAACATCATTACAAGTATCAACACAACATAATCACAGTGTCATCACAGCATCATCATTGCATCCTTACTGCATGATCACAGCATCTCCGCATCGTAATCACATCATCATCACTGACTCCTCACTGAATCATCACTGTACCATCACTGCATCATCAGAGCATAATCTGAGCATAATCTCAGCATAATCACAGCATCATCACAGAATCATCACAGCATCATTACTGCATCATCACAGCATCTTTGCATCGTCATCAGAGCATCACCACTGCATCATCACTACATCATCACATCATCATCACAGCATTTTAGCTACATAATCACAGAATCATCATAGCGTAACGACAGCATCATCACAACATCATTACAGCATCATCACAGCGTCATCGTAACATCATGACTGTATCATCACAGCATCATCACAGCATCACCGCAGCGTCATCACTGCATCATCACAGCATCATCACAGCATCATCACGGCATCGTTACAGCATCGTCATATCATCATAACTGCATCATCACAACAACATAACAAAATCATCAAAGCATCGTCACAGCATCATCACCGCGTCATCACAGCGTCATAACTGCATCGTCACTGCATCTAAACTGCATCATCACAAAATCATCACAGCTTCATCACTGCAGCATCACAGCATCATCAAAGCATCATCGCAGCATCATCACATCATCATCACTGCATCATCACAGAATCATTACTGTTTACTCACTGCGGCATCACAGCATTATCACGGTGTCATAACTGCATCATCACTGCACCATTACTGCATCATCACAGTGTCATCTCAGCATCATCACAGCATCATTACTGCCTAATCATTGCATTATCACAACGTCATCACAGTATCATCAGTGCATCATCACAGCATCATTACTGCATCATCACATCATCATCACAGAATCACGATAGTGTCATCACAGCGTCATCACTGCATCATCACAGCGTCATCTCAGCATCATCAGAGACTCATCACAGCGTCATCACTGCATCATCACTGCATCACCACAGTATCATCACAGCATCATCACAAAATTATAAGAGCGTCATCACAGCGTTATTACTGCATCATCACAGCATCAATAGAGCATCATCACAGCGTCATCACAGCGTTATCACAGCGTCATCACAGCATCACGACATCATCATCACAGCTTCACGACAGTGTCATGAGAGCGTCTTCACAGCATCATCACTACATCATCACAGCATCATCACTGCGTCATCAGAGCATCATCACAAAATCATCACAGCGTCATTACTGCATCATCACTGCATCATCACAGCGTCATCACCGCATCATCACTGCATTGTCACAACATCATGGCGTCATAATAACTGCATCATAACAGCATGATCAAAGCATCATCACAGCGTCATCACAGCGTCATAACTGCATAAACACTGCATCATCAAAGAACCATCACAGCATCATCACAGCGTCATAACAGCATCATCAGAGCATCATCACATCGTCATCACATCGTCATCAAAGAATCTTCACAGCATCATCGCTATGTCATCATAGCATCATCATAATATTATCACAGCTTCATCACAGCGTCATAACAACATCATCACTGCATCATCACAGCATCATCATTATTGCATCATGACTGCATCATTACAGCATCATCAGAGCAGAATCAGTGCGTCGTCACAGCATCATTACTGCATCACCACATCATCACTGTGTTATCGCAGCGTCATCACAGCATCATCACAACATCATCACAGAATCATCACAGCATCATTGCAGCATCATCACATCATCATCACAGCGTCATCACAACATCATCGTAGCATCATCATGCATCATCACAGCATCATTACTGCATCATCACAGCATCATCACAGCATCATCACTGCATCATCACTGAATAATCACAGCATCATCACTGCATCATCACGGCATCGTTACAGCATCGTCATATCATCATAACTGCATCATCACAACAACATAACAAAATCATCAAAGCATCATCACCGCGTCATCACAGCGTCATAACTGCATCGTCACTGCATCTAAACTGCATCATCACAAAATCATCACTGCATCACATCATAATCACAACATCATCAAAGCGTCATCACAGCATCATCACTGCGTTATCACAGCATCATCTCAGCATCATCACAGTATCATTACTGCTTATTCACTGCATCA
Source organism: Clangula hyemalis (assembly GCA_963989345.1). The sequence continues at coordinate 145,326 of OZ022440.1, forward strand.
TCACAACATCATCACAGCGTCATTACAGTGTCATAAATGCATCATCACAGTGTCATCAAAGCGTCCTAACTGCATAATCACTGCATCATCGCAGCTTCATCACAGCATCATGACAGCGTCATCACAGCATCAAAAATGCATAATCACTTCATCCTCACATCATCATCATAGCATCATAGCTGCATAATCATAGAGTCATCACAGCATCATCACTACATCATCAAATTGTCATCACTGTATCATCACAGCATCATCATAGCATCATCACTGCATAATCACAGTGTCATAACAGCATCATTACAACACCATGACTACGTCATCACAGCATCACGACAGCGTCATTACAGTGTCATCACAGCATCATCACTGCATTATCACAACATCATCACAACATCATCACTGCGTCATCAGAGCGTCATCACTACATAATCACTTCTTACTCAGTGAATCATCACTGCATCATCACATCATCACAGCATCATCTCAGCATAATCACAGTATCATCACAGCGTCATCACTACATCATCAATGCATCATCACTGCATCATCACAGAATCATCACTGCGTCATCACAGCATCATCAGAGCATCATCACATCATCATCACAACATCATCAGTTTCATGTCAGCATCATCACTGCATAATCACTGCATCATCACAGCATCCTCACAGCATCAACACAGCGTCATCACAGCGTCATCAATGCATCATTACAGCATCATCTCAGTATAGTCACAGAATTATTACAGCATAATCACTGCATCATCATATCATCACTGCATCATCACTGCATCATCACAGCACCATCACAGCATCATTACTTCAGAATCACTGCATCATCACAGCATCCTCACAGCAACATCGCAGCATCATCACAGCATCATCACACTGTCATGACAGCATCATCACTGCATAATCACTGCATAATCTCCGCATAATCACAGCATCATCACATCATCATCACAATATCATCACAGCGTCATCACTACACATCACTGCATCATCACTACATCATCACAGCATCATCACTTCGTCATCATCAGAGCATCATCACAGCATCATCACTGCATCCTCACTGCATCATGAGTGCATCATCATCACAGCATCATAACTGCATCATCAAAGCATCATCTCGGCATAATCACAATGTCATAAATACATCATCACTCCATCATCACAGCATTATCACATCATCATCACAACGTTTTCAGTGTCATCACAGCATCATAACAATGTCATCAAACTGTCATCACAGCATCATCACCAAATCATCACAGAATCATCACAGCATCATTACTGCATCATCACAGCATCTTTGCATCGTCATCAGAGCATCACCACTGCATCATCACATCATCATCTCAGCATCATCACAGCATCATTACTGCTTACTCACTGCATCATCACAGCGTCATGACACTGTCATCACTGCATCATAACATCATAGCTTCATCATCAGAACATTATCACAGCATCATCACTGCATCATCACATCATCATTATAGCATCTTCACTGTCATCAATACATCATCACAGCATCATCACATCATTATCACAGCATCATCAGTGTCATCTCAGCATCATCACTGCATCATGACTGCATCATAGCAGCATAATCACAGCATCATCACAGAATCATCACAGCATCATCATAAGGTCATCACAGCATCATCACTACGTCATCAGATTGTAATCACAGCATCATCACAGTGTCCTCACTGAATCATCACTGCACCATCACTGCAACATCACAGCATCATCTCAGCATCATCATGGCATCATTACTGCATCATCACTGCTTACTCACTGCATCATCACAGCATCATCTCAGCATCATCACAGAATCATTTCTGCATAATCATTGCATTTTCACAGCGTCATCACAGTATCATCACTGCATCATCACAGTGTCATCACAGCATCATCAAAGCATCACGACAGCGTCATCTCACCATCACGACAGCGTCATCAAAGCATCATCACTGCATCATAACAACATCATCTCAGCATCATCACAGAATCATTTCTGCATAATCACTGCATCATCATAGTGTCATCACAGTATATTCACTGCATCATCACATCATCACAGTGTCATCACAGAATCATCACTGAATCATCCAAGCATCATCCAAGCATCATCACAGCACCACCAATGCATCATCACAGTATCATCACTGCATAATCACTGCATCATCACCGCATCATCACTGCATCAACACTGCATCATTGCTGCATCATCACATCATTGTCACAGTATCATCAAAATATCATCACAGCATCATCACACCATCATAACAACATCATCACAGCGTCATCACAGCATCATCACAGCATCATCACTGCATAATCACTGCATCATCACCACATCATCACAGCATCATCACTGCATAATCACTGCATCATCACAGCATCATCACATCGTCATCAAAACATCATTACAAGTATCAACACAACATAATCACAGTGTCATCACAGCATCATCATTGCATCCTTACTGCATGATCACAGCATCTCCGCATCGTAATCACATCATCATCACTGACTCCTCACTGAATCATCACTGTACCATCACTGCATCATCAGAGCATAATCTGAGCATAATCTCAGCATAATCACAGCATCATCACAGAATCATCACAGCATCATTACTGCATCATCACAGCATCTTTGCATCGTCATCAGAGCATCACCACTGCATCATCACTACATCATCACATCATCATCACAGCATTTTAGCTACATAATCACAGAATCATCATAGCGTAACGACAGTATCATCACAACATCATCACAGCATCATCACAGCATCACCGCAGCGTCATCACTGCATCATCACAGCATCATCACAGCATCATCACGGCATCGTTACAGCATCGTCATATCATCATAACTGCATCATCACAACAACATAACAAAATCATCAAAGCATCGTCACAGCATCATCACCGCGTCATCACAGCGTCATAACTGCATCGTCACTGCATCTAAACTGCATCATCACAAAATCATCACAGCTTCATCACTGCAGCATCACAGCATCATCAAAGCATCATCGCAGCATCATCACATCATCATCACTGCATCATCACAGAATCATTACTGTTTACTCACTGCGGCATCACAGCATTATCACGGTGTCATAACTGCATCATCACTGCACCATTACTGCATCATCACAGTGTCATCTCAGCATCATCACAGCATCATTACTGCCTAATCATTGCATTATCACAACGTCATCACAGTATCATCAGTGCATCATCACAGCATCATTACTGCATCATCACATCATCATCACAGAATCACGATAGTGTCATCACAGCGTCATCACTGCATCATCACAGCGTCATCTCAGCATCATCAGAGACTCATCACAGCGTCATCACTGCATCATCACTGCATCACCACAGTATCATCACAGCATCATCACAAAATTATAAGAGCGTCATCACAGCGTTATTACTGCATCATCACAGCATCAATAGAGCATCATCACAGCGTCATCACAGCGTTATCACAGCGTCATCACAGCATCACGACATCATCATCACAGCTTCACGACAGTGTCATGAGAGCGTCTTCACAGCATCATCACTGCGTCATCAGAGCATCATCACAAAATCATCACAGCGTCATTACTGCATCATCACTGCATCATCACAGCGTCATCACTGCATTGTCACAACATCATGGCGTCATAATAACTGCATCATAACAGCATGATCAAAGCATCATCACAGCGTCATCACAGCGTCATAACTGCATAAACACTGCATCATCAAAGAACCATCACAGCATCATCACAGCGTCATAACAGCATCATCAGAGCATCATCACATCGTCATCACATCGTCATCAAAGAATCTTCACAGCATCATCGCTATGTCATCATAGCATCATCATAATATTATCACAGCTTCATCACAGCGTCATAACAACATCATCACTGCATCATCACAGCATCATCATTATTGCATCATGACTGCATCATTACAGCATCATCAGAGCAGAATCAGTGCGTCGTCACAGCATCATTACTGCATCACCACATCATCACTGTGTTATCGCAGCGTCATCACAGCATCATCACAACATCATCACAGAATCATCACAGCATCATTGCAGCATCATCACATCATCATCACAGCGTCATCACAACATCATCGTAGCATCATCATGCATCATCACAGCATCATTACTGCATCATCACAGCATCATCACAGCATCATCACTGCATCATCACTGAATAATCACAGCATCATCACTGCATCATCACGGCATCGTTACAGCATCGTCATATCATCATAACTGCATCATCACAACAACATAACAAAATCATCAAAGCATCATCACAGCATCATCACCGCGTCATCACAGCGTCATAACTGCATCGTCACTGCATCTAAACTGCATCATCACAAAATCATCACTGCATCACATCATAATCACAACATCATCAAAGCGTCATCACAGCATCATCACTGCGTTATCACAGCATCATCTCAGCATCATCACAGTATCATTACTGCTTATTCACTGCATCATCACAACATCATCACAGCGTCATTACAGTGTCATAAATGCATCATCACAGTGTCATCAAAGCGTCCTAACTGCATAATCACTGCATCATCGCAGCTTCATCACAGCATCATGACAGCGTCATCACAGCATCAAAAATGCATAATCACTTCATCCTCACATCATCATCATAGCATCATAGCTGCATAATCATAGAGTCATCACAGCATCATCACTACATCATCAAATTGTCATCACTGTATCATCACAGCATCATCATAGCATCATCACTGCATAATCACAGTGTCATAACAGCATCATTACAACACCATGACTACGTCATCACAGCATCACGACAGCGTCATTACAGTGTCATCACAGCATCATCACTGCATTATCACAACATCATCACAACATCATCACTGCGTCATCAGAGCGTCATCACTACATAATCACTTCTTACTCAGTGAATCATCACTGCATCATCACATCATCACAGCATCATCTCAGCATAATCACAGTATCATCACAGCGTCATCACTACATCATCAATGCATCATCACTGCATCATCACAGCATCATCACTGCATCATCACAGCATCATCAGAGCATCATCACAGCATCATCACAACATCATCACAGAGTCATCACAGCATCATCACTGCATAATCACTGCATCATCACAGCATCCTCACAGCATCAATACAGCGTCATCACAACGTCAACAATGCATCATTACAGCATCATCTCAGTATAGTCACAGCATAATCACTGCATAATCACTGCATCATCATATCGTCATCACTGCATCATCATTGCATCATCACAGCACCATCACAGCATCATTACTGCAGAATCACTGCATCATCACAGCATCATAGCTGCATAATCACAGCATCATCACATCATCATCGCATAGTCATCACAGCGTCATCACTGCATCATCACAGCATCATCACAGCATCATTACTGCAGAATCACTGCATCATCACAGCATCCTCACAGCAACATCGCAGCATCATCACAGCATCATCGCATCATCATCACAGTGTCATGACAGCATCATCACTGCATAATCACCGCATAATCACAGCATCATCACAGCATAATCACAGTATCATCACAGCGTCATCACTACATCATCACTGCATCATCACAGAATCATCACTGCGTCATCACAGCATCATCAGAGCATCATCACAGCATCATCACAGCATAATCACAGTATCATCACAGCATCATCACTACATCATCACTGCATCATCACAGAATCATCACTGCGTCATCACAGCATCATCAGAGCATCATCACAGCATCATCACATCATCATCTCAGCATCATTACTGCTTACTCACTGCATCATCATAGCATCATCACATCATCATCACAACATCATCAGTTTCATGTCAGCATCATCACTGCATAATCACTGCATCATCACAGCATCCTCACAGCATCAACACAGCGTCATCACAGCGTCATCAATGCATCATTACAGCATCATCTCAGTATAGTCACAGAATTATTACAGCATAATCACTGCATCATCATATCATCACTGCGTCACCACTGCATCATCACTGCATCATCACAGCACCATCACAGCATCATTACTTCAGAATCACTGCATCATCACAGCATCCTCACAGCAACATCGCAGCATCATCACAGCATCATCACACTGTCATGACAGCATCATCACTGCATAATCACTGCATAATCTCCGCATAATCACAGCATCATCACATCATCATCACAATATCATCACAGCGTCATCACTACACATCACTGCATCATCACTACATCATCACAGCATCATCACTTCGTCATCATCAGAGCATCATCACAGCATCATCACTGCATCCTCACTGCATCATGAGTGCATCATCATCACAGCATCATAACTGCATCATCAAAGCATCATCTCGGCATAATCACAATGTCATAAATACATCATCACTCCATCATCACAGCATTTTCACATCATCATCACAACGTTTTCAGTGTCATCACAGCATCATAACAACGTCATCAAACTGTCATCACAGCATCATCACCAAATCATCACAGAATCATCACAGCATCATTACTGCATCATCACAGCATCTTTGCATCGTCATCAGAGCATCACCACTGCATCATCACATCATCATCTCAGCATCATCACAGCATCATTACTGCTTACTCACTGCATCATCACAGCGTCATGACAGTGTCATCACTGCATCATAACATCATAGCTTCATCATCAGAACATTATCACAGCATCATCACTGCATCATCACATCATCATTATAGCATCTTCACTGTCATCAATACATCATCACAGCATCATCACATCATTATCACAGCATCATCAGTGTCATCTCAGCATCATCACTGCATCATGACTGCATCATAGCAGCATAATCACAGCATCATCACAGAATCATCACAGCATCATCATAAGGTCATCACAGCATCATCACTACGTCATCAAATTGTAATCACAGCATCATCACAGTGTCCTCACTGAATCATCACTGCACCATCACTGCACCATCACAGCATCATCTCAGCATCATCATGGCATCATTACTGCATCATCACTGCTTACTCACTGCATCATCACAGCATCATCTCAGCATCATCACAGAATCATTTCTGCATAATCATTGCATTTTCACAGCGTCATCACAGTATCATCACTGCATCATCACAGTGTCATCACAGCATCATCAAAGCATCACGACAGCGTCATCTCACCATCACGACAGCGTCATCAAAGCATCATCACTGCATCATAACAACATCATCTCAGCATCATCACAGAATCATTTCTGCATAATCACTGCATCATCATAGTGTCATCACAGTATATTCACTGCATCATCACATCATCACAGTGTCATCACAGAATCATCACTGAATCATCCAAGCATCATCCAAGCATCATCACAGCACCACCAATGCATCATCACAGTATCATCACTGCATAATCACTGCATCATCACCGCATCATCACTGCATCAACACTGCATCATTGCTGCATCATCACATCATTGTCACAGTATCATCAAAATATCATCACAGCATCATCACACCATCATAACAACATCATCACAGCGTCATCACAGTATCGTAAATGCATCATCACAGAATCATCACTGAATCATCATAGCATCTTCATATCATCATCACAATATCATCACAGCATCATCACTGCATCATCACAGCATCATCACTGCATAATCACTGCATCATCACCACATCATCACAGCATCATCACTGCATAATCACTGCATCATCACAGCATCATCACATCGTCATCAAAACATCATTACAAGTATCAACACAACATAATCACAGTGTCATCACAGCATCATCATTGCATCCTTACTGCATGATCACAGCATCTCCGCATCGTAATCACATCATCATCACTGACTCCTCACTGAATCATCACTGTACCATCACTGCATCATCAGAGCATAATCTGAGCATAATCTCAGCATAATCACAGCATCATCACAGAATCATCACAGCATCATTACTGCATCATCACAGCATCTTTGCATCGTCATCAGAGCATCACCACTGCATCATCACTACATCATCACATCATCATCACAGCATTTTAGCTACATAATCACAGAATCATCATAGCGTAACGACAGCATCATCACAACATCATTACAGCATCATCACAGCGTCATCGTAACATCATGACTGTATCATCACAGCATCATCACAGCATCACCGCAGCGTCATCACTGCATCATCACAGCATCATCACAGCATCATCACGGCATCGTTACAGCATCGTCATATCATCATAACTGCATCATCACAACAACATAACAAAATCATCAAAGCATCGTCACAGCATCATCACCGCGTCATCACAGCGTCATAACTGCATCGTCACTGCATCTAAACTGCATCATCACAAAATCATCACAGCTTCATCACTGCAGCATCACAGCATCATCAAAGCATCATCGCAGCATCATCACATCATCATCACTGCATCATCACAGAATCATTACTGTTTACTCACTGCGGCATCACAGCATTATCACGGTGTCATAACTGCATCATCACTGCACCATTACTGCATCATCACAGTGTCATCTCAGCATCATCACAGCATCATTACTGCCTAATCATTGCATTATCACAACGTCATCACAGTATCATCAGTGCATCATCACAGCATCATTACTGCATCATCACATCATCATCACAGAATCACGATAGTGTCATCACAGCGTCATCACTGCATCATCACAGCGTCATCTCAGCATCATCAGAGACTCATCACAGCGTCATCACTGCATCATCACTGCATCACCACAGTATCATCACAGCATCATCACAAAATTATAAGAGCGTCATCACAGCGTTATTACTGCATCATCACAGCATCAATAGAGCATCATCACAGCGTCATCACAGCGTTATCACAGCGTCATCACAGCATCACGACATCATCATCACAGCTTCACGACAGTGTCATGAGAGCGTCTTCACAGCATCATCACTACATCATCACAGCATCATCACAGCATCACCGCAGCGTCATCACTGCATCATCACAGCATCATCACAGCATCATCACGGCATCATCACGGCATCGTCATATCATCATAACTGCATCATCACAACAACATAACAAAATCATCAAAGCATCGTCACAGCATCATCACCGCGTCATCACAGCGTCATAACTGCATCGTCACTGCATCTAAACTGCATCATCACAAAATCATCACAGCTTCATCACTGCAGCATCACAGCATCATCAAAGCATCATCGCAGCATCATCACATCATCATCACTGCATCATCACAGAATCATTACTGTTTACTCACTGCGGCATCACAGCATTATCACGGTGTCATAACTGCATCATCACTGCACCATTACTGCATCATCACAGTGTCATCTCAGCATCATCACAGCATCATTACTGCCTAATCATTGCATTATCACAACGTCATCACAGTATCATCAGTGCATCATCACAGCATCATTACTGCATCATCACATCATCATCACAGAATCACGATAGTGTCATCACAGCGTCATCACTGCATCATCACAGCGTCATCTCAGCATCATCAGAGACTCATCACAGCGTCATCACTGCATCATCACTGCATCACCACAGTATCATCACAGCATCATCACAAAATTATAAGAGCGTCATCACAGCGTTATTACTGCATCATCACAGCATCAATAGAGCATCATCACAGCGTCATCACAGCGTTATCACAGCGTCATCACAGCATCACGACATCATCATCACAGCTTCACGACAGTGTCATGAGAGCGTCTTCACAGCATCATCACTACATCATCACAGCATCATCACTGCGTCATCAGAGCATCATCACAAAATCATCACAGCGTCATTACTGCATCATCACTGCATCATCACAGCGTCATCACCGCATCATCACTGCATTGTCACAACATCATGGCGTCATAATAACTGCATCATAACAGCATGATCAAAGCATCATCACAGCGTCATCACAGCGTCATAACTGCATAAACACTGCATCATCAAAGAACCATCACAGCATCATCACAGCGTCATAACAGCATCATCAGAGCATCATCACATCGTCATCACATCGTCATCAAAGAATCTTCACAGCATCATCGCTATGTCATCATAGCATCATCATAATATTATCACAGCTTCATCACAGCGTCATAACAACATCATCACTGCATCATCACAGCATCATCATTATTGCATCATGACTGCATCATTACAGCATCATCAGAGCAGAATCAGTGCGTCGTCACAGCATCATTACTGCATCACCACATCATCACTGTGTTATCGCAGCGTCATCACAGCATCATCACAGAATCATCACAGCATCATTGCAGCATCATCACATCATCATCACAGCGTCATCACAACATCATCGTAGCATCATCATGCATCATCACAGCATCATTACTGCATCATCACAGCATCATCACAGCATCATCACTGCATCATCACTGAATAATCACAGCATCATCACTGCATCATCACGGCATCGTTACAGCATCGTCATATCATCATAACTGCATCATCACAACAACATAACAAAATCATCAAAGCATCATCACAGCATCATCACCGCGTCATCACAGCGTCATAACTGCATCGTCACTGCATCTAAACTGCATCATCAAAAAATCATCACTGCATCACATCATAATCACAACATCATCAAAGCGTCATCACAGCATCATCACTGCGTTATCACAGCATCATCTCAGCATCATCACAGTATCATTACTGCTTATTCACTGCATCATCACAACATCATCACAGCGTCATTACAGTGTCATAAATGCATCATCACAGTGTCATCAAAGCGTCCTAACTGCATAATCACTGCATCATCGCAGCTTCATCACAGCATCATGACAGCGTCATCACAGCATCAAAAATGCATAATCACTTCATCCTCACATCATCATCATAGCATCATAGCTGCATAATCATAGAGTCATCACAGCATCATCACTACATCATCAAATTGTCATCACTGTATCATCACAGCATCATCATAGCATCATCACTGCATAATCACAGTGTCATAACAGCATCATTACAACACCATGACTACGTCATCACAGCATCACGACAGCGTCATTAGAGTGTCATCACAGCATCATCACTGCATTATCACAACATCATCACAACATCATCACTGCGTCATCAGAGCGTCATCACTACATAATCACTTCTTACTCAGTGAATCATCACTGCATCATCACATCATCACAGCATCATCTCAGCATAATCACAGTATCATCACAGCGTCATCACTACATCATCAATGCATCATCACTGCATCATCACAGCATCATCACTGCATCATCACAGCATCATCAGAGCATCATCACAGCATCATCACAACATCATCACAGAGTCATCACAGCATCATCACTGCATAATCACTGCATCATCACAGCATCCTCACAGCATCAATACAGCGTCATCACAACGTCAACAATGCATCATTACAGCATCATCTCAGTATAGTCACAGCATAATCACTGCATAATCACTGCATCATCATATCGTCATCACTGCACCATCACTGCAACATCACAGCATCATCTCAGCATCATCATGGCATCATTACTGCATCATCACTGCTTACTCACTGCATCATCACAGCATCATCTCAGCATCATCACAGAATCATTTCTGCATAATCATTGCATTTTCACAGCGTCATCACAGTATCATCACTGCATCATCACAGTGTCATCACAGCGTCATCAAAGCATCATCACTGCATCATAACAACATCATCTCAGCATCATCACAGAATCATTTCTGCATAATCACTGCATCATCATAGTGTCATCACAGCATATTCACTGCATCATCACATCATCACAGTGTCATCACAGAATCATCACTGAATCATCCAAGCATCATCCAAGCATCATCACAGCACCACCAATGCATCATCACAGTATCATCACTGCATAATCACTGCATCATCACCGCATCATCACATCATCAACACTGCTTCATTGCTGCATCATCACATCATTGTCACAGTATCATCAAAATATCATCACAGCATCATCACACCATCATAACAACATCATCACAGCGTCATCACAGTATCGTAAATGCATCATCACAGAATCATCACTGAATCATCATAGCATCTTCATATCATCATCACAATATCATCACAGCATCATCACTGCATCATCACAGCATCATCACTGCATAATCACTGCATCATCACCACATCATCACATCGTCATCAAAACATCATTACAAGTATCAACACAACATAATCACAGTGTCATCACAGCATCATCATTGCATCCTTACTGCATGATCACAGCATCTCCGCATCGTAATCACATCATCATCACTGACTCCTCACTGAATCATCACTGTACCATCACTGCATCATCAGAGCATAATCTGAGCATAATCTCAGCATAATCACAGCATCATCACAGAATCATCACAGCATCATTACTGCATCATCACAGCATCTTTGCATCGTCATCAGAGCATCACCACTGCATCATCACTACATCATCACATCATCATCACAGCATTTTAGCTACATAATCACAGAATCATCATAGCGTAACGACAGCATCATCACAACATCATTACAGCATCATCACAGCGTTATCACAGCGTCATCACAGCATCACGACATCATCATCACAGCTTCACGACAGTGTCATGAGAGCGTCTTCACAGCATCATCACTACATCATCACAGCATCATCACTGCGTCATCAGAGCATCATCACAAAATCATCACAGCGTCATCACAGCGTCATAACTGCATAAACACTGCATCATCAAAGAACCATCACAGCATCATTACTGCAGAATCACTGCATCATCACAGCATCATAGCTGCATAATCACAGCATCATCACATCATCATCGCATAGTCATCACAGCGTCATCACTGCATCATCACAGCATCATCACAGCATCATTACTGCAGAATCACTGCATCATCACAGCATCCTCACAGCAACATCGCAGCATCATCACAGCATCATCGCATCATCATCACAGTGTCATGACAGCATCATCACTGCATAATCACCGCATAATCACAGCATCATCACAGCATAATCACAGTATCATCACAGCGTCATCACTACATCATCACTGCATCATCACAGAATCATCACTGCGTCATCACAGCATCATCAGAGCATCATCACAGCATCATCACAGCATAATCACAGTATCATCACAGCATCATCACTACATCATCACTGCATCATCACAGAATCATCACTGCGTCATCACAGCATCATCAGAGCATCATCACAGCATCATCACATCATCATCTCAGCATCATTACTGCTTACTCACTGCATCATCATAGCATCATCACATCATCATCACAACATCATCAGTTTCATGTCAGCATCATCACTGCATAATCACTGCATCATCACAGCATCCTCACAGCATCAACACAGCGTCATCACAGCGTCATCAATGCATCATTACAGCATCATCTCAGTATAGTCACAGAATTATTACAGCATAATCACTGCATCATCATATCATCACTGCATCATCACTGCATCATCACAGCACCATCACAGCATCATTACTTCAGAATCACTGCATCATCACAGCATCCTCACAGCAACATCGCAGCATCATCACAGCATCATCACACTGTCATGACAGCATCATCACTGCATCATCACAGCATCATCACTTCGTCATCATCAGAGCATCATCACAGCATCATCACTGCATCCTCACTGCATCATGAGTGCATCATCATCACAGCATCATAACTGCATCATCAAAGCATCATCTCGGCATAATCACAATGTCATAAATACATCATCACTCCATCATCACAGCATTATCACATCATCATCACAACGTTTTCAGTGTCATCACAGCATCATAACAACGTCATCAAACTGTCATCACAGCATCATCACCAAATCATCACAGAATCATCACAGCATCATTACTGCATCATCACAGCATCTTTGCATCGTCATCAGAGCATCACCACTGCATCATCACATCATCATCTCAGCATCATCACAGCATCATTACTGCTTACTCACTGCATCATCACAGCGTCATGACAGTGTCATCACTGCATCATAACATCATAGCTTCATCATCAGAACATTATCACAGCATCATCACTGCATCATCACATCATCATTATAGCATCTTCACTGTCATCAATACATCATCACAGCATCATCACATCATTATCACAGCATCATCAGTGTCATCTCAGCATCATCACTGCATCATGACTGCATCATAGCAGCAAAATCACAGCATCATCACAGAATCATCACAGCATCATCATAAGGTCATCACAGCATCATCACTACGTCATCAGATTGTAATCACAGCATCATCACAGTGTCCTCACTGAATCATCACTGCACCATCACTGCAACATCACAGCATCATCTCAGCATCATCATGGCATCATTACTGCATCATCACTGCTTACTCACTGCATCATCACAGCATCATCTCAGCATCATCACAGAATCATTTCTGCATAATCATTGCATTTTCACAGCGTCATCACAGTATCATCACTGCATCATCAGTGTCATCACAGCGTCATCAAAGCATCATCACTGCATCATAACAACATCATCTCAGCATCATCACAGAATCATTTCTGCATAATCACTGCATCATCATAGTGTCATCACAGCATATTCACTGCATCATCACATCATCACAGTGTCATCACAGAATCATCACTGAATCATCCAAGCATCATCCAAGCATCATCACAGCACCACCAATGCATCATCACAGTATCATCACTGCATAATCACTGCATCATCACCGCATCATCACATCATCAACACTGCTTCATTGCTGCATCATCACATCATTGTCACAGTATCATCAAAATATCATCACAGCATCATCACACCATCATAACAACATCATCACAGCGTCATCACAGTATCGTAAATGCATCATCACAGAATCATCACTGAATCATCATAGCATCTTCATATCATCATCACAATATCATCACAGCATCATCACTGCATCATCACAGCATCATCACTGCATAATCACTGCATCATCACCACATCATAACAGCATCATCACTGCATAATCACTGCATCATCACAGCATCATCACATCGTCATCAAAACATCATTACAAGTATCAACACAACATAATCACAGTGTCATCACAGCATCATCATTGCATCCTTACTGCATGATCACAGCATCTCCGCATCGTAATCACATCATCATCACTGACTCCTCACTGAATCATCACTGTACCATCACTGCATCATCAGAGCATAATCTGAGCA
The DNA here is from genome assembly GCA_963989345.1 of Clangula hyemalis. Next base: position 160,703 of record OZ022440.1, read on the forward strand.
TAATCTCAGCATAATCACAGCATCATCACAGAATCATCACAGCATCATTACTGCATCATCACAGCATCTTTGCATCGTCATCAGAGCATCACCACTGCATCATCACTACATCATCATATCATCATCACAGCATTTTAGCTACATAATCACAGAATCATCATAGCGTAACGACAGCATCATCACAACATCATTACAGCATCATCACAGCGTCATCACAGCGTTATCACAGCGTCATCACAGCATCACGACATCATCATCACAGCTTCACGACAGTGTCATGAGAGCGTCTTCACAGCATCATCACTACATCATCACAGCATCATCACTGCGTCATCAGAGCATCATCACAAAATCATCACAGCGTCATCACAGCGTCATAACTGCATAAACACTGCATCATCAAAGAACCATCACAGCATCATCACAGCGTCATAACAGCATCATCAGAGCATCATCACATCGTCATCACATCGTCATCAAAGAATCTTCACAGCATCATCGCTATGTCATCATAGCATCATCATAATATTATCACAGCTTCATCACAGCGTCATAACAACATCATCACTGCATCATCACAGCATCATCATTATTGCATCATGACTGCATCATTACAGCATCATCAGAGCAGAATCAGTGCGTCGTCACAGCATCATTACTGCATCACCACATCATCACTGTGTTATCGCAGCGTCATCACAGCATCATCACAACATCATCACAGAATCATCACAGCATCATTGCAGCATCATCACATCATCATCACAGCGTCATCACAACATCATCGTAGCATCATCATGCATCATCACAGCATCATTACTGCATCATCACAGCATCATCACAGCATCATCACTGCATCATCACTGAATAATCACAGCATCATCACTGCATCATCACGGCATCGTTACAGCATCGTCATATCATCATAACTGCATCATCACAACAACATAACAAAATCATCAAAGCATCATCACAGCATCATCACCGCGTCATAACTGCATCGTCACTGCATCTAAACTGCATCATCACAAAATCATCACTGCATCACATCATAATCACAACATCATCAAAGCGTCATCACAGCATCATCACTGCGTTATCACAGCATCATCTCAGCATCATCACAGTATCATTACTGCTTATTCACTGCATCATCACAACATCATCACAGCGTCATTACAGTGTCATAAATGCATCATCACAGTGTCATCAAAGCGTCCTAACTGCATAATCACTGCATCATCGCAGCTTCATCACAGCATCATGACAGCGTCATCACAGCATCAAAAATGCATAATCACTTCATCCTCACATCATCATCATAGCATCATAGCTGCATAATCATAGAGTCATCACAGCATCATCACTACATCATCAAATTGTCATCACTGTATCATCACAGCATCATCATAGCATCATCACTGCATAATCACAGTGTCATAACAGCATCATTACAACACCATGACTACGTCATCACAGCATCACGACAGCGTCATTACAGTGTCATCACAGCATCATCACTGCATTATCACAACATCATCACAACATCATCACTGCGTCATCAGAGCGTCATCACTACATAATCACTTCTTACTCAGTGAATCATCACTGCATCATCACATCATCACAGCATCATCTCAGCATAATCACAGTATCATCACAGCGTCATCACTACATCATCAATGCATCATCACTGCATCATCACAGCATCATCACTGCATCATCACAGCATCATCAGAGCATCATCACAGCATCATCACAACATCATCACAGAGTCATCACAGCATCATCACTGCATAATCACTGCATCATCACAGCATCCTCACAGCATCAATACAGCGTCATCACAACGTCAACAATGCATCATTACAGCATCATCTCAGTATAGTCACAGCATAATCACTGCATAATCACTGCATCATCATATCGTCATCACTGCATCATCACTGCATCATCACAGCACCATCACAGCATCATTACTGCAGAATCACTGCATCATCACAGCATCATAGCTGCATAATCACAGCATCATCACATCATCATCGCATAGTCATCACAGCGTCATCACTGCATCATCACAGCATCATCACAGCATCATTACTGCAGAATCACTGCATCATCACAGCATCCTCACAGCAACATCGCAGCATCATCACAGCATCATCGCATCATCATCACAGTGTCATGACAGCATCATCACTGCATAATCACCGCATAATCACAGCATCATCACAGCATAATCACAGTATCATCACAGCGTCATCACTACATCATCACTGCATCATCACAGAATCATCACTGCGTCATCACAGCATCATCAGAGCATCATCACAGCATCATCACAGCATAATCACAGTATCATCACAGCATCATCACTACATCATCACTGCATCATCTCAGCATAATCACAGTATCATCACAGCATCATCAGAGCATCATCACAGCATCATCACATCATCATCTCAGCATCATTACTGCTTACTCACTGCATCATCATAGCATCATCACATCATCATCACAACATCATCAGTTTCATGTCAGCATCATCACTGCATAATCACTGCATCATCACAGCATCCTCACAGCATCAACACAGCGTCATCACAGCGTCATCAATGCATCATTACAGCATCATCTCAGTATAGTCACAGAATTATTACAGCATAATCACTGCATCATCATATCATCACTGCGTCATCACTGCATCATCACTGCATCATCACAGCACCATCACAGCATCATTACTTCAGAATCACTGCATCATCACAGCATCCTCACAGCAACATCGCAGCATCATCACAGCATCATCACACTGTCATGACAGCATCATCACTGCATAATCACTGCATAATCTCCGCATAATCACAGCATCATCACATCATCATCACAATATCATCACAGCGTCATCACTACACATCACTGCATCATCACTACATCATCACAGCATCATCACTTCGTCATCATCAGAGCATCATCACAGCATCATCACTGCATCCTCACTGCATCATGAGTGCATCATCATCACAGCATCATAACTGCATCATCAAAGCATCATCTCGGCATAATCACAATGTCATAAATACATCATCACTCCATCATCACAGCATTTTCACATCATCATCACAACGTTTTCAGTGTCATCACAGCATCATAACAACGTCATCAAACTGTCATCACAGCATCATCACCAAATCATCACAGAATCATCACAGCATCATTACTGCATCATCACAGCATCTTTGCATCGTCATCAGAGCATCACCACTGCATCATCACATCATCATCTCAGCATCATCACAGCATCATTACTGCTTACTCACTGCATCATCACAGCGTCATGACACTGTCATCACTGCATCATAACATCATAGCTTCATCATCAGAACATTATCACAGCATCATCACTGCATCATCACATCATCATTATAGCATCTTCACTGTCATCAATACATCATCACAGCATCATCACATCATTATCACAGCATCATCAGTGTCATCTCAGCATCATCACTGCATCATGACTGCATCATAGCAGCATAATCACAGCATCATCACAGAATCATCACAGCATCATCATAAGGTCATCACAGCATCATCACTACGTCATCAAATTGTAATCACAGCATCATCACAGTGTCCTCACTGAATCATCACTGCACCATCACTGCACCATCACAGCATCATCTCAGCATCATCACAGAATCATTTCTGCATAATCATTGCATTTTCACAGCGTCATCACAGTATCATCACTGCATCATCACAGTGTCATCACAGCATCATCAAAGCATCACGACAGCGTCATCTCACCATCACGACAGCGTCATCAAAGCATCATCACTGCATCATAACAACATCATCTCAGCATCATCACAGAATCATTTCTGCATAATCACTGCATCATCATAGTGTCATCACAGTATATTCACTGCATCATCACATCATCACAGTGTCATCACAGAATCATCACTGAATCATCCAAGCATCATCCAAGCATCATCACAGCACCACCAATGCATCATCACAGTATCATCACTGCATAATCACTGCATCATCACCGCATCATCACATCATCAACACTGCATCATTGCTGCATCATCACATCATTGTCACAGTATCATCAAAATATCATCACAGCATCATCACACCATCATAACAACATCATCACAGCGTCATCACAGTATCGTAAATGCATCATCACAGAATCGTCACTGAATCATCATAGCATCTTCATATCATCATCACAATATCATCACAGCATCATCACTGCATCATCACAGCATCATCACTGCATAATCACTGCATCATCACCACATCATCACAGCATCATCACTGCATAATCACTGCATCATCACAGCATCATCACATCGTCATCAAAACATCATTACAAGTATCAACACAACATAATCACAGTGTCATCACAGCATCATCATTGCATCCTTACTGCATGATCACAGCATCTCCGCATCGTAATCACATCATCATCACTGACTCCTCACTGAATCATCACTGTACCATCACTGCATCATCAGAGCATAATCTGAGCATAATCTCAGCATAATCACAGCATCATCACAGAATCATCACAGCATCATTACTGCATCATCACAGCATCTTTGCATCGTCATCAGAGCATCACCACTGCATCATCACTACATCATCACATCATCATCACAGCATTTTAGCTACATAATCACAGAATCATCATAGCGTAACGACAGCATCATCACAACATCATTACAGCATCATCACAGCGTCATCGTAACATCATGACTGTATCATCACAGCATCATCACAGCATCACCGCAGCGTCATCACTGCATCATCACAGCATCATCACAGCATCATCACGGCATCGTTACAGCATCGTCATATCATCATAACTGCATCATCACAACAACATAACAAAATCATCAAAGCATCGTCACAGCATCATCACCGCGTCATCACAGCGTCATAACTGCATCGTCACTGCATCTAAACTGCATCATCACAAAATCATCACAGCTTCATCACTGCAGCATCACAGCATCATCAAAGCATCATCGCAGCATCATCACATCATCATCACTGCATCATCACAGAATCATTACTGTTTACTCACTGCGGCATCACAGCATTATCACGGTGTCATAACTGCATCATCACTGCACCATTACTGCATCATCACAGTGTCATCTCAGCATCATCACAGCATCATTACTGCCTAATCATTGCATTATCACAACGTCATCACAGTATCATCAGTGCATCATCACAGCATCATTACTGCATCATCACATCATCATCACAGAATCACGATAGTGTCATCACAGCGTCATCACTGCATCATCACAGCGTCATCTCAGCATCATCAGAGACTCATCACAGCGTCATCACTGCATCATCACTGCATCACCACAGTATCATCACAGCATCATCACAAAATTATAAGAGCGTCATCACAGCGTTATTACTGCATCATCACAGCATCAATAGAGCATCATCACAGCGTCATCACAGCGTTATCACAGCGTCATCACAGCATCACGACATCATCATCACAGCTTCACGACAGTGTCATGAGAGCGTCTTCACAGCATCATCACTACATCATCACAGCATCATCACAGCATCACCGCAGCGTCATCACTGCATCATCACAGCATCATCACAGCATCATCACGGCATCGTTACAGCATCGTCATATCATCATAACTGCATCATCACAACAACATAACAAAATCATCAAAGCATCGTCACAGCATCATCACCGCGTCATCACAGCGTCATAACTGCATCGTCACTGCATCTAAACTGCATCATCACAAAATCATCACAGCTTCATCACTGCAGCATCACAGCATCATCAAAGCATCATCGCAGCATCATCACATCATCATCACTGCATCATCACAGAATCATTACTGTTTACTCACTGCGGCATCACAGCATTATCACGGTGTCATAACTGCATCATCACTGCACCATTACTGCATCATCACAGTGTCATCTCAGCATCATCACAGCATCATTACTGCCTAATCATTGCATTATCACAACGTCATCACAGTATCATCAGTGCATCATCACAGCATCATTACTGCATCATCACATCATCATCACAGAATCACGATAGTGTCATCACAGCGTCATCACTGCATCATCACAGCGTCATCTCAGCATCATCAGAGACTCATCACAGCGTCATCACTGCATCATCACTGCATCACCACAGTATCATCACAGCATCATCACAAAATTATAAGAGCGTCATCACAGCGTTATTACTGCATCATCACAGCATCAATAGAGCATCATCACAGCGTCATCACAGCGTTATCACAGCGTCATCACAGCATCACGACATCATCATCACAGCTTCACGACAGTGTCATGAGAGCGTCTTCACAGCATCATCACTACATCATCACAGCATCATCACTGCGTCATCAGAGCATCATCACAAAATCATCACAGCGTCATTACTGCATCATCACTGCATCATCACAGCGTCATCACCGCATCATCACTGCATTGTCACAACATCATGGCGTCATAATAACTGCATCATAACAGCATGATCAAAGCATCATCACAGCGTCATCACAGCGTCATAACTGCATAAACACTGCATCATCAAAGAACCATCACAGCATCATCACAGCGTCATAACAGCATCATCAGAGCATCATCACATCGTCATCACATCGTCATCAAAGAATCTTCACAGCATCATCGCTATGTCATCATAGCATCATCATAATATTATCACAGCTTCATCACAGCGTCATAACAACATCATCACTGCATCATCACAGCATCATCATTATTGCATCATGACTGCATCATTACAGCATCATCAGAGCAGAATCAGTGCGTCGTCACAGCATCATTACTGCATCACCACATCATCACTGTGTTATCGCAGCGTCATCACAGCATCATCACAGAATCATCACAGCATCATTGCAGCATCATCACATCATCATCACAGCGTCATCACAACATCATCGTAGCATCATCATGCATCATCACAGCATCATTACTGCATCATCACAGCATCATCACAGCATCATCACTGCATCATCACTGAATAATCACAGCATCATCACTGCATCATCACGGCATCGTTACAGCATCGACATATCATCATAACTGCATCATCACAACAACATAACAAAATCATCAAAGCATCATCACAGCATCATCACCGCGTCATCACAGCGTCATAACTGCATCGTCACTGCATCTAAACTGCATCATCACAAAATCATCACTGCATCACATCATAATCACAACATCATCAAAGCGTCATCACAGCATCATCACTGCGTTATCACAGCATCATCTCAGCATCATCACAGTATCATTACTGCTTATTCACTGCATCATCACAACATCATCACAGCGTCATTACAGTGTCATAAATGCATCATCACAGTGTCATCAAAGCGTCCTAACTGCATAATCACTGCATCATCGCAGCTTCATCACAGCATCATGACAGCGTCATCACAGCATCAAAAATGCATAATCACTTCATCCTCACATCATCATCATAGCATCATAGCTGCATAATCATAGAGTCATCACAGCATCATCACTACATCATCAAATTGTCATCACTGTATCATCACAGCATCATCATAGCATCATCACTGCATAATCACAGTGTCATAACAGCATCATTACAACACCATGACTACGTCATCACAGCATCACGACAGCGTCATTAGAGTGTCATCACAGCATCATCACTGCATTATCACAACATCATCACAACATCATCACTGCGTCATCAGAGCGTCATCACTACATAATCACTTCTTACTCAGTGAATCATCACTGCATCATCACATCATCACAGCATCATCTCAGCATAATCACAGTATCATCACAGCGTCATCACTACATCATCAATGCATCATCACTGCATCATCACAGCATCATCACTGCATCATCACAGCATCATCAGAGCATCATCACAGCATCATCACAACATCATCACAGAGTCATCACAGCATCATCACTGCATAATCACTGCATCATCACAGCATCCTCACAGCATCAATACAGCGTCATCACAACGTCAACAATGCATCATTACAGCATCATCTCAGTATAGTCACAGCATAATCACTGCATAATCACTGCATCATCATATCGTCATCACTGCACCATCACTGCAACATCACAGCATCATCTCAGCATCATCATGGCATCATTACTGCATCATCACTGCTTACTCACTGCATCATCACAGCATCATCTCAGCATCATCACAGAATCATTTCTGCATAATCATTGCATTTTCACAGCGTCATCACAGTATCATCACTGCATCATCACAGTGTCATCACAGCGTCATCAAAGCATCATCACTGCATCATAACAACATCATCTCAGCATCATCACAGAATCATTTCTGCATAATCACTGCATCATCATAGTGTCATCACAGCATATTCACTGCATCATCACATCATCACAGTGTCATCACAGAATCATCACTGAATCATCCAAGCATCATCCAAGCATCATCACAGCACCACCAATGCATCATCACAGTATCATCACTGCATAATCACTGCATCATCACCGCATCATCACATCATCAACACTGCTTCATTGCTGCATCATCACATCATTGTCACAGTATCATCAAAATATCATCACAGCATCATCACACCATCATAACAACATCATCACAGCGTCATCACAGTATCGTAAATGCATCATCACAGAATCATCACTGAATCATCATAGCATCTTCATATCATCATCACAATATCATCACAGCATCATCACTGCATCATCACAGCATCATCACTGCATAATCACTGCATCATCACAGCATCATCACATCGTCATCAAAACATCATTACAAGTATCAACACAACATAATCACAGTGTCATCACAGCATCATCATTGCATCCTTACTGCATGATCACAGCATCTCCGCATCGTAATCACATCATCATCACTGACTCCTCACTGAATCATCACTGTACCATCACTGCATCATCAGAGCATAATCTGAGCATAATCTCAGCATAATCACAGCATCATCACAGAATCATCACAGCATCATTACTGCATCATCACAGCATCTTTGCATCGTCATCAGAGCATCACCACTGCATCATCACTACATCATCACATCATCATCACAGCATTTTAGCTACATAATCACAGAATCATCATAGCGTAACGACAGCATCATCACAACATCATTACAGCATCATCACAGCGTTATCACAGCGTCATCACAGCATCACGACATCATCATCACAGCTTCACGACAGTGTCATGAGAGCGTCTTCACAGCATCATCACTACATCATCACAGCATCATCACTGCGTCATCAGAGCATCATCACAAAATCATCACAGCGTCATCACAGCGTCATAACTGCATAAACACTGCATCATCAAAGAACCATCACAGCATCATTACTGCAGAATCACTGCATCATCACAGCATCATAGCTGCATAATCACAGCATCATCACATCATCATCGCATAGTCATCACAGCGTCATCACTGCATCATCACAGCATCATCACAGCATCATTACTGCAGAATCACTGCATCATCACAGCATCCTCACAGCAACATCGCAGCATCATCACAGCATCATCGCATCATCATCACAGTGTCATGACAGCATCATCACTGCATAATCACCGCATAATCACAGCATCATCACAGCATAATCACAGTATCATCACAGCGTCATCACTACATCATCAGAGCATCATCACAGCATCATCACAGCATAATCACAGTATCATCACAGCATCATCACTACATCATCACTGCATCATCACAGAATCATCACTGCGTCATCACAGCATCATCAGAGCATCATCACAGCATCATCACATCATCATCTCAGCATCATTACTGCTTACTCACTGCATCATCATAGCATCATCACATCATCATCACAACATCATCAGTTTCATGTCAGCATCATCACTGCATAATCACTGCATCATCACAGCATCCTCACAGCATCAACACAGCGTCATCACAGCGTCATCAATGCATCATTACAGCATCATCTCAGTATAGTCACAGAATTATTACAGCATAATCACTGCATCATCATATCATCACTGCATCATCACTGCATCATCACTGCATCATCACAGCACCATCACAGCATCATTACTTCAGAATCACTGCATCATCACAGCATCCTCACAGCAACATCGCAGCATCATCACAGCATCATCACACTGTCATGACAGCATCATCACTGCATCATCACTGCATCATCACAGCATCATCACTTCGTCATCATCAGAGCATCATCACAGCATCATCACTGCATCCTCACTGCATCATGAGTGCATCATCATCACAGCATCATAACTGCATCATCAAAGCATCATCTCGGCATAATCACAATGTCATAAATACATCATCACTCCATCATCACAGCATTATCACATCATCATCACAACGTTTTCAGTGTCATCACAGCATCATAACAACGTCATCAAACTGTCATCACAGCATCATCACCAAATCATCACAGAATCATCACAGCATCATTACTGCATCATCACAGCATCTTTGCATCGTCATCAGAGCATCACCACTGCATCATCACATCATCATCTCAGCATCATCACAGCATCATTACTGCTTACTCACTGCATCATCACAGCGTCATGACAGTGTCATCACTGCATCATAACATCATAGCTTCATCATCAGAACATTATCACAGCATCATCACTGCATCATCACATCATCATTATAGCATCTTCACTGTCATCAATACATCATCACAGCATCATCACATCATTATCACAGCATCATCAGTGTCATCTCAGCATCATCACTGCATCATGACTGCATCATAGCAGCAAAATCACAGCATCATCACAGAATCATCACAGCATCATCATAAGGTCATCACAGCATCATCACTACGTCATCAGATTGTAATCACAGCATCATCACAGTGTCCTCACTGAATCATCACTGCACCATCACTGCAACATCACAGCATCATCTCAGCATCATCATGGCATCATTACTGCATCATCACTGCTTACTCACTGCATCATCACAGCATCATCTCAGCATCATCACAGAATCATTTCTGCATAATCATTGCATTTTCACAGCGTCATCACAGTATCATCACTGCATCATCAGTGTCATCACAGCGTCATCAAAGCATCATCACTGCATCATAACAACATCATCTCAGCATCATCACAGAATCATTTCTGCATAATCACTGCATCATCATAGTGTCATCACAGCATATTCACTGCATCATCACATCATCACAGTGTCATCACAGAATCATCACTGAATCATCCAAGCATCATCCAAGCATCATCACAGCACCACCAATGCATCATCACAGTATCATCACTGCATAATCACTGCATCATCACCGCATCATCACATCATCAACACTGCTTCATTGCTGCATCATCACATCATTGTCACAGTATCATCAAAATATCATCACAGCATCATCACACCATCATAACAACATCATCACAGCGTCATCACAGTATCGTAAATGCATCATCACAGAATCATCACTGAATCATCATAGCATCTTCATATCATCATCACAATATCATCACAGCATCATCACTGCATCATCACAGCATCATCACTGCATAATCACTGCATCATCACCACATCATAACAGCATCATCACTGCATAATCACTGCATCATCACAGCATCATCACATCGTCATCAAAACATCATTACAAGTATCAACACAACATAATCACAGTGTCATCACAGCATCATCATTGCATCCTTACTGCATGATCACAGCATCTCCGCATCGTAATCACATCATCATCACTGACTCCTCACTGAATCATCACTGTACCATCACTGCATCATCAGAGCATAATCTGAGCATAATCTCAGCATAATCACAGCATCATCACAGAATCATCACAGCATCATTACTGCATCATCACAGCATCTTTGCATCGTCATCAGAGCATCACCACTGCATCATCACTACATCATCATATCATCATCACAGCATTTTAGCTACATAATCACAGAATCATCATAGCGTAACGACAGCATCATCACAACATCATTACAGCATCATCACAGCGTCATCACAGCGTTATCACAGCGTCATCACAGCATCACGACATCATCATCACAGCTTCACGACAGTGTCATGAGAGCGTCTTCACAGCATCATCACTACATCATCACAGCATCATCACTGCGTCATCAGAGCATCATCACAAAATCATCACAGCGTCATCACAGCGTCATAACTGCATAAACACTGCATCATCAAAGAACCATCACAGCATCATTACTGCAGAATCACTGCATCATCACAGCATCATAGCTGCATAATCACAGCATCATCACATCATCATCGCATAGTCATCACAGCGTCATCACTGCATCATCACAGCACCATCACAGCATCATTACTTCAGAATCACTGCATCATCACAGCATCCTCACAGCAACATCGCAGCATCATCACAGCATCATCACACTGTCATGACAGCATCATCACTGCATAATCACTGCATAATCTCCGCATAATCACAGCATCATCACATCATCATCACAATATCATCACAGCGTCATCACTACACATCACTGCATCATCACTACATCATCACAGCATCATCACTTCGTCATCATCAGAGCATCATCACAGCATCATCACTGCATCCTCACTGCATCATGAGTGCATCATCATCACAGCATCATAACTGCATCATCAAAGCATCATCTCGGCATAATCACAATGTCATAAATACATCATCACTCCATCATCACAGCATTATCACATCATCATCACAACGTTTTCAGTGTCATCACAGCATCATAACAACGTCATCAAACTGTCATCACAGCATCATCACCAAATCATCACAGAATCATCACAGCATCATTACTGCATCATCACAGCATCTTTGCATCGTCATCAGAGCATCACCACTGCATCATCACATCATCATCTCAGCATCATCACAGCATCATTACTGCTTACTCACTGCATCATCACAGCGTCATGACAGTGTCATCACTGCATCATAACATCATAGCTTCATCATCAGAACATTATCACAGCATCATCACTGCATCATCACATCATCATTATAGCATCTTCACTGTCATCAATACATCATCACAGCATCATCACATCATTATAACAGCATCATCAGTGTCATCTCAGCATCATCACTGCATCATGACTGCATCATAGCAGCATAATCACAGCATCATCACAGAATCATCACAGCATCATCATAAGGTCATCACAGCATCATCACTACGTCATCAAATTGTAATCACAGCATCATCACAGTGTCCTCACTGAATCATCACTGCACCATCACTGCACCATCACAGCATCATCTCAGCATCATCATGGCATCATTACTGCATCATCACTGCTTACTCACTGCATCATCACAGCATCATCTCAGCATCATCACAGAATCATTTCTGCATAATCACTGCATCATCATAGTGTCATCACAGTATATTCACTGCATCATCACATCATCACAGTGTCATCACAGAATCATCACTGCATAATCACTGCATCATCACCGCATCATCACTGCATCAACACTGCATCATTGCTGCATCATCACATCATTGTCACAGTATCATCAAAATATCATCACAGCATCATCACACCATCATAACAACATCATCACAGCGTCATCACAGTATCGTAAATGCATCATCACAGAATCATCACTGAATCATCATAGCATCTTCATATCATCATCACAATATCATCACAGCATCATCACTGCATCATCACAGCATCATCACTGCATAATCACTGCATCATCACCACATCATCACAGCATCATCACTGCATAATCACTGCATCATCACAGCATCATCACATCGTCATCAAAACATCATTACAAGTATCAACACAACATAATCACAGTGTCATCACAGCATCATCATTGCATCCTTACTGCATGATCACAGCATCTCCGCATCGTAATCACATCATCATCACTGACTCCTCACTGAATCATCACTGTACCATCACTGCATCATCAGAGCATAATCTGAGCATAATCTCAGCATAATCACAGCATCATCACAGAATCATCACAGCATCATTACTGCATCATCACAGCATCTTTGCATCGTCATCAGAGCATCACCACTGCATCATCACTACATCATCACATCATCATCACAGCATTTTAGCTACATAATCACAGAATCATCATAGCGTAACGACAGCATCATCACAACATCATTACAGCATCATCACAGCGTCATCGTAACATCATGACTGTATCATCACAGCATCATCACAGCATCACCGCAGCGTCATCACTGCATCATCACAGCATCATCACAGCATCATCACGGCATCGTTACAGCATCGTCATATCATCATAACTGCATCATCACAACAACATAACAAAATCATCAAAGCATCGTCACAGCATCATCACCGCGTCATCACAGCGTCATAACTGCATCGTCACTGCATCTAAACTGCATCATCACAAAATCATCACAGCTTCATCACTGCAGCATCACAGCATCATCAAAGCATCATCGCAGCATCATCACATCATCATCACTGCATCATCACAGAATCATTACTGTTTACTCACTGCGGCATCACAGCATTATCACGGTGTCATAACTGCATCATCACTGCACCATTACTGCATCATCACAGTGTCATCTCAGCATCATCACAGCATCATTACTGCCTAATCATTGCATTATCACAACGTCATCACAGTATCATCAGTGCATCATCACAGCATCATTACTGCATCATCACATCATCATCACAGAATCACGATAGTGTCATCACAGCGTCATCACTGCATCATCACAGCGTCATCTCAGCATCATCAGAGACTCATCACAGCGTCATCACTGCATCATCACTGCATCACCACAGTATCATCACAGCATCATCACAAAATTATAAGAGCGTCATCACAGCGTTATTACTGCATCATCACAGCATCAATAGAGCATCATCACAGCGTCATCACAGCGTTATCACAGCGTCATC
Source organism: Clangula hyemalis (assembly GCA_963989345.1). Next base: position 175,744 of record OZ022440.1, read on the forward strand.
ACAGCATCACGACATCATCATCACAGCTTCACGACAGTGTCATGAGAGCGTCTTCACAGCATCATCACTACATCATAACAGCATCATCACAGCATCACCGCAGCGTCATCACTGCATCATCACAGCATCATCACAGCATCATCACGGCATCGTTACAGCATCGTCATATCATCATAACTGCATCATCACAACAACATAACAAAATCATCAAAGCATCGTCACAGCATCATCACCGCGTCATCACAGCGTCATAACTGCATCGTCACTGCATCTAAACTGCATCATCACAAAATCATCACAGCTTCATCACTGCAGCATCACAGCATCATCAAAGCATCATCGCAGCATCATCACATCATCATCACTGCATCATCACAGAATCATTACTGTTTACTCACTGCGGCATCACAGCATTATCACGGTGTCATAACTGCATCATCACTGCACCATTACTGCATCATCACAGTGTCATCTCAGCATCATCACAGCATCATTACTGCCTAATCATTGCATTATCACAACGTCATCACAGTATCATCAGTGCATCATCACAGCATCATTACTGCATCATCACATCATCATCACAGAATCACGATAGTGTCATCACAGCGTCATCACTGCATCATCACAGCGTCATCTCAGCATCATCAGAGACTCATCACAGCGTCATCACTGCATCATCACTGCATCACCACAGTATCATCACAGCATCATCACAAAATTATAAGAGCGTCATCACAGCGTTATTACTGCATCATCACAGCATCAATAGAGCATCATCACAGCGTCATCACAGCGTTATCACAGCGTCATCACAGCATCACGACATCATCATCACAGCTTCACGACAGTGTCATGAGAGCGTCTTCACAGCATCATCACTACATCATCACAGCATCATCACTGCGTCATCAGAGCATCATCACAAAATCATCACAGCGTCATTACTGCATCATCACTGCATCATCACAGCGTCATCACCGCATCATCACTGCATTGTCACAACATCATGGCGTCATAATAACTGCATCATAACAGCATGATCAAAGCATCATCACAGCGTCATCACAGCGTCATAACTGCATAAACACTGCATCATCAAAGAACCATCACAGCATCATCACAGCGTCATAACAGCATCATCAGAGCATCATCACATCGTCATCACATCGTCATCAAAGAATCTTCACAGCATCATCGCTATGTCATCATAGCATCATCATAATATTATCACAGCTTCATCACAGCGTCATAACAACATCATCACTGCATCATCACAGCATCATCATTATTGCATCATGACTGCATCATTACAGCATCATCAGAGCAGAATCAGTGCGTCGTCACAGCATCATTACTGCATCACCACATCATCACTGTGTTATCGCAGCGTCATCACAGCATCATCACAACATCATCACAGAATCATCACAGCATCATTGCAGCATCATCACATCATCATCACAGCGTCATCACAACATCATCGTAGCATCATCATGCATCATCACAGCATCATTACTGCATCATCACAGCATCATCACAGCATCATCACTGCATCATCACTGAATAATCACAGCATCATCACTGCATCATCACGGCATCGTTACAGCATCGTCATATCATCATAACTGCATCATCACAACAACATAACAAAATCATCAAAGCATCATCACAGCATCATCACCGCGTCATCACAGCGTCATAACTGCATCGTCACTGCATCTAAACTGCATCATCACAAAATCATCACTGCATCACATCATAATCACAACATCATCAAAGCGTCATCACAGCATCATCACTGCGTTATCACAGCATCATCTCAGCATCATCACAGTATCATTACTGCTTATTCACTGCATCATCACAACATCATCACAGCGTCATTACAGTGTCATAAATGCATCATCACAGTGTCATCAAAGCGTCCTAACTGCATAATCACTGCATCATCGCAGCTTCATCACAGCATCATGACAGCGTCATCACAGCATCAAAAATGCATAATCACTTCATCCTCACATCATCATCATAGCATCATAGCTGCATAATCATAGAGTCATCACAGCATCATCACTACATCATCAAATTGTCATCACTGTATCATCACAGCATCATCATAGCATCATCACTGCATAATCACAGTGTCATAACAGCATCATTACAACACCATGACTACGTCATCACAGCATCACGACAGCGTCATTAGAGTGTCATCACAGCATCATCACTGCATTATCACAACATCATCACAACATCATCACTGCGTCATCAGAGCGTCATCACTACATAATCACTTCTTACTCAGTGAATCATCACTGCATCATCACATCATCACAGCATCATCTCAGCATAATCACAGTATCATCACAGCGTCATCACTACATCATCAATGCATCATCACTGCATCATCACAGCATCATCACTGCATCATCACAGCATCATCAGAGCATCATCACAGCATCATCACAACATCATCACAGAGTCATCACAGCATCATCACTGCATAATCACTGCATCATCACAGCATCCTCACAGCATCAATACAGCGTCATCACAACGTCAACAATGCATCATTACAGCATCATCTCAGTATAGTCACAGCATAATCACTGCATAATCACTGCATCATCATATCGTCATCACTGCATCATCACTGCATCATCACAGCACCATCACAGCATCATTACTTCAGAATCACTGCATCATCACAGCATCCTCACAGCAACATCGCAGCATCATCACAGCATCATCACACTGTCATGACAGCATCATCACTGCATCATCACTGCATCATCACAGCATCATCACTTCGTCATCATCAGAGCATCATCACAGCATCATCACTGCATCCTCACTGCATCATGAGTGCATCATCATCACAGCATCATAACTGCATCATCAAAGCATCATCTCGGCATAATCACAATGTCATAAATACATCATCACTCCATCATCACAGCATTTTCACATCATCATCACAACGTTTTCAGTGTCATCACAGCATCATAACAACGTCATCAAACTGTCATCACAGCATCATCACCAAATCATCACAGAATCATCACAGCATCATTACTGCATCATCACAGCATCTTTGCATCGTCATCAGAGCATCACCACTGCATCATCACATCATCATCTCAGCATCATCACAGCATCATTACTGCTTACTCACTGCATCATCACAGCGTCATGACAGTGTCATCACTGCATCATAACATCATAGCTTCATCATCAGAACATTATCACAGCATCATCACTGCATCATCACATCATCATTATAGCATCTTCACTGTCATCAATACATCATCACAGCATCATCACATCATTATCACAGCATCATCAGTGTCATCTCAGCATCATCACTGCATCATGACTGCATCATAGCAGCAAAATCACAGCATCATCACAGAATCATCACAGCATCATCATAAGGTCATCACAGCATCATCACTACGTCATCAGATTGTAATCACAGCATCATCACAGTGTCCTCACTGAATCATCACTGCACCATCACTGCAACATCACAGCATCATCTCAGCATCATCATGGCATCATTACTGCATCATCACTGCTTACTCACTGCATCATCACAGCATCATCTCAGCATCATCACAGAATCATTTCTGCATAATCATTGCATTTTCACAGCGTCATCACAGTATCATCACTGCATCATCACAGTGTCATCACAGCGTCATCAAAGCATCATCACTGCATCATAACAACATCATCTCAGCATCATCACAGAATCATTTCTTCATAATCACTGCATCATCATAGTGTCATCACAGCATATTCACTGCATCATCACATCATCACAGTGTCATCACAGAATCATCACTGAATCATCCAAGCATCATCCAAGCATCATCACAGCACCACCAATGCATCATCACAGTATCATCACTGCATAATCACTGCATCATCACCGCATCATCACATCATCAACACTGCTTCATTGCTGCATCATCACATCATTGTCACAGTATCATCAAAATATCATCACAGCATCATCACACCATCATAACAACATCATCACAGCGTCATCACAGTATCGTAAATGCATCATCACAGAATCATCACTGAATCATCATAGCATCTTCATATCATCATCACAATATCATCACAGCATCATCACTGTATCATCACAGCATCATCACTGCATAATCACTGCATCATCACAGCATCATCACATCGTCATCAAAACATCATTACAAGTATCAACACAACATAATCACAGTGTCATCACAGCATCATCATTGCATCCTTACTGCATGATCACAGCATCTCCGCATCGTAATCACATCATCATCACTGACTCCTCACTGAATCATCACTGTACCATCACTGCATCATCAGAGCATAATCTGAGCATAATCTCAGCATAATCACAGCATCATCACAGAATCATCACAGCATCATTACTGCATCATCACAGCATCTTTGCATCGTCATCAGAGCATCACCACTGCATCATCACTACATCATCACATCATCATCACAGCATTTTAGCTACATAATCACAGAATCATCATAGCGTAACGACAGCATCATCACAACATCATTACAGCATCATCACAGCGTTATCACAGCGTCATCACAGCATCACGACATCATCATCACAGCTTCACGACAGTGTCATGAGAGCGTCTTCACAGCATCATCACTACATCATCACAGCATCATCACTGCGTCATCAGAGCATCATCACAAAATCATCACAGCGTCATCACAGCGTCATAACTGCATAAACACTGCATCATCAAAGAACCATCACAGCATCATTACTGCAGAATCACTGCATCATCACAGCATCATAGCTGCATAATCACAGCATCATCACATCATCATCGCATAGTCATCACAGCGTCATCACTGCATCATCACAGCATCATCACAGCATCATTACTGCAGAATCACTGCATCATCACAGCATCCTCACAGCAACATCGCAGCATCATCACAGCATCATCGCATCATCATCACAGTGTCATGACAGCATCATCACTGCATAATCACCGCATAATCACAGCATCATCACAGCATAATCACAGTATCATCACAGCGTCATCACTACATCATCACTGCATCATCACAGAATCATCACTGCGTCATCACAGCATCATCAGAGCATCATCACAGCATCATCACAGCATAATCACAGTATCATCACAGCATCATCACAGCATCATCACTACATCATCACTGCATCATCACAGAATCATCACTGCGTCATCACAGCATCATCAGAGCATCATCACAGCATCATCACATCATCATCTCAGCATCATTACTGCTTACTCACTGCATCATCATAGCATCATCACATCATCATCACAACATCATCAGTTTCATGTCAGCATCATCACTGCATAATCACTGCATCATCACAGCATCCTCACAGCATCAACACAGCGTCATCACAGCGTCATCAATGCATCATTACAGCATCATCTCAGTATAGTCACAGAATTATTACAGCATAATCACTGCATCATCATATCATCACTGCATCATCACTGCATCATCACTGCATCATCACAGCACCATCACAGCATCATTACTTCAGAATCACTGCATCATCACAGCATCCTCACAGCAACATCGCAGCATCATCACAGCATCATCACACTGTCATGACAGCATCATCACTGCATCATCACTGCATCATCACAGCATCATCACTTCGTCATCATCAGAGCATCATCACAGCATCATCACTGCATCCTCACTGCATCATGAGTGCATCATCATCACAGCATCATAACTGCATCATCAAAGCATCATCTCGGCATAATCACAATGTCATAAATACATCATCACTCCATCATCACAGCATTATCACATCATCATCACAACGTTTTCAGTGTCATCACAGCATCATAACAACGTCATCAAACTGTCATCACAGCATCATCACCAAATCATCACAGAATCATCACAGCATCATTACTGCATCATCACAGCATCTTTGCATCGTCATCAGAGCATCACCACTGCATCATCACATCATCATCTCAGCATCATCACAGCATCATTACTGCTTACTCACTGCATCATCACAGCGTCATGACAGTGTCATCACTGCATCATAACATCATAGCTTCATCATCAGAACATTATCACAGCATCATCACTGCATCATCACATCATCATTATAGCATCTTCACTGTCATCAATACATCATCACAGCATCATCACATCATTATCACAGCATCATCAGTGTCATCTCAGCATCATCACTGCATCATGACTGCATCATAGCAGCAAAATCACAGCATCATCACAGAATCATCACAGCATCATCATAAGGTCATCACAGCATCATCACTACGTCATCAGATTGTAATCACAGCATCATCACAGTGTCCTCACTGAATCATCACTGCACCATCACTGCAACATCACAGCATCATCTCAGCATCATCATGGCATCATTACTGCATCATCACTGCTTACTCACTGCATCATCACAGCATCATCTCAGCATCATCACAGAATCATTTCTGCATAATCATTGCATTTTCACAGCGTCATCACAGTATCATCACTGCATCATCACAGTGTCATCACAGCGTCATCAAAGCATCATCACTGCATCATAACAACATCATCTCAGCATCATCACAGAATCATTTCTGCATAATCACTGCATCATCATAGTGTCATCACAGCATATTCACTGCATCATCACATCATCACAGTGTCATCACAGAATCATCACTGAATCATCCAAGCATCATCCAAGCATCATCACAGCACCACCAATGCATCATCACAGTATCATCACTGCATAATCACTGCATCATCACCGCATCATCACATCATCAACACTGCTTCATTGCTGCATCATCACATCATTGTCACAGTATCATCAAAATATCATCACAGCATCATCACACCATCATAACAACATCATCACAGCGTCATCACAGTATCGTAAATGCATCATCACAGAATCATCACTGAATCATCATAGCATCTTCATATCATCATCACAATATCATCACAGCATCATCACTGCATCATCACAGCATCATCACTGCATAATCACTGCATCATCACCACATCATCACAGCATCATCACTGCATAATCACTGCATCATCACAGCATCATCACATCGTCATCAAAACATCATTACAAGTATCAACACAACATAATCACAGTGTCATCACAGCATCATCATTGCATCCTTACTGCATGATCACAGCATCTCCGCATCGTAATCACATCATCATCACTGACTCCTCACTGAATCATCACTGTACCATCACTGCATCATCAGAGCATAATCTGAGCATAATCTCAGCATAATCACAGCATCATCACAGAATCATCACAGCATCATTACTGCATCATCACAGCATCTTTGCATCGTCATCAGAGCATCACCACTGCATCATCACTACATCATCACATCATCATCACAGCATTTTAGCTACATAATCACAGAATCATCATAGCGTAACGACAGCATCATCACAACATCATTACAGCATCATCACAGCGTTATCACAGCGTCATCACAGCATCACGACATCATCATCACAGCTTCACGACAGTGTCATGAGAGCGTCTTCACAGCATCATCACTACATCATCACAGCATCATCACTGCGTCATCAGAGCATCATCACAAAATCATCACAGCGTCATCACAGCGTCATAACTGCATAAACACTGCATCATCAAAGAACCATCACAGCATCATCACAGCGTCATAACAGCATCATCAGAGCATCATCACATCGTCATCACATCGTCATCAAAGAATCTTCACAGCATCATCGCTATGTCATCATAGCATCATCATAATATTATCACAGCTTCATCACAGCGTCATAACAACATCATCACTGCATCATCACAGCATCATCATTATTGCATCATGACTGCATCATTACAGCATCATCAGAGCAGAATCAGTGCGTCGTCACAGCATCATTACTGCATCACCACATCATCACTGTGTTATCGCAGCGTCATCACAGCATCATCACAACATCATCACAGAATCATCACAGCATCATTGCAGCATCATCACATCATCATCACAGCGTCATCACAACATCATCGTAGCATCATCATGCATCATCACAGCATCATTACTGCATCATCACAGCATCATCACAGCATCATCACTGCATCATCACTGAATAATCACAGCATCATCACTGCATCATCACGGCATCGTTACAGCATCGTCATATCATCATAACTGCATCATCACAACAACATAACAAAATCATCAAAGCATCATCACAGCATCATCACCGCGTCATCACAGCGTCATAACTGCATCGTCACTGCATCTAAACTGCATCATCACAAAATCATCACTGCATCACATCATAATCACAACATCATCAAAGCGTCATCACAGCATCATCACTGCGTTATCACAGCATCATCTCAGCATCATCACAGTATCATTACTGCTTATTCACTGCATCATCACAACATCATCACAGCGTCATTACAGTGTCATAAATGCATCATCACAGTGTCATCAAAGCGTCCTAACTGCATAATCACTGCATCATCGCAGCTTCATCACAGCAGCATGACAGCGTCATCACAGCATCAAAAATGCATAATCACTTCATCCTCACATCATCATCATAGCATCATAGCTGCATAATCATAGAGTCATCACAGCATCATCACTACATCATCAAATTGTCATCACTGTATCATCACAGCATCATCATAGCATCATCACTGCATAATCACAGTGTCATAACAGCATCATTACAACACCATGACTACGTCATCACAGCATCACGACAGCGTCATTACAGTGTCATCACAGCATCATCACTGCATTATCACAACATCATCACAACATCATCACTGCGTCATCAGAGCGTCATCACTACATAATCACTTCTTACTCAGTGAATCATCACTGCATCATCACATCATCACAGCATCATCACTGCATCATCACAGAATCATCACAGCGTCATCACTACATCATCAATGCATCATCACTGCATCATCACAGAATCATCACTGCGTCATCACAGCATCATCAGAGCATCATCACAGCATCATCACATCATCATCACAGAATCATCACTGCGTCATCACAGCATCATCAGAGCATCATCACATCATCATCACAACATCATCAGTTTCATGTCAGCATCATCACTGCATAATCACTGCATCATCACAGCATCCTCACAGCATCAACACAGCGTCATCACAGCGTCATCAATGCATCATTACAGCATCATCTCAGTATAGTCACAGAATTATTACAGCATAATCACTGCATCATCATATCATCACTGCATCATCACTGCATCATCACTGCATCATCACAGCACCATCACAGCATCATTACTTCAGAATCACTGCATCATCACAGCATCCTCACAGCAACATCGCAGCATCATCACAGCATCATCACACTGTCATGACAGCATCATCACTGCATAATCACTGCATAATCTCCGCATAATCACAGCATCATCACATCATCATCACAATATCATCACAGCGTCATCACTACACATCACTGCATCATCACTACATCATCACAGCATCATCACTTCGTCATCATCAGAGCATCATCACAGCATCATCACTGCATCCTCACTGCATCATGAGTGCATCATCATCACAGCATCATAACTGCATCATCAAAGCATCATCTCGGCATAATCACAATGTCATAAATACATCATCACTCCATCATCACAGCATTATCACATCATCATCACAACGTTTTCAGTGTCATCACAGCATCATAACAACCTCATCAAACTGTCATCACAGCATCATCACCAAATCATCACAGAATCATCACAGCATCATTACTGCATCATCACAGCATCTTTGCATCATCATCAGAGCATCACCACTGCATCATCACATCATCATCTCAGCATCATCACAGCATCATTACTGCTTACTCACTGCATCATCACAGCGTCATGACAGTGTCATCACTGCATCATAACATCATAGCTTCATCATCAGAACATTATCACAGCATCATCACTGCATCATCACATCATCATTATAGCATCTTCACTGTCATCAATACATCATCACAGCATCATCACATCATTATCACAGCATCATCAGTGTCACCTCAGCATCATCACTGCATCATGACTGCATCATAGCAGCATAATCACAGCATCATCACAGAATCATCACAGCATCATCATAAGGTCATCACAGCATCATCACTACGTCATCAGATTGTAATCACAGCATCATCACAGTGTCCTCACTGAATCATCACTGCACCATCACTGCAACATCACAGCATCATCTCAGCATCATCATGGCATCATTACTGCATCATCACTGCTTACTCACTGCATCATCACAGCATCATCTCAGCATCATCACAGAATCATTTCTGCATAATCATTGCATTTTCACAGCGTCATCACAGTATCATCACTGCATCATCACAGTGTCATCACAGCATCATCAAAGCATCACGACAGCGTCATCTCACCATCACGACAGCGTCATCAAAGCATCATCACTGCATCATAACAACATCATCTCAGCATCATCACAGAATCATTTCTGCATAATCACTGCATCATCATAGTGTCATCACAGTATATTCACTGCATCATCACATCATCACAGTGTCATCACAGAATCATCACTGAATCATCCAAGCATCATCCAAGCATCATCACAGCACCACCAATGCATCATCACAGTATCATCACTGCATAATCACTGCATCATCACATCATCAACACTGCTTCATTGCTGCATCATCACATCATTGTCACAGTATCATCAAAATATCATCACAGCATCATCACACCATCATAACAACATCATCACAGCGTCATCACAGTATCGTAAATGCATCATCACAGAATCGTCACTGAATCATCATAGCATCTTCATATCATCATCACAATATCATCACAGCATCATCACTGCATCATCACAGCATCATCACTGCATAATCACTGCATCATCACCACATCATCACAGCATCATCACTGCATAATCACTGCATCATCACAGCATCATCACATCGTCATCAAAACATCATTACAAGTATCAACACAACATAATCACAGTGTCATCACAGCATCATCATTGCATCCTTACTGCATGATCACAGCATCTCCGCATCGTAATCACATCATCATCACTGACTCCTCACTGAATCATCACTGTACCATCACTGCATCATCAGAGCATAATCTGAGCATAATCTCAGCATAATCACAGGATCATCACAGAATCATCACAGCATCATTACTGCATCATCACAGCATCTTTGCATCGTCATCAGAGCATCACCACTGCATCATCACATCATCATCTCAGCATCATCACAGCATCATTACTGCTTACTCACTGCATCATCACAGCGTCATGACAGTGTCATCACTGCATCATAACATCATAGCTTCATCATCAGAACATTATCACAGCATCATCACTGCATCATCACATCATCATTATAGCATCTTCACTGTCATCAATACATCATCACAGCATCATCACATCATTATCACAGCATCATCAGTGTCATCTCAGCATCATCACTGCATCATGACTGCATCATAGCAGCATAATCACAGCATCATCACAGAATCATCACAGCATCATCATAAGGTCATCACAGCATCATCACTACGTCATCAGATTGTAATCACAGCATCATCACAGTGTCCTCACTGAATCATCACTGCACCATCACTGCAACATCACAGCATCATCTCAGCATCATCATGGCATCATTACTGCATCATCACTGCTTACTCACTGCATCATCACAGCATCATCTCAGCATCATCACAGAATCATTTCTGCATAATCATTGCATTTTCACAGCGTCATCACAGTATCATCACTGCATCATCACAGTGTCATCACAGCATCATCAAAGCATCACGACAGCGTCATCTCACCATCACGACAGCGTCATCAAAGCATCATCACTGCATCATAACAACATCATCTCAGCATCATCACAGAATCATTTCTGCATAATCACTGCATCATCATAGTGTCATCACAGTATATTCACTGCATCATCACATCATCACAGTGTCATCACAGAATCATCACTGAATCATCCAAGCATCATCCAAGCATCATCACAGCACCACCAATGCATCATCACAGTATCATCACTGCATAATCACTGCATCATCACATCATCAACACTGCTTCATTGCTGCATCATCACATCATTGTCACAGTATCATCAAAATATCATCACAGCATCATCACACCATCATAACAACATCATCACAGCGTCATCACAGTATCGTAAATGCATCATCACAGAATCGTCACTGAATCATCATAGCATCTTCATATCATCATCACAATATCATCACAGCATCATCACTGCATCATCACAGCATCATCACTGCATAATCACTGCATCATCACCACATCATCACAGCATCATCACTGCATAATCACTGCATCATCACAGCATCATCACATCGTCATCAAAACATCATTACAAGTATCAACACAACATAATCACAGTGTCATCACAGCATCATCATTGCATCCTTACTGCATGATCACAGCATCTCCGCATCGTAATCACATCATCATCACTGACTCCTCACTGAATCATCACTGTACCATCACTGCATCATCAGAGCATAATCTGAGCATAATCTCAGCATAATCACAGGATCATCACAGAATCATCACTGCATCATCACTACATCATCACATCATCATCACAGCATTTTAGCTACATAATCACAGAATCATCATAGCGTAACGACAGCATCATCACAACATCATTACAACATCATCACAGCGTCATCGTAACATCATGACTGTATCATCACAGCATCATCACAGCATCACCGCAGCGTCATCACTGCATCATCACAGCATCATCACAGCATCATCACGGCATCATCACGGCATCGTTACAGCATCGTCATATCATCATAACTGCATCATCACAACAACATAACAAAATCATCAAAGCATCGTCACAGCATCATCACCGCGTCATCACAGCGTCATAACTGCATCGTCACTGCATCTAAACTGCATCATCACAAAATCATCACAGCTTCATCACTGCAGCATCACAGCATCATCAAAGCATCATCGCAGCATCATCACATCATCATCACTGCATCATCACAGAATCATTACTGTTTACTCACTGCGGCATCACAGCATTATCACGGTGTCATAACTGCATCATCACTGCACCATTACTGCATCATCACAGTGTCATCTCAGCATCATCACAGCATCATTACTGCCTAATCATTGCATTATCACAACGTCATCACAGTATCATCAGTGCATCATCACAGCATCATTACTGCATCATCACATCATCATCACAGAATCACGATAGTGTCATCACAGCGTCATCACTGCATCATCACAGCGTCATCTCAGCATCATCAGAGACTCATCACAGCGTCATCACTGCATCATCACTGCATCACCACAGTATCATCACAGCATCATCACAAAATTATAAGAGCGTCATCACAGCGTTATTACTGCATCATCACAGCATCAATAGAGCATCATCACAGCGTCATCACAGCGTTATCACAGCGTCATCACAGCATCACGACATCATCATCACAGCTTCACGACAGTGTCATGAGAGCGTCTTCACAGCATCATCACTACATCATCACAGCATCATCACAGCATCACCGCAGCGTCATCACTGCATCATCACAGCATCATCACAGCATCATCACGGCATCGTTACAGCATCGTCATATCATCATAACTGCATCATCACAACAACATAACAAAATCATCAAAGCATCGTCACAGCATCATCACCGCGTCATCACAGCGTCATAACTGCATCGTCACTGCATCTAAACTGCATCATCACAAAATCATCACAGCTTCATCACTGCAGCATCACAGCATCATCAAAGCATCATCGCAGCATCATCACATCATCATCACTGCATCATCACAGAATCATTACTGTTTACTCACTGCGGCATCACAGCATTATCACGGTGTCATAACTGCATCATCACTGCACCATTACTGCATCATCACAGTGTCATCTCAGCATCATCACAGCATCATTACTGCCTAATCATTGCATTATCACAACGTCATCACAGTATCATCAGTGCATCATCACAGCATCATTACTGCATCATCACATCATCATCACAGAATCACGATAGTGACATCACAGCGTCATCACTGCATCATCACAGCGTCATCTCAGCATCATCAGAGACTCATCACAGCGTCATCACTGCATCATCACTGCATCACCACAGTATCATCACAGCATCATCACAAAATTATAAGAGCGTCATCACAGCGTTATTACTGCATCATCACAGCATCAATAGAGCATCATCACAGCGTCATCACAGCGTTATCACAGCGTCATCACAGCATCACGACATCATCATCACAGCTTCACGACAGTGTCATGAGAGCGTCTTCACAGCATCATCACTACATCATCACAGCATCATCACTGCGTCATCAGAGCATCATCACAAAATCATCACAGCGTCATTACTGCATCATCACTGCATCATCACAGCGTCATCACCGCATCATCACTGCATTGTCACAACATCATGGCGTCATAATAACTGCATCATAACAGCATGATCAAAGCATCATCACAGCGTCATCACAGCGTCATAACTGCATAAACACTGCATCATCAAAGAACCATCACAGCATCATCACAGCGTCATAACAGCATCATCAGAGCATCATCACATCGTCATCACATCGTCATCAAAGAATCTTCACAGCATCATCGCTATGTCATCATAGCATCATCATAATATTATCACAGCTTCATCACAGCGTCATAACAACATCATCACTGCATCATCACAGCATCATCATTATTGCATCATGACTGCATCATTACAGCATCATCAGAGCAGAATCAGTGCGTCGTCACAGCATCATTACTGCATCACCACATCATCACTGTGTTATCGCAGCGTCATCACAGCATCATCACAACATCATCACAGAATCATCACAGCATCATTGCAGCATCATCACATCATCATCACAGCGTCATCACAACATCATCGTAGCATCATCATGCATCATCACAGCATCATTACTGCATCATCACAGCATCATCACAGCATCATCACTGCATCATCACTGAATAATCACAGCATCATCACTGCATCATCACGGCATCGTTACAGCATCGTCATATCATCATAACTGCATCATCACAACAACATAACAAAATCATCAAAGCATCATCACAGCATCATCACAGCGTCATAACTGCATCGTCACTGCATCTAAACTGCATCATCACAAAATCATCACTGCATCACATCATAATCACAACATCATCAAAGCGTCATCACAGCATCATCACTGCGTTATCACAGCATCATCTCAGCATCATCACAGTATCATTACTGCTTATTCACTGCATCATCACAACATCATCACAGCGTCATTACAGTGTCATAAATGCATCATCACAGTGTCATCAAAGCGTCCTAACTGCATAATCACTGCATCATCGCAGCTTCATCACAGCATCATGACAGCGTCATCACAGCATCAAAAATGCATAATCACTTCATCCTCACATCATCATCATAGCATCATAGCTGCATAATCATAGAGTCATCACAGCATCATCACTACATCATCAAATTGTCATCACTGTATCATCACAGCATCATCATAGCATCATCACTGCATAATCACAGTGTCATAACAGCATCATTACAACACCATGACTACGTCATCACAGCATCACGACAGCGTCATTACAGTGTCATCACAGCATCATCACTGCATTATCACAACATCATCACAACATCATCACTGCGTCATCAGAGCGTCATCACTACATAATCACTTCTTACTCAGTGAATCATCACTGCATCATCACATCATCACAGCATCATCTCAGCATAATCACAGTATCATCACAGCGTCATCACTACATCATCAATGCATCATCACTGCATCATCACAGAATCATCACTGCGTCATCACAGCATCATCAGAGCATCATCACATCATCATCACAACATCATCAGTTTCATGTCAGCATCATCACTGCATAATCACTGCATCATCACAGCATCCTCACAGCATCAACACAGCGTCATCACAGCGTCATCAATGCATCATTACAGCATCATCTCAGTATAGTCACAGAATTATTACAGCATAATCACTGCATCATCATATCATCACTGCATCATCACTGCATCATCACAGCACCATCACAGCATCATTACTTCAGAATCACTGCATCATCACAGCATCCTCACAGCAACATCGCAGCATCATCACAGCATCATCACACTGTCATGACAGCATCATCACTGCATAATCACTGCATAATCTCCGCATAATCACAGCATCATCACATCATCATCACAATATCATCACAGCGTCATCACTACACATCACTGCATCATCACTACATCATCACAGCATCATCACTTCGTCATCATCAGAGCATCATCACAGCATCATCACTGCATCCTCACTGCATCATGAGTGCATCATCATCACAGCATCATAACTGCATCATCAAAGCATCATCTCGGCATAATCACAATGTCATAAATACATCATCACTCCATCATCACAGCATTATCACATCATCATCACAACGTTTTCAGTGTCATCACAGCATCATAACAATGTCATCAAACTGTCATCACAGCATCATCACCAAATCATCACAGAATCATCACAGCATCATTACTGCATCATCACAGCATCTTTGCATCGTCATCAGAGCATCACCACTGCATCATCACATCATCATCTCAGCATCATCACAGCATCATTACTGCTTACTCACTGCATCATCACAGCGTCATGACACTGTCATCACTGCATCATAACATCATAGCTTCATCATCAGAACATTATCACAGCATCATCACTGCATCATCACATCATCATTATAGCATCTTCACTGTCATCAATACATCATCACAGCATCATCACATCATTATCACAGCATCATCAGTGTCATCTCAGCATCATCACTGCATCATGACTGCATCATAGCAGCATAATCACAGCATCATCACAGAATCATCACAGCATCATCATAAGGTCATCACAGCATCATCACTACGTCATCAGATTGTAATCACAGCATCATCACAGTGTCCTCACTGAATCATCACTGCACCATCACTGCAACATCACAGCATCATCTCAGCATCATCATGGCATCATTACTGCATCATCACTGCTTACTCACTGCATCATCACAGCATCATCTCAGCATCATCACAGAATCATTTCTGCATAATCATTGCATTTTCACAGCGTCATCACAGTATCATCACTGCATCATCACAGTGTCATCACAGCGTCATCACGGCATCGTTACAGCATCGTCATATCATCATAACTGCATCATCACAACAACATAACAAAATCATCAAAGCATCGTCACAGCATCATCACCGCGTCATCACAGCGTCATAACTGCATCGTCACTGCATCTAAACTGCATCATCACAAAATCATCACAGCTTCATCACTGCAGCATCACAGCATCATCAAAGCATCATCGCAGCATCATCACATCATCATCACTGCATCATCACAGAATCATTACTGTTTACTCACTGCGGCATCACAGCATTATCACGGTGTCATAACTGCATCATCACTGCACCATTACTGCATCATCACAGTGTCATCTCAGCATCATCACAGCATCATTACTGCCTAATCATTGCATTATCACAACGTCATCACAGTATCATCAGTGCATCATCACAGCATCATTACTGCATCATCACATCATCATCACAGAATCACGATAGTGTCATCACAGCGTCATCACTGCATCATCACAGCGTCATCTCAGCATCATCAGAGACTCATCACAGCGTCATCACTGCATCATCACTGCATCACCACAGTATCATCACAGCATCATCACAAAATTATAAGAGCGTCATCACAGCGTTATTACTGCATCATCACAGCATCAATAGAGCATCATCACAGCGTCATCACAGCGTTATCACAGCGTCATCACAGCATCACGACATCATCATCACAGCTTCACGACAGTGTCATGAGAGCGTCTTCACAGCATCATCACTACATCATCACAGCATCATCACAGCATCACCGCAGCGTCATCACTGCATCATCACAGCATCATTACTGCATCATCACAGCGTCATCACAGCGTCATCACCGCATCATCACTGCATTGTCACAACATCATGGCGTCATAATAACTGCATCATAACAGCATGATCAAAGCATCATCACAGCGTCATCACAGCGTCATAACTGCATAAACACTGCATCATCAAAGAACCATCACAGCATCATCACAGCGTCATAACAGCATCATCAGAGCATCATCACATCGTCATCACATCGTCATCAAAGAATCTTCACAGCATCATCGCTATGTCATCATAGCATCATCATAATATTATCACAGCTTCATCACAGCGTCATAACAACATCATCACTGCATCATCACAGCATCATCATTATTGCATCATGACTGCATCATTACAGCATCATCAGAGCAGAATCAGTGCGTCGTCACAGCATCATTACTGCATCACCACATCATCACTGTGTTATCGCAGCGTCATCACAGCATCATCACAACATCATCACAGAATCATCACAGCATCATTGCAGCATCATCACATCATCATCACAGCGTCATCACAACATCATCGTAGCATCATCATGCATCATCACAGCATCATTACTGCATCATCACAGCATCATCACAGCATCATCACTGCATCATCACTGAATAATCACAGCATCATCACTGCATCATCACGGCATCGTTACAGCATCGTCATATCATCATAACTGCATCATCACAACAACATAACAAAATCATCAAAGCATCATCACAGCATCATCACAGCGTCATAACTGCATCGTCACTGCATCTAAACTGCATCATCACAAAATCATCACTGCATCACATCATAATCACAACATCATCAAAGCGTCATCACAGCATCATCACTGCGTTATCACAGCATCATCTCAGCATCATCACAGTATCATTACTGCTTATTCACTGCATCATCACAACATCATCACAGCGTCATTACAGTGTCATAAATGCATCATCACAGTGTCATCAAAGCGTCCTAACTGCATAATCACTGCATCATCGCAGCTTCATCACAGCATCATGACAGCGTCATCACAGCATCAAAAATGCATAATCACTTCATCCTCACATCATCATCATAGCATCATAGCTGCATAATCATAGAGTCATCACAGCATCATCACTACATCATCAAATTGTCATCACTGTATCATCACAGCATCATCATAGCATCATCACTGCATAATCACAGTGTCATAACAGCATCATTACAACACCATGACTACGTCATCACAGCATCACGACAGCGTCATTACAGTGTCATCACAGCATCATCACTGCATTATCACAACATCATCACAACATCATCACTGCGTCATCAGAGCGTCATCACTACATAATCACTTCTTACTCAGTGAATCATCACTGCATCATCACATCATCACAGCATCATCTCAGCATAATCACAGTATCATCACAGCGTCATCACTACATCATCAATGCATCATCACTGCATCATCACAGAATCATCACTGCGTCATCACAGCATCATCAGAGCATCATCACATCATCATCACAACATCATCAGTTTCATGTCAGCATCATCACTGCATCATCACAGCATCCTCACAGCATCAACACAGCGTCATCACAGCGTCATCAATGCATCATTACAGCATCATCTCAGTATAGTCACAGAATTATTACAGCATAATCACTGCATCATCATATCATCACTGCATCATCACTGCATCATCACAGCACCATCACAGCATCATTACTTCAGAATCACTGCATCATCACAGCATCCTCACAGCAACATCGCAGCATCATCACAGCATCATCACACTGTCATGACAGCATCATCACTGCATAATCACTGCATAATCTCCGCATAATCACAGCATCATCACATCATCATCACAATATCATCACAGCGTCATCACTACACATCACTGCATCATCACTACATCATCACAGCATCATCACTTCGTCATCATCAGAGCATCATCACAGCATCATCACTGCATCCTCACTGCATCATGAGTGCATCATCATCACAGCATCATAACTGCATCATCAAAGCATCATCTCGGCATAATCACAATGTCATAAATACATCATCACTCCATCATCACAGCATTATCACATCATCATCACAACGTTTTCAGTGTCATCACAGCATCATAACAATGTCATCAAACTGTCATCACAGCATCATCACCAAATCATCACAGAATCATCACAGCATCATTACTGCATCATCACAGCATCTTTGCATCGTCATCAGAGCATCACCACTGCATCATCACATCATCATCTCAGCATCATCACAGCATCATTACTGCTTACTCACTGCATCATCACAGCGTCATGACAGTGTCATCACTGCATCATAACATCATAGCTTCATCATCAGAACATTATCACAGCATCATCACTGCATCATCACATCATCATTATAGCATCTTCACTGTCATCAATACATCATCACAGCATCATCACATCATTATCACAGCATCATCAGTGTCATCTCAGCATCATCACTGCATCATGACTGCATCATAGCAGCATAATCACAGCATCATCACAGAATCATCACAGCATCATCATAAGGTCATCACAGCATCATCACTACGTCATCAGATTGTAATCACAGCATCATCACAGTGTCCTCACTGAATCATCACTGCACCATCACTGCAACATCACAGCATCATCTCAGCATCATCATGGCATCATTACTGCATCATCACTGCTTACTCACTGCATCATCACAGCATCATCTCAGCATCATCACAGAATCATTTCTGCATAATCATTGCATTTTCACAGCGTCATCACAGTATCATCACTGCATCATCACAGTGTCATCACAGCATCATCAAAGCATCACGACAGCGTCATCTCACCATCACGACAGCGTCATCAAAGCATCATCACTGCATCATAACAACATCATCTCAGCATCATCACAGAATCATTTCTGCATAATCACTGCATCATCATAGTGTCATCACAGTATATTCACTGCATCATCACATCATCACAGTGTCGTCACAGAATCATCACTGAATCATCCAAGCATCATCCAAGCATCATCACAGCACCACCAATGCATCATCACAGTATCATCACTGCATAATCACTGCATCATCACCGCATCATCACTGCATCAACACTGCATCATTGCTGCATCATCACATCATTGTCACAGTATCATCAAAATATCATCACAGCATCATCACACCATCATAACAACATCATCACAGCGTCATCACAGCATCATCACAGCATCATCACTGCATAATCACTGCATCATCACCACATCATCACAGCATCATCACTGCATAATCACTGCATCATCACAGCATCATCACATCGTCATCAAAACATCATTACAAGTATCAACACAACATAATCACAGTGTCATCACAGCATCATCATTGCATCCTTACTGCATGATCACAGCATCTCCGCATCGTAATCACATCATCATCACTGACTCCTCACTGAATCATCACTGTACCATCACTGCATCATCAGAGCATAATCTGAGCATAATCTCAGCATAATCACAGCATCATCACAGAATCATCACAGCATCATTACTGCATCATCACAGCATCTTTGCATCGTCATCAGAGCATCACCACTGCATCATCACTACATCATCACATCATCATCACAGCATTTTAGCTACATAATCACAGAATCATCATAGCGTAACGACAGTATCATCACAACATCATCACAGCATCATCACAGCATCACCGCAGCGTCATCACTGCATCATCACAGCATCATCACAGCATCATCACGGCATCGTTACAGCATCGTCATATCATCATAACTGCATCATCACAACAACATAACAAAATCATCAAAGCATCGTCACAGCATCATCACCGCGTCATCACAGCGTCATAACTGCATCGTCACTGCATCTAAACTGCATCATCACAAAATCATCACAGCTTCATCACTGCAGCATCACAGCATCATCAAAGCATCATCGCAGCATCATCACATCATCATCACTGCATCATCACAGAATCATTACTGTTTACTCACTGCGGCATCACAGCATTATCACGGTGTCATAACTGCATCATCACTGCACCATTACTGCATCATCACAGTGTCATCTCAGCATCATCACAGCATCATTACTGCCTAATCATTGCATTATCACAACGTCATCACAGTATCATCAGTGCATCATCACAGCATCATTACTGCATCATCACATCATCATCACAGAATCACGATAGTGTCATCACAGCGTCATCACTGCATCATCACAGCGTCATCTCAGCATCATCAGAGACTCATCACAGCGTCATCACTGCATCATCACTGCATCACCACAGTATCATCACAGCATCATCACAAAATTATAAGAGCGTCATCACAGCGTTATTACTGCATCATCACAGCATCAATAGAGCATCATCACAGCGTCATCACAGCGTTATCACAGCGTCATCACAGCATCACGACATCATCATCACAGCTTCACGACAGTGTCATGAGAGCGTCTTCACAGCATCATCACTACATCATCACAGCATCATCACTGCGTCATCAGAGCATCATCACAAAATCATCACAGCGTCATTACTGCATCATCACTGCATCATCACAGCGTCATCACCGCATCATCACTGCATTGTCACAACATCATGGCGTCATAATAACTGCATCATAACAGCATGATCAAAGCATCATCACAGCGTCATCACAGCGTCATAACTGCATAAACACTGCATCATCAAAGAACCATCACAGCATCATCACAGCGTCATAACAGCATCATCAGAGCATCATCACATCGTCATCACATCGTCATCAAAGAATCTTCACAGCATCATCGCTATGTCATCATAGCATCATCATAATATTATCACAGCTTCATCACAGCGTCATAACAACATCATCACTGCATCATCACAGCATCATCATTATTGCATCATGACTGCATCATTACAGCATCATCAGAGCAGAATCAGTGCGTCGTCACAGCATCATTACTGCATCACCACATCATCACTGTGTTATCGCAGCGTCATCACAGCATCATCACAACATCATCACAGAATCATCACAGCATCATTGCAGCATCATCACATCATCATCACAGCGTCATCACAACATCATCGTAGCATCATCATGCATCATCACAGCATCATTACTGCATCATCACAGCATCATCACAGCATCATCACTGCATCATCACTGAATAATCACAGCATCATCACTGCATCATCACGGCATCGTTACAGCATCGTCATATCATCATAACTGCATCATCACAACAACATAACAAAATCATCAAAGCATCATCACAGCATCATCACCGCGTCATCACAGCGTCATAACTGCATCGTCACTGCATCTAAACTGCATCATCACAAAATCATCACTGCATCACATCATAATCACAACATCATCAAAGCGTCATCACAGCATCATCACTGCGTTATCACAGCATCATCTCAGCATCATCACAGTATCATTACTGCTTATTCACTGCATCATCACAACATCATCACAGCGTCATTACAGTGTCATAAATGCATCATCACAGTGTCATCAAAGCGTCCTAACTGCATAATCACTGCATCATCGCAGCTTCATCACAGCATCATGACAGCGTCATCACAGCATCAAAAATGCATAATCACTTCATCCTCACATCATCATCATAGCATCATAGCTGCATAATCATAGAGTCATCACAGCATCATCACTACATCATCAAATTGTCATCACTGTATCATCACAGCATCATCATAGCATCATCACTGCATAATCACAGTGTCATAACAGCATCATTACAACACCATGACTACGTCATCACAGCATCACGACAGCGTCATTACAGTGTCATCACAGCATCATCACTGCATTATCACAACATCATCACAACATCATCACTGCGTCATCAGAGCGTCATCACTACATAATCACTTCTTACTCAGTGAATCATCACTGCATCATCACATCATCACAGCATCATCTCAGCATAATCACAGTATCATCACAGCGTCATCACTACATCATCAATGCATCATCACTGCATCATCACAGCATCATCACTGCATCATCACAGCATCATCACAACATCATCACAGAGTCATCACAGCATCATCACTGCATAATCACTGCATCATCACAGCATCATAGCTGCATAATCACAGCATCATCACATCATCATCGCATAGTCATCACAGCGTCATCACTGCATCATCACAGCATCATTACTGCAGAATCACTGCATCATCACAGCATCCTCACAGCAACATCGCAGCATCATCACAGCATCATCGCATCATCATCACAGTGTCATGACAGCATCATCACTGCATAATCACCGCATAATCACAGCATCATCACAGCATAATCACAGTATCATCACAGCGTCATCACTACATCATCACTGCATCATCACAGAATCATCACTGCGTCATCACAGCATCATCAGAGCATCATCACAGCATCATCACAGCATAATCACAGTATCATCACAGCATCATCACATCATCATCTCAGCATCATTACTGCTTACTCACTGCATCATCATAGCATCATCACATCATCATCACAACATCATCAGTTTCATGTCAGCATCATCACTGCATAATCACTGCATCATCACAGCATCCTCACAGCATCAACACAGCGTCATCACAGCGTCATCAATGCATCATTACAGCATCATCTCAGTATAGTCACAGAATTATTACAGCATAATCACTGCATCATCATATCATCACTGCATCATCACTGCATCATCACTGCATCATCACAGCACCATCACAGCATCATTACTTCAGAATCACTGCATCATCACAGCATCCTCACAGCAACATCGCAGCATCATCACAGCATCATCACACTGTCATGACAGCATCATCACTGCATAATCACTGCATAATCTCCGCATAATCACAGCATCATCACATCATCATCACAATATCATCACAGCGTCATCACTACACATCACTGCATCATCACTACATCATCACAGCATCATCACTTCGTCATCATCAGAGCATCATCACAGCATCATCACTGCATCCTCACTGCATCATGAGTGCATCATCATCACAGCATCATAACTGCATCATCAAAGCATCATCTCGGCATAATCACAATGTCATAAATACATCATCACTCCATCATCACAGCATTATCACATCATCATCACAACGTTTTCAGTGTCATCACAGCATCATAACAACGTCATCAAACTGTCATCACAGCATCATCACCAAATCATCACAGAATCATCACAGCATCATTACTGCATCATCACAGCATCTTTGCATCGTCATCAGAGCATCACCACTGCATCATCACATCATCATCTCAGCATCATCACAGCATCATTACTGCTTACTCACTGCATCATCACAGCGTCATGACAGTGTCATCACTGCATCATAACATCATAGCTTCATCATCAGAACATTATCACAGCATCATCACTGCATCATCACATCATCATTATAGCATCTTCACTGTCATCAATACATCATCACAGCATCATCACATCATTATCACAGCATCATCAGTGTCATCTCAGCATCATCACTGCATCATGACTGCATCATAGCAGCAAAATCACAGCATCATCACAGAATCATCACAGCATCATCATAAGGTCATCACAGCATCATCACTACGTCATCAGATTGTAATCACAGCATCATCACAGTGTCCTCACTGAATCATCACTGCACCATCACTGCAACATCACAGCATCATCTCAGCATCATCATGGCATCATTACTGCATCATCACTGCTTACTCACTGCATCATCACAGCATCATCTCAGCATCATCACAGAATCATTTCTGCATAATCATTGCATTTTCACAGCGTCATCACAGTATCATCACTGTATCATCACAGTGTCATCACAGCATCATCAAAGCATCACGACAGCGTCATCTCACCATCACGACAGCGTCATCAAAGCATCATCACTGCATCATAACAACATCATCTCAGCATCATCACAGAATCATTTCTGCATAATCACTGCATCATCATAGTGTCATCACAGTATATTCACTGCATCATCACATCATCACAGTGTCATCACAGAATCATCACTGAATCATCCAAGCATCATCCAAGCATCATCACAGCACCACCAATGCATCATCACAGTATCATCACTGCATAATCACTGCATCATCACCGCATCATCACATCATCAACACTGCTTCATTGCTGCATCATCACATCATTGTCACAGTATCATCAAAATATCATCACAGCATCATCACACCATCATAACAACATCATCACAGCGTCATCACAGTATCGTAAATGCATCATCACAGAATCATCACTGAATCATCATAGCATCTTCATATCATCATCACAATATCATCACAGCATCATCACTGCATCATCACAGCATCATCACTGCATAATCACTGCATCATCACCACATCATCACAGCATCATCACTGCATAATCACTGCATCATCACTGCATCATCACATCGTCATCAAAACATCATTACAAGTATCAACACAACATAATCACAGTGTCATCACAGCATCATCATTGCATCCTTACTGCATGATCACAGCATCTCCGCATCGTAATCACATCATCATCACTGACTCCTCACTGAATCATCACTGTACCATCACTGCATCATCAGAGCATAATCTGAGCATAATCTCAGCATAATCACAGCATCATCACAGAATCATCACAGCATCATTACTGCATCATCACAGCATCTTTGCATCGTCATCAGAGCATCACCACTGCATCATCACTACATCATCACATCATCATCACAGCATTTTAGCTACATAATCACAGAATCATCATAGCGTAACGACAGCATCATCACAACATCATTACAGCATCATCACAGCGTTATCACAGCGTCATCACAGCATCACGACATCATCATCACAGCTTCACGACAGTGTCATGAGAGCGTCTTCACAGCATCATCACTACATCATCACAGCATCATCACTGCGTCATCAGAGCATCATCACAAAATCATCACAGCGTCATCACAGCGTCATAACTGCATAAACACTGCATCATCAAAGAACCATCACAGCATCATTACTGCAGAATCACTGCATCATCACAGCATCATAGCTGCATAATCACAGCATCATCACATCATCATCGCATAGTCATCACAGCGTCATCACTGCATCATCACAGCACCATCACAGCATCATTACTTCAGAATCACTGCATCATCACAGCATCCTCACAGCAACATCGCAGCATCATCACAGCATCATCACACTGTCATGACAGCATCATCACTGCATAATCACTGCATAATCTCCGCATAATCACAGCATCATCACATCATCATCACAATATCATCACAGCGTCATCACTACACATCACTGCATCATCACTACATCATCACAGCATCATCACTTCGTCATCATCAGAGCATCATCACAGCATCATCACTGCATCCTCACTGCATCATGAGTGCATCATCATCACAGCATCATAACTGCATCATCAAAGCATCATCTCGGCATAATCACAATGTCATAAATACATCATCACTCCATCATCACAGCATTATCACATCATCATCACAACGTTTTCAGTGTCATCACAGCATCATAACAACGTCATCAAACTGTCATCACAGCATCATCACCAAATCATCACAGAATCATCACAGCATCATTACTGCATCATCACAGCATCTTTGCATCGTCATCAGAGCATCACCACTGCATCATCACATCATCATCTCAGCATCATCACAGCATCATTACTGCTTACTCACTGCATCATCACAGCGTCATGACACTGTCATCACTGCATCATAACATCATAGCTTCATCATCAGAACATTATCACAGCATCATCACTGCATCATCACATCATCATTATAGCATCTTCACTGTCATCAATACATCATCACAGCATCATCACATCATTATAACAGCATCATCAGTGTCATCTCAGCATCATCACTGCATCATGACTGCATCATAGCAGCATAATCACAGCATCATCACAGAATCATCACAGCATCATCATAAGGTCATCACAGCATCATCACTACGTCATCAAATTGTAATCACAGCATCATCACAGTGTCCTCACTGAATCATCACTGCACCATCACTGCACCATCACAGCATCATCTCAGCATCATCATGGCATCATTACTGCATCATCACTGCTTACTCACTGCATCATCACAGCATCATCTCAGCATCATCACAGAATCATTTCTGCATAATCATTGCATTTTCACAGCGTCATCACAGTATCATCACTGCATCATCACAGTGTCATCACAGCATCATCAAAGCATCACGACAGCGTCATCTCACCATCACGACAGCGTCATCAAAGCATCATCACTGCATCATAACAACATCATCTCAGCATCATCACAGAATCATTTCTGCATAATCACTGCATCATCATAGTGTCATCACAGTATATTCACTGCATCATCACATCATCACAGTGTCATCACAGAATCATCACTGCATAATCACTGCATCATCACCGCATCATCACTGCATCAACACTGCATCATTGCTGCATCATCACATCATTGTCACAGTATCATCAAAATATCATCACAGCATCATCACACCATCATAACAACATCATCACAGCGTCATCACAGTATCGTAAATGCATCATCACAGAATCATCACTGAATCATCATAGCATCTTCATATCATCATCACAATATCATCACAGCATCATCACTGCATCATCACAGCATCATCACTGCATAATCACTGCATCATCACCACATCATCACAGCATCATCACTGCATAATCACTGCATCATCACAGCATCATCACATCGTCATCAAAACATCATTACAAGTATCAACACAACATAATCACAGTGTCATCACAGCATCATCATTGCATCCTTACTGCATGATCACAGCATCTCCGCATCGTAATCACATCATCATCACTGACTCCTCACTGAATCATCACTGTACCATCACTGCATCATCAGAGCATAATCTGAGCATAATCTCAGCATAATCACAGCATCATCACAGAATCATCACAGCATCATTACTGCATCATCACAGCATCTTTGCATCGTCATCAGAGCATCACCACTGCATCATCACTACATCATCACATCATCATCACAGCATTTTAGCTACATAATCACAGAATCATCATAGCGTAACGACAGCATCATCACAACATCATTACAGCATCATCACAGCGTCATCGTAACATCATGACTGTATCATCACAGCATCATCACAGCATCACCGCAGCGTCATCACTGCATCATCACAGCATCATCACAGCATCATCACGGCATCGTTACAGCATCGTCATATCATCATAACTGCATCATCACAACAACATAACAAAATCATCAAAGCATCGTCACAGCATCATCACCGCGTCATCACAGCGTCATAACTGCATCGTCACTGCATCTAAACTGCATCATCACAAAATCATCACAGCTTCATCACTGCAGCATCACAGCATCATCAAAGCATCATCGCAGCATCATCACATCATCATCACTGCATCATCACAGAATCATTACTGTTTACTCACTGCGGCATCACAGCATTATCACGGTGTCATAACTGCATCATCACTGCACCATTACTGCATCATCACAGTGTCATCTCAGCATCATCACAGCATCATTACTGCCTAATCATTGCATTATCACAACGTCATCACAGTATCATCAGTGCATCATCACAGCATCATTACTGCATCATCACATCATCATCACAGAATCACGATAGTGTCATCACAGCGTCATCACTGCATCATCACAGCGTCATCTCAGCATCATCAGAGACTCATCACAGCGTCATCACTGCATCATCACTGCATCACCACAGTATCATCACAGCATCATCACAAAATTATAAGAGCGTCATCACAGCGTTATTACTGCATCATCACAGCATCAATAGAGCATCATCACAGCGTCATCACAGCGTTATCACAGCGTCATCACAGCATCACGACATCATCATCACAGCTTCACGACAGTGTCATGAGAGCGTCTTCACAGCATCATCACTACATCATCACAGCATCATCACTGCGTCATCAGAGCATCATCACAAAATCATCACAGCGTCATTACTGCATCATCACAGCGTCATCACCGCATCATCACTGCATTGTCACAACATCATGGCGTCATAATAACTGCATCATAACAGCATGATCAAAGCATCATCACAGCGTCATCACAGCGTCATAACTGCATAAACACTGCATCATCAAAGAACCATCACAGCATCATCACAGCGTCATAACAGCATCATCAGAGCATCATCACATCGTCATCACATCGTCATCAAAGAATCTTCACAGCATCATCGCTATGTCATCATAGCATCATCATAATATTATCACAGCTTCATCACAGCGTCATAACAACATCATCACTGCATCATCACAGCATCATCATTATTGCATCATGACTGCATCATTACAGCATCATCAGAGCAGAATCAGTGCGTCGTCACAGCATCATTACTGCATCACCACATCATCACTGTGTTATCGCAGCGTCATCACAGCATCATTACAGAATCATCACAGCATCATTGCAGCATCATCACATCATCATCACAGCGTCATCACAACATCATCGTAGCATCATCATGCATCATCACAGCATCATTACTGCATCATCACAGCATCATCACAGCATCATCACTGCATCATCACTGAATAATCACAGCATCATCACTGCATCATCACGGCATCGTTACAGCATCGTCATATCATCATAACTGCATCATCACAACAACATAACAAAATCATCAAAGCATCATCACCGCGTCATCACAGCGTCATAACTGCATCGTCACTGCATCGTCACTGCATCTAAACTGCATCATCACAAAATCATCACTGCATCACATCATAATCACAACATCATCAAAGCGTCATCACAGCATCATCACTGCGTTATCACAGCATCATCTCAGCATCATCACAGTATCATTACTGCTTATTCACTGCATCATCACAACATCATCACAGCGTCATTACAGTGTCATAAATGCATCATCACAGTGTCATCAAAGCGTCCTAACTGCATAATCACTGCATCATCGCAGCTTCATCACAGCATCATGACAGCGTCATCACAGCATCAAAAATGCATAATCACTTCATCCTCACATCATCATCATAGCATCATAGCTGCATAATCATAGAGTCATCACAGCATCATCACTACATCATCAAATTGTCATCACTGTATCATCACAGCATCATCATAGCATCATCACTGCATAATCACAGTGTCATAACAGCATCATTACAACACCATGACTACGTCATCACAGCA
This sequence comes from Clangula hyemalis, assembly GCA_963989345.1. The sequence goes on from OZ022440.1 coordinate 207,209, forward strand.
TCACGACAGCGTCATTACAGTGTCATCACAGCATCATCACTGCATTATCACAACATCATCACAACATCATCACTGCGTCATCAGAGCGTCATCACTACATAATCACTTCTTACTCAGTGAATCATCACTGCATCATCACATCATCACAGCATCATCTCAGCATAATCACAGTATCATCACAGCGTCATCACTACATCATCAATGCATCATCACTGCATCATCACAGCATCATCACTGCATCATCACAGCATCATCAGAGCATCATCACAGCATCATCACAACATCATCACAGAGTCATCACAGCATCATCACTGCATAATCACTGCATCATCACAGCATCCTCACAGCATCAATACAGCGTCATCACAACGTCAACAATGCATCATTACAGCATCATCTCAGTATAGTCACAGCATAATCACTGCATAATCACTGCATCATCATATCGTCATCACTGCATCATCACTGAATCATCACAGCACCATCACAGCATCATTACTGCAGAATCACTGCATCATCACAGCATCATAGCTGCATAATCACAGCATCATCATATCATCATCGCATAGTCATCACAGCGTCATCACTGCATCATCACAGCATCATCACAGCATCATTACTGCAGAATCACTGCATCATCACAGCATCCTCACAGCAACATCGCAGCATCATCACAGCATCATCGCATCATCATCACAGTGTCATGACAGCATCATCACTGCATAATCACCGCATAATCACAGCATCATCACAGCATAATCACAGTATCATCACAGCGTCATCACTACATCATCAATGCATCATCACTGCATCATCACTGCGTCATCACAGCATCATCAGAGCATCATCACAGCATCATCAGAGCATCATCACAGTATCATCACATCATCATCTCAGCATCATTACTGCTTACTCACTGCATCATCATAGCATCATCACATCATCATCACAACATCATCAGTTTCATGTCAGCATCATCACTGCATCATCACAGCATCCTCACAGCATCAACACAGCGTCATCACAGCGTCATCAATGCATCATTACAGCATCATCTCAGTATAGTCACAGAATTATTACAGCATAATCACTGCATCATCATATCATCACTGCATCATCACTGCATCATCACTGCATCATCACAGCACCATCACAGCATCATTACTTCAGAATCACTGCATCATCACAGCATCCTCACAGCAACATCGCAGCATCATCACAGCATCATCACACTGTCATGACAGCATCATCACTGCATAATCACTGCATAATCTCCGCATAATCACAGCATCATCACATCATCATCACAATATCATCACAGCGTCATCACTACACATCACTGCATCATCACTACATCATCACAGCATCATCACTTCGTCATCATCAGAGCATCATCACAGCATCATCACTGCATCCTCACTGCATCATGAGTGCATCATCATCACAGCATCATAACTGCATCATCAAAGCATCATCTCGGCATAATCACAATGTCATAAATACATCATCACTCCATCATCACAGCATTATCACATCATCATCACAACGTTTTCAGTGTCATCACAGCATCATAACAACGTCATCAAACTGTCATCACAGCATCATCACCAAATCATCACAGAATCATCACAGCATCATTACTGCATCATCACAGCATCTTTGCATCGTCATCAGAGCATCACCACTGCATCATCACATCATCATCTCAGCATCATCACAGCATCATTACTGCTTACTCACTGCATCATCACAGCGTCATGACAGTGTCATCACTGCATCATAACATCATAGCTTCATCATCAGAACATTATCACAGCATCACCACTGCATCATCACATCATCATTATAGCATCTTCACTGTCATCAATACATCATCACAGCATCATCACATCATTATCACAGCATCATCAGTGTCATCTCAGCATCATCACTGCATCATGACTGCATCATAGCAGCATAATCACAGCATCATCACAGAATCATCACAGCATCATCATAAGGTCATCACAGCATCATCACTACGTCATCAAATTGTAATCACAGCATCATCACAGTGTCCTCACTGAATCATCACTGCACCATCACTGCACCATCACAGCATCATCTCAGCATCATCATGGCATCATTACTGCATCATCACTGCTTACTCACTGCATCATCACAGCATCATCTCAGCATCATCACAGAATCATTTCTGCATAATCATTGCATTTTCACAGCGTCATCACAGTATCATCACTGCATCATCACATCATCACAGTGTCATCACAGAATCATCACTGAATCATCCAAGCATCATCCAAGCATCATCACAGCACCACCAATGCATCATCACAGAATCATTTCTGCATAATCACTGCATCATCACCGCATCATCACATCATCAACACTGCATCATTGCTGCATCATCACATCATTGTCACAGTATCATCAAAATATCATCACAGCATCATCACACCATCATAACAACATCATCACAGCGTCATCACAGTATCGTAAATGCATCATCACAGAATCATCACTGAATCATCATAGCATCTTCATATCATCATCACAATATCATCACAGCATCATCACTGCATCATCACAGCATCATCACTGCATAATCACTGCATCATCACCACATCATCACAGCATCATCACTGCATAATCACTGCATCATCACAGCATCATCACATCGTCATCAAAACATCATTACAAGTATCAACACAACATAATCACAGTGTCATCACAGCATCATCATTGCATCCTTACTCCATGATCACAGCATCTCCGCATCGTAATCACATCATCATCACTGACTCCTCACTGAATCATCACTGTACCATCACTGCATCATCAGAGCATAATCTGAGCATAATCTCAGCATAATCACAGCATCATCACAGAATCATCACAGCATCATTACTGCATCATCACAGCATCTTTGCATCGTCATCAGAGCATCACCACTGCATCATCACTACATCATCACATCATCATCACAGCATTATAGCTACATAATCACAGAATCATCATAGCGTAACGACAGTATCATCACAACATCATCACAGCATCATCACAGCATCACCGCAGCGTCATCACTGCATCATCACAGCATCATCACAGCATCATCACGGCATCGTTACAGCATCGTCATATCATCATAACTGCATCATCACAACAACATAACAAAATCATCAAAGCATCGTCACAGCATCATCACCGCGTCATCACAGCGTCATAACTGCATCGTCACTGCATCTAAACTGCATCATCACAAAATCATCACAGCTTCATCACTGCAGCATCACAGCATCATCAAAGCATCATCGCAGCATCATCACATCATCATCACTGCATCATCACAGAATCATTACTGTTTACTCACTGCGGCATCACAGCATTATCACGGTGTCATAACTGCATCATCACTGCACCATTACTGCATCATCACAGTGTCATCTCAGCATCATCACAGCATCATTACTGCCTAATCATTGCATTATCACAACGTCATCACAGTATCATCAGTGCATCATCACAGCATCATTACTGCATCATCACATCATCATCACAGAATCACGATAGTGTCATCACAGCGTCATCACTGCATCATCACAGCGTCATCTCAGCATCATCAGAGACTCATCACAGCGTCATCACTGCATCATCACTGCATCACCACAGTATCATCACAGCATCATCACAAAATTATAAGAGCGTCATCACAGCGTTATTACTGCATCATCACAGCATCAATAGAGCATCATCACAGCGTCATCACAGCGTTATCACAGCGTCATCACAGCATCACGACATCATCATCACAGCTTCACGACAGTGTCATGAGAGCGTCTTCACAGCATCATCACTACATCATCACAGCATCATCACTGCGTCATCAGAGCATCATCACAAAATCATCACAGCGTCATTACTGCATCATCACTGCATCATCACAGCGTCATCACCGCATCATCACTGCATTGTCACAACATCATGGCGTCATAATAACTGCATCATAACAGCATGATCAAAGCATCATCACAGCGTCATCACAGCGTCATAACTGCATAAACACTGCATCATCAAAGAACCATCACAGCATCATCACAGCGTCATAACAGCATCATCAGAGCATCATCACATCGTCATCACATCGTCATCAAAGAATCTTCACAGCATCATCGCTATGTCATCATAGCATCATCATAATATTATCACAGCTTCATCACAGCGTCATAACAACATCATCACTGCATCATCACAGCATCATCATTATTGCATCATGACTGCATCATTACAGCATCATCAGAGCAGAATCAGTGCGTCGTCACAGCATCATTACTGCATCACCACATCATCACTGTGTTATCGCAGCGTCATCACAGCATCATCACAACATCATCACAGAATCATCACAGCATCATTGCAGCATCATCACATCATCATCACAGCATCATCACTGCATCATCACTGAATAATCACAGCATCATCACTGCATCATCACGGCATCGTTACAGCATCGTCATATCATCATAACTGCATCATCACAACAACATAACAAAATCATCAAAGCATCATCACAGCATCATCACCGCGTCATCACAGCGTCATAACTGCATCGTCACTGCATCTAAACTGCATCATCACAAAATCATCACTGCATCACATCATAATCACAACATCATCAAAGCGTCATCACAGCATCATCACTGCGTTATCACAGCATCATCTCAGCATCATCACAGTATCATTACTGCTTATTCACTGCATCATCACAACATCATCACAGCGTCATTACAGTGTCATAAATGCATCATCACAGTGTCATCAAAGCGTCCTAACTGCATAATCACTGCATCATCGCAGCTTCATCACAGCATCATGACAGCGTCATCACAGCATCAAAAATGCATAATCACTTCATCCTCACATCATCATCATAGCATCATAGCTGCATAATCATAGAGTCATCACAGCATCATCACTACATCATCAAATTGTCATCACTGTATCATCACAGCATCATCATAGCATCATCACTGCATAATCACAGTGTCATAACAGCATCATTACAACACCATGACTACGTCATCACAGCATCACGACAGCGTCATTACAGTGTCATCACAGCATCATCACTGCATTATCACAACATCATCACAACATCACCACTGCGTCATCAGAGCGTCATCACTACATAATCACTTCTTACTCAGTGAATCATCACTGCATCATCACATCATCACAGCATCATCTCAGCATAATCACAGTATCATCACAGCGTCATCACTACATCATCAATGCATCATCACTGCATCATCACAGCATCATCACTGCATCATCACAGCATCATCAGAGCATCATCACAGCATCATCACAACATCATCACAGAGTCATCACAGCATCATCACTGCATAATCACTGCATCATCACAGCATCCTCACAGCATCAATACAGCGTCATCACAACGTCAACAATGCATCATTACAGCATCATCTCAGTATAGTCACAGCATAATCACTGCATAATCACTGCATCATCATATCGTCATCACTGCATCATCACTGCATCATCACAGCATCATCACTTCGTCATCATCAGAGCATCATCACAGCATCATCACTGCATCCTCACTGCATCATGAGTGCATCATCATCACAGCATCATAACTGCATCATCAAAGCATCATCTCGGCATAATCACAATGTCATAAATACATCATCACTCCATCATCACAGCATTATCACATCATCATCACAACGTTTTCAGTGTCATCACAGCATCATAACAACGTCATCAAACTGTCATCACAGCATCATCACCAAATCATCACAGAATCATCACAGCATCATTACTGCATCATCACAGCATCTTTGCATCGTCATCAGAGCATCACCACTGCATCATCACATCATCATCTCAGCATCATCACAGCATCATTACTGCTTACTCACTGCATCATCACAGCGTCATGACAGTGTCATCACTGCATCATAACATCATAGCTTCATCATCAGAACATTATCACAGCATCATCACTGCATCATCACATCATCATTATAGCATCTTCACTGTCATCAATACATCATCACAGCATCATCACATCATTATCACAGCATCATCAGTGTCATCTCAGCATCATCACTGCATCATGACTGCATCATAGCAGCATAATCACAGCATCATCACAGAATCATCACAGCATCATCATAAGGTCATCACAGCATCATCACTACGTCATCAGATTGTAATCACAGCATCATCACAGTGTCCTCACTGAATCATCACTGCACCATCACTGCACCATCACAGCATCATCTCAGCATCATCATGGCATCATTACTGCATCATCACTGCTTACTCACTGCATCATCACAGCATCATCTCAGCATCATCACAGAATCATTTCTGCATAATCATTGCATTTTCACAGCGTCATCACAGTATCATCACTGCATCATCACAGTGTCATCACAGCATCATCAAAGCATCACGACAGCGTCATCTCACCATCACGACAGCGTCATCAAAGCATCATCACTGCATCATAACAACATCATCTCAGCATCATCACAGAATCATTTCTGCATAATCACTGCATCATCATAGTGTCATCACAGTATATTCACTGCATCATCACATCATCACAGTGTCATCACAGAATCATCACTGAATCATCCAAGCATCATCCAAGCATCATCACAGCACCACCAATGCATCATCACAGTATCATCACTACATAATCACTGCATCATCACCGCATCATCACATCATCAACACTGCATCATTGCTGCATCATCAAATCATTGTCACAGTATCATCAAAATATCATCACAGCATCATCACACCATCATAACAACATCATCACAGCGTCATCACAGTATCGTAAATGCATCATCACAGAATCATCACTGAATCATCATAGCATCTTCATATCATCATCACAATATCATCACAGCATCATCACTGCATCATCACAGCATCATCACATCGTCATCAAAACATCATTACAAGTATCAACACAACATAATCACAGTGTCATCACAGCATCATCATTGCATCCTTACTGCATGATCACAGCATCTCCGCATCGTAATCACATCATCATCACTGACTCCTCACTGAATCATCACTGTACCATCACTGCATCATCAGAGCATAATCTGAGCATAATCTCAGCATAATCACAGCATCATCACAGAATCATCACAGCATCATTACTGCATCATCACAGCATCTTTGCATCGTCATCAGAGCATCACCACTGCATCATCACTACATCATCACATCATCATCACAGCATTTTAGCTACATAATCACAGAATCATCATAGCGTAACGACAGCATCATCACAACATCATTACAGCATCATCACAGCGTCATCGTAACATCATGACTGTATCATCACAGCATCATCACAGCATCACCGCAGCGTCATCACTGCATCATCACAGCATCATCACAGCATCATCACGGCATCGTTACAGCATCGTCATATCATCATAACTGCATCATCACAACAACATAACAAAATCATCAAAGCATCGTCACAGCATCATCACCGCGTCATCACAGCGTCATAACTGCATCGTCACTGCATCTAAACTGCATCATCACAAAATCATCACAGCTTCATCACTGCAGCATCACAGCATCATCAAAGCATCATCGCAGCATCATCACATCATCATCACTGCATCATCACAGAATCATTACTGTTTACTCACTGCGGCATCACAGCATTATCACGGTGTCATAACTGCATCATCACTGCACCATTACTGCATCATCACAGTGTCATCTCAGCATCATCACAGCATCATTACTGCCTAATCATTGCATTATCACAACGTCATCACAGTATCATCAGTGCATCATCACAGCATCATTACTGCATCATCACATCATCATCACAGAATCACGATAGTGTCATCACAGCGTCATCACTGCATCATCACAGCGTCATCTCAGCATCATCAGAGACTCATCACAGCGTCATCACTGCATCATCACTGCATCACCACAGTATCATCAAAAAATTATAAGAGCGTCATCACAGCGTTATTACTGCATCATCACAGCATCAATAGAGCATCATCACAGCGTCATCACAGCGTTATCACAGCGTCATCACAGCATCATCACAGCATCACGACATCATCATCACAGCTTCACGACAGTGTCATGAGAGCGTCTTCACAGCATCATCACTACATCATCACAGCATCATCACTGCGTCATCAGAGCATCATCACAAAATCATCACAGCGTCATTACTGCATCATCACTGCATCATCACAGCGTCATCACCGCATCATCACTGCATTGTCACAACATCATGGCGTCATAATAACTGCATCATAACAGCATGATCAAAGCATCATCACAGCGTCATCACAGCGTCATAACTGCATAAACACTGCATCATCAAAGAACCATCACAGCATCATCACAGCGTCATAACAGCATCATCAGAGCATCATCACATCGTCATCACATCGTCATCAAAGAATCTTCACAGCATCATCGCTATGTCATCATAGCATCATCATAATATTATCACAGCTTCATCACAGCGTCATAACAACATCATCACTGCATCATCACAGCATCATCATTATTGCATCATGACTGCATCATTACAGCATCATCAGAGCAGAATCAGTGCGTCGTCACAGCATCATTACTGCATCACCACATCACCACTGTGTTATCGCAGCGTCATCACAGCATCATCACAACATCATCACAGAATCATCACAGCATCATTGCAGCATCATCACATCGTCATCACAACATCATCGTAGCATCATCATGCATCATCACAGCATCATTACTGCATCATCACAGCATCATCACAGCATCATCACTGCATCATCACTGAATAATCACAGCATCATCACTGCATCATCACGGCATCGTTACAGCATCGTCATATCATCATAACTGCATCATCACAACAACATAACAAAATCATCAAAGCATCATCACAGCATCATCACCGCGTCATCACTGCGTCATCTCAGCATCATCACAGTATCATTACTGCTTATTCACTGCATCATCACAACATCATCACAGCGTCATTACAGTGTCATAAATGCATCATCACAGTGTCATCAAAGCGTCCTAACTGCATAATCACTGCATCATCGCAGCTTCATCACAGCATCATGACAGCGTCATCACAGCATCAAAAATGCATAATCACTTCATCCTCACATCATCATCATAGCATCATAGCTGCATAATCATAGAGTCATCACAGCATCATCACTACATCATCAAATTGTCATCACTGTATCATCACAGCATCATCATAGCATCATCACTGCATAATCACAGTGTCATAACAGCATCATTACAACACCATGACTACGTCATCACAGCATCACGACAGCGTCATTACAGTGTCATCACAGCATCATCACTGCATTATCACAACATCATCACAACATCATCACTGCGTCATCAGAGTGTCATCACTACATAATCACTTCTTACTCAGTGAATCCTCACTGCATCATCACATCATCACAGCATCATCTCAGCATAATCACAGTATCATCACAGCGTCATCACTACATCATCAATGCATCATCACTGCATCATCACAGCATCATCACTGTATCATCACAGCATCATCAGAGCATCATCACAGCATCATCACAACATCATCACAGAGTCATCACAGCATCATCACTGCATAATCACTGCATCATCACAGCATCCTCACAGCATCAATACAGCGTCATCACAACGTCAACAATGAATCATTACAGCATCATCTCAGTATAGTCACAGCATAATCACTGCATACTCACTGCATCATCATATCGTCATCACTGCATCATCACTGCATCATCACAGCACCATCACAGCATCCTCACAGCAACATCGCATCATCATCACAGTGTCATGACAGCATCATCACTGCATAATCACCGCATAATCACAGCATCATCACAGCATAATCACAGTATCATCACAGCGTCATCACTACATCATCACTGCATCATCACAGAATCATCACTGCGTCATCACAGCATCATCAGAGCATCATCACAGCATCATCACAGCATAATCACAGTATCATCACAGCATCATCACTACATCATCACTGCATCATCACAGAATCATCACTGCGTCATCACAGCATCATCAGAGCATCATCACAGCATCATCACATCATCATCTCAGCATCATTACTGCTTACTCACTGCATCATCATAGCATCATCACATCATCATCACAACATCATCAGTTTCATGTCAGCATCATCACTGCATAATCACTGCATCATCACAGCATCCTCACAGCATCAACACAGCGTCATCACAGCGTCATCAATGCATCATTACAGCATCATCTCAGTATAGTCACAGAATTATTACAGCATAATCACTGCATCATCATATCATCACTGCATCATCACTGCATCCTCACTGCATCATCACAGCACCATCACAGCATCATTACTTCAGAATCACTGCATCATCACAGCATCCTCACAGCAACATCGCAGCATCATCACAGCATCATCACACTGTCATGACAGCATCATCACTGCATAATCACTGCATAATCTCCGCATAATCACAGCATCATCACATCATCATCACAATATCATCACAGCGTCATCACTACACATCACTGCATCATCACTACATCATCACAGCATCATCACTTCGTCATCATCAGAGCATCATCACAGCATCATCACTGCATCCTCACTGCATCATGAGTGCATCATCATCACAGCATCATAACTGCATCATCAAAGCATCATCTCGGCATAATCACAATGTCATAAATACATCATCACTCCATCATCACAGCATTATCACATCATCATCACAACGTTTTCAGTGTCATCACAGCATCATAACAACGTCATCAAACTGTCATCACAGCATCATCACCAAATCATCACAGAATCATCACAGCATCATTACTGCATCATCACAGCATCTTTGCATCGTCATCAGAGCATCACCACTGCATCATCACATCATCATCTCAGCATCATCACAGCATCATTACTGCTTACTCACTGCATCATCACAGCGTCATGACAGTGTCATCACTGCATCATAACATCATAGCTTCATCATCAGAACATTATCACAGCATCATCACTGCATCATCACATCATCATTATAGCATCTTCACTGTCATCAATACATCATCACAGCATCATCACATCATTATCACAGCATCATCAGTGTCATCTCAGCATCATCACTGCATCATGACTGCATCATAGCAGCATAATCACAGCATCATCACAGAATCATCACAGCATCATCATAAGGTCATCACAGCATCATCACTACGTCATCAAATTGTAATCACAGCATCATCACAGTGTCCTCACTGAATCATCACTGCACCATCACTGCAACATCACAGCATCATCATGGCATCATTACTGCATCATCACTGCTTACTCACTGCATCATCACAGCATCATCTCAGAATCATCACAGAATCATTTCTGCATAATCATTGCATTTTCACAGCGTCATCACAGTATCATCACTGCATCATCACAGTGTCATCACAGCATCATCAAAGCATCACGACAGCGTCATCTCACCATCACGACAGCGTCATCAAAGCATCATCACTGCATCATAACAACATCATCTCAGCATCATCACAGAATCATTTCTGCATAATCACTGCATCATCATAGTGTCATCACAGTATATTCACTGCATCATCACATCATCACAGTGTCATCACAGAATCATCACTGAATCATCCAAGCATCATCCAAGCATCATCACAGCACCACCAATGCATCATCACAGTATCATCACTGCATAATCACTGCATCATCACAGCATCATCACATCATCAACACTGCATCATTGCTGCATCATCACATCATTGTCACAGTATCATCAAAATATCATCACAGCATCATCACACCATCATAACAACATCATCACAGCGTCATCACAGTATCGTAAATGCATCATCACAGAATCATCACTGAATCATCATAGCATCTTCATATCATCATCACAATATCATCACAGCATCATCACTGCATCATCACAGCATCATCACTGCATAATCACTGCATCATCACCACATCATCACAGCATCATCACTGCATAATCACTGCATCATCACAGCATCATCACATCGTCATCAAAACATCATTACAAGTATCAACACAACATAATCACAGTGTCATCACAGCATCATCATTGCATCCTTACTCCATGATCACAGCATCTCCGCATCGTAATCACATCATCATCACTGACTCCTCACTGAATCATCACTGTACCATCACTGCATCATCAGAGCATAATCTGAGCATAATCTCAGCATAATCACAGCATCATCACAGAATCATCACAGCATCATTACTGCATCATCACAGCATCTTTGCATCGTCATCAGAGCATCACCACTGCATCATCACTACATCATCACATCATCATCACAGCATTTTAGCTACATAATCACAGAATCATCATAGCGTAACGACAGCATCATCACAACATCATTACAGCATCATCACAGCGTCATCGTAACATCATGACTGTATCATCACAGCATCATCACAGCATCACCGCAGCGTCATCACTGCATCATCACAGCATCATCACAGCATCATCACGGCATCGTTACAGCATCGTCATATCATCATAACTGCATCATCACAACAACATAACAAAATCATCAAAGCATCGTCACAGCATCATCACCGCGTCATCACAGCGTCATAACTGCATCGTCACTGCATCTAAACTGCATCATCACAAAATCATCACAGCTTCATCACTGCAGCATCACAGCATCATCAAAGCATCATCGCAGCATCATCACATCATCATCACTGCATCATCACAGAATCATTACTGTTTACTCACTGCGGCATCACAGCATTATCATGGTGTCATAACTGCATCATCACTGCACCATTACTGCATCATCACAGTGTCATCTCAGCATCATCACAGCATCATTACTGCCTAATCATTGCATTATCACAACGTCATCACAGTATCATCAGTGCATCATCACAGCATCATTACTGCATCATCACATCATCATCACAGAATCACGATAGTGTCATCACAGCGTCATCACTGCATCATCACAGCGTCATCTCAGCATCATCAGAGACTCATCACAGCGTCATCACTGCATCATCACTGCATCACCACAGTATCATCACAGCATCATCACAAAATTATAAGAGCGTCATCACAGCGTTATTACTGCATCATCACAGCATCAATAGAGCATCATCACAGCGTCATCACAGCGTTATCACAGCGTCATCACAGCATCATCACAGCATCACGACATCATCATCACAGCTTCACGACAGTGTCATGAGAGCGTCTTCACAGCATCATCACTACATCATCACAGCATCATCACTGCGTCATCAGAGCATCATCACAAAATCATCACAGCGTCATTACTGCATCATCACTGCATCATCACAGCGTCATCACCGCATCATCACTGCATTGTCACAACATCATGGCGTCATAATAACTGCATCATAACAGCATGATCAAAGCATCATCACAGCGTCATCACAGCGTCATAACTGCATAAACACTGCATCATCAAAGAACCATCACAGCATCATAACAGCATCATCAGAGCATCATCACATCGTCATCACATCGTCATCAAAGAATCTTCACAGCATCATCGCTATGTCATCATAGCATCATCATAATATTATCACAGCTTCATCACAGCGTCATAACAACATCATCACTGCATCATCACAGCATCATCATTATTGCATCATGACTGCATCATTACAGCATCATCAGAGCAGAATCAGTGCGTCGTCACAGCATCATTACTGCATCACCACATCACCACTGTGTTATCGCAGCGTCATCACAGCATCATCACAACATCATCACAGAATCATCACAGCATCATTGCAGCATCATCACATCGTCATCACAACATCATCGTAGCATCATCATGCATCATCACAGCATCATTACTGCATCATCACAGCATCATCACAGCATCATCACTGCATCATCACTGAATAATCACAGCATCATCACTGCATCATCACGGCATCGTTACAGCATCGTCATATCATCATAACTGCATCATCACAACAACATAACAAAATCATCAAAGCATCATCACAGCATCATCACCGCGTCATCACTGCGTCATCTCAGCATCATCACAGTATCATTACTGCTTATTCACTGCATCATCACAACATCATCACAGCGTCATTACAGTGTCATAAATGCATCATCACAGTGTCATCAAAGCGTCCTAACTGCATAATCACTGCATCATCGCAGCTTCATCACAGCATCATGACAGCGTCATCACAGCATCAAAAATGCATAATCACTTCATCCTCACATCATCATCATAGCATCATAGCTGCATAATCATAGAGTCATCACAGCATCATCACTACATCATCAAATTGTCATCACTGTATCATCACAGCATCATCATAGCATCATCACTGCATCATCACAGTGTCATAACAGCATCATTACAACACCATGACTACGTCATCACAGCATCACGACAGCGTCATTACAGTGTCATCACAGCATCATCACTGCATTATCACAACATCATCACAACATCATCACTGCGTCATCAGAGCGTCATCACTACATAATCACTTCTTACTCAGTGAATCATCACTGCATCATCACATCATCACAGCATCATCTCAGCATAATCACAGTATCATCACAGCGTCATCACTACATCATCAATGCATCATCACTGCATCATCACAGCATCATCACTGCATCATCACAGCATCATCAGAGCATCATCACAGCATCATCACAACATCATCACAGAGTCATCACAGCATCATCACTGCATAATCACTGCATCATCACAGCATCCTCACAGCATCAATACAGCGTCATCACAACGTCAACAATGCATCATTACAGCATCATCTCAGTATAGTCACAGCATAATCACTGCATAATCACTGCATCATCATATCGTCATCACTGCATCATCACTGCATCATCACAGCACCATCACAGCATCATTACTGCAGAATCACTGCATCATCACAGCATCAGAGCTGCATAATCACAGCATCATCACATCATCATCGCATAGTCATCACAGCGTCATCACTGCATCATCACAGCATCATTACTGCAGAATCACTGCATCATCACAGCATCCTCACAGCAACATCGCAGCATCATCACAGCATCATCGCATCATCATCACAGTGTCATGACAGCATCATCACTGCATAATCACCGCATAATCACAGCATCATCACAGCATAATCACAGTATCATCACAGCGTCATCACTACATCATCACTGCATCATCACAGAATCATCACTGCGTCATCACAGCATCATCAGAGCATCATCACAGCATCATCACAGCATAATCACAGTATCATCACAGCATCATCACTACATCATCACTGCATCATCACAGAATCATCACTGCGTCATCACAGCATCATCAGAGCATCATCACAGCATCATCACATCATCATCTCAGCATCATTACTGCTTACTCACTGCATCATCATAGCATCATCACATCATCATCACAACATCATCAGTTTCATGTCAGCATCATCACTGCATAATCACTGCATCATCACAGCATCCTCACAGCATCAACACAGCGTCATCACAGCGTCATCAATGCATCATTACATCATCATCTCAGTATAGTCACAGAATTATTACAGCATAATCACTGCATCATCATATCATCACTGCATCATCACAGCACCATCACAGCATCATTACTTCAGAATCACTGCATCATCACAGCATCCTCACAGCAACATCGCAGCATCATCACAACATCATCACACTGTCATGACAGCATCATCACTGCATAATCACTGCATAATCTCCGCATAATCACAGCATCATCACATCATCATCACAATATCATCACAGCGTCATCACTACACATCACTGCATCATCACTACATCATCACAGCATCATCACTTCGTCATCATCAGAGCATCATCACAGCATCATCACTGCATCCTCACTGCATCATGAGTGCATCATCATCACAGCATCATAACTGCATCATCAAAGCATCATCTCGGCATAATCACAATGTCATAAATACATCATCACTCCATCATCACAGCATTATCACATCATCATCACAACGTTTTCAGTGTCATCACAGCATCATAACAACGTCATCAAACTGTCATCACAGCATCATCACCAAATCATCACAGAATCATCACAGCATCATTACTGCATCATCACAGCATCTTTGCATCGTCATCAGAGCATCACCACTGCATCATCACATCATCATCTCAGCATCATCACAGCATCATTACTGCTTACTCACTGCATCATCACAGCGTCATGACAGTGTCATCACTGCATCATAACATCATAGCTTCATCATCAGAACATTATCACAGCATCATCACTGCATCATCACATCATCATTATAGCATCTTCACTGTCATCAATACATCATCACAGCATCATCACATCATTATCACAGCATCATCAGTGTCATCTCAGCATCATCACTGCATCATGACTGCATCATAGCAGCATAATCACAGCATCATCACAGAATCATCACAGCATCATCATAAGGTCATCACAGCATCATCACTACGTCATCAAATTGTAATCACAGCATCATCACAGTGTCCTCACTGAATCATCACTGCACCATCACTGCAACATCACAGCATCATCTCAGCATCATCACTGCATCATCACTGCTTACTCACTGCATCATCACAGCATCATCTCAGCATCATCACAGAATCATTTCTGCATAATCATTGCATTTTCACAGCGTCATCACAGTATCATCACTGCATCATCACAGTGTCATCACAGCATCATCAAAGCATCACGACAGCATCATCTCACCATCACGACAGCGTCATCAAAGCATCATCACTGCATCATAACAACATCATCTCAGCATCATCACAGAATCATTTCTGCATAATCACTGCATCATCATAGTGTCATCACAGTATATTCACTGCATCATCACATCATCACAGTGTCATCACAGAATCATCACTGAATCATCCAAGCATCATCCAAGCATCATCACAGCACCACCAATGCATCATCACAGTATCATCACTGCATAATCACTGCATCATCACCGCATCATCACATCATCAACACTGCATCATTGCTGCATCATCACATCATTGTCACAGTATCATCAAAATATCATCACAGCATCATCACACCATCATAACAACATCATCACAGCGTCATCACAGTATCGTAAATGCATCATCACAGAATCATCACTGAATCATCATAGCATCTTCATATCATCATCACAATATCATCACAGCATCATCACTGCATCATCACAGCATCATCACTGCATAATCACTGCATCATCACCACATCATCACAGCATCATCACTGCATAATCACTGCATCATCACAGCATCATCACATCGTCATCAAAACATCATTACAAGTATCAACACAACATAATCACAGTGTCATCACAGCATCATCATTGCATCCTTACTGCATGATCACAGCATCTCCGCATCGTAATCACATCATCATCACTGACTCCTCACTGAATCATCACTGTACCATCACTGCATCATCAGAGCATAATCTGAGCATAATCTCAGCATAATCACAGCATCATCACAGAATCATCACAGCATCATTACTGCATCATCACAGCATCTTTGCATCGTCATCAGAGCATCACCACTGCATCATCACTACATCATCACATCATCATCACAGCATTATAGCTACATAATCACAGAATCATCATAGCGTAACGACAGCATCATCACAACATCATTACAGCATCATCACAGCGTCATTGTAACATCATGACTGTATCATCACAGCATCATCACAGCATCACCGCAGCGTCATCACTGCATCATCACAGCATCATCACAGCATCATCACGGCATCGTTACAGCATCGTCATATCATCATAACTGCATCATCACAACAACATAACAAAATCATCAAAGCATCGTCACAGCATCATCACCGCGTCATCACAGCGTCATAACTGCATCGTCACTGCATCTAAACTGCATCATCACAAAATCATCACAGCTTCATCACTGCAGCATCACAGCATCATCAAAGCATCATCGCAGCATCATCACATCATCATCACTGCATCATCACAGAATCATTACTGTTTACTCACTGCGGCATCACAGCATTATCACGGTGTCATAACTGCATCATCACTGCACCATTACTGCATCATCACAGTGTCATCTCAGCATCATCACAGCATCATTACTGCCTAATCATTGCATTATCACAACGTCATCACAGTATCATCAGTGCATCATCACAGCATCATTACTGCATCATCACAACATCATCACAGAATCACGATAGTGTCATCACAGCGTCATCACTGCATCATCACAGCGTCATCTCAGCATCATCAGAGACTCATCACAGCGTCATCACTGCATCATCACTGCATCACCACAGTATCATCACAGCATCATCACAAAATTATAAGAGCGTCATCACAGCGTTATTACTGCATCATCACAGCATCAATAGAGCATCATCACAGCGTCATCACAGCGTTATCACAGCGTCATCACAGCATCACGACATCATCATCACAGCTTCACGACAGTGTCATGAGAGCGTCTTCACAGCATCATCACTACATCATCACAGCATCATCACTGCGTCATCAGAGCATCATCACAAAATCATCACAGCGTCATTACTGCATCATCACTGCATCATCACAGCGTCATCACCGCATCATCACTGCATTGTCACAACATCATGGCGTCATAATAACTGCATCATAACAGCATGATCAAAGCATCATCACAGCGTCATCACAGCGTCATAACTGCATAAACACTGCATCATCAAAGAACCATCACAGCATCATCACAGCGTCATAACAGCATCATCAGAGCATCATCACATCGTCATCACATCGTCATCAAAGAATCTTCACAGCATCATCGCTATGTCATCATAGCATCATCATAATATTATCACAGCTTCATCACAGCGTCATAACAACATCATCACTGCATCATCACAGCATCATCATTATTGCATCATGACTGCATCATTACAGCATCATCAGAGCAGAATCAGTGCGTCGTCACAGCATCATTACTGCATCACCACATCATCACTGTGTTATCGCAGCGTCATCACAGCATCATCACAACATCATCACAGAATCATCACAGCATCATTGCAGCATCATCACATCATCATCACAGCGTCATCACAACATCATCGTAGCATCATCATGCATCATCACAGCATCATTACTGCATCATCACAGCATCATCACAGCATCATCACTGCATCATCACTGAATAATCACAGCATCATCACTGCATCATCACGGCATCGTTACAGCATCGTCATATCATCATAACTGCATCATCACAACAACATAACAAAATCATCAAAGCATCATCACCGCGTCATCACAGCGTCATAACTGCATCGTCACTGCATCGTCACTGCATCTAAACTGCATCATCACAAAATCATCACTGCATCACATCATAATCACAACATCATCAAAGCGTCATCACAGCATCATCACTGCGTTATCACAGCATCATCTCAGCATCATCACAGTATCATTACTGCTTATTCACTGCATCATCACAACATCATCACAGCGTCATTACAGTGTCATAAATGCATCATCACAGTGTCATCAAAGCGTCCTAACTGCATAATCACTGCATCATCGCAGCTTCATCACAGCATCATGACAGCGTCATCACAGCATCAAAAATGCATAATCACTTCATCCTCACATCATCATCATAGCATCATAGCTGCATAATCATAGAGTCATCACAGCATCATCACTACATCATCAAATTGTCATCACTGTATCATCACAGCATCATCATAGCATCATCACTGCATAATCACAGTGTCATAACAGCATCATTACAACACCATGACTACGTCATCACAGCATCACGACAGCGTCATTACAGTGTCATCACAGCATCATCACTGCATTATCACAACATCATCACAACATCATCACTGCGTCATCAGAGCGTCATCACTACATAATCACTTCTTACTCAGTGAATCATCACTGCATCATCACATCATCACAGCATCATCTCAGCATAATCACAGTATCATCACAGCGTCATCACTACATCATCAATGCATCATCACTGCATCATCACAGAATCATCACTGCGTCATCACAGCATCATCAGAGCATCATCACAGCATCATCACATCATCATCACAGAATCATCACTGCGTCATCACAGCATCATCAGAGCATCATCACATCATCATCACAACATCATCAGTTTCATGTCAGCATCATCACTGCATAATCACTGCATCATCACAGCATCCTCACAGCATCAACACAGCGTCATCACAGCGTCATCAATGCATCATTACAGCATCATCTCAGTATAGTCACAGAATTATTACAGCATAATCACTGCATCATCATATCATCACTGCATCATCACTGCATCATCACAGCACCATCACAGCATCATTACTTCAGAATCACTGCATCATCACAGCATCCTCACAGCAACATCGCAGCATCATCACAGCATCATAACACTGTCATGACAGCATCATCACTGCATAATCACTGCATAATCTCTGCATAATCACAGCATCATCACATCATCATCACTACACCATCACAGCGTCATCACTTCGTCATCATCAGAGCATCATCACAGCATCATCACTGCATCCTCACTGCATCATGAGTGCATCATCATCACAGCATCATAACTGCATCATCAAAGCATCATCTCGGCATAATCACAATGTCATAAATACATCATCACTCCATCATCACAGCATTATCACATCATCATCACAACGTTTTCAGTGTCATCACAGCATCATAACAACGTCATCAAACTGTCATCACAGCATCATCACCAAATCATCACAGAATCATCACAGCATCATTACTGCATCATCACAGCATCTTTGCATCGTCATCAGAGCATCACCACTGCATCATCACATCATCATCTCAGCATCATCACAGCATCATTACTGCTTACTCACTGCATCATCACAGCGTCATGACAGTGTCATCACTGCATCATAACATCATAGCTTCATCATCAGAACATTATCACAGCATCATCACTGCATCATCACATCATCATTATAGCATCTTCACTGTCATCAATACATCATCACAGCATCATCACATCATTATCACAGCATCATCAGTGTCATCTCAGCATCATCACTGCATCATGACTGCATCATAGCAGCATAATCACAGCATCATCACAGAATCATCACAGCATCATCATAAGGTCATCACAGCATCATCACTACGTCATCAGATTGTAATCACAGCATCATCACAGTGTCCTCACTGAATCATCACTGCACCATCACTGCACCATCACAGCATCATCTCAGCATCATCATGGCATCATTACTGCATCATCACTGCTTACTCACTGCATCATCACAGCATCATCTCAGCATCATCACAGAATCATTTCTGCATAATCATTGCATTTTCACAGCGTCATCACAGTATCATCACTGCATCATCACAGTGTCATCACAGCATCATCAAAGCATCACGACAGCGTCATCTCACCATCACGACAGCGTCATCAAAGCATCATCACTGCATCATAACAACATCATCTCAGCATCATCACAGAATCATTTCTGCATAATCACTGCATCATCATAGTGTCATCACAGTATATTCACTGCATCATCACATCATCACAGTGTCATCACAGAATCATCACTGAATCATCCAAGCATCATCCAAGCATCATCACAGCACCACCAATGCATCATCACAGTATCATCACTGCATAATCACTGCATCATCACCGCATCATCACTGCATCAACACTGCATCATTGCTGCATCATCACATCATTGTCACAGTATCATCAAAATATCATCACAGCATCATCACACCATCATAACAACATCATCACAGCGTCATCACAGTATCGTAAATGCATCATCACAGAATCATCACTGAATCATCATAGCATCTTCATATCATCATCACAATATCATCACAGCATCATCACTGCATCATCACAGCATCATCACTGCATAATCACTGCATCATCACCACATCATCACAGCATCATCACTGCATAATCACTGCATCATCACAGCATCATCACATCGTCATCAAAACATCATTACAAGTATCAACACAACATAATCACAGTGTCATCACAGCATCATCATTGCATCCTTACTGCATGATCACAGCATCTCCGCATCGTAATCACATCATCATCACTGACTCCTCACTGAATCATCACTGTACCATCACTGCATCATCAGAGCATAATCTGAGCATAATCTCAGCATAATCACAGCATCATCACAGAATCATCACAGCATCATTACTGCATCATCACAGCATCTTTGCATCGTCATCAGAGCATCACCACTGCATCATCACTACATCATCACATCATCATCACAGCATTTTAGCTACATAATCACAGAATCATCATAGCGTAACGACAGCATCATCACAACATCATCACAGCATCATCACAGCATCACCGCAGCATCATCACTGCATCATCACAGCATCATCACGGCATCGTTACAGCATCGTCATATCATCATAACTGCATCATCACAACAACATAACAAAATCATCAAAGCATCGTCACAGCATCATCACCGCGTCATCACAGCGTCATAACTGCATCGTCACTGCATCTAAACTGCATCATCACAAAATCATCACAGCTTCATCACTGCAGCATCACAGCATCATCAAAGCATCATCGCAGCATCATCACATCATCATCACTGCATCATCACAGAATCATTACTGTTTACTCACTGCGGCATCACAGCATTATCACGGTGTCATAACTGCATCATCACTGCACCATTACTGCATCATCACAGTGTCATCTCAGCATCATCACAGCATCATTACTGCCTAATCATTGCATTATCACAACGTCATCACAGTATCATCAGTGCATCATCACAGCATCATTACTGCATCATCACATCATCATCACAGAATCACGATAGTGTCATCACAGCGTCATCACTGCATCATCACAGCGTCATCTCAGCATCATCAGAGACTCATCACAGCGTCATCACTGCATCATCACTGCATCACCACAGTATCATCACAGCATCATCACAAAATTATAAGAGCGTCATCACAGCGTTATTACTGCATCATCACAGCATCAATAGAGCATCATCACAGCGTCATCACAGCGTTATCACAGCGTCATCACAGCATCACGACATCATCATCACAGCTTCACGACAGTGTCATGAGAGCGTCTTCACAGCATCATCACTACATCATCACAGCATCATCACTGCGTCATCAGAGCATCATCACAAAATCATCACAGCGTCATTACTGCATCATCACTGCATCATCACAGCGTCATCACCGCATCATCACTGCATTGTCACAACATCATGGCGTCATAATAACTGCATCATAACAGCATGATCAAAGCATCATCACAGCGTCATCACAGCGTCATAACTGCATAAACACTGCATCATCAAAGAACCATCACAGCATCATCACAGCGTCATAACAGCATCATCAGAGCATCATCACATCGTCATCACATCGTCATCAAAGAATCTTCACAGCATCATCGCTATGTCATCATAGCATCATCATAATATTATCACAGCTTCATCACAGCGTCATAACAACATCATCACTGCATCATCACAGCATCATCATTATTGCATCATGACTGCATCATTACAGCATCATCAGAGCAGAATCAGTGCGTCGTCACAGCATCATTACTGCATCACCACATCATCACTGTGTTATCGCAGCGTCATCACAGCATCATCACAACATCATCACAGAATCATCACAGCATCATTGCAGCATCATCACATCATCATCACAGCGTCATCACAACATCATCGTAGCATCATCATGCATCATCACAGCATCATTACTGCATCATCACAGCATCATCACAGCATCATCACTGCATCATCACTGAATAATCACAGCATCATCACTGCATCATCACGGCATCGTTACAGCATCGTCATATCATCATAACTGCATCATCACAACAACATAACAAAATCATCAAAGCATCATCACCGCGTCATCACAGCGTCATAACTGCATCGTCACTGCATCGTCACTGCATCTAAACTGCATCATCACAAAATCATCACTGCATCACATCATAATCACAACATCATCAAAGCGTCATCACAGCATCATCACTGCGTTATCACAGCATCATCTCAGCATCATCACAGTATCATTACTGCTTATTCACTGCATCATCACAACATCATCACAGCGTCATTACAGTGTCATAAATGCATCATCACAGTGTCATCAAAGCGTCCTAACTGCATAATCACTGCATCATCGCAGCTTCATCACAGCATCATGACAGCGTCATCACAGCATCAAAAATGCATAATCACTTCATCCTCACATCATCATCATAGCATCATAGCTGCATAATCATAGAGTCATCACAGCATCATCACTACATCATCAAATTGTCATCACTGTATCATCACAGCATCATCATAGCATCATCACTGCATAATCACAGTGTCATAACAGCATCATTACAACACCATGACTACGTCATCACAGCATCACGACAGCGTCATTACAGTGTCATCACAGCATCATCACTGCATTATCACAACATCATCACAACATCATCACTGCGTCATCAGAGCGTCATCACTACATAATCACTTCTTACTCAGTGAATCATCACTGCATCATCACATCATCACAGCATCATCTCAGCATAATCACAGTATCATCACAGCGTCATCACTACATCATCAATGCATCATCACTGCATCATCACAGAATCATCACTGCGTCATCACAGCATCATCAGAGCATCATCACAGCATCATCACATCATCATCACAGAATCATCACTGCGTCATCACAGCATCATCAGAGCATCATCACATCATCATCACAACATCATCAGTTTCATGTCAGCATCATCACTGCATAATCACTGCATCATCACAGCATCCTCACAGCATCAACACAGCGTCATCACAGCGTCATCAATGCATCATTACAGCATCATCTCAGTATAGTCACAGAATTATTACAGCATAATCACTGCATCATCATATCATCACTGCATCATCACTGCATCATCACAGCACCATCACAGCATCATTACTTCAGAATCACTGCATCATCACAGCATCCTCACAGCAACATCGCAGCATCATCACAGCATCATCACACTGTCATGACAGCATCATCACTGCATAATCACTGCATAATCTCCGCATAATCACAGCATCATCACATCATCATCACTACACCATCACAGCGTCATCACTTCGTCATCATCAGAGCATCATCACAGCATCATCACTGCATCCTCACTGCATCATGAGTGCATCATCATCACAGCATCATAACTGCATCATCAAAGCATCATCTCGGCATAATCACAATGTCATAAATACATCATCACTCCATCATCACAGCATTATCACATCATCATCACAACGTTTTCAGTGTCATCACAGCATCATAACAACGTCATCAAACTGTCATCACAGCATCATCACCAAATCATCACAGAATCATCACAGCATCATTACTGCATCATCACAGCATCTTTGCATCGTCATCAGAGCATCACCACTGCATCATCACATCATCATCTCAGCATCATCACAGCATCATTACTGCTTACTCACTGCATCATCACAGCGTCATGACAGTGTCATCAACATCATAGCTTCATCATCAGAACATTATCACAGCATCATCACTGCATCATCACATCATCATTATAGCATCTTCACTGTCATCAATACATCATCACAGCATCATCACATCATTATCACAGCATCATGTGTCATCTCAGCATCATCACTGCATCATGACTGCATCATAGCAGCATAATCACAGCATCATCACAGAATCATCACAGCATCATCATAAGGTCATCACAGCATCATCACTACGTCATCAGATTGTAATCACAGCATCATCACAGTGTCCTCACTGAATCATCACTGCACCATCACTGCACCATCACAGCATCATCTCAGCATCATCATGGCATCATTACTGCATCATCACTGCTTACTCACTGCATCATCACAGCATCATCTCAGCATCATCACAGAATCATTTCTGCATAATCATTGCATTTTCACAGCGTCATCACAGTATCATCACTGCATCATCACAGTGTCATCACAGCATCATCAAAGCATCACGACAGCGTCATCTCACCATCACGACAGCGTCATCAAAGCATCATCACTGCATCATAACAACATCATCTCAGCATCATCACAGAATCATTTCTGCATAATCACTGCATCATCATAGTGTCATCACAGTATATTCACTGCATCATCACATCATCACAGTGTCATCACAGAATCATCACTGAATCATCCAAGCATCATCCAAGCATCATCACAGCACCACCAATGCATCATCACAGTATCATCACTGCATAATCACTGCATCATCACCGCATCATCACTGCATCAACACTGCATCATTGCTGCATCATCACATCATTGTCACAGTATCATCAAAATATCATCACAGCATCATCACACCATCATAACAACATCATCACAGCGTCATCACAGTATCGTAAATGCATCATCACAGAATCATCACTGAATCATCATAGCATCTTCATATCATCATCACAATATCATCACAGCATCATCACTGCATCATCACAGCATCATCACTGCATAATCACTGCATCATCACCACATCATCACAGCATCATCACTGCATAATCACTGCATCATCACAGCATCATCACATCGTCATCAAAACATCATTACAAGTATCAACACAACATAATCACAGTGTCATCACAGCATCATCATTGCATCCTTACTGCATGATCACAGCATCTCCGCATCGTAATCACATCATCATCACTGACTCCTCACTGAATCATCACTGTACCATCACTGCATCATCAGAGCATAATCTGAGCATAATCTCAGCATAATCACAGCATCATCACAGAATCATCACAGCATCATTACTGCATCATCACAGCATCTTTGCATCGTCATCAGAGCATCACCACTGCATCATCACTACATCATCACATCATCATCACAGCATTTTAGCTACATAATCACAGAATCATCATAGCGTAACGACAGCATCATCACAACATCATTACAGCATCATCACAGCGTCATCGTAACATCATGACTGTATCATCACAGCATCATCACAGCATCACCGCAGCGTCATCACTGCATCATGACAGCATCATCACAGCATCATCACGGCATCGTTACAGCATCGTCATATCATCATAACTGCATCATCACAACAACATAACAAAATCATCAAAGCATCGTCACAGCATCATCACCGCGTCATCACCGCGTCATCACAGCGTCATAACTGCATCGTCACTGCATCTAAACTGCATCATCACAGTGTCATCTCAGCATCATCACAGCATCATTACTGCCTAATCATTGCATTATCACAACGTCATCACAGTATCATCAGTGCATCATCACAGCATCATTACTGCATCATCACATCATCATCACAGAATCACGATAGTGTCATCACAGCGTCATCACTGCATCATCACAGCGTCATCTCAGCATCATCAGAGACTCATCACAGCGTCATCACTGCATCATCACTGCATCACCACAGTATCATCACAGCATCATCACAAAATTATAAGAGCGTCATCACAGCGTTATTACTGCATCATCACAGCATCAATAGAGCATCATCACAGCGTCATCACAGCGTTATCACAGCGTCATCACAGCATCACGACATCATCATCACAGCTTCACGACAGTGTCATGAGAGCGTCTTCACAGCATCATCACTACATCATCACAGCATCATCACTGCGTCATCAGAGCATCATCACAAAATCATCACAGCGTCATTACTGCATCATCACTGCATCATCACAGCGTCATCACCGCATCATCACTGCATTGTCACAACATCATGGCGTCATAATAACTGCATCATAACAGCATGATCAAAGCATCATCACAACGTCATCACAGCGTCATAACTGCATAAACACTGCATCATCAAAGAACCATCTCAGCATCATCACAGCATCATTACTGCCTAATCATTGCATTATCACAACGTCATCACAGTATCATCAGTGCATCATCACAGCATCATTACTGCATCATCACATCATCATCACAGAATCACGATAGTGTCATCACAGCGTCATCACTGCATCATCACAGCGTCATCTCAGCATCATCAGAGACTCATCACAGCGTCATCACTGCATCATCACTGCATCACCACAGTATCATCACAGCATCATCACAAAATTATAAGAGCGTCATCACAGCGTTATTACTGCATCATCACAGCATCAATAGAGCATCATCACAGCGTCATCACAGCGTTATCACAGCGTCATCACAGCATCACGACATCATCATCACAGCTTCACGACAGTGTCATGAGAGCGTCTTCACAGCATCATCACTACATCATCACAGCATCATCACTGCGTCATCAGAGCATCATCACAAAATCATCACAGCGTCATTACTGCATCATCACTGCATCATCACAGCGTCATCACCGCATCATCACTGCATTGTCACAACATCATGGCGTCATAATAACTGCATCATAACAGCATGATCAAAGCATCATCACAGCGTCATCACAGCGTCATAACTGCATAAACACTGCATCATCAAAGAACCATCACAGCATCATCACAGCGTCATAACAGCATCATCAGAGCATCATCACATCGTCATCACAGCGTCATCAAAGAATCTTCACAGCATCATCGCTATGTCATCATAGCATCATCATAATATTATCACAGCTTCATCACAGCGTCATAACAACATCATCACTGCATCATCACAGCATCATCATTATTGCATCATGACTGCATCATTACAGCATCATCAGAGCAGAATCAGTGCGTCGTCACAGCATCATTACTGCATCACCACATCATCACTGTGTTATCGCAGCGTCATCACAGCATCATCACAACATCATCACAGAATCATCACAGCATCATTGCAGCATCCTCACATCATCATCACAGCGTCATCACAACATCATCGTAGCATCATCATGTATCATCACAGCATCATTACTGCATCATCACAGCATCATCACAGCATCATCACTGCATCATCACTGAATAATCACAGCATCATCACTGCATCATCACGGCATCGTTACAGCATCGTCATATCATCATAACTGCATCATCACAACAACATAACAAAATCATCAAAGCATCATCACAGCATCATCACCGCGTCATCACAGCGTCATAACTGCATCGTCACTGCATCTAAACTGCATCATCACAAAATCATCACTGCATCACATCATAATCACAACATCATCAAAGCGTCATCACAGCATCATCACTGCGTTATCACAGCATCATCTCAGCATCATCACAGTATCATTACTGCTTATTCACTGCATCATCACAACATCATCACAGCGTCATTACAGTGTCATAAATGCATCATCACAGTGTCATCAAAGCGTCCTAACTGCATAATCACTGCATCATCGCAGCTTCATCACAGCATCATGACAGCGTCATCACAGCATCAAAAATGCATAATCACTTCATCCTCACATCATCATCATAGCATCATAGCTGCATAATCATAGAGTCATCACAGCATCATCACTACATCATCAAATTGTCATCACTGTATCATCACAGCATCATCATAGCATCATCACTGCATAATCACAGTGTCATAACAGCATCATTACAACACCATGACTACGTCATCACAGCATCACGACAGCGTCATTACAGTGTCATCACAGCATCATCACTGCATTATCACAACATCATCACAACATCATCACTGCGTCATCAGAGCGTCATCACTACATAATCACTTCTTACTCAGTGAATCATCACTGCATCATCACATCATCACAGCATCATCACAGCATAATCACAGTATCATCACAGCGTCATCACTACATCATCAATGCATCATCACTGCATCATCAC
Source organism: Clangula hyemalis (assembly GCA_963989345.1). Next base: position 237,292 of record OZ022440.1, read on the forward strand.
AGAATCATCACTGCGTCATCACAGCATCATCAGAGCATCATCACAGCATCATCACATCATCATCACAGAATCATCACTGCGTCATCACAGCATCATCAGAGCATCATCACATCATCATCACAGCATCAATACAGCATCATCACAACGTCAACAATGCATCATTACAGCATCATCTCAGTATAGTCACAGCATAATCACTGCATAATCACTGCATCATCATATCGTCATCACTGCATCATCACTGCATCATCACAGCACCATCACAGCATCATTACTGCAGAATCACTGCATCATCACAGCATCATAGCTGCATAATCACAGCATCATCACATCATCATCGCATAGTCATCACAGCTTCATCACTGCATCATCACAGCATCATCACAGCATCATTACTGCAGAATCACTGCATCATCACAGCATCCTCACAGCAACATCGCAGCATCATCACAGCATCATCGCATCATCATCACAGTGTCATGATAGCATCATCACTGCATAATCACTGCATAATCACAGCATCATCACAGCATAATCACAGTATCATCACAGCATCATCACTACATCATCTCAGCATCATTACTGCTTACTCACTGCATCATCATAGCATCATCACATCATCATCACAACATCATCAGTTTCATGTCAGCATCATCACTGCATAATCACTGCATCATCACAGCATCCTCACAGCATCATGACAGCGTCATCACAGCATCAAAAATGCATAATCACTTCATCCTCACATCATCATCATAGCATCATAGCTGCATAATCATAGAGTCATCACAGCATCATCACTACATCATCAAATTGTCATCACTGTATCATCACAGCATCATCATAGCATCATCACTGCATAATCACAGTGTCATAACAGCATCATTACAACACCATGACTACGTCATCACAGCATCACGACAGCGTCATTACAGTGTCATCACAGCATCATCACTGCATTATCACAACATCATCACAACATCATCACTGCGTCATCAGAGCGTCATCACTACATAATCACTTCTTACTCAGTGAATCATCACTGCATCATCACATCATCACAGCATCATCTCAGCATAATCACAGTATCATCACAGCGTCATCACTACATCATCAATGCATCATCACTGCATCATCACAGCATCATCAGAGCATCATCACAGCATCATCAGAGCATCATCACAGCATCATCACATCATCATCACAGAATCATCACTGCGTCATCACAGCATCATCAGAGCATCATCACATCATCATCACAACATCATCAGTTTCATGTCAGCATCATCACTGCATCATCACTGCATCATCACAGCATCCTCACAGCATCAACACAGCGTCATCACAGCGTCATCAATGCATCATTACAGCATCATCTCAGTATAGTCACAGAATTATTACAGCATAATCACTGCATCATCATATCATCACTGCATCATCACTGCATCATCACTGCATCATTACTTCAGAATCACTGCATCATCACAGCATCCTCACAGCAACATCGCAGCATCATCACAGCATCATCACACTGTCATGACAGCATCATCACTGCATAATCACTGCATAATCACAGCATCATCACATCATCATCACAATATCATCACAGCGTCATCACTACACATCACTGCATCATCACTACATCATCACAGCATCATCACTTCGTCATCATCAGAGCATCATCACAGCATCATCACTGCATCCTCACTGCATCATGAGTGCATCATCATCACAGCATCATAACTGCATCATCAAAGCATCATCTCGGCATAATCACAATGTCATAAATACATCATCACTCCATCATCACAGCATTATCACATCATCATCACAACGTTTTCAGTGTCATCACAGCATCATAACAACGTCATCAAACTGTCATCACAGCATCATCACCAAATCATCACAGAATCATCAGAGCATCACCACTGCATCATCACATCATCATCTCAGCATCATCACAGCATCATTACTGCTTACTCACTGCATCATCACAGCGTCATGACAGTGTCATCACTGCATCATAACATCATAGCTTCATCATCAGAACATTATCACAGCATCATCACTGCATCATCACATCATCATTATAGCATCTTCACTGTCATCAATACATCATCACAGCATCATCACATCATTATCACAGCATCATCAGTGTCATCTCAGCATCATCACTGCATCATGACTGCATCATAGCAGCATAATCACAGCATCATCACAGAATCATCACAGCATCATCATAAGGTCATCACAGCATCATCACTACGTCATCAGATTGTAATCACAGCATCATCACAGTGTCCTCACTGAATCATCACTGCACCATCACTGCAACATCACAGCATCATCTCAGCATCATCATGGCATCATTACTGCATCATCACTGCTTACTCACTGCATCATAACAACATCATCTCAGCATCATCACAGAATCATTTCTGCATAATCATTGCATTTTCACAGCGTCATCACAGTATATTCACTGCATCATCACATCATCACAGTGTCATCACAGAATCATCACTGAATCATCCAAGCATCATCCAAGCATCATCACAGCACCACCAATGCATCATCACAGTATCATCACTGCATAATCACTGCATCATCACCGCATCATCACATCATCAACACTGCATCATTGCTGCATCATCACATCATTGTCACAGTATCATCAAAATATCATCACAGCATCATCACACCATCATAACAACATCATCACAGCGTCATCACAGTATCGTAAATGCATCATCACAGAATCGTCACTGAATCATCATAGCATCTTCATATCATCATCACAATATCATCACAGCATCATCACTGCATCATCACAGCATCATCACTGCATAATCACTGCATCATCACCACATCATCACAGCATCATCACTGCATAATCACTGCATCATCACAGCATCATCACATCGTCATCAAAACATCATTACAAGTATCAACACAACATAATCACAGTGTCATCACAGCATCATCATTGCATCCTTACTGCATGATCACAGCATCTCCGCATCGTAATCACATCATCATCACTGACTCCTCACTGAATCATCACTGTACCATCACTGCATCATCAGAGCATAATCTGAGCATAATCTCAGCATAATCACAGCATCATCACAGAATCATCACAGCATCATTACTGCATCATCACAGCATCTTTGCATCGTCATCAGAGCATCACCACTGCATCATCACTACATCATCACATCATCATCACAGCATTTTAGCTACATAATCACAGAATCATCATAGCGTAACGACAGCATCATCACAACATCATTACAGCATCATCACAGCGTCATCGTAACATCATGACTGTATCATCACAGCATCATCACAGCATCACCGCAGCGTCATCACTGCATCATCACAGCATCATCACAGCATCATCACGGCATCGTTACAGCATCGTCATATCATCATAACTGCATCATCACAACAACATAACAAAATCATCAAAGCATCGTCACAGCATCATCACCGCGTCATCACAGCGTCATAACTGCATCGTCACTGCATCTAAACTGCATCATCACAAAATCATCACAGCTTCATCACTGCAGCATCACAGCATCATCAAAGCATCATCGCAGCATCATCACATCATCATCACTGCATCATCACAGAATCATTACTGTTTACTCACTGCGGCATCACAGCATTATCACGGTGTCATAACTGCATCATCACTGCACCATTACTGCATCATCACAGTGTCATCTCAGCATCATCACAGCATCATTACTGCCTAATCATTGCATTATCACAACGTCATCACAGTATCATCAGTGCATCATCACAGCATCATTACTGCATCATCACATCATCATCACAGAATCACGATAGTGTCATCACAGCGTCATCACTGCATCATCACAGCGTCATCTCAGCATCATCAGAGACTCATCACAGCGTCATCACTGCATCACCACAGTATCATCACAGCATCATCACAAAATTATAAGAGCGTCATCACAGCGTTATTACTGCATCATCACAGCATCAATAGAGCATCATCACAGCGTCATCACAGCGTTATCACAGCGTCATCACAGCATCACGACATCATCATCACAGCTTCACGACAGTGTCATGAGAGCGTCTTCACAGCATCATCACTACATCATCACAGCATCATCACTGCGTCATCAGAGCATCATCACAAAATCATCACAGCGTCATTACTGCATCATCACTGCATCATCACAGCGTCATCACCGCATCATCACTGCATTGTCACAACATCATGGCGTCATAATAACTGCATCATAACAGCATGATCAAAGCATCATCACAGCGTCATCACAGCGTCATAACTGCATAAACACTGCATCATCAAAGAACCATCACAGCATCATCACAGCGTCATAACAGCATCATCAGAGCATCATCACATCGTCATCACATCGTCATCAAAGAATCTTCACAGCATCATCGCTATGTCATCATAGCATCATCATAATATTATCACAGCTTCATCACAGCGTCATAACAACATCATCACTGCATCATCACAGCATCATCATTATTGCATCATGACTGCATCATTACAGCATCATCAGAGCAGAATCAGTGCGTCGTCACAGCATCATTACTGCATCACCACATCATCACTGTGTTATCGCAGCGTCATCACAGCATCATCACAACATCATCACAGAATCATCACAGCATCATTGCAGCATCATCACATCATCATCACAGCGTCATCACAACATCATCGTAGCATCATCATGCATCATCACAGCATCATTACTGCATCATCACAGCATCATCACAGCATCATCACTGCATCATCACTGAATAATCACAGCATCATCACTGCATCATCACGGCATCGTTACAGCATCGTCATATCATCATAACTGCATCATCACAACAACATAACAAAATCATCAAAGCATCATCACAGCATCATCACCGCGTCATCACAGCGTCATAACTGCATCGTCACTGCATCTAAACTGCATCATCACAAAATCATCACTGCATCACATCATAATCACAACATCATCAAAGCGTCATCACAGCATCATCACTGCGTTATCACAGCATCATCTCAGCATCATCACAGTATCATTACTGCAGAATCACTGCATCATCACAGCATCCTCACAGCAACATCGCAGCATCATCACAGCATCATCACATCATCATCACAGTGTCATGACAGCATCATCACTGCATAATCACCGCATAATCACAGCATCATCACAGCATAATCACAGTATCATCACAGCGTCATCACTACATCATCACTGCATCATCACAGAATCATCACTGCGTCATCACAGCATCATCAGAGCATCATCACAGCATAATCACAGTATCATCACAGCATCATCACTACATCATCACTGCATCATCACAGAATCATCACTGCGTCATCACAGCATCATCAGAGCATCATCACAGCATCATCACATCATCATCACAGAATCATCACTGCGTCATCACAGCATCATCAGAGCATCATCACATCATCATCACAACATCATCAGTTTCATGTCAGCATCATCACTGCATCATCACTGCATCATCACAGCATCCTCACAGCATCAACACAGCGTCATCACAGCGTCATCAATGCATCATTACAGCATCATCTCAGTATAGTCACAGAATTATTACAGCATAATCACTGCATCATCATATCATCACTGCATCATCACTGCATCATCACAGCACCATCACAGCATCATTACTTCAGAATCACTGCATCATCACAGCATCCTCACACTGTCATGACAGCATCATCACTGCATAATCACTGCATAATCTCCGCATAATCACAGCATCATCACATCATCATCACAATATCATCACAGCGTCATCACTACACATCACTGCATCATCACTACATCATCACAGCATCATCACTTCGTCATCATCAGAGCATCATCACAGCATCATCACTGCATCCTCACTGCATCATGAGTGCATCATCATCACAGCATCATAACTGCATCATCAAAGCATCATCTCGGCATAATCACAATGTCATAAATACATCATCACTCCATCATCACAGCATTATCACATCATCATCACAACGTTTTCAGTGTCATCACAGCATCATAACAACGTCATCAAACTGTCATCACAGCATCATCACCAAATCATCACAGAATCATCACAGCATCATGACTGCATCATCACAGCATCTTTGCATCGTCATCAGAGCATCACCACTGCATCATCACATCATCATCTCAGCATCATCACAGCATCATTACTGCTTACTCACTGCATCATCACAGCGTCATGACAGTGTCATCACTGCATCATAACATCATAGCTTCATCATCAGAACATTATCACAGCATCATCACTGCATCATCACATCATCATTATAGCATCTTCACTGTCATCAATACATCATCACAGCATCATCACATCATTATCACAGCATCATCAGTGTCATCTCAGCATCATCACTGCATCATGACTGCATCATAGCAGCATAATCACAGCATCATCACAGAATCATCACAGCATCATCATAAGGTCATCACAGCATCATCACTACGTCATCAGATTGTAATCACAGCATCATCACAGTGTCCTCACTGAATCATCACTGCACCATCACTACAACATCACAGCATCATCTCAGCATCATCATGGCATCATTACTGCATCATCACTGCTTACTCACTGCATCATCACAGCATCATCTCAGCATCATCACAGAATCATTTCTGCATAATCATTGCATTTTCACAGCGTCATCACAGTATCATCACTGCATCATCACAGTGTCATCACAGCATCATCAAAGCATCACGACAGCGTCATCTCACCATCACGACAGCGTCATCAAAGCATCATCACTGCATCATAACAACATCATCTCAGCATCATCACAGAATCATTTCTGCATAATCACTGCATCATCATAGTGTCATCACAGTATATTCACTGCATCATCACATCATCACAGTGTCATCACAGAATCATCACTGAATCATCCAAGCATCATCCAAGCATCATCACAGCACCACCAATGCATCATCACAGTATCATCACTGCATAATCACTGCATCATCACCGCATCATCACTGCATCAACACTGCATCATTGCTGCATCATCACATCATTGTCACAGTATCATCAAAATATCATCACAGCATCATCACACCATCATAACAACATCATCACAGCGTCATCACAGTATCGTAAATGCATCATCACAGAATCATCACTGAATCATCATAGCATCTTCATATCATCATCACAATACCATCACAGCATCATCACTGCATCATCACAGCATCATCACTGCATAATCACTGCATCATCACCACATCATCACAGCATCATCACTGCATAATCACTGCATCATCACAGCATCATCACATCGTCATCAAAACATCATTACAAGTATCAACACAACATAATCACAGTGTCATCACAGCATCATCATTGCATCCTTACTGCATGATCACAGCATCTCCGCATCGTAATCACATCATCATCACTGACTCCTCACTGAATCATCACTGTACCATCACTGCATCATCAGAGCATAATCTGAGCATAATCTCAGCATAATCACAGCATCATCACAGAATCATCACAGCATCATTACTGCATCATCACAGCATCTTTGCATCGTCATCAGAGCATCACCACTGCATCATCACTACATCATCACATCATCATCACAGCATTTTAGCTACATAATCACAGAATCATCATAGCGTAACGACAGCATCATCACAACATCATTACAGCATCATCACAGCGTCATCGTAACATCATGACTGTATCATCACAGCATCATCACAGCATCACCGCAGCGTCATCACTGCATCATCACAGCATCATCACAGCATCATCACGGCATCGTTACAGCATCGTCATATCATCATAACTGCATCATCACAACAACATAACAAAATCATCAAAGCATCGTCACAGCATCATCACCGCGTCATCACAGCGTCATAACTGCATCGTCACTGCATCTAAACTGCATCATCACAAAATCATCACAGCTTCATCACTGCAGCATCACAGCATCATCAAAGCATCATCGCAGCATCATCACATCATCATCACTGCATCATCACAGAATCATTACTGTTTACTCACTGCGGCATCACAGCATTATCACGGTGTCATAACTGCATCATCACTGCACCATTACTGCATCATCACAGTGTCATCTCAGCATCATCACAGCATCATTACTGCCTAATCATTGCATTATCACAACGTCATCACAGTATCATCAGTGCATCATCACAGCATCATTACTGCATCATCACATCATCATCACAGAATCACGATAGTGTCATCACAGCGTCATCACTGCATCATCACAGCGTCATCTCAGCATCATCAGAGACTCATCACAGCGTCATCACTGCATCATCACTGCATCACCACAGTATCATCACAGCATCATCACAAAATTATAAGAGCGTCATCACAGCGTTATTACTGCATCATCACAGCATCAATAGAGCATCATCACAGCGTCATCACAGCGTTATCACAGCGTCATCACAGCATCACGACATCATCATCACAGCTTCACGACAGTGTCATGAGAGCGTCTTCACAGCATCATCACTACATCATCACAGCATCATCACTGCGTCATCAGAGCATCATCACAAAATCATCACAGCGTCATTACTGCATCATCACTGCATCATCACAGCGTCATCACCGCATCATCACTGCATTGTCACAACATCATGGCGTCATAATAACTGCATCATAACAGCATGATCAAAGCATCATCACAGCGTCATCACAGCGTCATAACTGCATAAACACTGCATCATCAAAGAACCATCACAGCATCATCACAGCGTCATAACAGCATCATCAGAGCATCATCACATCGTCATCACATCGTCATCAAAGAATCTTCACAGCATCATCGCTATGTCATCATAGCATCATCATAATATTATCACAGCTTCATCACAGCGTCATAACAACATCATCACTGCATCATCACAGCATCATCATTATTGCATCATGACTGCATCATTACAGCATCATCAGAGCAGAATCAGTGCGTCGTCACAGCATCATTACTGCATCACCACATCACCACTGTGTTATCGCAGCGTCATCACAGCATCATCACAACATCATCACAGAATCATCACAGCATCATTGCAGCATCATCACATCATCATCACAGCGTCATCACAACATCATCGTAGCATCATCATGCATCATCACAGCATCATTACTGCATCATCACAGCATCATCACAGCATCATCACTGCATCATCACTGAATAATCACAGCATCATCACTGCATCATCACGGCATCGTTACAGCATCGTCATATCATCATAACTGCATCATCACAACAACATAACAAAATCATCAAAGCATCATCACAGCATCATCACCGCGTCATCACAGCGTCATAACTGCATCGTCACTGCATCTAAACTGCATCATCACAAAATCATCACTGCATCACATCATAATCACAACATCATCAAAGCGTCATCACAGCATCATCACTGCGTTATCACAGCATCATCTCAGCATCATCACAGTATCATTACTGCTTATTCACTGCATCATCACAACATCATCACAGCGTCATTACAGTGTCATAAATGCATCATCACAGTGTCATCAAAGCGTCCTAACTGCATAATCACTGCATCATCGCAGCTTCATCACAGCATCATGACAGCGTCATCACAGCATCAAAAATGCATAATCACTTCATCCTCACATCATCATCATAGCATCATAGCTGCATAATCATAGAGTCATCACAGCATCATCACTACATCATCAAATTGTCATCACTGTATCATCACAGCATCATCATAGCATCATCACTGCATAATCACAGTGTCATAACAGCATCATTACAACACCATGACTACGTCATCACAGCATCACGACAGCGTCATTACAGTGTCATCACAGCATCATCACTGCATTATCACAACATCATCACAACATCATCACTGCGTCATCAGAGCGTCATCACTACATAATCACTTCTTACTCAGTGAATCATCACTGCATCATCACATCATCACAGCATCATCTCAGCATAATCACAGTATCATCACAGCGTCATCACTACATCATCAATGCATCATCACTGCATCATCACAGCATCATCACTGCATCATCACAGCATCATCAGAGCATCATCACAGCATCATCACAACATCATCACAGAGTCATCACAGCATCATCACTGCATAATCACTGCATCATCACAGCATCCTCACAGCATCAATACAGCGTCATCACAACGTCAACAATGCATCATTACAGCATCATCTCAGTATAGTCACAGCATAATCACTGCATAATCACTGCATCATCATATCGTCATCACTGCATCATCACTGCATCATCACAGCACCATCAAAGCATCATTACTGCAGAATCACTGCATCATCACAGCATCATAGCTGCATAATCACAGCATCATCACATCATCATCGCATAGTCATCACAGCGTCATCACTGCATCATCACAGCATCATCACAGCATCATTACTGCAGAATCACTGCATCATCACAGCATCCTCACAGCAACGTCGCAGCATCATCACAGCGTCATCGCATCATCATCACAGTTTCATGACAGCATCATCACTGCATAATCACAGCATCATCACAGCATAATCACAGTATCATCACAGCGTCATCACTACATCATCACTGCATCATCACAGAATCATCACTGAGTCATCACAGCATCATCAGAGCATCATCACAGCATCATCACAGCATAATCACAGTATCATCACAGCATCATCACTACATCATCACTGCATCATCACAGAATCATCACTGCGTCATCACAGCATCATCAGAGCATCATCACAGCATCATCACATCATCATCTCAGCATCATTACTGCTTACTCACTGCATCATCATAGCATCATCACATCATCATCACAACATCATCAGTTTCATGTCAGCATCATCACTGCATAATCACTGCATCATCACAGCATCCTCACAGCATCAACACAGCGTCATCACAGCGTCATCAATGCATCATTACAGCATCATCTCTGTATAGTCACAGAATTATTACAGCATAATCACTGCATCATCATATCATCACTGCATCATCACTGCATCATCACTGCATCATCACAGCACCATCACAGCATCATTACTTCAGAATCACTGCATCATCACAGCATCCTCACAGCAACATCGCAGCATCATCACAGCATCATCACACTGTCATGACAGCATCATCACTGCATAATCACTGCATAATCTCCGCATAATCACAGCATCATCACATCATCATCACAATATCATCACAGCGTCATCACTACATATCACTGCATCATCACTACATCATCACAGCATCATCACTTCGTCATCATCAGAGCATCATCACAGCATCATCACTGCATCCTCACTGCATCATGAGTGCATCATCATCACAGCATCATAACTGCATCATCAAAGCATCATCTCGGCATAATCACAATGTCATAAATACATCATCACTCCATCATCACAGCATTATCACATCATCATCACAACGTTTTCAGTGTCATCACAGCATCATAACAACGTCATCAAACTGTCATCACAGCATCATCACCAAATCATCACAGAATCATCACAGCATCATTACTGCATCATCACAGCATCTTTGCATCGTCATCAGAGCATCACCACTGCATCATCACATCATCATCTCAGCATCATCACAGCATCATTACTGCTTACTCACTGCATCATCACAGCGTCATGACAGTGTCATCACTGCATCATAACATCATAGCTTCATCATCAGAACATTATCACAGCATCATCACATCATTATCACAGCATCATCAGTGTCATCTCAGCATCGTCACTACATCATGACTGCATCATAGCAGCATAATCACAGCATCATCACAGAATCATCACAGCATCATCATAAGGTCATCACAGCATCATCACTACGTCATCAGATTGTAATCACAGCATCATCACAGTGTCCTCACTGAATCATCACTGCACCATCACTGCAACATCACAGCATCATCTCAGCATCATCATGGCATCATTACTGCATCATCACTGCTTACTCACTGCATCATCACAGCATCATCTCAGCATCATCACAGAATCATTTCTGCATAATCATTGCATTTTCACAGCGTCATCACAGTATCATCACTGCATCATCACAGTGTCATCACAGCATCATCAAAGCATCACGACAGCGTCATCTCACCATCACGACAGCGTCATCAAAGCATCATCACTGCATCATAACAACATCATCTCAGCATCATCACAGAATCATTTCTGCATAATCACTGCATCATCATAGTGTCATCACAGCATATTCACTGCATCATCACATCATCACAGTGTCATCACAGAATCATCACTGAATCATCCAAGCATCATCCAAGCATCATCACAGCACCACCAATGCATCATCACAGTATCATCACTGCATAATCACTGCATCATCACCGCATCATCACATCATCAACACTGCATCATTGCTGCATCATCACATCATTGTCACAGTATCATCAAAATATCATCACAGCATCATCACACCATCATAACAACATCATCACAGCGTCATCACAGTATCGTAAATGCATCATCACAGAATCATCACTGAATCATCATAGCATCTTCATATCATCATCACAATATCATCACAGCATCATCACTGCATCATCACAGCATCATCACTGCATAATCACTGCATCATCACCACATCATCACAGCATCATCACTGCATAATCACTGCATCATCACAGCATCATCACATCGTCATCAAAACATCATTACAAGTATCAACACAACATAATCACAGTGTCATCACAACATCATCATTGCATCCTTACTGCATGATCACAGCATCTCCGCATCGTAATCACATCATCATCACTGACTCCTCACTGAATCATCACTGTACCATCACTGCATCATCAGAGCATAATCTGAGCATAATCTCAGCATAATCACAGCATCATCACAGAATCATCACAGCATCATTACTGCATCATCACAGCATCTTTGCATCGTCATCAGAGCATCACCACTGCATCATCACTACATCATCACATCATCATCACAGCATTTTAGCTACATAATCACAGAATCATCATAGCGTAACGACAGCATCATCACAACATCATTACAGCATCATCACAGCGTCATCGTAACATCATGACTGTATCATCACAGCATCATCACAGCATCACCGCAGCGTCATCACTGCATCATCACAGCATCATCACAGCATCATCACGGCATCGTTACAGCATCGTCATATCATCATAACTGCATCATCACAACAACATAACAAAATCATCAAAGCATCGTCACAGCATCATCACCGCGTCATCACAGCGTCATAACTGCATCGTCACTGCATCTAAACTGCATCATCACAAAATCATCACAGCTTCATCACTGCAGCATCACAGCATCATCAAAGCATCATCGCAGCATCATCACATCATCATCACTGCATCATCACAGAATCATTACTGTTTACTCACTGCGGCATCACAGCATTATCACGGTGTCATAACTGCATCATCACTGCACCATTACTGCATCATCACAGTGTCATCTCAGCATCATCACAGCATCATTACTGCCTAATCATTGCATTATCACAACGTCATCACAGTATCATCAGTGCATCTGTGGTGGTTTTACCGTGCTGGGCAGCTAAACCCCACACCCGCTCTCTCACTCCCCCTCTTTTTAGATGAGGAGGGGGAGAAGTAAAGCAAAGAACAACTCACGGGTTGAGATAAGGATAATTTAATTAAAGGGAAATAGTAATAATAATTAAATAAAGATTATTATGAACTAAACAATTTAACTAAAGGGAAATAAAAGGGAAAGGGGAAAAGGGAAAAGGGAGGGGGGAAAGGGAAAATAAAAAGAAGGGAGGAAAACAAACAAAATAAATGAAGGCTATGTGGAAGTGCAGAGGAAAGAAATTGCTCTTTACTTCCCACAAATGAGTGATGATTGACCACGTCCTTGAAGCAGGGCCTCAACGCACGTAGCCGGTGTTCGGGAGGAGGACCGACGTCTTCACAACGAGAGCCCACCCCTCCCCTCTTCTTCCTGTTTCCACCTTTTATTGCTGTGTGACATCACATGGTATGGAATATCCCTTTGGTTGGTTTAGGTCAGCTGCCCTAGTGATGTTTCTCTTCTCACTTTTTGCCCACCCCCTAGGAGGGTTAGAGAGAGGCCCGATGCTGTGCCACTGCTGCTCAGCAGTAGACACAACACTGGTGTGATAACACTGCTATTCCAGCTACAAGTGCAGAGTACAGCACTGTATGGGCTGCTGCAGGGAAAGTTAACATTCCAGCCAGACCCAGTACAACCTCCACCCCTTATTCCATAGCATTTGTGTCACACTCAGATCCCCATACTTTAGCATACAAACATTCTCATCATTATTCCTTGTCCTTTAACAGGACAAGGATTTAACAGGACAGGATTAATAGGCAGGTGTATCTTTTCATTCCATAGGTCTTTTTTGGAAAATGTTCTTAAGAACTGTTGATGATTAGGTCTTCATCTGCCAAATTGGCCATTCAGGGCAGGTAGAGTTGGATGTCTGGACACCAGCACCAGCGTAGCTCAAGTCCTTGTTGCACTGCCCGGCTCCTTGCAATGTTGACCTGTCGTTGATCCTACAGCATCTTCCTATAACATATAACTAAGATTACAGATTAGTTTTCTCTCAATGTCAAATCTCCTTGAGGCACACACTTGATATCCCCATTCTTTTGCATGACCCACCAGGTATACCCTGGTCCTTGGGCGAAGACAATCCCACGAGTGGGTTTGCCTTTTCCCGAGGCAGGAGCAACCCACACTGCCTTTCCCATCCACCTTCCTACATGCACTACGGGAACTTTAGCTCCTTTCACAGTGTGTAGGGGTTTTGTTTCGGCAGGACCAGCACGGCTGTCAGACCCCCTATTGTTAACTAGCCAAGTGGCTTCTGGTAGATTTGTGTCCCATTGTTTCCATGTCCCAGCACCTAATGCTTGTAACATAGTCTTTAACAGTCCATTGTACCTTTCAACCTTCCCAGAGGCTTGTGGGTGATAAGGGATGTGGTACACCCACTCAATACCATGCCTCTTGGCCCAGGAGGTAATAAGATTGTTTCGGAAATGACTCCCATTGTCAGATTCAATTCTCTCTGGTGTACCATGACGCCACAATACTTGTCTTTCCAGGCCCAAAATAGTGTTTCGGGCCGTGGCATGGTTTACAGCGTATGTTTCCAGCCACCCAGTAGTTGCTTCTACCATGGTGAGTATGTATCGTTTGCCTTGGCGGGTTTGTGGGAGTGGTCCGATATAGTCAATTTGCCAGGCCTCACCATATTGAAACCCTAGCCATCTCCCCCTGTTCCAGGGAGATTTTACCTTCATGGCTTTCTTGATTGCAGCACAGGTCTCACACTCATGGGTAACCTGTGTGATGGCCTCAATGGTCAAGTCCACCCCTCGATCACGAGCCCATCTGTAAGTGGCATCCCTTCCCAGGTGTCCTGATGTTTCATGGGCCCATCGAGCTACAAACAGCTCACCCTTACGTTCCCAATCTAGGTCCACCTGAGCCACTTCAATTTTCGAAGCTCGATCCACTTCTTTGTTGTTCTGATGTTCTTCAGTAGCGCGACTCTTGGGCATGTGGGCATCTACATGACGTACTTTAACATCCAGGTTTTCTACCCGGGCAGCAATATCTTGCCACAGGGTAGCAGCCCAGATAGGTTTACCTCTGCGCTGCCAGTTGCTCTGTTTCCATTGCTGTAGCCACCCCCACAGAGCATTTGCCACCATCCATGAGTCAGTATAAAGATACAATGCTGGCCATTTTTCTCTTTCGGCAATCTCTAGAGCTAGTTGTATGGCTTTTACTTCTGCATACTGACTCGACTCGCCTTCCCCTTCCATGGCCTCCACAACTCGTCGTGTGGGACTCCACACAGCAGCTTTCCATTTCCGATGGCTCCCTACCACACGGCAGGATCCGTCAGTAAACAACACATACTGCTTTCTGTCTTCTGGCAACTCATTGTATGGTGGTGCCTCTTCAGCACGGGTTACCTCTTCTGTTGGCACTCCAAAATCTCTGCCTTCCGGCCAGTCCATAATCTCTTCCAGGATTCCTGGGCGATTAGGTTTTCCCATTCGAGCCCGCTGGGTAATTAACGCTATCCACTTACTCCACGTAGCATCAGTTGCATGGTGTGTAGTGGGAATTTTCTCTTTGAACATCCAGTGTAACACAGGTAGCCGCGGTGCCAAGAGGAGCTGTGCTTCTGTACCCACAACTTCTGAAGCAGCTCGAACACCCTCATATGCTGTGAGTATTTCTTTTTCAGTTGGGGTGTAATTGGCTTCTGATCCTCGATAGCCCCGACTCCAGAAGCCCAGAGGTCGACCTCGAGTTTCTTCTGGGGTTTTCTGCCAAAGGTTCCAGGTGAGCCCATGCTCCCCAGCTGCAGTATAAAGTATGTTTTGCACAGCTGGTCCAGTACGGACAGGCCCAAGGGCTACTGCACGAGCTATTTCTTGTTTGATTTGTTCAAATGCCTGTTGTTGCTCAGGGCCCCACTCGAAATAGTTTCTCTTTCGAGTCACTCGATATAGAGGACTCACAAGCTGACTATAGCCTGGCACATGCATTCTCCAGAATCCCACGAGGCCTAGGAAAGCTTGTGTTTCTTTTTTGCTAGTTGGCGGAGACATTGCTGTTATTTTATTGATCACATCCATTGGAATATGGCGACGTCCATCCTGCCATTTTACCCCCAAGAACTGGATTTCCTGTGCAGGCCCCTTGACCTTACTCTGTTTAATGGCAAAACCAGCTTTCAAGAGAATTTGGATTACTTTCTTCCCTTTCTCAAAAACTTCTTCTGCTGTGTTGCCCCACACGAGGATGTCATCAATGTACTGAAGGTGCTCAGGAGCTCCCCCTTTCTCCAGTGCAGACTGGATCAGTCCATGGCAAATGGTAGGGCTGTGCTTCCACCCCTGGGGCAGCCGGTTCCAGGTGTATTGGATGCCCCTCCAAGTGAAAGCAAACTGCGGCCTGCATGCTGCTGCCAAAGGGATGGAGAAAAATGCATTAGCAATATCAATTGTGGCATACCACTTGGCTGCCTTTGACTCTAGTTCGTACTGAAGTTCTAGCATGTCCGGCACTGCAGCACTCAGCGGTGGTGTGACTTCATTCAGGCCTCGATAGTCCACTGTTAACCTCCACTCGCCATTAGACTTCCGTACTGGCCATATAGGACTATTAAAGGGTGAGCGAGTCTTGCTGATTACTCCTTGACTCTCCAGTCGGTGAACCAACTCATGAATGGGAATCAGAGAGTCTCGGTTGGTACGATATTGCCGTCGGTGCACCGTTGTAGTAGCAATTGGTACCTGTTGTTCTTCAACCTTCAGCAGTCCTACAACAGAAGGGTCTTCTGAAAGACCAGGCAGGGTAGACAGCTGCCTAATCTTCTCTGTGCTCAAAGCAGCTATGCCAAAAGCCCACCGATATCCTTTTGGATCCTTGAAGTACCCTCTCTTGAGGTAGTCTATGCCAAGGATACACGGAGCCTCTGGGCCAGTCACAATGGGATGCTTTTGCCACTCATTCCCAGTTAGACTCACTTCAGCTTCCAGTACAGACAGTTGTTGGGATCCCCCTGTCACTCCAGAGATACGGATGAGTTCTGTCCCTTGGTAACCTGATGGCATTAAGGTACATTGTGCGCCAGTGTCCACTAGAGCATTGTATTCTTGTGGTTCTGATGTGCCAGGCCATCGGATCCACACAGTCCAATAAATCCGGTTATCCCTCTCCTCTACCTGGCCAGAGGCAGGGCCCCTCTAGTCCTGGTTGGAGCGTCTGCCACTTAATTCTTGCAAATGAGAGGCAGAGGTCCCTTCATCAGGGTCAAGAACAACATCAGCTCTACTGCCTCTTCTACTGCCTCTGCGGTATTGCCCAATAGAAACTGGAGCAGCATTTCTCTTAGGAGCCCCTCTTCTTGCTGCTGTATTTCCTTTCAGTTCACGTACCCGAGCAGCTAGGGTTGAGGTAGGTACACCATCCCATTTCCTCATATCTTCCCCATGGTCACGCAGATAAAACCACAAGGTGCCACGTGGTGTGCGTCTTGGATACTCTCTCTCTTGAGCAGGCAACTGCTGAGTCTTAGTGGCCGAAATATTACCCTGCCTAGGTGAGGGGGAATATGGGGCATATGCTTGTTCTACAAGCTGGTTAAGTCTTACAGACAGTTTCTCCACAGCTGAGACACAGGACTGTAGCGGAGCAGAGAGATTGTCTTCATATGTTTGAAGCTGGCAGGTCACATTATACACTGTTGGTCCCATCCCCTCATCCCAGCTAATTGCTGCCAGTGTACTGGCATGTGCTGATGGTGCACTCCGCACAAATTTACGCCACATGGATGTTGTGCACTGGACTTCATCGGGGTCTTGAGGTGTCTGGGCATTGTCCAAATCACTATAAATCATCTCCCGCACAGCTAATTCCCGCAGATGCTGGAGACCTTTATCCATAGTGGTCCACTTGCCTACGTGATATACAATATCTTCCTTATGGGGATATCTT
Source organism: Clangula hyemalis (assembly GCA_963989345.1). The sequence goes on from OZ022440.1 coordinate 255,942, forward strand.
TCTCTTACTGCTGCCAGGAGTCGTCTCCAGAGGCTGAGGGCCTGTGCTCCTCTCCCGATTACTTTGTCAATTACCATTTCTCTAGAGAGGGATCCCAGCTGCTTGGCTTCATTGCCTTCTAATTGTTGGCTATTGGCCCCAGTATCCCAGCATCGAAGCAGCCAGGTGAGGATGTGTTCACCTGGGCGTCGACCATAATCCTTTCGTATTTCTCGCAACTCACTCATGGATAAGGATCGAGTGATTTCTGATTCCTTTATGATTTCCATCTCTTCTTCCTGCTGTTTTTGTGATGGCCCTGCTTTAGAGGTGCTTGCCATTTCCTCTTCTTCCTCCTTCTTAGAAGAGGCTTCTTCCCTTACTAAACGAGCTGACCTCCGTTTCCATCGTTTTGACTTGACTATGGGGGCGACTGATACCATAGTCGGTTGGTCCTCTGGGTCAGCCACTGCATGTGTTACTTGGTCATCAGATTCAGAGTCTTCCTCCCTCTCTTCAAGTTGCTGGATAATGTTAAACAGCGTTTGATAGGAGTAAGCCAGGACCCAGCACAATGCTGCAAACTGTCGCTTTCCGGCATTATCAGGGTCAGGACATACAACTCTCAAACATTCTGCCAGGTTTTTAGGATTTCGCACTTGCTCAGGGGTGAAGTTCAAAACTATTGGAGGAGACAGTCGTGACAGGTATCTGCCAACATCATCCCACACACCTTGCCACTCGCCACAAGACTGTTTCGAGACAGGTTCCCAAGTAAGCTTTCTAAATAATTGACTAATCTTAGAGAGAAAATGAAACCTGTTATTCAGAATTAGAAACAGCAATACATGGGTTACAGGTGGATGTTCAAAATACTCCCAAACTGTTGTAATTAACCCACTGTGAAAGAAGGGAAAAGTACCATTCCTAATATTATTAATAGCCTGGTGTCCAGATGAGGAAAGGAAGGCAGTGTAGTTCTGAATATTCTCTAAAAGATAGTTTCCATGAGACCCAAATGATAACAGCGCAGAGCCTGAATTCCAGATTAAACCCAAGGTCAGTGCTTGGCAGCACAGCGAATTAAAAAAAATGAACACCGATTGCAGCACTTTGTCGGATCGAATATATAGGAGAAAGGAGAATATGACACGGATTGCATGACATATAATCAAAGCTATTATTAACAGGACAATGGACATGGTTACTAGCAGGTAAGTGTGTTAGTTGTACGCGTTTTAATCAATTCTATTGTTATCTCAACCCTTCGTGCCCCACGTTGGGCGCCAAAAAAAACTGTGGTGGTTTTACCGTGCTGGGCAGCTAAACCCCACAACCGCTCTCTCACTCCCCCTCTTTTTAGATGAGGAGGGGGAGAAGTAAAGCAAAGAACAACTCACGGGTTGAGATAAGGATAATTTAATTAAAGGGAAATAGTAATAATAATTAAATAAAGATTATTATGAACTAAACAATTTAACTAAAGGGAAATAAAAGGGAAAGGGGAAAAGGGAAAAGGGAGGGGGGAAAGGGAAAATAAAAAGAAGGGAGGAAAACAAACAAAATAAATGAAGGCTATGTGGAAGTGCAGAGGAAAGAAATTGCTCTTTACTTCCCACAAATGAGTGATGATTGACCACGTCCTTGAAGCAGGGCCTCAACGCACGTAGCCGGTGTTCGGGAGGAGGACCGACGTCTTCACAACGAGAGCCCACCCCTCCCCTCTTCTTCCTGTTTCCACCTTTTATTGCTGTGTGACATCACATGGTATGGAATATCCCTTTGGTTGGTTTAGGTCAGCTGCCCTAGTGATGTTTCTCTTCTCACTTTTTGCCCACCCCCTAGGAGGGTTAGAGAGAGGCCCGATGCTGTGCCACTGCTGCTCAGCAGTAGACACAACACTGGTGTGATAACACTGCTATTCCAGCTACAAGTGCAGAGTACAGCACTGTATGGGCTGCTGCAGGGAAAGTTAACATTCCAGCCAGACCCAGTACAGCATCATCACAGCATCATTACTGCATCATCACATCATCATCACAGAATCACGATAGTGTCATCACAGCGTCATCACTGCATCATCACAGCGTCATCTCAGCATCATCAGAGACTCATCACAGCGTCATCACTGCATCAGCACTGCATCACCACAGTATCATCACAGCATCATCACAAAATTATAAGAGCGTCATCACAGCGTTATTACTGCATCATCACAGCATCAATAGAGCATCATCACAGCGTCATCACAGCGTTATCACAGCGTCATCACAGCATCACGACATCATCATCACAGCTTCACGACAGTGTCATGAGAGCGTCTTCACAGCATCATCACTACATCATCACAGCATCATCACTGCGTCATCAGAGCATCATCACAAAATCATCACAGCGTCATTACTGCATCATCACTGCATCATCACAGCGTCATCACCGCATCATCACTGCATTGTCACAACATCATGGCGTCATAATAACTGCATCATAACAGCATGATCAAAGCATCATCACAGCGTCATCACAGCGTCATAACTGCATAAACACTGCATCATCAAAGAACCATCACAGCATCATCACAGCGTCATAACAGCATCATCAGAGCATCATCACATCGTCATCACATCGTCATCAAAGAATCTTCACAGCATCATCGCTATGTCATCATAGCATCATCATAATATTATCACAGCTTCATCACAGCGTCATAACGACATCATCACTGCATCATCACAGCATCATCATTATTGCTTCATGACTGCATCATTACAGCATCATCAGAGCAGAATCAGTGCGTCGTCACAGCATCATTACTGCATCACCACATCACCACTGTGTTATCGCAGCGTCATCACAGCATCATCACAACATCATCACAGAATCATCACAGCATCATTGCAGCATCATCACATCATCATCACAGCGTCATCACAACATCATCGTAGCATCATCATGCATCATCACAGCATCATTACTGCATCATCACAGCATCATCACAGCATCATCACTGCATCATCACTGAATAATCACAGCATCATCACTGCATCATCACGGCATCGTTACAGCATCGTCATATCATCATAACTGCATCATCACAACAACATAACAAAATCATCAAAGCATCATCACAGCATCATCACCGCGTCATCACAGCGTCATAACTGCATCGTCACTGCATCTAAACTGCATCATCACAAAATCATCACTGCATCACATCATAATCACAACATCATCAAAGCGTCATCACAGCATCATCACTGCGTTATCACAGCATCATCTCAGCATCATCACAGTATCATTACTGCTTATTCACTGCATCATCACAACATCATCACAGCGTCATTACAGTGTCATAAATGCATCATCACAGTGTCATCAAAGCGTCCTAACTGCATAATCACTGCATCATCGCAGCTTCATCACAGCATCATGACAGCGTCATCACAGCATCAAAAATGCATAATCACTTCATCCTCACATCATCATCATAGCATCATAGCTGCATAATCATAGAGTCATCACAGCATCATCACTACATCATCAAATTGTCATCACTGTATCATCACAGCATCATCATAGCATCATCACTGCATAATCACAGTGTCATAACAGCATCATTACAACACCATGACTACGTCATCACAGCATCACGACAGCGTCATTACAGTGTCATCACAGCATCATCACTGCATTATCACAACATCATCACAACATCATCACTGCGTCATCAGAGCGTCATCACTACATAATCACTTCTTACTCAGTGAATCATCACTGCATCATCACATCATCACAGCATCATCTCAGCATAATCACAGTATCATCACAGCGTCATCACTACATCATCAATGCATCATCACTGCATCATCACAGCATCATCACTGCATCATCACAGCATCATCAGAGCATCATCACAACATCATCACAGAGTCATCACAGCATCATCACTGCATAATCACTGCATCATCACAGCATCCTCACAGCATCAATACAGCGTCATCACAACGTCAACAATGCATCATTACAGCATCATCTCAGTATAGTCACAGCATAATCACTGCATAATCACTGCATCATCATATCGTCATCACTGCATCATCACTGCATCATCACAGCACCATCACAGCATCATTACTTCAGAATCACTGCATCATCACAGCATCATAGCTGCATAATCACAGCATCATCACATCATCATCGCATAGTCATCACAGCGTCATCACTGCATCATCACAGCATCATCACAGCATCATTACTGCAGAATCACTGCATCATCACAGCATCCTCACAGCAACATCGCAGCATCATCACAGCATCATCGCATCATCATCACAGTGTCATGACAGCATCATCACTGCATAATCACCGCATAATCACAGCATCATCACAGCATAATCACAGTATCATCACAGCGTCATCACTACATCATCACTGCATCATCACAGAATCATCACTGCGTCATCACAGCATCATCAGAGCATCATCACAGCATCATCACAGCATAATCACAGTATCATCACAACATCATCACTACATCATCACTGCATCATCACAGAATCATCACTGCGTCATCACAGCATCATCAGAGCATCATCATAGCATCATCACATCATCATCACAGAATCATCACTGTGTCATCACAGCATCATCAGAGCATCATCACATCATCATCACAACATCATCAGTTTCATGTCAGCATCATCACTGCATAATCACTGCATCATCACTGCATCATCACAGAATCATCACTGCGTCATCACAGCATCATCTCAGCATAATCACAGCATCATCACATCATCATCTCAGCATCATTACTGCTTTCTCACTGCATCATCATAGCATCATCACATCATCATCACAACATCATCAGTTTCATGTCAGCATCATCACTGCATAATCACTGCATCATCACAGCATCCTCACAGCATCAACACAGCGTCATCACAGCGTCATCAATGCATCATTACAGCATCATCTCAGTATAGTCACAGAATTATTACAGCATAATCACTGCATCATCATATCATCACTGCATCATCACAGCACCATCACAGCATCATTACTTCAGAATCACTGCATCATCACAGCATCCTCACAGCAACATCGCAGCATCATCACAGCATCATCACACTGTCATGACAGCATCATCACTGCATAATCACTGCATAATCTCCGCATAATCACAGCATCATCACATCATCATCACAATATCATCACAGCGTCATCACTACACATCACTGCATCATCACTACATCATCACAGCATCATCACTTCGTCATCATCAGAGCATCATCACAGCATCATCACTGCATCCTCACTGCATCATGAGTGCATCATCATCACAGCATCATAACTGCATCATCAAAGCATCATCTCGGCATAATCACAATGTCATAAATACATCATCACTCCATCATCACAGCATTATCACATCATCATCACAACGTTTTCAGTGTCATCACAGCATCATAACAACGTCATCAAACTGTCATCACAGCATCATCACCAAATCATCACAGAATCATCACAGCATCATTACTGCATCATCACAGCATCTTTGCATCGTCATCAGAGCATCACCACTGCATCATCACATCATCATCTCAGCATCATCACAGCATCATTACTGCTTACTCACTGCATCATCACAGCGTCATGACAGTGTCATCACTGCATCATAACATCATAGCTTCATCATCAGAACATTATCACAGCATCATCACTGCATCATCACATCATCATTATAGCATCTTCACTGTCATCAATACATCATCACAGCATCATCACATCATTATCACAACATCATCAGTGTCATCTCAGCATCATCACTGCATCATGACTGCATCATAGCAGCATAATCACAGCATCATCACAGAATCATCACAGCATCATCATAAGGTCATCACAGCATCATCACTACGTCATCAGATTGTAATCACAGCATCATCACAGTGTCCTCACTGAATCATCACTGCACCATCACTGCAACATCACAGCATCATCTCAGCATCATCATGGCATCATTACTGCATCATCACTGCTTACTCACTGCATCATCACAGCATCATCTCAGCATCATCACAGAATCATTTCTGCATAATCACTGCATTTTCACAGCGTCATCACAGTATCATCACTGCATCATCACAGTGTCATCACAGCATCATCAAAGCATCACGACAGCGTCATCTCACCATCACAACAGCGTCATCAAAGCATCATCACTGCATCATCACAGCATCATCTCAGCATCATCACAGAATCATTTCTGCATAATCACTGCATCATCATAGTGTCATCACAGTATATTCACTGCATCATCACATCATCACAGTGTCATCACAGAATCATCACTGAATCATCCAAGCATCATCCAAGCATCATCACAGCACCACCAATGCATCATCACAGTATCATCACTGCATAATCACTGCATCATCACCGCATCATCACTGCATCAACACTGCATCATTGCTGCATCATCACATCATTGTCACAGTATCATCAAAATATCATCACAGCATCATCACACCATCATAACAACATCATCACAGCGTCATCACAGTATCGTAAATGCATCATCACAGAATCATCACTGAATCATCATAGCATCTTCATATCATCATCACAATATCATCACAGCATCATCACTGCATCATCACAGCATCATCACTGCATAATCACTGCATCATCACCACATCATCACAGCATCATCACTGCATAATCACTGCATCATCACAGCATCATCACATCGTCATCAAAACATCATTACAAGTATCAACACAACATAATCACAGTGTCATCACAGCATCATCATTGCATCCTTACTGCATGATCACAGCATCTCCGCATCGTAATCACATCATCATCACTGACTCCTCACTGAATCATCACTGTACCATCACTGCATCATCAGAGCATAATCTGAGCATAATCTCAGCATAATCACAGCATCATCACAGAATCATCACAGCATCATTACTGCATCGTCATCAGAGCATCACCACTGCATCATCACTACATCATCACATCATCATCACAGCATTTTAGCTACATAATCACAGAATCATCATAGCGTAACGACAGCATCATCACAACATCATTACAGCATCATCACAGCGTCATCGTAACATCATGACTGTATCATCACAGCATCATCACAGCATCACCGCAGCGTCATCACTGCATCATCACAGCATCATCACAGCATCATCACGGCATCGTTACAGCATCGTCATATCATCATAACTGCATCATCACAACAACATAACAAAATCATCAAAGCATCGTCACAGCATCATCACCGCGTCATCACAGCGTCATAACTGCATCGTCACTGCATCTAAACTGCATCATCACAAAATCATCACAGCTTCATCACTGCAGCATCACAGCATCATCAAAGCATCATCGCAGCATCATCACATCATCATCACTGCATCATCACAGAATCATTACTGTTTACTCACTGCGGCATCACAGCATTATCACGGTGTCATAACTGCATCATCACTGCACCATTACTGCATCATCACAGTGTCATCTCAGCATCATCACAGCATCATTACTGCCTAATCATTGCATTATCACAACGTCATCACAGTATCATCAGTGCATCATCACAGCATCATTACTGCATCATCACATCATCATCACAGAATCACGATAGTGTCATCACAGCGTCATCACTGCATCATCACAGCGTCATCTCAGCATCATCAGAGACTCATCACAGCGTCATCACTGCATCAGCACTGCATCACCACAGTATCATCACAGCATCATCACAAAATTATAAGAGCGTCATCACAGCGTTATTACTGCATCATCACAGCATCAATAGAGCATCATCACAGCGTCATCACAGCGTTATCACAGCGTCATCACAGCATCACGACATCATCATCACAGCTTCACGACAGTGTCATGAGAGCGTCTTCACAGCATCATCACTACATCATCACAGCATCATCACTGCGTCATCAGAGCATCATCACAAAATCATCACAGCGTCATTACTGCATCATCACTGCATCATCACAGCGTCATCACCGCATCATCACTGCATTGTCACAACATCATGGCGTCATAATAACTGCATCATAACAGCATGATCAAAGCATCATCACAGCGTCATCACAGCGTCATAACTGCATAAACACTGCATCATCAAAGAACCATCACAGCATCATCACAGCGTCATAACAGCATCATCAGAGCATCATCACATCGTCATCACATCGTCATCAAAGAATCTTCACAGCATCATCGCTATGTCATCATAGCATCATCATAATATTATCACAGCTTCATCACAGCGTCATAACAACATCATCACTGCATCATCACAGCATCATCATTATTGCATCATGACTGCATCATTACAGCATCATCAGAGCAGAATCAGTGCGTCGTCACAGCATCATTACTGCATCACCACATCATCACTGTGTTATCGCAGCATCATCACAGCATCATCACAACATCATCACAGAATCATCACAGCATCATTGCAGCATCATCACATCATCATCACAGCGTCATCACAACATCATCGTAGCATCATCATGCATCATCACAGCATCATTACTGCATCATCACAGCATCATCACAGCATCATCACTGCATCATCACTGAATAATCACAGCATCATCACTGCATCATCACGGCATCGTTACAGCATCGTCATATCATCATAACTGCATCATCACAACAACATAACAAAATCATCAAAGCATCATCACAGCATCATCACCGCGTCATCACAGCGTCATAACTGCATCGTCACTGCATCTAAACTGCATCATCAAAAAATCATCACTGCATCACATCATAATCACAACATCATCAAAGCGTCATCACAGCATCATCACTGCGTTATCACAGCATCATCTCAGCATCATCACAGTATCATTACTGCTTATTCACTGCATCATCACAACATCATCACAGCGTCATTACAGTGTCATAAATGCATCATCACAGTGTCATCAAAGCGTCCTAACTGCATAATCACTGCATCATCGCAGCTTCATCACAGCATCATGACAGCGTCATCACAGCATCAAAAATGCATAATCACTTCATCCTCACATCATCATCATAGCATCATAGCTGCATAATCATAGAGTCATCACAGCATCATCACTACATCATCAAATTGTCATCACTGTATCATCACAGCATCATCATAGCATCATCACTGCATAATCACAGTGTCATAACAGCATCATTACAACACAATGACTACGTCATCACAGCATCACGACAGCGTCATTACAGTGTCATCACAGCATCATCACTGCATTATCACAACATCATCACAACATCATCACTGCGTCATCACAACATCATCACAGAGTCATCACAGCGTCATCAATGCATCATCACTGCATCATCACAGCATCATCACTGCATCATCACAGCATCATCAGAGCATCATCACAGCATCATCACAACATCATCACAGAGTCATCACAGCATCATCACTGCATAATCACTGCATCATCACAGCATCCTCACAGCATCAATACAGCGTCATCACAACGTCAACAATGCATCATTACAGCATCATCTCAGTATAGTCACAGCATAATCACTGCATAATCACTGCATCATCATATCGTCATCACTGCATCATCACTGCATCATCACAGCACCATCACAGCATCATTACTGCAGAATCACTGCATCATCACAGCATCATAGCTGCATAATCACAGCATCATCACATCATCATCGCATAGTCATCACAGCGTCATCACTGCATCATCACAGCATCATCACAGCATCATTACTGCAGAATCACTGCATCATCACAGCATCCTCACAGCAACATCGCAGCATCATCACAGCATCATCACATCATCATCACAGTGTCATGACAGCATCATCACTGCATAATCACCGCATAATCACAGCATCATCACAGCATAATCACAGTATCATCACAGCGTCATCACTACATCATCACTGCATCATCACAGAATCATCACTGCGTCATCACAGCATCATCAGAGCATCATCACAGCATCATCACAGCATAATCACTGCATCATCACCACATCATCACAACATCATCACTGCATAATCACTGCATCATCACAGCATCATCACATCGTCATCAAAACATCATTACAAGTATCAACACAACATAATCACAGTGTCATCACAGCATCATCATTGCATCCTTACTGCATGATCACAGCATCTCCGCATCGTAATCACATCATCATCACTGACTCCTCACTGAATCATCACTGTACCATCACTGCATCATCAGAGCATAATCTGAGCATAATCTCAGCATAATCACAGCATCATCACAGAATCATCACAGCATCATTACTGCATCATCACAGCATCTTTGCATCGTCATCAGAGCATCACCACTGCATCATCACTACATCATCACATCATCATCACAGCATTTTAGCTACATAATCACAGAATCATCATAGCGTAACGACAGCATCATCACAACATCATTACAGCATCATCACAGCGTCATCGTAACATCATGACTGTATCATCACAGCATCATCACAGCATCACCGCAGCGTCATCACTGCATCATCACAGCATCATCACAGCATCATCACGGCATCGTTACAGCATCGTCATATCATCATAACTGCATCATCACAACAACATAACAAAATCATCAAAGCATCGTCACAGCATCATCACCGCGTCATCACAGCGTCATAACTGCATCGTCACTGCATCTAAACTGCATCATCACAAAATCATCACAGCTTCATCACTGCAGCATCACAGCATCATCAAAGCATCATCGCAGCATCATCACATCATCATCACTGCATCATCACAGAATCATTACTGTTTACTCACTGCGGCATCACAGCATTATCACGGTGTCATAACTGCATCATCACTGCACCATTACTGCATCATCACAGTGTCATCTCAGCATCATCACAGCATCATTACTGCCTAATCATTGCATTATCACAACGTCATCACAGTATCATCAGTGCATCATCACAGCATCATTACTGCATCATCACATCATCATCACAGAATCACGATAGTGTCATCACAGCGTCATCACTGCATCATCACAGCGTCATCTCAGCATCATCAGAGACTCATCACAGCGTCATCACAGCATCACGACATCATCATCACAGCTTCACGACAGTGTCATGAGAGCGTCTTCACAGCATCATCACTACATCATCACAGCATCATCACTGCGTCATCAGAGCATCATCACAAAATCATCACAGCGTCATTACTGCATCATCACTGCATCATCACAGCGTCATCACCGCATCATCACTGCATTGTCACAACATCATGGCGTCATAATAACTGCATCATAACAGCATGATCAAAGCATCATCACAGCGTCATCACAGCGTCATAACTGCATAAACACTGCATCATCAAAGAACCATCACAGCATCATCACAGCGTCATAACAGCATCATCAGAGCATCATCACATCGTCATCACATCGTCATCAAAGAATCTTCACAGCATCATCGCTATGTCATCATAGCATCATCATAATATTATCACAGCTTCATCACAGCGTCATAACAACATCATCACTGCATCATCACAGCATCATCATTATTGCATCATGACTGCATCATTACAGCATCATCAGAGCAGAATCTGTGCGTCGTCACAGCATCATTACTGCATCACCACATCACCACTGTGTTATCGCAGCGTCATCACAGCATCATCACAACATCATCACAGAATCATCACAGCATCATTGCAGCATCATCACATCATCATCACAGCGTCATCACAACATCATCGTAGCATCATCATGCATCATCACAGCATCATTACTGCATCATCACAGCATCATCACAGCATCATCACTGCATCATCACTGAATAATCACAGCATCATCACTGCATCATCACGGCATCGTTACAGCATCGTCATATCATCATAACTGCATCATCACAACAACATAACAAAATCATCAAAGCATCATCACAGCATCATCACCGCGTCATCACAGCGTCATAACTGCATCGTCACTGCATCTAAACTGCATCATCACAAAATCATCACTGCATCACATCATAATCACAACATCATCAAAGCGTCATCACAGCATCATCACTGCGTTATCACAGCATCATCTCAGCATCATCACAGTATCATTACTGCTTATTCACTGCATCATCACAACATCATCACAGCGTCATTACAGTGTCATAAATGCATCATCACAGTGTCATCAAAGCGTCCTAACTGCATAATCACTGCATCATCGCAGCTTCATCACAGCATCATGACAGCGTCATCACAGCATCAAAAATGCATAATCACTTCATCCTCACATCATCATTATAGCATCATAGCTGCATAATCATAGAGTCATCACAGCATCATCACTACATCATCAAATTGTCATCACTGTATCATCACAGCATCATCATAGCATCATCACTGCATAATCACAGTGTCATAACAGCATCATTACAACACCACGTCATCACAGCATCACGACAGCGTCATTACAGTGTCATCACAGCATCATCACTGCATTATCACTACATCATCACAACATCATCACTGCGTCATCAGAGCGTCATCACTACATAATCACTTCTTACTCAGTGAATCATCACTGCATCATCACATCATCACATCATCATCTCAGCATAATCACAGTATCATCACAGCGTCATCACTACATCATCAATGCATCATCACTGCATCATCACAGAATCATCACTGCGTCATCACAGCATCATCAGAGCATCATCACAGCATCATCACATCGTCATCAAAACATCATTACAAGTATCAACACAACATAATCACAGTGTCATCACAGCATCATCATTGCATCCTTACTGCATGATCACAGCATCTCCGCATCGTAATCACATCATCATCACTGACTCCTCACTGAATCATCACTGTACCATCACTGCATCATCAGAGCATAATCTGAGCATAATCTCAGCATAATCACAGCATCATCACAGAATCATCACAGCATCATTACTGCATCATCACAGCATCTTTGCATCGTCATCAGAGCATCACCACTGCATCATCACTACATCATCACATCATCATCACAGCATTTTAGCTACATAATCACAGAATCATCATAGCGTAACGACAGCATCATCACAACATCATTACAGCATCATCACAGCGTCATCGTAACATCATGACTGTATCATCACAGCATCATCACAGCATCACCGCAGCGTCATCACTGCATCATCACAGCATCATCACAGCATCATCACGGCATCGTTACAGCATCGTCATATCATCATAACTGCATCATCACAACAACATAACAAAATCATCAAAGCATCATCACAGCATCATCACCGCGTCATCACAGCGTCATAACTGCATCGTCACTGCATCTAAACTGCATCATCACAAAATCATCACTGCATCACATCATAATCACAACATCATCAAAGCGTCATCACAGCATCATCACTGCGTTATCACAGCATCATCTCAGCATCATCACAGTATCATTACTGCTTATTCACTGCATCATCACAACATCATCACAGCGTCATTACAGTGTCATAAATGCATCATCACAGTGTCATCAAAGCGTCCTAACTGCATAATCACTGCATCATCGCAGCTTCATCACAGCATCATGACAGCGTCATCACAGCATCAAAAATGCATAATCACTTCATCCTCACATCATCATTATAGCATCATAGCTGCATAATCATAGAGTCATCACAGCATCATCACTACATCATCAAATTGTCATCACTGTATCATCACAGCATCATCATAGCATCATCACTGCATAATCACAGTGTCATAACAGCATCATTACAACACCACGTCATCACAGCATCACGACAGCGTCATTACAGTGTCATCACAGCATCATCACTGCATTATCACAACATCATCACAACATCATCACTGCGTCATCAGAGCGTCATCACTACATAATCACTTCTTAGTGAATCATCACTGCATCATCACATCATCACAGCATCATCTCAGCATAATCACAGTATCATCACAGCGTCATCACTACATCATCAATGCATCATCACTGCATCATCACAGAATCATCACTGCGTCATCACAGCATCATCAGAGCATCATCACAGCATCATCACATCATCATCACAGAATCATCACTGCGTCATCACAGCATCATCAGAGCATCATCACATCATCATCACAACATCATCAGTTTCATGTCAGCATCATCACTGCATCATCACTGCATCATCACAGCATCCTCACAGCATCAACACAGCGTCATCACAGCGTCATCAATGCATCATTACAGCATCATCTCAGTATAGTCACAGAATTATTACAGCATAATCACTGCATCATCATATCATCACTGCATCATCACTGCATCATCACAGCACCATCACAGCATCATTACTTCAGAATCACTGCATCATCACAGCATCCTCACAGCAACATCGCAGCATCATCACAGCATCATCACACTGTCATGACAGCATCATCACTGCATAATCACTGCATAATCTCCGCATAATCACAGCATCATCACATCATCATCACAATATCATCACAGCGTCATCACTACACATCACTGCATCATCACTACATCATCACAGCATCATCACTTCGTCATCATCAGAGCATCATCACAGCATCATCACTGCATCCTCACTGCATCATGAGTGCATCATCATCACAGCATCATAACTGCATCATCAAAGCATCATCTCGGCATAATCACAATGTCATAAATACATCATCACTCCATCATCACAGCATTATCACATCATCATCACAACGTTTTCAGTGTCATCACAGCATCATAACAACGTCATCAAACTGTCATCACAGCATCATCACCAAATCATCACAGAATCATCACAGCATCATTACTGCATCATCACAGCATCTTTGCATCGTCATCAGAGCATCACCACTGCATCATCACATCATCATCTCAGCATCATCACAGCATCATTACTGCTTACTCACTGCATCATCACAGCGTCATGACAGTCATCACTGCATCATAACATCATAGCTTCATCATCAGAACATTATCACAGCATCATCACTGCATCATCACATCATCATTATAGCATCTTCACTGTCATCAATACATCATCACAGCATCATCACATCATTATCACAGCATCATCAGTGTCATCTCAGCATCATCACTGCATCATGACTGCATCATAGCAGCATAATCACAGCATCATCACAGAATCATCACAGCATCATCACAGAATCATCACAGCATCATCACTACGTCATCAGATTGTAATCACAGCATCATCACAGTGTCCTCACTGAATCATCACTGCACCATCACTGCAACATCACAGCATCATCTCAGCATCATCATGGCATCATTACTGCATCATCACTGCTTACTCACTGCATCATCACAGCATCATCTCAGCATCATCACAGAATCATTTCTGCATAATCACTGCATTTTCACAGCGTCATCACAGTATCATCACTGCATCATCACAGTGTCATCACAGCATCATCAAAGCATCACGACAGCGTCATCTCACCATCACGACAGCGTCATCAAAGCATCATCACTGCATCATAACAACATCATCTCAGCATCATCACAGAATCATTTCTGCATAATCACTGCATCATCATAGTGTCATCACAGTATATTCACTGCATCATCACATCATCACAGTGTCATCACAGAATCATCACTGAATCATCCAAGCATCATCCAAGCATCATCACAGCACCACCAATGCATCATCACAGTATCATCACTGCATAATCACTGCATCATCACCGCATCATCACATCATCAACACTGCTTCATTGCTGCATCATCACATCATTGTCACAGTATCATCAAAATATCATCACAGCATCATCACACCATCATAACAACATCATCACAGCGTCATCACAGTATCGTAAATGCATCATCACAGAATCATCACTGAATCATCATAGCATCTTCATATCATCATCACAATATCATCACAGCATCATCACTGCATCATCACAGCATCATCACTGCATAATCACTGCATCATCACCACATCATCACAGCATCATCACTGCATAATCACTGCATCATCACAGCATCATCACATCGTCATCAAAACATCATTACAAGTATCAACACAACATAATCACAGTGTCATCACAGCATCATCATTGCATCCTTACTGCATGATCACAGCATCTCCGCATCGTAATCACATCATCATCACTGACTCCTCACTGAATCATCACTGTACCATCACTGCATCATCAGAGCATAATCTGAGCATAATCTCAGCATAATCACAGCATCATCACAGAATCATCACAGCATCATTACTGCATCATCACAGCATCTTTGCATCGTCATCAGAGCATCACCACTGCATCATCACTACATCATCACATCATCATCACAGCATTTTAGCTACATAATCACAGAATCATCATAGCGTAACGACAGCATCATCACAACATCATTACAGCATCATCACAGCGTCATCGTAACATCATGACTGTATCATCACAGCATCATCACAGCATCACCGCAGCGTCATCACTGCATCATCACAGCATCATCACAGCATCATCACGGCATCGTTACAGCATCGTCATATCATCATAACTGCATCATCACAACAACATAACAAAATCATCAAAGCATCGTCACAGCATCATCACCGCGTCATCACAGCGTCATAACTGCATCGTCACTGCATCTAAACTGCATCATCACAAAATCATCACAGCTTCATCACTGCAGCATCACAGCATCATCAAAGCATCATCGCAGCATCATCACATCATCATCACTGCATCATCACAGAATCATTACTGTTTACTCACTGCGGCATCACAGCATTATCACGGTGTCATAACTGCATCATCACTGCACCATTACTGCATCATCACAGTGTCATCTCAGCATCATCACAGCATCATTACTGCCTAATCATTGCATTATCACAACGTCATCACAGTATCATCAGTGCATCATCACAGCATCATTACTGCATCATCACATCATCATCACAGAATCACGATAGTGTCATCACAGCGTCATCACTGCATCATCACAGCGTCATCTCAGCATCATCAGAGACTCATCACAGCGTCATCACTGCATCAGCACTGCATCACCACAGTATCATCACAGCATCATCACAAAATTATAAGAGCGTCATCACAGCGTTATTACTGCATCATCACAGCATCAATAGAGCATCATCACAGCGTCATCACAGCGTTATCACAGCGTCATCACAGCATCATCACAGCATCACGACATCATCATCACAGCTTCACGACAGTGTCATGAGAGCGTCTTCACAGCATCATCACTACATCATCACAGCATCATCACTGCGTCATCAGAGCATCATCACAAAATCATCACAGCGTCATTACTGCATCATCACTGCATCATCACAGCGTCATCACCGCATCATCACTGCATTGTCACAACATCATGGCGTCATAATAACTGCATCATAACAGCATGATCAAAGCATCATCACAGCGTCATCACAGCGTCATAACTGCATAAACACTGCATCATCAAAGAACCATCACAGCATCATCACAGCGTCATAACAGCATCATCAGAGCATCATCACATCGTCATCACATCGTCATCAAAGAATCTTCACAGCATCATCGCTATGTCATCATAGCATCATCATAATATTATCACAGCTTCATCACAGCGTCATAACAACATCATCACTGCATCATCACAGCATCATCATTATTGCATCATGACTGCATCATTACAGCATCATCAGAGCAGAATCAGTGCGTCGTCACAGCATCATTACTGCATCACCACATCATCACTGTGTTATCGCAGCGTCATCACAGCATCATCACAACATCATCACAGAATCATCACAGCATCATTGCAGCATCATCACATCATCATCACAGCGTCATCACAACATCATCGTAGCATCATCATGCATCATCACAGCATCATTACTGCATCATCACAGCATCATCACAGCATCATCACTGCATCATCACTGAATAATCACGGCATCATCACTGCATCATCACGGCATCGTTACAGCATCGTCATATCATCATAACTGCATCATCACAACAACATAACAAAATCATCAAAGCATCATCACAGCATCATCACCGCGTCATCACAGCGTCATAACTGCATCGTCACTGCATCTAAACTGCATCATCACAAAATCATCACTGCATCACATCATAATCACAACATCATCAAAGCGTCATCACAGCATCATCACTGCGTTATCACAGCATCATCTCAGCATCATCACAGTATCATTACTGCTTATTCACTGCATCATCACAACATCATCACAGCGTCATTACAGTGTCATAAATGCATCATCACAGTGTCATCAAAGCGTCCTAACTGCATAATCACTGCATCATCGCAGCTTCATCACAGCACCATGACAGCGTCATCACAGCATCAAAAATGCATAATCACTTCATCCTCACATCATCATCATAGCATCATAGCTGCATAATCATAGAGTCATCACAGCATCATCACTACATCATCAAATTGTCATCACTGTATCATCACAGCATCATCATAGCATCATCACTGCATAATCACAGTGTCATAACAGCATCATTACAACACCATGACTACGTCATCACAGCATCACGACAGCGTCATTACAGTGTCATCACAGCATCATCACTGCATTATCACAACATCATCACAACATCATCACTGCGTCATCAGAGCGTCATCACTACATAATCACTTCTTACTCAGTGAATCATCACTGCATCATCACATCATCACAGCATCATCTCAGCATAATCACAGTATCATCACAGCGTCATCACTACATCATCAATGCATCATCACTGCATCATCACAGCATCATCACTGCATCATCACAGCATCATCAGAGCATCATCACAGCATCATCACAACATCATCACAGAGTCATCACAGCATCATCACTGCATAATCACTGCATCATCACAGCATCCTCACAGCATCAATACAGCGTCATCACAACGTCAACAATGCATCATTACAGCATCATCTCAGTATAGTCACAGCATAATCACTGCATAATCACTGCATCATCATATCGTCATCACTGCATCATCACTGCATCATCACAGCACCATCACAGCATCATTACTTCAGAATCACTGCATCATCACAGCATCATAGCTGCATAATCACAGCATCATCACATCATCATCGCATAGTCATCACAGTGTCATCACTGCATCATCACAGCATCATCACAGCATCATTACTGCAGAATCACTGCATCATCACAGCATCCTCACAGCAACATCGCAGCATCATCACAGCATCATCACATCATCATCACAGTGTCATGACAGCATCATCACTGCATAATCACCGCATAATCACAGCATCATCACAGCATAATCACAGTATCATCACAGCATCATCACTACATCATCACTGCATCATCACAGAATCATCACTGCGTCATCACAGCATCATCAGAGCATCATCATAGCATCATCACATCATCATCACAGAATCATCACTGCGTCATCACAGCATCATCAGAGCATCATCACAGCATCATCACAGCATAATCACAGTATCATCACAGCATCATCACTGCATCATCACTGCATCATCACAGAATCATCACTGCGTCATCACAGCATCATCAGAGCATCATCATAGCATCATCACATCATCATCACAGAATCATCACTGTGTCATCACAGCATCATCAGAGCATCATCACATCATCATCACAACATCATCAGTTTCATGTCAGCATCATCACTGCATAATCACTGCATCATCACTGCATCATCACAGAATCATCACTGCGTCATCACAGCATCATCTCAGCATAATCACAGCATCATCACATCATCATCTCAGCATCATTACTGCTTACTCACTGCATCATCATAGCATCATCACATCATCATCACAACATCATCAGTTTCATGTCAGCATCATCACTGCATAATCACTGCATCATCACAGCATCCTCACAGCATCAACACAGCGTCATCACAGCGTCATCAATGCATCATTACAGCATCATCTCAGTATAGTCACAGAATTATTACAGCATAATCACTGCATCATCATATCATCACTGCATCATCACAGCACCATCACAGCATCATTACTTCAGAATCACTGCATCATCACAGCATCCTCACAGCAACATCGCAGCATCATCACAGCATCATCACACTGTCATGACAGCATCATCACTGCATAATCACTGCATAATCTCCGCATAATCACAGCATCATCACATCATCATCACAATATCATCACAGCGTCATCACTACACATCACTGCATCATCACTACATCATCACAGCATCATCACTTCGTCATCATCAGAGCATCATCACAGCATCATCACTGCATCCTCACTGCATCATGAGTGCATCATCATCACAGCATCATAACTGCATCATCAAAGCATCATCTCGGCATAATCACAATGTCATAAATACATCATCACTCCATCATCACAGCATTATCACATCATCATCACAACGTTTTCAGTGTCATCACAGCATCATAACAACGTCATCAAACTGTCATCACAGCATCATCACCAAATCATCACAGAATCATCACAGCATCATTACTGCATCATCACAGCATCTTTGCATCGTCATCAGAGCATCACCACTGCATCATCACATCATCATCTCAGCATCATCACAGCATCATTACTGCTTACTCACTGCATCATCACAGCGTCATGACAGTGTCATCACTGCATCATAACATCATAGCTTCATCATCAGAACATTATCACAGCATCATCACTGCATCATCACATCATCATTATAGCATCTTCACTGTCATCAATACATCATCACAGCATCATCACATCATTATCACAACATCATCAGTGTCATCTCAGCATCATCACTGCATCATGACTGCATCATAGCAGCATAATCACAGCATCATCACAGAATCATCACAGCATCATCATAAGGTCATCACAGCATCATCACTACGTCATCAGATTGTAATCACAGCATCATCACAGTGTCCTCACTGAATCATCACTGCACCATCACTGCAACATCACAGCATCATCTCAGCATCATCATGGCATCATTACTGCATCATCACTGCTTACTCACTGCATCATCACAGCATCATCTCAGCATCATCACAGAATCATTTCTGCATAATCACTGCATTTTCACAGCGTCATCACAGTATCATCACTGCATCATCACAGTGTCATCACAGCATCATCAAAGCATCACGACAGCATCATCTCACCATCACGACAGCGTCATCAAAGCATCATCACTGCATCATAACAACATCATCTCAGCATCATCACAGAATCATTTCTGCATAATCACTGCATCATCATAGTGTCATCACAGTATATTCACTGCATCATCACATCATCACAGTGTCATCACAGAATCATCACTGAATCATCCAAGCATCATCCAAGCATCATCACAGCACCACCAATGCATCATCACAGTATCATCACTGCATAATCACTGCATCATCACCGCATCATCACATCATCAACACTGCATCATTGCTGCATCATCACATCATTGTCACAGTATCATCAAAATATCATCACAGCATCATCACACCATCATAACAACATCATCACAGCGTCATCACAGTATCGTAAATGCATCATCACAGAATCATCACTGAATCATCATAGCATCTTCATATCATCATCACAATATCATCACAGCATCATCACTGCATCATCACAGCATCATCACTGCATAATCACTGCATCATCACCACATCATCACAGCATCATCACTGCATAATCACTGCATCATCACAGCATCATCACATCGTCATCAAAACATCATTACAAGTATCAACACAACATAATCACAGTGTCATCACAGCATCATCATTGCATCCTTACTGCATGATCACAGCATCTCCGCATCGTAATCACATCATCATCACTGACTCCTCACTGAATCATCACTGTACCATCACTGCATCATCAGAGCATAATCTGAGCATAATCTCAGCATAATCACAGCATCATCACAGAATCATCACAGCATCATTACTGCATCGTCATCAGAGCATCACCACTGCATCATCACTACATCATCACATCATCATCACAGCATTTTAGCTACATAATCACAGAATCATCATAGCGTAACGACAGCATCATCACAACATCATTACAGCATCATCACAGCGTCATCGTAACATCATGACTGTATCATCACAGCATCATCACAGCATCACCGCAGCGTCATCACTGCATCATCACAGCATCATCACAGCATCATCACGGCATCGTTACAGCATCGTCATATCATCATAACTGCATCATCACAACAACATAACAAAATCATCAAAGCATCATCACAGCATCATCACCGCGTCATCACAGCGTCATAACTGCATCGTCACTGCATCTAAACTGCATCATCACAAAATCATCACAGCTTCATCACTGCAGCATCACAGCATCATCAAAGCATCATCGCAGCATCATCACATCATCATCACTGCATCATCACAGAATCATTACTGTTTACTCACTGCGGCATCACAGCATTATCACGGTGTCATAACTGCATCATCACTGCACCATTACTGCATCATCACAGTGTCATCTCAGCATCATCACAGCATCATTACTGCCTAATCATTGCATTATCACAACGTCATCACAGTATCATCAGTGCATCATCACAGCATCATTACTGCATCATCACATCATCATCACAGAATCACGATAGTGTCATCACAGCGTCATCACTGCATCATCACAGCGTCATCTCAGCATCATCAGAGACTCATCACAGCGTCATCACTGCATCAGCACTGCATCACCACAGTATCATCACAGCATCATCACAAAATTATAAGAGCGTCATCACAGCGTTATTACTGCATCATCACAGCATCAATAGAGCATCATCACAGCGTCATCACAGCGTTATCACAGCGTCATCACAGCATCACGACATCATCATCACAGCTTCACGACAGTGTCATGAGAGCGTCTTCACAGCATCATCACTACATCATCACAGCATCATCACTGCGTCATCAGAGCATCATCACAAAATCATCACAGCGTCATTACTGCATCATCACTGCATCATCACAGCGTCATCACCGCATCATCACTGCATTGTCACAACATCATGGCGTCATAATAACTGCATCATAACAGCATGATCAAAGCATCATCACAGCGTCATCACAGCGTCATAACTGCATAAACACTGCATCATCAAAGAACCATCACAGCATCATCACAGCGTCATAACAGCATCATCAGAGCATCATCACATCGTCATCACATCGTCATCAAAGAATCTTCACAGCATCATCGCTATGTCATCATAGCATCATCATAATATTATCACAGCTTCATCACAGCGTCATAACAACATCATCACTGCATCATCACAGAATCATTACTGTTTACTCACTGCGGCATCACAGCATTATCACGGTGTCATAACTGCATCATCACTGCACCATTACTGCATCATCACAGTGTCATCTCAGCATCATCACAGCATCATTACTGCCTAATCATTGCATTATCACAACGTCATCACAGTATCATCAGTGCATCATCACAGCATCATTACTGCATCATCACATCATCATCACAGAATCACGATAGTGTCATCACAGCGTCATCACTGCATCATCACAGCGTCATCTCAGCATCATCAGAGACTCATCACAGCGTCATCACTGCATCATCACTGCATCACCACAGTATCATCACAGCATCATCACAAAATTATAAGAGCGTCATCACAGCGTTATTACTGCATCATCACAGCATCAATAGAGCATCATCACAGCGTCATCACAGCGTTATCACAGCGTCATCACAGCATCACGACATCATCATCACAGCTTCACGACAGTGTCATGAGAGCGTCTTCACAGCATCATCACTACATCATCACAGCATCATCACTGCGTCATCAGAGCATCATCACAAAATCATCACAGCGTCATTACTGCATCATCACTGCATCATCACAGCGTCATCACCGCATCATCACTGCATTGTCACAACATCATGGCGTCATAATAACTGCATCATAACAGCATGATCAAAGCATCATCACAGCGTCATCACAGCGTCATAACTGCATAAACACTGCATCATCAAAGAACCATCACAGCATCATCACAGCGTCATAACAGCATCATCAGAGCATCATCACATCGTCATCACATCGTCATCAAAGAATCTTCACAGCATCATCGCTATGTCATCATAGCATCATCATAATATTATCACAGCTTCATCACAGCGTCATAACAACATCATCACTGCATCATCACAGCATCATCATTATTGCATCATGACTGCATCATTACAGCATCATCAGAGCAGAATCAGTGCGTCGTCACAGCATCATTACTGCATCACCACATCATCACTGTGTTATCGCAGCGTCATCACAGCATCATCACAACATCATCACAGAATCATCACAGCATCATTGCAGCATCATCACATCATCATCACAGCGTCATCACAACATCATCGTAGCATCATCATGCATCATCACAGCATCATTACTGCATCATCACAGCATCATCACAGCATCATCACTGCATCATCACTGAATAATCACAGCATCATCACAGCA
Organism: Clangula hyemalis; assembly: GCA_963989345.1. The sequence continues at coordinate 280,547 of OZ022440.1, forward strand.
TCATCACGGCATCGTTACAGCATCGTCATATCATCATAACTGCATCATCACAACAACATAACAAAATCATCAAAGCATCATCACAGCATCATCACCGCGTCATCACAGCGTCATAACTGCATCGTCACTGCATCTAAACTGCATCATCAAAAAATCATCACTGCATCACATCATAATCACAACATCATCAAAGCGTCATCACAGCATCATCACTGCGTTATCACAGCATCATCACTGCGTTATCACAGTATCATTACTGCTTATTCACTGCATCATCACAACATCATCACAGCGTCATTACAGTGTCATAAATGCATCATCACAGTGTCATCAAAGCGTCCTAACTGCATAATCACTGCATCATCGCAGCTTCATCACAGCATCATGACAGCGTCATCACAGCATCAAAAATGCATAATCACTTCATCCTCACATCATCATCATAGCATCATAGCTGCATAATCATAGAGTCATCACAGCATCATCACTACATCATCAAATTGTCATCACTGTATCATCACAGCATCATCATAGCATCATCACTGCATAATCACAGTGTCATAACAGCATCATTACAACACCATGACTACGTCATCACAGCATCACGACAGCGTCATTACAGTGTCATCACAGCATCATCACTGCATTATCACAACATCATCACAACATCATCACTGCGTCATCACAACATCATCACAGAGTCATCACAGCGTCATCAATGCATCATCACTGCATCATCACAGCATCATCACTGCATCATCACAGCATCATCAGAGCATCATCACAGCATCATCACAACATCATCACAGAGTCATCACAGCATCATCACTGCATAATCACTGCATAATCACAGCATCCTCACAGCATCAATACAGCGTCATCACAACGTCAACAATGCATCATTACAGCATCATCTCAGTATAGTCACAGCATAATCACTGCATAATCACTGCATCATCATATCGTCATCACTGCATCATCACTGCATCATCACAGCACCATCACAGCATCATTACTGCAGAATCACTGCATCATCACAGCATCATAGCTGCATAATCACAGCATCATCACATCATCATCGCATAGTCATGACAGCGTCATCACTGCATCATCACAGCATCATCACAGCATCATTACTGCAGAATCACTGCATCATCACAGCATCCTCACAGCAACATCGCAGCATCATCACAGCATCATCACATCATCATCACAGTGTCATGACAGCATCATCACTGCATAATCACCGCATAATCACAGCATCATCACAGCATAATCACAGTATCATCACAGCGTCATCACTACATCATCACTGCATCATCACAGAATCATCACTGCGTCATCACAGCATCATCAGAGCATCATCACAGCATCATCACAGCATAATCACTGCATCATCACCACATCATCACAACATCATCACTGCATAATCACTGCATCATCACAGCATCATCACATCGTCATCAAATCATCATTACAAGTATCAACACAACATAATCACAGTGTCATCACAGCATCATCATTGCATCCTTACTGCATGATCACAGCATCTCCGCATCGTAATCACATCATCATCACTGACTCCTCACTGAATCATCACTGTACCATCACTGCATCATCAGAGCATAATCTGAGCATAATCTCAGCATAATCACAGCATCATCACAGAATCATCACAGCATCATTACTGCATCATCACAGCATCTTTGCATCGTCATCAGAGCATCACCACTGCATCATCACTACATCATCACATCATCATCACAGCATTTTAGCTACATAATCACAGAATCATCATAGCGTAACGACAGCATCATCACAACATCATTACAGCATCATCACAGCATCATCGTAACATCATGACTGTATCATCACAGCATCATCACAGCATCACCGCAGCGTCATCACTGCATCATCACAGCATCATCACAGCATCATCACGGCATCGTTACAGCATCGTCATATCATCATAACTGCATCATCACAACAACATAACAAAATCATCAAAGCATCGTCACAGCATCATCACCGCGTCATCACAGCGTCATAACTGCATCGTCACTGCATCTAAACTGCATCATCACAAAATCATCACAGCTTCATCACTGCAGCATCACAGCATCATCAAAGCATCATCGCAGCATCATCACATCATCATCACTGCATCATCACAGAATCATTACTGTTTACTCACTGCGGCATCACAGCATTATCACGGTGTCATAACTGCATCATCACTGCACCATTACTGCATCATCACAGTGTCATCTCAGCATCATCACAGCATCATTACTGCCTAATCATTGCATTATCACAACGTCATCACAGTATCATCAGTGCATCATCACAGCATCATTACTGCATCATCACATCATCATCACAGAAGCACGATAGTGTCATCACAGCGTCATCACTGCATCATCACAGCGTCATCTCAGCATCATCAGAGACTCATCACAGCGTCATCACAGCATCACGACATCATCATCACAGCTTCACGACAGTGTCATGAGAGCGTCTTCACAGCATCATCACTACATCATCACAGCATCATCACTGCGTCATCAGAGCATCATCACAAAATCATCACAGCGTCATTACTGCATCATCACTGCATCATCACAGCGTCATCACCGCATCATCACTGCATTGTCACAACATCATGGCGTCATAATAACTGCATCATAACAGCATGATCAAAGCATCATCACAGCGTCATCACAGCGTCATAACTGCATAAACACTGCATCATCAAAGAACCATCACAGCATCATCACAGCGTCATAACAGCATCATCAGAGCATCATCACATCGTCATCACATCGTCATCAAAGAATCTTCACAGCATCATCGCTATGTCATCATAGCATCATCATAATATTATCACAGCTTCATCACAGCGTCATAACAACATCATCACTGCATCATCACAGCATCATCATTATTGCATCATGACTGCATCATTACAGCATCATCAGAGCAGAATCTGTGCGTCGTCACAGCATCATTACTGCATCACCACATCACCACTGTGTTATCGCAGCGTCATCACAGCATCATCACAACATCATCACAGAATCATCACAGCATCATTGCAGCATCATCACATCATCATCACAGCGTCATCACAACATCATCGTAGCATCATCATGCATCATCACAGCATCATTACTGCATCATCACAGCATCATCACAGCATCATCACTGCATCATCACTGAATAATCACAGCATCATCACTGCATCATCACGGCATCGTTACAGCATCGTCATATCATCATAACTGCATCATCACAACAACATAACAAAATCATCAAAGCATCATCACAGCATCATCACCGCGTCATCACAGCGTCATAACTGCATCGTCACTGCATCTAAACTGCATCATCACAAAATCATCACTGCATCACATCATAATCACAACATCATCAAAGCGTCATCACAGCATCATCACTGCGTTATCACAGCATCATCTCAGCATCATCACAGTATCATTACTGCTTATTCACTGCATCATCACAACATCATCACAGCGTCATTACAGTGTCATAAATGCATCATCACAGTGTCATCAAAGCGTCCTAACTGCATAATCACTGCATCATCGCAGCTTCATCACAGCATCATGACAGCGTCATCACAGCATCAAAAATGCATAATCACTTCATCCTCACATCATCATCATAGCATCATAGCTGCATAATCATAGAGTCATCACAGCATCATCACTACATCATCAAATTGTCATCACTGTATCATCACAGCATCATCATAGCATCATCACTGCATAATCACAGTGTCATAACAGCATCATTACAACACCATGACTACGTCATCACAGCATCACGACAGCGTCATTACAGTGTCATCACAGCATCATCACTGCATTATCACAACATCATCACAACATCATCACTGTGTCATCAGAGCGTCATCACTACATAATCACTTCTTACTCAGTGAATCATCACTGCATCATCACATCATCATCACAGCATTTTAGCTACATAATCACAGAATCATCACAGCGTCATCACTACATCATCAATGCATCATCACTGCATCATCACAGAATCATCACTGCGTCATCACAGCATCATCAGAGCATCATCACAGCATCATCACATCATCATCACAGAATCATCACTGCGTCATCACAGCATCATCATAGCATCATCACATCATCATCACAACATCATCAGTTTCATGTCAGCATCATCACTGCATCATCACTGCATCATCACAGCATCCTCACAGCATCAACACAGCGTCATCACAGCGTCATCAATGCATCATTACAGCATCATCTCAGTATAGTCACAGAATTATTACAGCATAATCACTGCATCATCATATCATCACTGCATCATCACTGCATCATCACAGCACCATCACAGCATCATTACTTCAGAATCACTGCATCATCACAGCATCCTCACAGCAACATCGCAGCATCATCACAGCATCATCACACTGTCATGACAGCATCATCACTGCATAATCACTGCATAATCTCCGCATAATCACAGCATCATCACATCATCATCACAATATCATCACAGCGTCATCACTACACATCACTGCATCATCACTACATCATCACAGCATCATCACTTCGTCATCATCAGAGCATCATCACAGCATCATCACTGCATCCTCACTGCATCATGAGTGCATCATCATCACAGCATCATAACTGCATCATCAAAGCATCATCTCGGCATAATCACAATGTCATAAATACATCATCACTCCATCATCACAGCATTATCACATCATCATCACAACGTTTTCAGTGTCATCACAGCATCATAACAATGTCATCAAACTGTCATCACAGCATCATCACCAAATCATCACAGAATCATCACAGCATCATTACTGCATCATCACAGCATCTTTGCATCGTCATCAGAGCATCACCACTGCATCATCACATCATCATCTCAGCATCATCACAGCATCATTACTGCTTACTCACTGCATCATCACAGCGTCATGACAGTGTCATCACTGCATCATAACATCATAGCTTCATCATCAGAACATTATCACAGCATCATCACTGCATCATCACATCATCATTATAGCATCTTCACTGTCATCAATACATCATCACAGCATCATCACATCATTATCACAACATCATCAGTGTCATCTCAGCATCATCACTGCATCATGACTGCATCATAGCAGCATAATCACAGCATCATCACAGAATCATCACAGCATCATCATAAGGTCATCACAGCATCATCACTACGTCATCAGATTGTAATCACAGCATCATCACAGTGTCCTCACTGAATCATCACTGCACCATCACTGCAACATCACAGCATCATCTCAGCATCATCATGGCATCATTACTGCATCATCACTGCTTACTCACTGCATCATCACAGCATCATCTCAGCATCATCACAGAATCATTTCTGCATAATCATTGCATTTTCACAGCGTCATCACAGTATCATCACTGCATCATCACAGTGTCATCACAGCATCATCAAAGCATCACGACAGCGTCATCTCACCATCACGACAGCGTCATCAAAGCATCATCACTGCATCATAACAACATCATCTCAGCATCATCACAGAATCATTTCTGCATAATCACTGCATCATCATAGTGTCATCACAGTATATTCACTGCATCATCACATCATCACAGTGTCATCACAGAATCATCACTGAATCATCCAAGCATCATCCAAGCATCATCACAGCACCACCAATGCATCATCACAGTATCATCACTGCATAATCACTGCATCATCACCGCATCATCACATCATCAACACTGCATCATTGCTGCATCATCACATCATTGTCACAGTATCATCAAAATATCATCACAGCATCATCACACCATCATAACAACATCATCACAGCGTCATCACAGTATCGTAAATGCATCATCACAGAATCATCACTGAATCATCATAGCATCTTCATATCATCATCACAATATCATCACAGCATCATCACTGCATCATCACAGCATCATCACTGCATAATCACTGCATCATCACAGCATCATCACAGCATCATCACTGCATAATCACTGCATCATCACAGCATCATCACATCGTCATCAAAACATCATTACAAGTATCAACACAACATAATCACAGTGTCATCACAGCATCATCATTGCATCCTTACTGCATGATCACAGCATCTCCGCATCGTAATCACATCATCATCACTGACTCCTCACTGAATCATCACTGTACCATCACTGCATCATCAGAGCATAATCTGAGCATAATCTCAGCATAATCACAGCATCATCACAGAATCATCACAGCATCATTACTGCATCATCACAGCATCTTTGCATCGTCATCAGAGCATCACCACTGCATCATCACTACATCATCACATCATCATCACAGCATTTTAGCTACATAATCACAGAATCATCATAGCGTAACGACAGCATCATCACAACATCATTACAGCATCATCACAGCGTCATCGTAACATCATGACTGTATCATCACAGCATCATCACAGCATCACCGCAGCGTCATCACTGCATCATCACAGCATCATCACAGCATCATCACGGCATCGTTACAGCATCGTCATATCATCATAACTGCATCATCACAACAACATAACAAAATCATCAAAGCATCGTCACAGCATCATCACCGCGTCATCACAGCGTCATAACTGCATCGTCACTGCATCTAAACTGCATCATCACAAAATCATCACAGCTTCATCACTGCAGCATCACAGCATCATCAAAGCATCATCGCAGCATCATCACATCATCATCACTGCATCATCACAGAATCATTACTGTTTACTCACTGCGGCATCACAGCATTATCACGGTGTCATAACTGCATCATCACTGCACCATTACTGCATCATCACAGTGTCATCTCAGCATCATCACAGCATCATTACTGCCTAATCATTGCATTATCACAACGTCATCACAGTATCATCAGTGCATCATCACAGCATCATTACTGCATCATCACATCATCATCACAGAATCACGATAGTGTCATCACAGCGTCATCACTGCATCATCACAGCGTCATCTCAGCATCATCAGAGACTCATCACAGCGTCATCACTGCATCACCACAGTATCATCACAGCATCATCACAAAATTATAAGAGCGTCATCACAGCGTTATTACTGCATCATCACAGCATCAATAGAGCATCATCACAGCGTCATCACAGCGTTATCACAGCGTCATCACAGCATCACGACATCATCATCACAGCTTCACGACAGTGTCATGAGAGCGTCTTCACAGCATCATCACTACATCATCACAGCATCATCACTGCGTCATCAGAGCATCATCACAAAATCATCACAGCGTCATTACTGCATCATCACTGCATCATCACAGCGTCATCACCGCATCATCACTGCATTGTCACAACATCATGGCGTCATAATAACTGCATCATAACAGCATGATCAAAGCATCATCACAGCGTCATCACAGCGTCATAACTGCATAAACACTGCATCATCAAAGAACCATCACAGCATCATCACAGCGTCATAACAGCATCATCAGAGCATCATCACATCGTCATCACATCGTCATCAAAGAATCTTCACAGCATCATCGCTATGTCATCATAGCATCATCATAATATTATCACAGCTTCATCACAGCGTCATAACAACATCATCACTGCATCATCACAGCATCATCATTATTGCATCATGACTGCATCATTACAGCATCATCAGAGCAGAATCAGTGCGTCGTCACAGCATCATTACTGCATCACCACATCACCACTGTGTTATCGCAGCGTCATCACAGCATCATCACAACATCATCACAGAATCATCACAGCATCATTGCAGCATCATCACATCATCATCACAGCGTCATCACAACATCATCGTAGCATCATCATGCATCATCACAGCATCATTACTGCATCATCACAGCATCATCACTGCATCATCACTGAATAATCACAGCATCATCACTGCATCATCACGGCATCGTTACAGCATCGTCACAGCATCGTCATATCATCATAACTGCATCATCACAACAACATAACAAAATCATCAAAGCATCATCACAGCATCATCACCACGTCATCACAGCGTCATAACTGCATCGTCACTGCATCTAAACTGCATCATCAAAAAATCATCACTGCATCACATCATAATCACAACATCATCAAAGCGTCATCACAGCATCATCACTGCGTTATCACAGCATCATCTCAGCATCATCACAGTATCATTACTGCTTATTCACTGCATCATCACAACATCATCACAGCGTCATTACAGTGTCATAAATGCATCATCACAGTGTCATCAAAGCGTCCTAACTGCATAATCACTGCATCATCGCAGCTTCATCACAGCATCATGACAGCGTCATCACAGCATCAAAAATGCATAATCACTTCATCCTCACATCATCATCATAGCATCATAGCTGCATAATCATAGAGTCATCACAGCATCATCACTACATCATCAAATTGTCATCACTGTATCATCACAGCATCATCATAGCATCATCACTGCATAATCACAGTGTCATAACAGCATCATTACAACACCATGACTACGTCATCACAGCATCACGACAGCGTCATTACAGTGTCATCACAGCATCATCACTGCATTATCACAACATCATCACAACATCATCACTGCGTCATCAGAGCGTCATCACTACATAATCACTTCTTACTCAGTGAATCATCACTGCATCATCACATCATCACAGCATCATCTCAGCATAATCACAGTATCATCACAGCGTCATCACTACATCATCAATGCATCATCACTGCATCATCACAGCATCATCACTGCATCATCACAGCATCATCAGAGCATCATCACAGCATCATCACAACATCATCACAGAGTCATCACAGCATCATCACTGCATAATCACTGCATCATCACAGCATCCTCACAGCATCAATACAGCGTCATCACAACGTCAACAATGCATCATTACAGCATCATCTCAGTATAGTCACAGCATAATCACTGCATAATCACTGCATCATCATATCGTTATCACTGCATCATCACTGCATCATCACAGCACCATCACAGCATCATTACTGCAGAATCACTGCATCATCACAGCATCATAGCTGCATAATCACAGCATCATCACATCATCATCGCATAGTCATCACAGCGTCATCACTGCATCATCACAGCATCATCACAGCATCATTACTGCAGAATCACTGCATCATCACTGCATCCTCACAGCAACATCGCAGCATCATCACAGCATCATCGCATCATCATCACAGTGTCATGACAGCATCATCACTGCATAATCACAGTATCATCACAGCGTCATCACTACATCATCACTGCATCATCACAGAATCATCACTGCGTCATCACAGCATCATCAGAGCATCATCACAGCATCATCACAGCATAATCACAGTATCATCACTGCATCATCACAGAATCATCACTGCGTCATCACAGCATCATCAGAGCATCATCACAGCATCATCACATCATCATCTCAGCATCATTACTGCTTACTCACTGCATCATCATAGCATCATCACATCATCATCACAACATCATCAGTTTCATGTCAGCATCATCACTGCATAATCACTGCATCATCACAGCATCCTCACAGCATCAACACAGCGTCATCACAGCGTCATCAATGCATCATTACAGCATCATCTCAGTATAGTCACAGAATTATTACAGCATAATCACTGCATCATCATATCATCACTGCATCATCACAGCACCATCACAGCATCATTACTTCAGAATCACTGCATCATCACAGCATCCTCACAGCAACATCGCAGCATCATCACAGCATCATCACACTGTCATGACAGCATCATCACTGCATAATCACTGCATAATCTCCGCATAATCACAGCATCATCACATCATCATCACAATATCATCACAGCGTCATCACTACACATCACTGCATCATCACTACATCATCACAGCATCATCACTTCGTCATCATCAGAGCATCATCACAGCATCATCACTGCATCCTCACTGCATCATGAGTGCATCATCATCACAGCATCATAACTGCATCATCAAAGCATCATCTCGGCATAATCACAATGTCATAAATACATCATCACTCCATCATCACAGCATTATCACATCATCATCACAACGTTTTCAGTGTCATCACAGCATCATAACAACGTCATCAAACTGTCATCACAGCATCATCACCAAATCATCACAGAATCATCACAGCATCATTACTGCATCATCACAGCATCTTTGCATCGTCATCAGAGCATCACCACTGCATCATCACATCATCATCTCAGCATCATCACTGCTTACTCACTGCATCATCACAGCGTCATGACAGTGTCATCACTGCATCATAACATCATAGCTTCATCATCAGAACATTATCACAGCATCATCACTGCATCATCACATCATCATTATAGCATCTTCACTGTCATCAATACATCATCACAGCATCATCACATCATTATCACAGCATCATCAGTGTCATCTCAGCATCATCACTGCATCATGACTGCATCATAGCAGCATAATCACAGCATCATCACAGAATCATCACAGCATCATCATAAGGTCATCACAGCATCATCACTACGTCATCAGATTGTAATCACAGCATCATCACAGTGTCCTCACTGAATCATCACTGCACCATCACTGCACCATCACAGCATCATCTCAGCATCATCATGGCATCATTACTGCATCATCACTGCTTACTCACTGCATCATCACAGCATCATCTCAGCATCATCACAGAATCATTTCTGCATAATCACTGCATTTTCACAGCGTCATCACAGTATCATCACTGCATCATCACAGTGTCATCACAGCATCATCAAAGCATCACGACAGCGTCATCTCACCATCACGACAGCGTCATCAAAGCATCATCACTGCATCATAACAACATCATCTCAACATCATCACAGAATCATTTCTGCATAATCACTGCATCATCATAGTGTCATCACAGTATATTCACTGCATCATCACATCATCACAGTGTCATCACAGAATCATCACTGAATCATCCAAGCATCATCCAAGCATCATCACAGCACCACCAATGCATCATCACAGTATCATCACTGCATAATCACTGCATCATCACCGCATCATCACTGCATCAACACTGCATCATTGCTGCATCATCACATCATTGTCACAGTATCATCAAAATATCATCACAGCATCATCACACCATCATAACAACATCATCACAGCGTCATCACAGTATCGTAAATGCATCATCACAGAATCATCACTGAATCATCATAGCATCTTCATATCATCATCACAATATCATCACAGCATCATCACTGCATCATCACAGCATCATCACTGCATAATCACTGCATCATCACCACATCATCACAGCATCATCACTGCATAATCACTGCATCATCACAGCATCATCACATCGTCATCAAAACATCATTACAAGTATCAACACAACATAATCACAGTGTCATCACAGCATCATCATTGCATCCTTACTGCATGATCACAGCATCTCCGCATCGTAATCACATCATCATCACTGACTCCTCACTGAATCATCACTGTACCATCACTGCATCATCAGAGCATAATCTGAGCATAATCTCAGCATAATCACAGCATCATCACAGAATCATCACAGCATCATTACTGCATCATCACAGCATCTTTGCATCGTCATCAGAGCATCACCACTGCATCATCACTACATCATCACATCATCATCACAGCATTTTAGCTACATAATCACAGAATCATCATAGCGTAACGACAGCATCATCACAACATCATTACAGCATCATCACAGCGTCATCGTAACATCATGACTGTATCATCACAGCATCATCACAGCATCACCGCAGCGTCATCACTGCATCATCACAGCATCATCACAGCATCATCACGGCATCGTTACAGCATCGTCATATCATCATAACTGCATCATCACAACAACATAACAAAATCATCAAAGCATCGTCACAGCATCATCACCGCGTCATCACAGCGTCATAACTGCATCGTCACTGCATCTAAACTGCAGCATCACAGCATCATCAAAGCATCATCGCAGCATCATCACATCATCATCACTGCATCATCACAGAATCATTACTGTTTACTCACTGCGGCATCACAGCATTATCACGGTGTCATAACTGCATCATCACTGCACCATTACTGCATCATCACAGTGTCATCTCAGCATCATCACAGCATCATTACTGCCTAATCATTGCATTATCACAACGTCATCACAGTATCATCAGTGCATCATCACAGCATCATTACTGCATCATCACATCATCATCACAGAATCACGATAGTGTCATCACAGCGTCATCACTGCATCATCACAGCGTCATCTCAGCATCATCAGAGACTCATCACAGCGTCATCACTGCATCATCACTGCATCACCACAGTATCATCACAGCATCATCACAAAATTATAAGAGCGTCATCACAGCGTTATTACTGCATCATCACAGCATCAATAGAGCATCATCACAGCGTCATCACAGCGTTATCACAGCGTCATCACAGCATCACGACATCATCATCACAGCTTCACGACAGTGTCATGAGAGCGTCTTCACAGCATCATCACTACATCATCACAGCATCATCACTGCGTCATCAGAGCATCATCACAAAATCATCACAGCGTCATCACAGCGTCATAACTGCATAAACACTGCATCATCAAAGAACCATCACAGCATCATCACAGCGTCATAACAGCATCATCAGAGCATCATCACATCGTCATCACATCGTCATCAAAGAATCTTCACAGCATCATCGCTATGTCATCATAGCATCATCATAATATTATCACAGCTTCATCACAGCGTCATAACAACATCATCACTGCATCATCACAGCATCATCATTATTGCATCATGACTGCATCATTACAGCATCATCAGAGCAGAATCAGTGCGTCGTCACAGCATCATTACTGCATCACCACATCATCACTGTGTTATCGCAGCGTCATCACAGCATCATCACAACATCATCACAGAATCATCACAGCATCATTGCAGCATCATCACATCATCATCACAGCGTCATCACAACATCATCGTAGCATCATCATGCATCATCACAGCATCATTACTGCATCATCACAGCATCATCACAGCATCATCACTGCATCATCACTGAATAATCACAGCATCATCACTGCATCATCACGGCATCGTTACAGCATCGTCATATCATCATAACTGCATCATCACAACAACATAACAAAATCATCAAAGCATCATCACAGCATCATCACCGCGTCATCACAGCGTCATAACTGCATCGTCACTGCATCTAAACTGCATCATCAAAAAATCATCACTGCATCACATCATAATCACAACATCATCAAAGCGTCATCACAGCATCATCACTGCGTTATCACAGCATCATCTCAGCATCATCACAGTATCATTACTGCTTATTCACTGCATCATCACAACATCATCACAGCGTCATTACAGTGTCATAAATGCATCATCACAGTGTCATCAAAGCGTCCTAACTGCATAATCACTGCATCATTGCAGCTTCATCACAGCATCATGACAGCGTCATCACAGCATCAAAAATGCATAATCACTTCATCCTCACATCATCATCATAGCATCATAGCTGCATAATCATAGAGTCATCACAGCATCATCACTACATCATCAAATTGTCATCACTGTATCATCACAGCATCATCATAGCATCATCACTGCATAATCACAGTGTCATAACAGCATCATTACAACACCATGACTACGTCATCACAGCATCACGACAGCGTCATTACAGTGTCATCACAGCATCATCACTGCATTATCACAACATCATCACAACATCATCACTGCGTCATCAGAGCGTCATCACTACATAATCACTTCTTACTCAGTGAATCATCACTGCATCATCACATCATCACAGCATCATCTCAGCATAATCACAGTATCATCACAGCGTCATCACTACATCATCAATGCATCATCACAGCATCATCACAGCATCATCACAGCATCATCAGAGCATCATCACAGCATCATCACAACATCATCACAGAGTCATCACAGCATCATCACTGCATAATCACTGCATCATCACAGCATCCTCACAGCATCAATACAGCGTCATCACAACGTCAACAATGCATCATTACAGCATCATCTCAGTATAGTCACAGCATAATCACTGCATAATCACTGCATCATCATATCGTCATCACTGCATCATCACTGCATCATCACAGCACCATCACAGCATCATTACTGCAGAATCACTGCATCATCACAGCATCATAGCTGCATAATCACAGCATCATCACATCATCATCGCATAGTCATCACAGCGTCATCACTGCATCATCACAGCATCATCACAGCATCATTACTGCAGAATCACTGCATCATCACAGCATCCTCACAGCAACATCGCAGCATCATCACAGCATCATCGCATCATCATCACAGTGTCATGACAGCATCATCACTGCATAATCACCGCATAATCACAGCATCATCACAGCATAATCACAGTATCATCACAGCGTCATCACTACATCATCACTGCATCATCACAGAATCATCACTGCGTCATCACAGCATCATCAGAGCATCATCACAGCATCATCACAGCATAATCACAGTATCATCACAGCATCATCACTACATCATCACTGCATCATCACAGAATCATCACTGCGTCATCACAGCATCATCAGAGCATCATCACAGCATCATCACATCATCATCTCAGCATCATTACTGCTTACTCACTGCATCATCATAGCATCATCAGAGCATCATCACAACATCATCAGTTTCATGTCAGCATCATCACTGCATAATCACTGCATCATCACAGCATCCTCACAGCATCAACACAGCGTCATCACAGCGTCATCAATGCATCATTACAGCATCATCTCAGTATAGTCACAGAATTATTACAGCATAATCACTGCATCATCATATCATCACTGCATCATCACTGCATCATCACTGCATCATCACAGCACCATCACAGCATCATTACTTCAGAATCACTGCATCATCACAGCATCCTCACAGCAACATCGCAGCATCATCACAGCATCATCACACTGTCATGACAGCATCATCACTGCATAATCACTGCATAATCTCCGCATAATCACAGCATCATCACATCATCATCACAATATCATCACAGCGTCATCACTACACATCACTGCATCATCACTACATCATCACAGCATCATCACTTCGTCATCATCAGAGCATCATCACAGCATCATCACTGCATCCTCACTGCATCATGAGTGCATCATCATCACAGCATCATAACTGCATCATCAAAGCATCATCTCGGCATAATCACAATGTCATAAATACATCATCACTCCATCATCACAGCATTATCACATCATCATCACAACGTTTTCAGTGTCATCACAGCATCATAACAACGTCATCAAACTGTCATCACAGCATCATCACCAAATCATCACAGAATCATCACAGCATCATTACTGCATCATCACAGCATCTTTGCATCGTCATCAGAGCATCACCACTGCATCATCACATCATCATCTCAGCATCATCACAGCATCATTACTGCTTACTCACTGCATCATCACAGCGTCATGACAGTGTCATCACTGCATCATAACATCATAGCTTCATCATCAGAACATTATCACAGCATCATCACTGCATCATCACATCATCATTATAGCATCTTCACTGTCATCAATACATCATCACAGCATCATCACATCATTATCACAGCATCATCAGTGTCATCTCAGCATCATCACTGCATCATGACTGCATCATAGCAGCATAATCACAGCATCATCACAGAATCATCACAGCATCATCATAAGGTCATCACAGCATCATCACTACGTCATCACATTGTAATCACAGCATCATCACAGTGTCCTCACTGAATCATCACTGCACCATCACTGCAACATCACAGCATCATCTCAGCATCATCATGGCATCATTACTGCATCATCACTGCTTACTCACTGCATCATCACAGCATCATCTCAGCATCATCACAGAATCATTTCTGCATAATCATTGCATTTTCACAGCGTCATCACAGTATCATCACTGCATCATCACAGTGTCATCACAGCATCATCAAAGCATCACGACAGCGTCATCTCACCATCACGACAGCGTCATCAAAGCATCATCACTGCATCATAACAACATCATCTCAGCATCATCACAGAATCATTTCTGCATAATCACTGCATCATCATAGTGTCATCACAGTATATTCACTGCATCATCACATCATCACAGTGTCATCACAGAATCATCACTGAATCATCCAAGCATCATCCAAGCATCATCACAGCACCACCAATGCATCATCACAGTATCATCACTGCATAATCACTGCATCATCACCGCATCATCACTGCGTCATCACCGCATCATCACATCATCAACACTGCATCATTGCTGCATCATCACATCATTGTCACAGTATCATCAAAATATCATCACAGCATCATCACACCATCATAACAACATCATCACAGCGTCATCACAGTATCGTAAATGCATCATCACAGAATCATCACTGAATCATCATAGCATCTTCATATCATCATCACAATATCATCACAGCATCATCACTGCATCATCACAGCATCATCACTGCATAATCACTGCATCATCACCACATCATCACAGCATCATCACTGCATAATCACTGCATCATCACAGCATCATCACATCGTCATCAAAACATCATTACAAGTATCAACACAACATAATCACAGTGTCATCACAGCATCATCATTGCATCCTTACTGCATGATCACAGCATCTCCGCATCGTAATCACATCATCATCACTGACTCCTCACTGAATCATCACTGTACCATCACTGCATCATCAGAGCATAATCTGAGCATAATCTCAGCATAATCACAGCATCATCACAGAATCATCACAGCATCATTACTGCATCATCACAGCATCTTTGCATCGTCATCAGAGCATCACCACTGCATCATCACTACATCATCACATCATCATCACAGCATTTTAGCTACATAATCACAGAATCATCATAGCGTAACGACAGCATCATCACAACATCATTACAGCATCATCACAGCGTCATCGTAACATCATGACTGTATCATCACAGCATCATCACAGCATCACCGCAGCGTCATCACTGCATCATCACAGCATCATCACAGCATCATCACGGCATCGTTACAGCATCGTCATATCATCATAACTGCATCATCACAACAACATAACAAAATCATCAAAGCATCGTCACAGCATCATCACCGCGTCATCACAGCGTCATAACTGCATCGTCACTGCATCTAAACTGCATCATCACAAAATCATCACAGCTTCATCACTGCAGCATCACAGCATCATCAAAGCATCATCGCAGCATCATCACATCATCATCACTGCATCATCACAGAATCATTACTGTTTACTCACTGCGGCATCACAGCATTATCACGGTGTCATAACTGCATCATCACTGCACCATTACTGCATCATCACAGTGTCATCTCAGCATCATCACAGCATCATTACTGCCTAATCATTGCATTATCACAACGTCATCACAGTATCATCAGTGCATCATCACAGCATCATTACTGCATCATCACATCATCATCACAGAATCACGATAGTGTCATCACAGCGTCATCACTGCATCATCACAGCGTCATCTCAGCATCATCAGAGACTCATCACAGCGTCATCACTGCATCATCACTGCATCACCACAGTATCATCACAGCATCATCACAAAATTATAAGAGCGTCATCACAGCGTTATTACTGCATCATCACAGCAGCAATAGAGCATCATCACAGCGTCATCACAGCGTTATCACAGCGTCATCACAGCATCACGACATCATCATCACAGCTTCACGACAGTGTCATGAGAGCGTCTTCACAGCATCATCACTACATCATCACAGCATCATCACTGCGTCATCAGAGCATCATCACAAAATCATCACAGCGTCATTACTGCATCATCACTGCATCATCACAGCGTCATCACCGCATCATCACTGCATTGTCACAACATCATGGCGTCATAATAACTGCATCATAACAGCATGATCAAAGCATCATCACAGCGTCATCACAGCGTCATAACTGCATAAACACTGCATCATCAAAGAACCATCACAGCATCATCACAGCGTCATAACAGCATCATCAGAGCATCATCACATCGTCATCACATCGTCATCAAAGAATCTTCACAGCATCATCGCTATGTCATCATAGCATCATCATAATATTATCACAGCTTCATCACAGCGTCATAACAACATCATCACTGCATCATCACAGCATCATCATTATTGCATCATGACTGCATCATTACAGCATCATCAGAGCAGAATCAGTGCGTCGTCACAGCATCATTACTGCATCACCACATCATCACTGTGTTATCGCAGCGTCATCACAGCATCATCACAACATCATCACAGAATCATCACAGCATCATTGCAGCATCATCACATCATCATCACAGCATCATCACAACATCATCGTAGCATCATCATGCATCATCACAGCATCCTCACAGCAACATCGCAGCATCATCGCATCATCATCACAGTGTCATGACAGCATCATCACTGCATAATCACCGCATAATCACAGCATCATCACAGCATAATCACAGTATCATCACAGCGTCATCACTACATCATCACTGCATCATCACAGAATCATCACTGCGTCATCACAGCATCATCAGAGCATCATCACAGCATCATCACAGCATCATCACAGCATCATCACATCATCATCTCAGCATCATTACTGCTTACTCACTGCATCATCATAGCATCATCACATCATCATCACAACATCATCAGTTTCATGTCAGCATCATCACTGCATCATCACAGCATCCTCACAGCATCAACACAGCGTCATCACAGCGTCATCAATGCATCATTACAGCATCATCTCAGTATAGTCACAGAATTATTACAGCATAATCACTGCATCATCATATCATCACTGCATCATCACTGCATCATCACTGCATCATCACAGCACCATCACAGCATCATTACTTCAGAATCACTGCATCATCACAGCATCCTCACAGCAACATCGCAGCATCATCACAGCATCATCACACTGTCATGACAGCATCATCACTGCATAATCACTGCATAATCTCCGCATAATCACAGCATCATCACATCATCATCACAATATCATCACAGCGTCATCACTACACATCACTGCATCATCACTACATCATCACAGCATCATCACTTTGTCATCATCAGAGCATCATCACAGCATCATCACTGCATCCTCACTGCATCATGAGTGCATCATCATCACAGCATCATAACTGCATCATCAAAGCATCATCTCGGCATAATCACAATGTCATAAATACATCATCACTCCATCATCACAGCATTATCACATCATCATCACAACGTTTTCAGTGTCATCACAGCATCATAACAACGTCATCAAACTGTCATCACAGCATCATCACCAAATCATCACAGAATCATCACAGCATCATTACTGCATCATCACAGCATCTTTGCATCGTCATCAGAGCATCACCACTGCATCATCACATCATCATCTCAGCATCATCACAGCATCATTACTGCTTACTCACTGCATCATCACAGCGTCATGACAGTGTCATCACTGCATCATAACATCATAGCTTCATCATCAGAACATTATCACAGCATCATCACTGCATCATCACATCATCATTATAGCATCTTCACTGTCATCAATACATCATCACAGCATCATCACATCATTATCACAGCATCATCAGTGTCATCTCAGCATCATCACTGCATCATGACTGCATCATAGCAGCATAATCACAGCATCATCACAGAATCATCACAGCATCATCATAAGGTCATCACAGCATCATCACTACGTCATCACATTGTAATCACAGCATCATCACAGTGTCCTCACTGAATCATCACTGCACCATCACTGCAACATCACAGCATCATCTCAGCATCATCATGGCATCATTACTGCATCATCACTGCTTACTCACTGCATCATCACAGCATCATCTCAGCATCATCACAGAATCATTTCTGCATAATCATTGCATTTTCACAGCGTCATCACAGTATCATCACTGCATCATCACAGTGTCATCACAGCATCATCAAAGCATCACGACAGCGTCATCTCACCATCACGACAGCGTCATCAAAGCATCATCACTGCATCATAACAACATCATCTCAGCATCATCACAGAATCATTTCTGCATAATCACTGCATCATCATAGTGTCATCACAGTATATTCACTGCATCATCACATCATCACAGTGTCATCACAGAATCATCACTGAATCATCCAAGCATCATCCAAGCATCATCACAGCACCACCAATGCATCATCACAGTATCATCACTGCATAGTCACTGCATCATCACCGCATCATCACATCATCAACACTGCATCATTGCTGCATCATCACATCATTGTCACAGTATCATCAAAATATCATCACAGCATCATCACACCATCATAACAACATCATCACAGCGTCATCACAGTATCGTAAATGCATCATCACAGAATCATCACTGAATCATCATAGCATCTTCATATCATCATCACAATATCATCACAGCATCATCACTGCATCATCACAGCATCATCACTGCATAATCACTGCATCATCACCACATCATCACAGCATCATCACTGCATAATCACTGCATCATCACAGCGTCATCACAGTATCGTAAATGCATCATCACAGAATCATCACTGAATCATCATAGCATCTTCATATCATCATCACAATATCATCACAGCATCATCACTGCATCATCACAGCATCATCACTGCATAATCACTGCATCATCACCACATCATCACAGCATCATCACTGCATAATCACTGCATCATCACAGCATCATCACATCGTCATCAAAACATCATTACAAGTATCAACACAACATAATCACAGTGTCATCACAGCATCATCATTGCATCCTTACTGCATGATCACAGCATCTCCGCATCGTAATCACATCATCATCACTGACTCCTCACTGAATCATCACTGTACCATCACTGCATCATCAGAGCATAATCTGAGCATAATCTCAGCATAATCACAGCATCATCACAGAATCATCACAGCATCATTACTGCATCATCACAGCATCTTTGCATCGTCATCAGAGCATCACCACTGCATCATCACTACATCATCACATCATCATCACAGCATTTTAGCTACATAATCACAGAATCATCATAGCGTAACGACAGCATCGTCACAACATCATTACAGCATCATCACAGCGTCATCGTAACATCATGACTGTATCATCACAGCATCATCACAGCATCACCGCAGTGTCATCACTGCATCATCACAGCATCATCACAGCATCATCACGGCATCGTTACAGCATCGTCATATCATCATAACTGCATCATCACAACAACATAACAAAACCATCAAAGCATCGTCACAGCATCATCACCGCGTCATCACAGCGTCATAACTGCATCTTCACTGCATCTAAACTGCATCATCACAAAATCATCACAGCTTCATCACTGCAGCATCACAGCATCATCAAAGCATCATCGCAGCATCATCACATCATCATCACTGCATCATCACAGAATCATTACTGTTTACTCACTGCGGCATCACAGCATTATCACGGTGTCATAACTGCATCATCACTGCACCATTACTGCATCATCACAGTGTCATCTCAGCATCATCACAGCATCATTACTGCCTAATCATTGCATTATCACAACGTCATCACAGTATCATCAGTGCATCATCACAGCATCATTACTGCATCATCACATCATCATCACAGAATCACGATAGTGTCATCACAGCGTCATCACTGCATCATCACAGCGTCATCTCAGCATCATCAGAGACTCATCACAGCGTCATCACTGCATCATCACTGCATCACCACAGTATCATCACAGCATCATCACAAAATTATAAGAGCGTCATCACAGCGTTATTACTGCATCATCACAGCATCAATAGAGCATCATCACAGCGTTATCACAGCGTCATCACAGCATCACGACATCATCATCACAGCTTCACGACAGTGTCATGAGAGCGTCTTCACAGCATCATCACTACATCATCACAGCATCATCACTGCGTCATCAGAGCATCATCACAAAATCATCACAGCGTCATTACTGCATCATCACTGCATCATCACAGCGTCATCACCGCATCATCACTGCATTGTCACAACATCATGGCGTCATAATAACTGCATCATAACAGCATGATCAAAGCATCATCACAGCGTCATCACAGCGTCATAACTGCATAAACACTGCATCATCAAAGAACCATCACAGCATCATCACAGCGTCATAACAGCATCATCAGAGCATCATCACATCGTCATCACATCGTCATCAAAGAATCTTCACAGCATCATCGCTATGTCATCATAGCATCATCATAATATTATCACAGCTTCATCACAGCGTCATAACAACATCATCACTGCATCATCACAGCATCATCATTATTGCATCATGACTGCATCATTACAGCATCATCAGAGCAGAATCAGTGCGTCGTCACAGCATCATTACTGCATCACCACATCATCACTGTGTTATCGCAGCGTCATCACAGCATCATCACAACATCATCACAGAATCATCACAGCATCATTGCAGCATCATCACATCATCATCACAGCGTCATCACAACATCATCGTAGCATCATCATGCATCATCACAGCATCATTACTGCATCATCACAGCATCATCACAGCATCATCACTGCATCATCACTGAATAATCACAGCATCATCACTGCATCATCACGGCATCGTTACAGCATCGTCATATCATCATAACTGCATCATCACAACAACATAACAAAATCATCAAAGCATCATCACAGCATCATCACCGCGTCATCACAGCGTCATAACTGCATCGTCACTGCATCTAAACTGCATCATCACAAAATCATCACTGCATCACATCATAATCACAACATCATCAAAGCGTCATCACAGCATCATCACTGCGTTATCACAGCATCATCTCAGCATCATCACAGTATCATTACTGCTTATTCACTGCATCATCACAACATCATCACAGCGTCATTACAGTGTCATAAATGCATCATCACAGTGTCATCAAAGCGTCCTAACTGCATAATCACTGCATCATCGCAGCTTCATCACAGCATCATGACAGCGTCATCACAGCATCAAAAATGCATAATCACTTCATCCTCACATCATCATCATAGCATCATAGCTGCATAATCATAGAGTCATCACAGCATCATCACTACATCATCAAATTGTCATCACTGTATCATCACAGCATCATCATAGCATCATCACTGCATAATCACAGTGTCATAACAGCATCATTACAACACCATGACTACGTCATCACAGCATCACGACAGCGTCATTACAGTGTCATCACAGCATCATCACTGCATTATCACAACATCATCACAACATCATCACTGCGTCATCAGAGCGTCATCACTACATAATCACTTCTTACTCAGTGAATCATCACTGCATCATCACATCATCACAGCATCATCTCAGCATAATCACAGTATCATCACAGCGTCATCACTACATCATCAATGCATCATCACTGCATCATCACAGCATCATCACTGCATCATCACAGCATCATCAGAGCATCATCACAGCATCATCACAACATCATCACAGAGTCATCACAGCATCATCACTGCATAATCACTGCATCATCACAGCATCCTCACAGCATCAATACAGCGTCATCACAACGTCAACAATGCATCATTACAGCATCATCTCAGTATAGTCACAGCATAATCACTGCATAATCACTGCATCATCATATCGTCATCACTGCATCATCACTGCATCATCACAGCACCATCACAGCATCATTACTGCAGAATCACTGCATCATCACAGCATCATAGCTGCATAATCACAGCATCATCACATCATCATCGCATAGTCATCACAGCGTCATCACTGCATCATCACAGCATCATTACTGCAGAATCACTGCATCATCACAGCATCCTCACAGCAACATCGCAGCATCATCACAGCATCATCGCATCATCATCACAGTGTCATGACAGCATCATCACTGCATAATAACCGCATAATCACAGCATCATCACAGCATAATCACAGTATCATCACAGCGTCATCACTACATCATCACTGCATCATCACAGAATCATCACTGCATCATCACAGCATCATCACAGCATAATCACAGTATCATCACAGCATCATCAGAGCATCATCACAGCATCATCACAGAATCATCACTGCGTCATCACAGAATCATCACTGCATCATCACAGCATCATCAGAGCATCATCACAGCATCATCACAGCATAATCACAGTATCATCACAGCATCATCACTACATCATCACTGCATCATCACTGCATCATCACTGCATCATCACAGCACCATCACAGCATCATTACTTCAGAATCACTGCATCATCACAGCATCCTCACAGCAACATCGCAGCATCATCACAGCATCATCACACTGTCATGACAGCATCATCACTGCATAATCACTGCATAATCTCCGCATAATCACAGCATCATCACATCATCATCACAATATCATCACAGCGTCATCACTACACATCACTGCATCATCACTACATCATCACAGCATCATCACTTCGTCATCATCAGAGCATCATCACAGCATCATCACTGCATCCTCACTGCATCATGAGTGCATCATCATCACAGCATCATAACTGCATCATCAAAGCATCATCTCGGCATAATCACAATGTCATAAATACATCATCACTCCATCATCACAGCATTATCACATCATCATCACAACGTTTTCAGTGTCATCACAGCATCATAACAACGTCATCAAACTGTCATCACAGCATCATCACCAAATCATCACAGAATCATCACAGCATCATTACTGCATCATCACAGCATCTTTGCATCGTCATCAGAGCATCACCACTGCATCATCACATCATCATCTCAGCATCATCACAGCATCATTACTGCTTACTCACTGCATCATCACAGCGTCATGACAGTGTCATCACTGCATCATAACATCATAGCTTCATCATCAGAACATTATCACAGCATCATCACTGCATCATCACATCATCATTATAGCATCTTCACTGTCATCAATACATCATCACAGCATCATCACATCATTATCACAGCATCATCAGTGTCATCTCAGCATCATCACTGCATCATGACTGCATCATAGCAGCATAATCACAGCATCATCACAGAATCATCACAGCATCATCATAAGGTCATCACAGCATCATCACTACGTCATCAAATTGTAATCACAGCATCATCACAGTGTCCTCACTGAATCATCACTGCACCATCACTGCAACATCACAGCATCATCTCAGCATCATCATGGCATCATTACTGCATCATCACTGCTTACTCACTGCATCATCACAGCATCATCTCAGCATCATCACAGAATCATTTCTGCATAATCATTGCATTTTCACAGCGTCATCACAGTATCATCACTGCATCATCACAGTGTCATCACAGCATCATCAAAGCATCACGACAGCGTCATCTCACCATCACGACAGCGTCATCAAAGCATCATCACTGCATCATAACAACATCATCTCAGCATCATCACAGAATCATTTCTGCATAATCACTGCATCATCATAGTGTCATCACAGCATATTCACTGCATCATCACATCATCACAGTGTCATCACAGAATCATCACTGAATCATCCAAGCATCATCCAAGCATCATCACAGCACCACCAATGCATCATCACAGTATCATCACTGCATAATCACTGCATCATCACCGCATCATCACTGCATCAACACTGCATCATTGCTGCATCATCACATCATTGTCACAGTATCATCAAAATATCATCACAGCATCATCACTCCATCATAACAACATCATCACAGCGTCATCACAGTATTGTAAATGCATCATCACAGAATCATCACTGAATCATCATAACATCTTCATATCATCATCACAATATCATCACAGCATCATCACTGCATCATCACAGCATCATCACTGCATAATCACTGCATCATCACCACATCATCACAGCATCATCACTGCATAATCACTGCATCATCACAGCATCATCACATCATCATCAAAACATCATTACAAGTATCAACACAACATAATCACAGTGTCATCACAGCATCATCATTGCATCCTTACTGCATGATCACAGCATCTCCGCATCGTAATCACATCATCATCACTGACTCCTCACTGAATCATCACTGTACCATCACTGCATCATCAGAGCATAATCTGAGCATAATCTCAGCATAATCACAGCATCATCACAGAATCATCACAGCATCATTACTGCATCATCACAGCATCTTTGCATCGTCATCAGAGCATCACCACTGCATCATCACTACATCATCACATCATCATCACAGCATTTTAGCTACATAATCACAGAATCATCATAGCGTAACGACAGCATCATCACAACATCATTACAGCATCATCACAGCGTCATCGTAACATCATGACTGTATCATCACAGCATCATCACAGCATCACCGCAGCGTCATCACTGCATCATCACAGCATCATCACAGCATCATCACGGCATCGTTACAGCATCGTCATATCATCATAACTGCATCATCACAACAACATAACAAAATCATCAAAGCATCGTCACAGCATCATCACCGCGTCATCACAGCGTCATAACTGCATCGTCACTGCATCTAAACTGCATCATCACAAAATCATCACAGCTTCATCACTGCAGCATCACAGCATCATCAAAGCATCATCGCAGCATCATCACATCATCATCACTGCATCATCACAGAATCATTACTGTTTACTCACTGCGGCATCACAGCATTATCACGGTGTCATAACTGCATCATCACTGCACCATTACTGCATCATCACAGTGTCATCTCAGCATCATCACAGCATCATTACTGCCTAATCATTGCATTATCACAACGTCATCACAGTATCATCAGTGCATCATCACAGCATCATTACTGCATCATCACATCATCATCACAGAATCACGATAGTGTCATCACAGCGTCATCACTGCATCATCACAGCGTCATCTCAGCATCATCAGAGACTCATCACAGCGTCATCACTGCATCATCACTGCATCACCACAGTATCATCACAGCATCATCACAAAATTATAAGAGCGTCATCACAGCGTTATTACTGCATCATCACAGCATCAATAGAGCATCATCACAGCGTCATCACAGCGTTATTACAGCGTCATCACAGCATCATCACAGCATCACGACATCATCATCACAGCTTCACGACAGTGTCATGAGAGCGTCTTCACAGCATCATCACTACATCATCACAGCATCATCACTGCGTCATCAGAGCATCATCACAAAATCATCACAGCGTCATTACTGCATCATCACTGCATCATCACAGCGTCATCACCGCATCATCACTGCATTGTCACAACATCATGGCGTCATAATAACTGCATCATAACAGCATGATCAAAGCATCATCACAGCGTCATCACAGCGTCATAACTGCATAAACACTGCATCATCAAAGAACCATCACAGCATCATCACAGCGTCATAACAGCATCATCAAAGAATCTTCACAGCATCATCGCTATGTCATCATAGCATCATCATAATATTATCACAGCTTCATCACAGCGTCATAACAACATCATCACTGCATCATCACAGCATCATCATTATTGCATCATGACTGCATCATTACAGCATCATCAGAGCAGAATCAGTGCGTCGTCACAGCATCATTACTGCATCACCACATCATCACTGTGTTATCGCAGCGTCATCACAGCATCATCACAACATCATCACAGCATCATTGCAGCATCATCACATCATCATCACAGCATCATCACTGCATCATCACTGAATAATCACAGCATCATCACTGCATCATCACGGCATCGTTACAGCATCGTCATATCATCATAACTGCATCATCACAACAACATAACAAAATCATCAAAGCATCATCACAGCATCATCACCGCGTCATCACAGCATCATCACTGCGTTATCACAGCATCATCTCAGCATCATCACAGTATCATTACTGCTTATTCACTGCATCATCACAACATCATCACAGCATCATTACAGTGTCATAAATGCATCATCACAGTGTCATCAAAGCGTCCTAACTGCATAATCACTGCATCATCGCAGCTTCATCACAGCATCATGACAGTGTCATCACAGCATCAAAAATGCATAATCACTTCATCCTCACATCATCATCATAGCATCATAGCTGCATAATCATAGAGTCATCACAGCATCATCACTACATCATCAAATTGTCATCACTGTATCATCACAGCATCATCATAGCATCATCACTGCATAATCACAGTGTCATAACAGCATCATTACAACACCATGACTACGTCATCACAGCATCACGACAGCGTCATTACAGTGTCATCACAGCATCATCACTGCATTATCACAACATCATCACAACATCATCACTGCGTCATCAGAGCGTCATCACTACATAATCACTTCTTACTCAGTGAATCATCACTGCATCATCACATCATCACAGCATCATCTCAGCATAATCACAGTATCATCACAGCGTCATCACTACATCATCAATGCATCATCACTGCATCATCACAGCATCATCACTGCATCATCACAGCATCATCAGAGCATCATCACAGCATCATCACAACATCATCACAGAGTCATCACAGCATCATCACTGCATAATCACTGCATCATCACAGCATCCTCACAGCATCAATACAGCGTCATCACAACGTCAACAATGCATCATTACAGCATCATCTCAGTATAGTCACAGCATAATCACTGCATAATCACTGCATCATCATATCGTCATCACTGCATCATCACTGCATCATCACAGCACCATCACAGCATCATTACTGCAGAATCACTGCATCATCACAGCATCATAGCTGCATAATCACAGCATCATCACATCATCATCGCATAGTCATCAAAGCGTCATCACTGCATCATCACAGCATCATCACAGCATCATTACTGCAGAATCACTGCATCATCACAGCATCCTCACAGCAACATCGCAGCATCATCACAGCATCATCGCATCATCATCACAGTGTCATGACAGCATCATCACTGCATAATCACCGCATAATCACAGCATCATCACAGCATAATCACAGTATCATCACAGCATCATCACTACATCATCACTGCATCATCACAGAATCATCACTGCATCATCACAGCATCATCACAGCATAATCACAGTATCATCACAGCGTCATCACTACATCATCACTGCATCATCACAGAATCATCACTGCGTCATCACAGAATCATCACTGCATCATCACAGCATCATCAGAGCATCATCACAGCATCATCACAGCATAATCACAGTATCATCACAGCATCATCACTACATCATCACTGCATCATCACAGAATCATCACTGCATCATCATAGCATCATCACATCATCATCACAACATCATCAGTTTCATGTCAGCATCATCACTGCATAATCACTGCATCATCACAGCATCCTCACAGCATCAACACAGCGTCATCACAGCGTCATCAATGCATCATTACAGCATCATCTCAGTATAGTCACAGAATTATTACAGCATAATCACTGCATCATCATATCATCACTGCATCATCACTGCATCATCACTGCATCATCACAGCACCATCACAGCATCATTACTTCAGAATCACTGCATCATCACAGCATCCTCACAGCAACATCGCAGCATCATCACAGCATCATCACACTGTCATGACAGCATCATCACCGCATAATCACTGCATAATCTCCCCATAATCACAGCATCATCACATCATCATCACAATATCATCACAGCGTCATCACTACACATCACTGCATCATCACTACATCATCACAGCATCATCACTTCGTCATCATCAGAGCATCATCACAGCATCATCACTGCATCCTCACTGCATCATGAGTGCATCATCATCACAGCATCATAACTGCATCATCAAAGCATCATCTCGGCATAATCACAATGTCATAAATACATCATCACTCCATCATCACAGCATTATCACATCATCATCACAACGTTTTCAGTGTCATCACAGCATCATAACAACGTCATCAAACTGTCATCACAGCATCATCACCAAATCATCACAGAATCATCACAGCATCATTACTGCATCATCACAGCATCTTTGCATCGTCATCAGAGCATCACCACTGCATCATCACATCATCATCTCAGCATCATCACAGCATCATTACTGCTTACTCACTGCATCATCACAGCGTCATGACAGTGTCATCACTGCATCATAACATCATAGCTTCATCATCAGAACATTATCACAGCATCATCACTGCATCATCACATCATCATTATAGCATCTTCACTGTCATCAATACATCATCACAGCATCATCACATCATTATCACAGCATCATCAGTGTCATCTCAGCATCATCACTGCATCATGACTGCATCATAGCAGCATAATCACAGCATCATCACAGAATCATCACAGCATCATCACAGAATCATCACAGCATCATCACTACGTCATCAGATTGTAATCACAGCATCATCACAGTGTCCTCACTGAATCATCACTGCACCATCACTGCAACATCACAGCATCATCTCAGCATCATCATGGCATCATTACTGCATCATCACTGCTTACTCACTGCATCATCACAGCATCATCTCAGCATCATCACAGAATCATTTCTGCATAATCATTGCATTTTCACAGCGTCATCACAGTATCATCACTGCATCATCACAGTGTCATCACAGCATCATCAAAGCATCACGACAGCGTCATCTCACCATCACGACAGCGTCATCAAAGCATCATCACTGCATCATAACAACATCATCTCAGCATCATCACAGAATCATTTCTGCATAATCACTGCATCATCATAGTGTCATCACAGTAGATTCACTGCATCATCACATCATCACAGTGTCATCACAGAATCATCACTGAATCATCCAAGCATCATCACAGCACCACCAATGCATCATCACAGTATCATCACTGCATAATCACTGCATCATCACATCATCAACACTGCATCATTGCTGCATCATCACATCATTGTCACAGTATCATCAAAATATCATCACAGCATCATCACACCATCATAACAACATCATCACAGCGTCATCACAGTATCGTAAATGCATCATCACAGAATCATCACTGAATCATCATAGCATCTTCATATCATCATCACAATATCATCACAGCATCATCACTGCATCATCACAGCATCATCACTGCATAATCACTGCATCATCACCACATCATCACAGCATCATCACTGCATAATCACTGCATCATCACAGCATCATCACATCGTCATCAAAACATCATTACAAGTATCAACACAACATAATCACAGTGTCATCACAGCATCATCATTGCATCCTTACTGCATGATCACAGCATCTCCGCATCGTAATCACATCATCATCACTGACTCCTCACTGAATCATCACTGTACCATCACTGCATCATCAGAGCATAATCTGAGCATAATCTCAGCATAATCACAGCATCATCACAGAATCATCACAGCATCATTACTGCATCATCACAGCATCTTTGCATCGTCATCAGAGCATCACCACTGCATCATCACTACATCATCACATCATCATCACAGCATTTTAGCTACATAATCACAGAATCATCATAGCGTAACGACAGCATCATCACAACATCATTACAGCATCATCACAGCGTCATCGTAACATCATGACTGTATCATCACAGCATCATCACAGCATCACCGCAGCGTCATCACTGCATCATCACAGCATCATCACAGCATCATCACGGCATCGTTACAGCATCGTCATATCATCATAACTGCATCATCACAACAACATAACAAAATCATCAAAGCATCGTCACAGCATCATCACCGCGTCATCACAGCGTCATAACTGCATCGTCACTGCATCTAAACTGCATCATCACAAAATCATCACAGCTTCATCACTGCAGCATCACAGCATCATCAAAGCATCATCGCAGCATCATCACATCATCATCACTGCATCATCACAGAATCATTACTGTTTACTCACTGCGGCATCACAGCATTATCACGGTGTCATAACTGCATCATCACTGCACCATTACTGCATCATCACAGTGTCATCTCAGCATCATCACAGCATCATTACTGCCTAATCATTGCATTATCACAACGTCATCACAGTATCATCAGTGCATCATCACAGCATCATTACTGCATCATCACATCATCATCACAGAATCACGATAGTGTCATCACAGCGTCATCACTGCATCATCACAGCGTCATCTCAGCATCATCAGAGACTCATCACAGCGTCATCACTGCATCATCACTGCATCACCACAGTATCATCACAGCATCATCACAAAATTATAAGAGCGTCATCACAGCGTTATTACTGCATCATCACAGCATCAATAGAGCATCATCACAGCGTCATCACAGCGTTATCACAGCGTCATCACAGCATCACGACATCATCATCACAGCTTCACGACAGTGTCATGAGAGCGTCTTCACAGCATCATCACTACATCATCACAGCATCATCACTGCGTCATCAGAGCATCATCACTGCATCATCACAGCGTCATTACTGCATCATCACTGCATCATCACAGCGTCATCACCGCATCATCACTGCATTGTCACAACATCATGGCGTCATAATAACTGCATCATAACAGCATGATCAAAGCATCATCACAGCGTCATCACAGCGTCATAACTGCATAAACACTGCATCATCAAAGAACCATCACAGCATCATCACAGCGTCATAACAGCATCATCAGAGCATCATCACATCGTCATCACATCGTCATCAAAGAATCTTCACAGCATCATCGCTATGTCATCATAGCATCATCATAATATTATCACAGCTTCATCACAGCGTCATAACAACATCATCACTGCATCATCACAGCATCATCATTATTACATCATGACTGCATCATTACAGCATCATCAGAGCAGAATCAGTGCGTCGTCACAGCATCATTACAGCATCACCACATCATCACTGTGTTATCGCAGCGTCATCACAGCATCATCACAACATCATCACAGAATCATCACAGCATCATTGCAGCATCATCACATCATCATCACAGCGTCATCACAACATCATCGTAGCATCATCATGCATCATCACAGCATCATTACTGCATCATCACAGCATCATCACAGCATCATCACTGCATCATCACTGAATAATCACAGCATCATCACTGCATCATCACGGCATCGTTACAGCATCGTCATATCATCATAACTGCATCATCACAACAACATAACAAAATCATCAAAGCATCATCACAGCATCATCACCGCGTCATCACAGCGTCATAACTGCATCGTCACTGCATCTAAACTGCATCATCACAAAATCATCACTGCATCACATCATAATCACAACATCATCAAAGCGTCATCACAGCATCATCACTGCGTTATCACAGCATCATCTCAGCATCATCACAGTATCATTACTGCTTATTCACTGCATCATCACAACATCATCACAGCGTCATTACAGTGTCATAAATGCATCATCACAGTGTCATCAAAGCGTCCTAACTGCATAATCACTGCATCATCGCAGCTTCATCACAGCATCATGACAGCGTCATCACAGCATCAAAAATGCATAATCACTTCATCCTCACATCATCATCATAGCATCATAGCTGCATAATCATAGAGTCATCACAGCATCATCACTACATCATCAAATTGTCATCACTGTATCATCACAGCATCATCATAGCATCATCACTGCATAATCACAGTGTCATAACAGCATCATTACAACACCATGACTACGTCATCACAGCATCACGACAGCGTCATTACAGTGTCATCACAGCATCATCACTGCATTATCACAACATCATCACAACATCATCACTGCGTCATCAGAGCGTCATCACTACATAATCACTTCTTACTAAGTGAATCATCACTGCATCATCACATCATCACAGCATCATCTCAGCATAATCACAGTATCATCACAGCGTCATCACTACATCATCAATGCATCATCACTGCATCATCACAGAATCATCACTGCGTCATCACAGCATCATCAGAGCATCATCACAGCATCATCACATCATCATCACAGAATCATCACTGCGTCATCACAGCATCATCAGAGCATCATCACATCATCATCACAACATCATCAGTTTCATGTCAGCATCATCACTGCATCATCACTGCATCATCACAGCATCCTCACAGCATCAACACAGCGTCATCACAGCGTCATCAAGGCATCATTACAGCATCATCTCAGTATAGTCACAGAATTATTACAGCATAATCACTGCATCATCATATCATCACTGCATCATCACTGCATCATCACAGCACCATCACAGCATCATTACTTCAGAATCACTGCATCATCACAGCATCCTCACAGCAACATCGCAGCATCATCACAGCATCATCACACTGTCATGACAGCATCATCACTGCATAATCACTGCATAATCTCCGCATAATCACAGCATCATCACATCATCATCACAATATCATCACAGCGTCATCACTACACATCACTGCATCATCACTACATCATCACAGCATCATCACTTCGTCATCATCAGAGCATCATCACAGCATCATCACTGCATCCTCACTGCATCATGAGTGCATCATCATCACAGCATCATAACTGCATCATCAAAGCATCATCTCGGCATAATCACAATGTCATAAATACATCATCACTCCATCATCACAGCATTATCACATCATCATCACAACGTTTTCAGTGTCATCACAGCATCATAACAACGTCATCAAACTGTCATCACAGCATCATCACCAAATCATCACAGAATCATCACAGCATCATTACTGCATCATCACAGCATCTTTGCATCGTCATCAGAGCATCACCACTGCATCATCACATCATCATCTCAGCATCATCACAGCATCATTACTGCTTACTCACTGCATCATCACAGCGTCATGACAGTGTCATCACTGCATCATAACATCATAGCTTCATCATCAGAACATTATCACAGCATCATCACTGCATCATCACATCATCATTATAGCATCTTCACTGTCATCAATACATCATCACAGCATCATCACATCATTATCACAGCATCATCAGTGTCATCTCAGCATCATCACTGCATCATGACTGCATCATAGCAGCATAATCACAGCATCATCACAGAATCATCACAGCATCATCATAAGGTCATCACAGCATCATCACTACGTCATCAGATTGTAATCACAGCATCATCACAGTGTCCTCACTGAATCATCACTGCACCATCACAGCATCATCTCAGCATCATCATGGCATCATTACTGCATCATCACTGCTTACTCACTGCATCATCACAGCATCATCTCAGCATCATCACAGAATCATTTCTGCATAATCACTGCATTTTCACAGCGTCATCACAGTATCATCACTGCATCATCACAGTGTCATCACAGCATCATCAAAGCATCACGACAGCGTCATCTCACCATCACGACAGCGTCATCAAAGCATCATCACTGCATCATAACAACATCATCTCAGCATCATCACAGAATCATTTCTGCATAATCACTGCATCATCATAGTGTCATCACAGTATATTCACTGCATCATCACATCATCACAGTGTCATCACAGAATCATCACTGAATCATCCAAGCATCATCCAAGCATCATCACAGCACCACCAATGCATCATCACAGTATCATCACTGCATAGTCACTGCATCATCACCGCATCATCACTGCATCAACACTGCATCATTGCTGCATCATCACATCATTGTCACAGTATCATCAAAATATCATCACAGCATCATCACACCATCATAACAACATCATCACAGCGTCATCACAGTATCGTAAATGCATCATCACAGAATCATCACTGAATCATCATAGCATCTTCATATCATCATCACAATATCATCACAGCATCATCACTGCATCATCACAGCATCATCACTGCATAATCACTGCATCATCACAGCATCATCACATCGTCATCACTGCATAATCACTGCATCATCACAGCATCATCACATCGTCATCAAAACATCATTACAAGTATCAACACAACATAATCACAGTGTCATCACAGCATCATCATTGCATCCTTACTGCATGATCACAGCATCTCCGCATCGTAATCACATCATCATCACTGACTCCTCACTGAATCATCACTGTACCATCACTGCATCATCAGAGCATAATCTGAGCATAATCTCAGCATAATCACAGCATCATCACAGAATCATCACAGCATCATTACTGCATCATCACAGCATCTTTGCATCGTCATCAGAGCATCACCACTGCATCATCACTACATCATCACATCATCATCACAGCATTTTAGCTACATAATCACAGAATCATCATAGCGTAACGACAGCATCATCACAACATCATTACAGCATCATCACAGCGTCATTCTAACATCATGACTGTATCATCACAGCATCATCACAGCATCACCGCAGCGTCATCACTGCATCATCACAGCATCATCACAGCATCATCACGGCATCGTTACAGCATCGTCATATCATCATAACTGCATCATCACAACAACATAACAAAATCATCAAAGCATCGTCACAGCATCATCACCGCGTCATCACAGCGTCATAACTGCATCGTCACTGCATCTAAACTGCATCATCACAAAATCATCACAGCTTCATCACTGCAGCATCACAGCATCATCAAAGCATCATCGCAGCATCATCACATCATCATCACTGCATCATCACAGAATCATTACTGTTTACTCACTGCGGCATCACAGCATTATCACGGTGTCATAACTGCATCATCACTGCACCATTACTGCATCATCACAGTGTCATCTCAGCATCATCACAGCATCATTACTGCCTAATCATTGCATTATCACAACGTCATCACAGTATCATCAGTGCATCATCACAGCATCATTACTGCATCATCACATCATCATCACAGAATCACGATAGTGTCATCACAGCGTCATCACTGCATCATCACAGC
Organism: Clangula hyemalis; assembly: GCA_963989345.1. Next base: position 317,891 of record OZ022440.1, read on the forward strand.
GTCATCTCAGCATCATCAGAGACTCATCACAGTGTCATCACTGCATCATCACTGCATCACCACAGTATCATCACAGCATCATCACAAAATTATAAGAGCGTCATCACAGCGTTATTACTGCATCATCACAGCATCAATAGAGCATCATCACAGCGTCATCACAGCGTTATCACAGCGTCATCACAGCATCATCACAGCATCACGACATCATCATCACAGCTTCACGACAGTGTCATGAGAGCGTCTTCACAGCATCATCACTACATCATCACAGCATCATCACTGCGTCATCAGAGCATCATCACAAAATCATCACAGCGTCATTACTGCATCATCACTGCATCATCACAGCGTCATCACCGCATCATCACTGCATTGTCACAACATCATGGCGTCATAATAACTGCATCATAACAGCATGATCAAAGCATCATCACAGCGTCATCACAGCGTCATAACTGCATAAACACTGCATCATCAAAGAACCATCACAGCATCATCACAGCGTCATAACAGCATCATCAGAGCATCATCACGTCGTCATCACATCGTCATCAAAGAATCTTCACAGCATCATCGCTATGTCATCATAGCATCATCATAATATTATCACAGCTTCATCACAGCGTCATAACAACATCATCACTGCATCATCACAGCATCATCATTATTGCATCATGACTGCATCATTACAGCATCATCAGAGCAGAATCAGTGCGTCGTCACAGCATCATTACTGCATCACCACATCACCACTGTGTTATCGCAGCGTCATCACAGCATCATCACAACATCATCACAGAATCATCACAGCATCATTGCAGCATCATCACATCATCATCACAGCGTCATCACAACATCATGGTAGCATCATCATGCATCATCACAGCATCATTACTGCATCATCACAGCATCATCACAGCATCATCACTGCATCATCACTGAATAATCACAGCATCATCACTGCATCATCACGGCATCGTTACAGCATCGTCATATCATCATAACTGCATCATCACAACAACATAACAAAATCATCAAAGCATCATCACAGCATCATCACCGCGTCATCACAGCGTCATAACTGCATCGTCACTGCATCTAAACTGCATCATCACAAAATCATCACTGCATCACATCATAATCACAACATCATCAAAGCGTCATCACAGCATCATCACTGCGTTATCACAGCATCATCTCAGCATCATCACAGTATCATTACTGCTTATTCACTGCATCATCACAACATCATCACAGCGTCATTACAGTGTCATAAATGCATCATCACAGTGTCATCAAAGCGTCCTAACTGCATAATCACTGCATCATCGCAGCTTCATCACAGCATCATGACAGCGTCATCACAGCATCAAAAATGCATAATCACTTCATCCTCACATCATCATCATAGCATCATAGCTGCATAATCATAGAGTCATCACAGCATCATCACTACATCATCAAATTGTCATCACTGTATCATCACAGCATCATCATAGCATCATCACTGCATAATCACAGTGTCATAACAGCATCATTACAACACCATGACTACGTCATCACAGCATCACGACAGCGTCATTACAGTGTCATCACAGCATCATCACTGCATTATCACAACATCATCACAACATCATCACTGCGTCATCAGAGCGTCATCACTACATAATCACTTCTTACTCAGTGAATCATCACTGCATCATCACATCATCACAGCATCATCTCAGCATAATCACAGTATCATCACAGCGTCATCACTACATCATCAATGCATCATCACTGCATCATCACAGAATCATCACTGCGTCATCACAGCATCATCAGAGCATCATTACAGCATCATCACATCATCATCACAGAATCATCACTGCGTCATCACAGCATCATCAGAGCATCATCACATCATCATCACAACATCATCAGTTTCATGTCAGCATCATCACTGCATAATCACTGCATCATCACAGCATCCTCACAGCATCAATACAGCGTCATCACAGCGTCATCAATGCATCATTACAGCATCATCTCAGTATAGTCACAGAATTATTACAGCATAATCACTGCATCATCATATCATCACTGCATCATCACTGCATCATCACAGCACCATCACAGCATCATTACTTCAGAATCACTGCATCATCACAGCATCCTCACAGCAACATCGCAGCATCATCACAGCATCATCACACTGTCATGACAGCATCATCACTGCATAATCACTGCATAATCTCCACATAATCACAGCATCATCACATCATCATCACAATATCATCACAGCGTCATCACTACACATCACTGCATCATCACTACATCATCACAGCATCATCACTGCATCCTCACTGCATCATGAGTGCATCATCATCACAGCATCATAACTGCATCATCAAAGCATCATCTCGGCATAATCACAATGTCATAAATACATCATCACTCCATCATCACAGCATTATCACATCATCATCACAACGTTTTCAGTGTCATCACAGCATCATAACAACGTCATCAAACTGTCATCACAGCATCATCACCAAATCATCACAGAATCATCACAGCATCATTACTGCATCATCACAGCATCTTTGCATCGTCATCAGAGCATCACCACTGCATCATCACATCATCATCTCAGCATCATCACAGCATCATTACTGCTTACTCACTGCATCATCACAGCGTCATGACAGTGTCATCACTGCATCATAACATCATAGCTTCATCATCAGAACATTATCACAGCATCATCACTGCATCATCACATCATCATTATAGCATCTTCACTGTCATCAATACATCATCACAGCATCATCACATCATTATCACAGCATCATCAGTGTCATCTCAGCATCATCACTGCATCATGACTGCATCATAGCAGCATAATCACAGCATCATCACAGAATCATCACAGCATCATCATAAGGTCATCACAGCATCATCACTACGTCATCAGATTGTAATCACAGCATCATCACAGTGTCCTCACTGAATCATCACTGCACCATCACTGCAACATCACAGCATCATCTCAGCATCATCATGGCATCATTACTGCATCATCACTGCTTACTCACTGCATCATCACAGCATCATCACAGAATCATTTCTGCATAATCACTGCATTTTCACAGCGTCATCACAGTATCATCACTGCATCATCACAGTGTCATCACAGCATCATCAAAGCATCACGACAGCGTCATCTCACCATCACGACAGCGTCATCAAAGCATCATCACTGCATCATAACAACATCATCTCAGCATCATCACAGAATCATTTCTGCATAATCACTGCATCATCATAGTGTCATCACAGTATATTCACTGCATCATCACATCATCACAGTGTCATCACAGAATCATTACTGAATCATCCAAGCATCATCCAAGCATCATCACAGCACCACCAACGCATCATCACAGTATCATCACTGCATAATCACTGCATCATCACCGCATCATCACATCATCAACACTGCATCATTGCTGCATCATCACATCATTGTCACAGTATCATCAAAATATCATCACAGCATCATCACACCATCATAACAACATCATCACAGCGTCATCACAGTATCGTAAATGCATCATCACAGAATCATCACTGAATCATCATAGCATCTTCATATCATCATCACAATATCATCACAGCATCATCACTGCATCATCACAGCATCATCACTGCATAATCACTGCATCATCACCACATCATCACAGCATCATCACTGCATAATCACTGCATCATCACAGCATCATCACATCGTCATCAAAACATCATTACAAGTATCAACACAACATAATCACAGTGTCATCACAGCATCATCATTGCATCCTTACTGCATGATCACAGCATCTCCGCATCGTAATCACATCATCATCACTGACTCCTCACTGAATCATCACTGTACCATCACTGCATCATCAGAGCATAATCTGAGCATAATCTCAGCTTAATCACAGCATCATCACAGAATCATCACAGCATCATTACTGCATCATCACAGCATCTTTGCATCGTCATCAGAGCATCACCACTGCATCATCACTACATCATCACATCATCATCACAGCATTTTAGCTACATAATCACAGAATCATCATAGCGTAACGACAGAATCATCACAACATCATTACAGCATCATCACAGCGTCATCGTAACATCATGACTGTATCATCACAGCATCATCACAGCATCACCGCAGCGTCATCACTGCATCATCACAGCATCATCACAGCATCATCACGGCATCGTTACAGCATCGTCATATCATCATAACTGCATCATCACAACAACATAACAAAATCATCAAAGCATCGTCACAGCATCATCACCGCGTCATCACAGCGTCATAACTGCATCGTCACTGCATCTAAACTGCATCACCACAAAATCATCACAGCTTCATCACTGCAGCATCACAGCATCATCAAAGCATCATCGCAGCATCATCACATCATCATCACTGCATCATCACAGAATCATTACTGTTTACTCACTGCGGCATCACAGCATTATCACGGTGTCATAACTGCATCATCACTGCACCATTACTGCATCATCACAGTGTCATCTCAGCATCATCACAGCATCATTACTGCCTAATCATTGCATTATCACAACGTCATCACAGTATCATCAGTGCATCATCACAGCATCATTACTGCATCATCACATCATCATCACAGAATCACGATAGTGTCATCACAGCGTCATCACTGCATCATCACAGCGTCATCTCAGCATCATCAGAGACTCATCACAGCGTCATCACTGCATCATCACTGCATCACCACAGTATCATCACAGCATCATCACAAAATTATAAGAGCGTCATCACAGCGTTATTACTGCATCATCACAGCATCAATAGAGCATCATCACAGCGTCATCACAGCGTTATCACAGCGTCATCACAGCATCACGACATCATCATCACAGCTTCACGACAGTGTCATGAGAGCGTCTTCACAGCATCATCACTACATCATCACAGCATCATCACTGCGTCATCAGAGCATCATCACAAAATCATCACAGCGTCATTACTGCATCATCACTGCATCATCACAGCGTCATCACCACATCATCACTGCATTGTCACAACATCATGGCGTCATAATAACTGCATCATAACAGCATGATCAAAGCATCATCACAGCGTCATCACAGCGTCATAACTGCATAAACACTGCATCATCAAAGAACCATCACATCGTCATCACATCGTCATCAAAGAATCTTCACAGCATCATCGCTATGTCATCATAGCATCATCATAATATTATCACAGCTTCATCACAGCGTCATAACAACATCATCACTGCATCATCACAGCATCATCATTATTGCATCATGACTGCATCATTACAGCATCATCAGAGCAGAATCAGTGCGTCGTCACAGCATCATTACTGCATCACCACATCACCACTGTGTTATCGCAGCGTCATCACAGCATCATCACAACATCATCACAGAATCATCACAGCATCATTGCAGCATCATCACATCATCATCACAGCGTCATCACAACATCATCGTAGCATCATCATGCATCATCACAGCATCATTACTGCATCATCACAGCATCATCACAGCATCATCACTGAATAATCACAGCATCATCACTGCATCATCACGGCATCGTTACAGCATCGTCACAGCATCGTCATATCATCATAACTGCATCATCACAACAACATAACAAAATCATCAAAGCATCATCACAGCATCATCACCACGTCATCACAGCGTCATAACTGCATCGTCACTGCATCTAAACTGCATCATCACAAAATCATCACTGCATCACATCATAATCACAACATCATCAAAGCGTCATCACAGCATCATCACTGCGTTATCACAGCATCATCTCAGCATCATCACAGTATCATTACTGCTTATTCACTGCATCATCACAACATCATCACAGCGTCATTACAGTGTCATAAATGCATCATCACAGTGTCATCAAAGCGTCCTAACTGCATAATCACTGCATCATCGCAGCTTCATCACAGCATCATGACAGCGTCATCACAGCATCAAAAATGCATAATCACTTCATCCTCACATCATCATCATAGCATCATAGCTGCATAATCATAGAGTCATCACAGCATCATCACTACATCATCAAATTGTCATCACTGTATCATCACAGCATCATCATAGCATCATCACTGCATAATCACAGTGTCATAACAGCATCATTACAACACCATGACTACGTCATCACAGCATCACGACAGCGTCATTACAGTGTCATCACAGCATCATCACTGCATTATCACAACATCATCACAACATCATCACTGCGTCATCAGAGCGTCATCACTACATAATCACTTCTTACTCAGTGAATCATCACTGCATCATCACATCATCACAGCATCATCTCAGCATAATCACAGTATCATCACAGCGTCATCACTACATCATCAATGCATCATCACTGCATCATCACAGCATCATCACTGCATCATCACAGCATCATCAGAGCATCATCACAGCATCATCACAACATCATCACAGAGTCATCACAGCATCATCACTGCATAATCACTGCATCATCACAGCATCCTCACAGCATCAATACAGCGTCATCACAACGTCAACAATGCATCATTACAGCATCATCTCAGTATAGTCACAGCATAATCACTGCATAATCACTGCATCATCATCAAAGCGTCCTAACTGCATCATCACTGCATCATCACAGCACCATCACAGCATCATTACTGCAGAATCACTGCATCATCACAGCATCATAGCTGCATAATCACAGCATCATCACATCATCATCGCATAGTCATCACAGCGTCATCACTGCATCATCACAGCATCATTACTGCAGAATCACTGCATCATCACAGCATCCTCACAGCAACATCGCAGCATCATCACAGCATCATCGCATCATCATCACAGTGTCATGACAGCATCATCACTGCATAATCACCGCATAATCACAGCATCATCACAGCATAATCACAGTATCATCACAGCATCATCACTACATCATCACTGCATCATCACAGAATCATCACTGCGTCATCACAGCATCATCAGAGCATCATCACAGCATCATCACAGCATAATCACAGTATCATCACAGCATCATCACTACATCATCACTGCATCATCACAGAATCATCACTGCGTCATCACAGCATCATCAGAGCATCATCACAGCATCATCACATCATCATCTCAGCATCATTACTGCTTACTCACTGCATCATCATAGCATCATCACATCATCATCACATCATCAGTTTCATGTCAGCATCATCACTGCATCATCACTGCATCATCACAGCATCCTCACAGCATCAACACAGCGTCATCACAGCGTCATCAATGCATCATTACAGCATCATCTCAGTATAGTCACAGAATTATTACAGCATAATCACTGCATCATCATATCATCACTGCATCATCACTGCATCATCACTGCATCATCACAGCACCATCACAGCATCATTACTTCAGAATCACTGCATCATCACAGCATCCTCACAGCAACATCGCAGCATCATCACAGCATCATCACACTGTCATGACAGCATCATCACTGCATAATCACTGCATAATCTCCGCATAATCACAGCATCATCACATCATCATCACAATATCATCACAGCGTCATCACTACACATCACTGCATCATCACTACATCATCACAGCATCATCACTTCGTCATCATCAGAGCATCATCACAGCATCATCACTGCATCCTCACTGCATCATGAGTGCATCATCATCACAGCATCATAACTGCATCATCAAAGCATCATCTCGGCATAATCACAATGTCATAAATACATCATCACTCCATCATCACAGCATTATCACATCATCATCACAACGTTTTCAGTGTCATCACAGCATCATAACAACGTCATCAAACTGTCATCACAGCATCATCACCAAATCATCACAGAATCATCACAGCATCATTACTGCATCATCACAGCATCTTTGCATCGTCATCAGAGCATCACCACTGCATCATCACATCATCATCTCAGCATCATCACAGCATCATTACTGCTTACTCACTGCATCATCACAGCGTCATGACAGTGTCATCACTGCATCATAACATCATAGCTTCATCATCAGAACATTATCACAGCATCATCACTGCATCATCACATCATCATTATAGCATCTTCACTGTCATCAATACATCATCACAGCATCATCATAAGGTCATCACAGCATCATCAGTGTCATCTCAGCATCATCACTGCATCATGACTGCATCATAGCAGCATAATCACAGCATCATCACAGAATCATCACAGCATCATCATAAGGTCATCACAGCATCATCACTACGTCATCAGATTGTAATCACAGCATCATCACAGTGTCCTCACTGAATCATCACTGCACCATCACTGCAACATCACAGCATCATCTCAGCATCATCATGGCATCATTACTGCATCATCACTGCTTACTCACTGCATCATCACAGCATCATCTCAGCATCATCACAGAATCATTTCTGCATAATCATTGCATTTTCACAGCGTCATCACAGTATCATCACTGCATCATCACAGTGTCATCACAGCATCATCAAAGCATCACGACAGCGTCATCTCACCATCACGACAGCGTCATCAAAGCATCATCACTGCATCATAACAACATCATCTCAGCATCATCACAGAATCATTTCTGCATAATCACTGCATCATCATAGTGTCATCACAGTATATTCACTGCATCATCACATCATCACAGTGTCATCACAGAATCATCACTGAATCATCCAAGCATCATCCAAGCATCATCACAGCACCACCAATGCATCATCACCGCATCATCACTGCATAATCACTGCATCATCACCGCATCATCACATCATCAACACTGCATCATTGCTGCATCATCACATCATTGTCACAGTATCATCAAAATATCATCACAGCATCATCACACCATCATAACAACATCATCACAGCGTCATCACAGTATCGTAAATGCATCATCACAGAATCATCACTGAATCATCATAGCATCTTCATATCATCATCACAATATCATCACAGCATCATCACTGCATCATCACAGCATCATCACTGCATAATCACTGCATCATCACCACATCATCACAGCATCATCACTGCATAATCACTGCATCATCACAGCATCATCACATCGTCATCAAAACATCATTACAAGTATCAACACAACATAATCACAGTGTCATCACAGCATCATCATTGCATCCTTACTGCATGATCACAGCATCTCCGCATCGTAATCACATCATCATCACTGACTCCTCACTGAATCATCACTGTACCATCACTGCATCATCAGAGCATAATCTGAGCATAATCTCAGCATAATCACAGCATCATCACAGAATCATCACAGCATCATTACTGCATCATCACAGCATCTTTGCATCGTCATCAGAGCATCACCACTGCATCATCACTACATCATCACATCATCATCACAGCATTTTAGCTACATAATCACAGAATCATCATAGCGTAACGACAGCATCATCACAACATCATTACAGCATCATCACAGCGTCATCGTAACATCATGACTGTATCATCACAGCATCATCACAGCATCACCACAGCGTCATCACTGCATCATCACAGCATCATCACAGCATCATCACGGCATCGTTACAGCATCGTCATATCATCATAACTGCATCATCACAACAACATAACAAAATCATCAAAGCATCGTCACAGCATCATCACCGCGTCATCACAGCGTCATAACTGCATCGTCACTGCATCTAAACTGCATCATCACAAAATCATCACAGCTTCATCACTGCAGCATCACAGCATCATCAAAGCATCATCGCAGCATCATCACATCATCATCACTGCATCATCACAGAATCATTACTGTTTACTCACTGCGGCATCACAGCATTATCACGGTGTCATAACTGCATCATCACTGCACCATTACTGCATCATCACAGTGTCATCTCAGCATCATCACAGCATCATTACTGCCTAATCATTGCATTATCACAACGTCATCACAGTATCATCAGTGCATCATCACAGCATCATTACTGCATCATCACATCATCATCACAGAATCACGATAGTGTCATCACAGCGTCATCACTGCATCATCACAGCGTCATCTCAGCATCATCAGAGACTCATCACAGCATCATCACTGCATCATCACTGCATCACCACAGTATCATCACAGCATCATCACAAAATTATAAGAGCGTCATCACAGCGTTATTACTGCATCATCACAGCATCAATAGAGCATCATCACAGCGTCATCACAGCGTTATCACAGCGTCATCACAGCATCACGACATCATCATCACAGCTTCACGACAGTGTCATGAGAGCGTCTTCACAGCATCATCACTACATCATCACAGCATCATCACTGCGTCATCAGAGCATCATCACAAAATCATCACAGCGTCATTACTGCATCATCACTGCATCATCACAGCGTCATCACCGCATCATCACTGCATTGTCACAACATCATGGCGTCATAATAACTGCATCATAACAGCATGATCAAAGCATCATCACAGCGTCATCACAGCGTCATAACTGCATAAACACTGCATCATCAAAGAACCATCACAGCATCATCACAGCGTCATAACAGCATCATCACAACATCATCACAGAATCATCACAGCATCATTGCAGCATCATCACATCATCATCACAGCGTCATCACAACATCATCGTAGCATCATCATGCATCATCACAGCATCATTACTGCATCATCACAGCATCATCACAGCATCATCACTGCATCATCACTGAATAATCACAGCATCATCACTGCATCATCACGGCATCGTTACAGCATCGTCATATCATCATAACTGCATCATCACAACAACATAACAAAATCATCAAAGCATCATCACAGCATCATCACCGCGTCATCACAGCGTCATAACTGCATCGTCACTGCATCTAAACTGCATCATCACAAAATCATCACTGCATCACATCATAATCACAACATCATCAAAGCGTCATCACAGCATCATCACTGCGTTATCACAGCATCATCTCAGCATCATCACAGTATCATTACTGCTTATTCACTGCATCATCACAACATCATCACAGCGTCATTACAGTGTCATAAATGCATCATCACAGTGTCATCAAAGCGTCCTAACTGCATAATCACTGCATCATCACAGCTTCATCACAGCATCATGACAGCGTCATCACAGCATCAAAAATGCATAATCACTTCATCCTCACATCATCATCATAGCATCATAGCTGCATAATCATAGAGTCATCACAGCATCATCACTACATCATCAAATTGTCATCACTGTATCATCACAGCATCATCATAGCATCATCACTGCATAATCACAGTGTCATAACAGCATCATTACAACACCATGACTACGTCATCACAGCATCACGACAGCGTCATTAGAGTGTCATCACAGCATCATCACTGCATTATCACAACATCATCACAACATCATCACTGCGTCATCAGAGCGTCATCACTACATAATCACTTCTTACTCAGTGAATCATCACTGCATCATCACATCATCACAGCATCATCTCAGCATAATCACAGTATCATCACAGCGTCATCACTACATCATCAATGCATCATCACTGCATCATCACAGCATCATCACTGCATCATCACAGCATCATCAGAGCATCATCACAGCATCATCACAACATCATCACAGAGTCATCACAGCATCATCACTGCATAATCACTGCATCATCACAGCATCCTCACAGCATCAATACAGCGTCATCACAACGTCAACAATGCATCATTACAGCATCATCTCAGTATAGTCACAGCATAATCACTGCATAATCACTGCATCATCATATCGTCATCACTGCATCATCACTGCATCATCACAGCACCATCACAGCATCATTACTGCAGAATCACTGCATCATCACAGCATCATAGCTGCATAATCACAGCATCATCACAGCATCATCGCATCATCATCACAGTGTCATGACAGCATCATCACTGCATAATCACCGCATAATCACAGCATCATCACAGCATAATCACAGTATCATCACAGCGTCATCACTACATCATCACTGCATCATCACAGAATCATCACTGCATCATCACAGCATCATCAGAGCATCATCACAGCATCATCACAGCATAATCACAGTATCATCACAGCATCATCACTACATCATCACTGCATCATCACAGAATCATCACTGCGTCATCACAGCATCATCAGAGCATCATCACAGCATCATCACATCATCATCTCAGCATCATTACTGCTTACTCACTGCATCATCATAGCATCATCACATCATCATCACAACATCATCAGTTTCATGTCAGCATCATCACTGCATAATCACTGCATCATCACAGCATCCTCACAGCATCAACACAGCGTCATCACAGCGTCATCAATGCATCATTACAGCATCATCTCAGTATAGTCACAGAATTATTACAGCATAATCACTGCATCATCATATCATCACTGCATCATCACTGCATCATCACTGCATCATCACAGCACCATCACAGCATCATTACTTCAGAATCACTGCATCATCACAGCATCCTCACAGCAACATCGCAGCATCATCACAGCATCATCACACTGTCATGACAGCATCATCACTGCATAATCACTGCATAATCTCCGCATAATCACAGCATCATCACATCATCATCACAATATCATCACAGCGTCATCACTACACATCACTGCATCATCACTACATCATCACTGCATCATCACTACATCATCACAGCATCATCACTTCGTCATCATCAGAGCATCATCACAGCATCATCACTGCGTCCTCACTGCATCATGAGTGCATCATCATCACAGCATCATAACTGCATCATCAAAGCATCATCTCGGCATAATCACAATGTCATAAATACATCATCACTCCATCATCACAGCATTATCACATCATCATCACAACGTTTTCAGTGTCATCACAGCATCATAACAACGTCATCAAACTGTCATCACAGCATCATCACCAAATCATCACAGAATCATCACAGCATCATTACTGCATCATCACAGCATCTTTGCATCGTCATCAGAGCATCACCACTGCATCATCACATCATCATCTCAGCATCATCACAGCATCATTACTGCTTACTCACTGCATCATCACAGCGTCATGACAGTGTCATCACTGCATCATAACATCATAGCTTCATCATCAGAACATTATCACAGCATCATCACTGCATCATCACATCATCATTATAGCATCTTCACTGTCATCAATACATCATCACAGCATCATCACATCATTATCACAGCATCATCAGTGTCATCTCAGCATCATCACTGCATCATGACTGCATCATAGCAGCATAATCACAGCATCATCACAGAATCATCACAGCATCATCATAAGGTCATCACAGCATCATCACTACGTCATCAGATTGTAATCACAGCATCATCACAGTGTCCTCACTGAATCATCACTGCACCATCACTGCAACATCACAGCATCATCTCAGCATCATCATGGCATCATTACTGCATCATCACTGCTTACTCACTGCATCATCACAGCATCATCTCAGCATCATCACAGAATCATTTCTGCATAATCATTGCATTTTCACAGCGTCATCACAGTATCATCACTGCATCATCACAGTGTCATCACAGCATCATCAAAGCATCACGACAGCGTCATCTCACCATCACGACAGCGTCATCAAAGCATCATCACTGCATCATAACAACATCATCTCAGCATCATCACAGAATCATTTCTGCATAATCACTGCATCATCATAGTGTCATCACAGTATATTCACTGCATCATCACATCATCACAGTGTCATCACAGAATCATCACTGAATCATCCAAGCATCATCCAAGCATCATCACAGCACCACCAATGCATCATCACAGTATCATCACTGCATAATCACTGCATCATCACCGCATCATCACTGCATCAACACTGCATCATTGCTGCATCATCACATCATTGTCACAGTATCATCAAAATATCATCACAGCATCATCACACCATCATAACAACATCATCACAGCGTCATCACAGTATCGTAAATGCATCATCACAGAATCATCACTGAATCATCATAGCATCTTCATATCATCATCACAATATCATCACAGCATCATCACTGCATCATCACAGCATCATCACTGCATAATCACTGCATCATCACAGCATCATCACATCGTCATCACTGCATAATCACTGCATCATCACAGCATCATCACATCGTCATCAAAACATCATTACAAGTATCAACACAACATAATCACAGTGTCATCACAGCATCATCATTGCATCCTTACTGCATGATCACAGCATCTCCGCATCGTAATCACATCATCATCACTGACTCCTCACTGAATCATCACTGTACCATCACTGCATCATCAGAGCATAATCTGAGCATAATCTCAGCTTAATCACAGCATCATCACAGAATCATCACAGCATCATTACTGCATCATCACAGCATCTTTGCATCGTCATCAGAGCATCACCACTGCATCATCACTACATCATCACATCATCATCACAGCATTTTAGCTACATAATCACAGAATCATCATAGCGTAACGACAGCATCATCACAACATCATTACAGCATCATCACAGCGTCATCGTAACATCATGACTGTATCATCACAGCATCATCACAGCATCACCGCAGCGTCATCACTGCATCATCACAGCATCATCACAGCATCATCACGGCATCGTTACAGCATCGTCATATCATCATAACTGCATCATCACAACAACATAACAAAATCATCAAAGCATCGTCACAGCATCATCACCGCGTCATCACAGCGTCATAACTGCATCGTCACTGCATCTAAACTGCATCACCACAAAATCATCACAGCTTCATCACTGCAGCATCACAGCATCATCAAAGCATCATCGCAGCATCATCACATCATCATCACTGCATCATCACAGAATCATTACTGTTTACTCACTGCGGCATCACAGCATTATCACGGTGTCATAACTGCATCATCACTGCACCATTACTGCATCATCACAGTGTCATCTCAGCATCATCACAGCATCATTACTGCCTAATCATTGCATTATCACAACGTCATCACAGTATCATCAGTGCATCATCACAGCATCATTACTGCATCATCACATCATCATCACAGAATCACGATAGTGTCATCACAGCGTCATCACTGCATCATCACAGCGTCATCTCAGCATCATCAGAGACTCATCACAGTGTCATCACTGCATCACCACAGTATCATCACAGCATCATCAAAAAATTATAAGAGCGTCATCACAGCGTTATTACTGCATCATCACAGCATCAATAGAGCATCATCACAGCGTCATCACAGCGTTATCACAGCGTTATCACAGCATCACAACATCATCATCACAGCTTCACGACAGTGTCATGAGAGCGTCTTCACAGCATCATCACTACATCATCACAGCATCATCACTGCGTCATCAGAGCATCATCACAAAATCATCACAGCGTCATTACTGCATCATCACTGCATCATCACAGCGTCATCACCGCATCATCACTGCATTGTCACAACATCATGGCGTCATAATAACTGCATCATAACAGCATGATCAAAGCATCATCACAGCGTCATCACAGCGTCATAACTGCATAAACACTGCATCATCAAAGAACCATCACAGCATCATCACAGCGTCATAACAGCATCATCAGAGCATCATCACATCGTCATCACATCGTCATCAAAGAATCTTCACAGCATCATCGCTATGTCATCATAGCATCATCATAATATTATCACAGCTTCATCACAGCGTCATAACAACATCATCACTGCATCATCACAGCATCATCATTATTGCATCATGACTGCATCATTACAGCATCATCAGAGCAGAATCAGTGCGTCGTCACAGCATCATTACTGCATCACCACATCATCACTGTGTTATCGCAGCGTCATCACAGCATCATCACAACATCATCACAGAATCATCACAGCATCATTGCAGCATCATCACATCATCATCACAGCGTCATCACAACATCATCGTAGCATCATCATGCATCATCACAGCATCATTACTGCATCATCACAGCATCATCACAGCATCATCACTGCATCATCACTGCATCATCACAGCATCATCACAGCATCATCACGGCATCGTTACAGCATCGTCATATCATCATAACTGCATCATCACAACAAAATAACAAAATCATCAAAGCATCGTCACAGCATCATCACCGCGTCATCACAGCGTCATAACTGCATCGTCACTGCATCTAAACTGCATCATCACAAAATCATCACAGCTTCATCACTGCAGCATCACCAAAGCATCATCGCAGCATCATCACATCATCATCACTGCATCATCACAGAATCATTACTGTTTACTCACTGCGGCATCACAGCATTATCACGGTGTCATAACTGCATCATCACTGCACCATTACTGCATCATCACAGTGTCATCTCAGCATCATCACAGCATCATTACTGCCTAATCATTGCATTATCACAACGTCATCACAGTATCATCAGTGCATCATCACAGCATCATTACTGCATCATCACATCATCATCACAGAATCACAATAGTGTCATCACAGCGTCATCACTGCATCATCACAGCGTCATCTCAGCATCATCAGAGACTCATCACAGCGTCATCACTGCATCACCACAGTATCATCACAGCATCATCACAAAATTATAAGAGCGTCATCACAGCGTTATTACTGCATCATCACAGCATCAATAGAGCATCATCACAGCGTCATCACAGCGTTATCACAGCGTTATCACAGCATCACAACATCATCATCACAGCTTCACGACAGTGTCATGAGAGCGTCTTCACAGCATCATCACTACATCATCACAGCATCATCACTGCGTCATCAGAGCATCATCACAAAATCATCACAGCGTCATTACTGCATCATCACTGCATCATCACAGCGTCATCACCGCATCATCACTGCATTGTCACAACATCATGGCGTCATAATAACTGCATCATAACAGCATGATCAAAGCATCATCACAGCGTCATCACAGCGTCATAACTGCATAAACACTGCATCATCAAAGAACCATCACAGCATCATCACAGCGTCATAACAGCATCATCAGAGCATCATCACATCGTCATCACATCGTCATCAAAGAATCTTCACAGCATCATCGCTATGTCATCATAGCATCATCATAATATTATCACAGCTTCATCACAGCGTCATAACAACATCATCACTGCATCATCACAGCATCATCATTATTGCATCATCACTGCATCATTACAGCATCATCAGAGCAGAATCAGTGCGTCGTCACAGCATCATTACTGCATCACCACATCATCACTGTGTTATCGCAGCGTCATCACAGCATCATCACAACATCATCACAGAATCATCACAGCATCATTGCAGCATCATCACATCATCATCACAGCGTCATCACAACATCATCGTAGCATCATCATGCATCATCACAGCATCATTACTGCATCATCACAGCATCATCACAGCATCATCACTGCATCATCACTGAATAATCACAGCATCATCACTGCATCATCACGGCATCGTTACAGCATCGTCATATCATCATAACTGCATCATCACAACAACATAACAAAATCATCAAAGCATCATCACAGCATCATCACCGCGTCATAACTGCATCGTCACTGCATCTAAACTGCATCATCAAAAAATCATCACTGCATCACATCATAATCACAACATCATCAAAGCGTCATCACAGCATCATCACTGCGTTATCACAGCATCATCTCAGCATCATCACAGTATCATTACTGCTTATTCACTGCATCATCACAACATCATCACAGCGTCATTACAGTGTCATAAATGCATCATCACAGTGTCATCAAAGCGTCCTAACTGCATAATCACTGCATCATCGCAGCTTCATCACAGCATCATGACAGCGTCATCACAGCATCAAAAATGCATAATCACTTCATCCTCACATCATCATCATAGCATCATAGCTGCATAATCATAGAGTCATCACAGCATCATCACTACATCATCAAATTGTCATCACTGTATCATCACAGCATCATCATAGCATCATCACTGCATAATCACAGTGTCATAACAGCATCATTACAACACCATGACTACGTCATCACAGCATCACGACAGCGTCATTACAGTGTCATCACAGCATCATCACTGCATTATCACAACATCATCACAACATCATCACTGCGTCATCAGAGCGTCATCACTACATAATCACTTCTTACTCAGTGAATCATCACTGCATCATCACATCATCACAGCATCACCTCAGCATAATCACAGTATCATCACAGCGTCATCACTACATCATCAATGCATCATCACAGCATCATCACTGCATCATCACAGCATCATCAGAGCATCATCACAGCATCATCACAGAGTCATCACAGCATCATCACAGAGTCATCACAGCATCATCACTGCATAATCACTGCATCATCACAGCATCCTCACAGCATCAATACAGCGTCATCACAACGTCAACAATGCATCATTACAGCATCATCTCAGTATAGTCACAGCATAATCACTGCATAATCACTGCATCATCATATCGTCATCACTGCATCATCACTGCATCATCACAGCACCATCACAGCATCATAGCTGCATAATCACAGCATCATCACATCATCATCGCATAGTCATCACAGCGTCATCACTGCATCATCACAGCATCATCACAGCATCATTACTGCAGAATCACTGCATCATCACAGCATCCTCACAGCAACATCGCAGCATCATCACAGCATCATCGCATCATCATCACAGTGTCATGACAGCATCATCACTGCATAATCACCGCATAATCACAGCATCATCACAGCATAATCACAGTATCATCACAGCGTCATCACTACATCATCACTGCATCATCACAGAATCATCACTGCGTCATCACAGCATCATCAGAGCATCATCACAGCATCATCACATCATCATCTCAGCATCATTACTGCTTACTCACTGCATCATCATAGCATCATCACATCATCATCACAACATCATCAGTTTCATGTCAGCATCATCACTGCATAATCACTGCATCATCACAGCATCCTAACAGCATCAACACAGCGTCATCACAGCGTCATCAATGCATCATTACAGCATCATCTCAGTATAGTCACAGAATTATTACAGCATAATCACTGCATCATCATATCATCACTGCATCATCACTGCATCATCACTGCATCATCACAGCACCATCACAGCATCATTACTTCAGAATCACTGCATCATCACAGCATCCTCACAGCAACATCGCAGCATCATCACAGCATCATCACACTGTCATGACAGCATCATCACTGTATAATCACTGCATAATCTCCGCATAATCACAGCATCATCACATCATCATCACAATATCATCACAGCGTCATCACTACACATCACTGCATCATCACTACATCATCACTGCATCATCACTACATCATCACAGCATCATCACTTCGTCATTATCAGAGCATCATCACAGCATCATCACTGCATCCTCACTGCATCATGAGTGCATCATCATCACAGCATCATAACTGCATCATCAAAGCATCATCACTGCATAATCACAGTGTCATAACAGCATCATTACAACACCATGACTACGTCATCACAGCATCACGACAGCGTCATTACAGTGTCATCACAGCATCATCACTGCATTATCACAACATCATCACAACATCATCACTGCGTCATCAGAGTGTCATCACTACATAATCACTTCTTACTCAGTGAATCATCACTGCATCATCACATCATCACAGCATCATCTCAGCATAATCACAGCGTCATCACTACATCATCAATGCATCATCACTGCATCATCACAGCATCATCACTGCATCATCACAGCATCATCAGAGCATCATCACAGCATCATCACAACATCATCACAGAGTCATCACAGCATCATCACTGCATAATCACTGCATCATCACAGCATCCTCACAGCATCAATACAGCGTCATCACAACATCAACAATGCATCATTACAGCATCATCTCAGTATAGTCACAGCATAATCACTGCATAATCACTGCATCATAATATCGTCATCACTGCATCATCACTGCATCATCACAGCACCATCACAGCATCATAGCTGCATAATCACAGCATCATCACATCATCATCGCATAGTCATCACAGCGTCATCACTGCATCATCACAGCATCATCACAGCATCATTACTGCAGAATCACTGCATCATCACAGCATCCTCACAGCAACATCGCAGCATCATCACAGCATCATCGCATCATCATCACAGTGTCATGACAGCATCATCACTGCATAATCTCCGCATAATCACAGCATCATCACATCATCATCACAATATCATCACAGCGTCATCACTACACATCACTGCATCATCACTACATCATCACTGCATCATCACTACATCATCACAGCATCATCACTTCGTCATTATCAGAGCATCATCACAGCATCATCACTGCATCCTCACTGCATCATGAGTGCATCATCATCACAGCATCATAACTGCATCATCAAAGCATCATCACTGCATAATCACAGTGTCATAACAGCATCATTACAACACCATGACTACGTCATCACAGCATCACGACAGCGTCATTACAGTGTCATCACAGCATCATCACTGCATTATCACAACATCATCACAACATCATCACTGCGTCATCAGAGTGTCATCACTACATAATCACTTCTTACTCAGTGAATCATCACTGCATCATCACATCATCACAGCATCATCTCAGCATAATCACAGCGTCATCACTACATCATCAATGCATCATCACTGCATCATCACAGCATCATCACTGCATCATCACAGCATCATCAGAGCATCATCACAGCATCATCACAACATCATCACAGAGTCATCACAGCATCATCACTGCATAATCACTGCATCATCACAGCATCCTCACAGCATCAATACAGCGTCATCACAACATCAACAATGCATCATTACAGCATCATCTCAGTATAGTCACAGCATAATCACTGCATAATCACTGCATCATAATATCGTCATCACTGCATCATCACTGCATCATCACAGCACCATCACAGCATCATAGCTGCATAATCACAGCATCATCACATCATCATCGCATAGTCATCACAGCGTCATCACTGCATCATCACAGCATCATCACAGCATCATTACTGCAGAATCACTGCATCATCACAGCATCCTCACAGCAACATCGCAGCATCATCACAGCATCATCGCATCATCATCACAGTGTCATGACAGCATCATCACTGCATAATCACCGCATAATCACAGCATCATCACAGCATAATCACAGTATCATCACAGCGTCATCACTACATCATCACTGCATCATCACAGAATCATCACTGCGTCATCACAGCATCATCAGAGCATCATCACAGCATCATCACATCATCATCTCAGCATCATTACTGCTTACTCACTGCATCATCATAGCATCATCACATCATCATCACAACATCATCAGTTTCATGTCAGCATCATCACTGCATAATCACTGCATCATCACAGCATCCTAACAGCATCAACACAGCGTCATCACAGCGTCATCAATGCATCATTACAGCATCATCTCAGTATAGTCACAGAATTATTACAGCATAATCACTGCATCATCATATCATCACTGCATCATCACTGCATCATCACTGCATCATCACAGCACCATCACAGCATCATTACTTCAGAATCACTGCATCATCACAGCATCCTCACAGCAACATCGCAGCATCATCACAGCATCATCACACTGTCATGACAGCATCATCACTGTATAATCACTGCATAATCTCCGCATAATCACAGCATCATCACATCATCATCACAATATCATCACAGCGTCATCACTACACATCACTGCATCATCACTACATCATCACTGCATCATCACTACATCATCACAGCATCATCACTTCGTCATTATCAGAGCATCATCACAGCATCATCACTGCATCCTCACTGCATCATGAGTGCATCATCATCACAGCATCATAACTGCATCATCAAAGCATCATCACTGCATAATCACAGTGTCATAACAGCATCATTACAACACCATGACTACGTCATCACAGCATCACGACAGCGTCATTACAGTGTCATCACAGCATCATCACTGCATTATCACAACATCATCACAACATCATCACTGCGTCATCAGAGCGTCATCACTACATAATCACTTCTTACTCAGTGAATCATCACTGCATCATCACATCATCACAGCATCATCTCAGCATAATCACAGCGTCATCACTACATCATCTATGCATCATCACTGCATCATCACAGCATCATCACTGCATCATCACAGCATCATCAGAGCATCATCACAGCATCATCACAACATCATCACAGAGTCATCACAGCATCATCACTGCATAATCACTGCATCATCACAGCATCCTCACAGAATCAATACAGCGTCATCACAACATCAACAATGCATCATTACAGCATCATCTCAGTATAGTCACAGCATAATCACTGCATAATCACTGCATCATAATATCGTCATCACTGCATCATCACTGCATCATCACAGCACCATCACAGCATCATAGCTGCATAATCACAGCATCATCACATCATCATCGCATAGTCATCACAGCGTCATCACTGCATCATCACAGCATCATCACAGCATCATTACTGCAGAATCACTGCATCATCACAGCATCCTCACAGCAACATCGCAGCATCAACACAGCATCATCGCATCATCATCACAGTGTCATGACAGCATCATCACTGCATAATCACCGCATAATCACAGCATCATCACAGCATAATCACAGTATCATCACTGCGTCATCACTACATCATCACTGCATCATCACAGAATCATCACTGCGTCATCACAGCATCATCAGAGCATCATCACAGCATCATCACATCATCATCTCAGCATCATTACTGCTTACTCACTGCATCATCATAGCATCATCACATCATCATCACAACATCATCAGTTTCATGTCAGCATCATCACTGCATAATCACTGCATCATCACAGCATCCTCACAGCATCAACACAGCGTCATCACAGCGTCATTAATGCATCATTACAGCATCATCTCAGTATAGTCACAGAATTATTACAGCATAATCACTGCATCATCATATCATCACTGCATCATCACTGCATCATCACTGCATCATCACAGCACCATCACAGCATCATTACTTCAGAATCACTGCATCATCACAGCATCCTCACAGCAACATCGCAGCATCATCACAGCATCATCACACTGTCATGACAGCATCATCACTGCATAATCACTGCATAATCTCCGCATAATCACAGCATCATCACATCATCATCACAATATCATCACAGCGTCATCACTACACATCACTGCATCATCACTACATCATCACTGCATCATCACTACATCATCACAGCATCATCACTTCGTCATCATCAGAGCATCATCACAGCATCATCACTGCATCCTCACTGCATCATGAGTGCATCATCATCACAGCATCATAACTGCATCATCAAAGCATCATCACTGCATAATCACAGTGTCATAACAGCATCATTACAACACCATGACTACGTCATCACAGCATCACGACAGCGTCATTACAGTGTCATCACAGCATCATCACTGCATTATCACAACATCATCACAACATCATCACTGCGTCATCAGAGTGTCATCACTACATAATCACTTCTTACTCAGTGAATCATCACTGCATCATCACATCATCACAGCATCATCTCAGCATAATCACAGTATCATCACAGCGTCATCACTACATCATCAATGCATCATCACTGCATCATCACAGCATCATCACTGCATCATCACAGCATCATCAGAGCATCATCACAGCATCATCACAACATCATCACAGAGTCATCACAGCATCATCACTGCATAATCACTGCATCATCACAGCATCCTCACAGCATCAATACAGCGTCATCACAACGTCAACAATGCATCATTACAGCATCATCTCAGTATAGTCACAGCATAATCACTGCATAATCACTGCATCATCATATCGTCATCACTGCATCATCACTGCATCATCACAGCACCATCACAGCATCATAGCTGCATAATCACAGCATCATCACATCATCATCGCATAGTCATCACAGCATCATCACAGCATCATCACAGCATCATTACTGCAGAATCACTGCATCATCACAGCATCCTCACAGCAACATCGCAGCATCATCACAGCATCATCGCATCATCATCACAGTGTCATGACAGCATCATCACTGCATAATCACCGCATAATCACAGCATCATCACAGCATAATCACAGTATCATCACAGCGTCATCACTACATCATCACTGCATCATCACAGAATCATCACTGCGTCATCACAGCATCATCAGAGCATCATCACAGCATCATCACATCATCATCTCAGCATCATTACTGCTTACTCACTGCATCATCATAGCATCATCACATCATCATCACAACATCATCAGTTTCATGTCAGCATCATCACTGCATAATCACTGCATCATCACAGCATCCTCACAGCATCAACACAGCGTCATCACAGCGTCATCAATGCATCATTACAGCATCATCTCAGTATAGTCACAGAATTATTACAGCATAATCACTGCATCATCATATCATCACTGCATCATCACTGCATCATCACAGCACCATCACAGCATCATTACTTCAGAATCACTGCATCATCACAGCATCCTCACAGCAACATCGCAGCATCATCACAGCATCATCACACTGTCATGACAGCATCATCACTGCATAATCACTGCATAATCTCCGCATAATCACAGCATCATCACATCATCATCACAATATCATCACAGCGTCATCACTACACATCACTGCATCATCACTACATCATCACTGCATCATCACTACATCATCACAGCATCATCACTTCGTCATCATCAGAGCATCATCACAGCATCATCACTGCATCCTCACTGCATCATGAGTGCATCATCATCACAGCATCATAACTGCATCATCAAAGCATCATCTCGGCATAATCACAATGTCATAAATACATCATCACTCCATCATCACAGCATTATCACATCATCATCACAACGTTTTCAGTGTCATCACAGCATCATAACAACGTCATCAAACTGTCATCACAGCATCATCACCAAATCATCACAGAATCATCACAGCATCATGACTGCATCATCACAGCATCTTTGCATCGTCATCAGAGCATCACCACTGCATCATCACATCATCATCTCAGCATCATCACAGCATCATTACTGCTTACTCACTGCATCATCACAGCGTCATGACAGTGTCATCACTGCATCATAACATCATAGCTTCATCATCAGAACATTATCACAGCATCATCACTGCATCATCACATCATCATTATAGCATCTTCACTGTCATCAATACATCATCACAGCATCATCACATCATTATCACAGCATCATCAGTGTCATCTCAGCATCATCACTGCATCATGACTGCATCATAGCAGCATAATCACAGCATCATCACAGAATCATCACAGCATCATCATAAGGTCATCACAGCATCATCACTACGTCATCAAATTGTAATCACAGCATCATCACAGTGTCCTCACTGAATCATCACTGCACCATCACTGCACCATCACAGCATCATCTCAGCATCATCATGGCATCATTACTGCATCATCACTGCTTACTCACTGCATCATCACAGCATCATCTCAGCATCATCACAGAATCATTTCTGCATAATCATTGCATTTTCACAGCGTCATCACAGTATCATCACTGCATCATCACAGTGTCATCACAGCATCATCAAAGCATCACGACAGCGTCATCTCACCATCACGACAGCGTCATCAAAGCATCATCACTGCATCATAACAACATCATCTCAGCATCATCACAGAATCATTTCTGCATAATCACTGCATCATCATAGTGTCATCACAGTATATTCACTGCATCATCACATCATCACAGTGTCATCACAGAATCATCACTGAATCATCCAAGCATCATCCAAGCATCATCACAGCACCACCAATGCATCATCACAGTATCATCACTGCATCATCACTGCATCATCACCGCATCATCACATCATCAACACTGCATCATTGCTGCATCATCACATCATTGTCACAGTATCATCAAAATATCATCACAGCATCATCACACCATCATAACAACATCATCACAGCGTCATCACAGTATCGTAAATGCATCATCACAGAATCATCACTGAATCATCATAGCATCTTCATATCATCATCACAATATCATCACAGCATCATCACTGCATCATCACAGCATCATCACTGCATAATCACTGCATCATCACAGCATCATCACATCGTCATCAAAACATCATTACAAGTATCAACACAACATAATCACAGTGTCATCACAGCATCATCATTGCATCCTTACTGCATGATCACAGCATCTCCGCATCGTAATCACATCATCATCACTGACTCCTCACTGAATCATCACTGTACCATCACTGCATCATCAGAGCATAATCTGAGCATAATCTCAGCATAATCACAGCATCATCACAGAATCATCACAGCATCATTACTGCATCATCACAGCATCTTTGCATCGTCATCAGAGCATCACCACTGCATCATCACTACATCATCACATCATCATCACAGCATTTTAGCTACATAATCACAGAATCATCATAGCGTAACGACAGCATCATCACAACATCATTACAGCATCATCACAGCGTCATCGTAACATCATGACTGTATCATCACAGCATCATCACAGCATCACCGCAGCGTCATCACTGCATCATCACAGCATCATCACAGCATCATCACGGCATCGTTACAGCATCGTCATATCATCATAACTGCATCATCACAACAACATAACAAAATCATCAAAGCATCGTCACAGCATCATCACCGTGTCATCACAGCGTCATAACTGCATCGTCACTGCATCTAAACTGCATCATCACAAAATCATCACAGCTTCATCACTGCAGCATCACAGCATCATCAAAGCATCATCGCAGCATCATCACATCATCATCACTGCATCATCACAGAATCATTACTGTTTACTCACTGCGGCATCACAGCATTATCACGGTGTCATAACTGCATCATCACTGCACCATTACTGCATCATCACAGTGTCATCTCAGCATCATCACAGCATCATTACTGCCTAATCATTGCATTATCACAACGTCATCACAGTATCATCAGTGCATCATCACAGCATCATTACTGCATCATCACATCATCATCACAGAATCACGATAGTGTCATCACAGCGTCATCACTGCATCATCACAGCGTCATCTCAGCATCATCAGAGACTCATCACAGCATCATCACTGCATCATCACTGCATCACCACAGTATCATCACAGCATCATCACAAAATTATAAGAGCGTCATCACAGCGTTATTACTGCATCATCACAGCATCAATAGAGCATCATCACAGCGTCATCACAGCGTTATCACAGCGTCATCACAGCATCATCACAGCATCACGACATCATCATCACAGCTTCACGACAGTGTCATGAGAGCGTCTTCACAGCATCATCACTACATCATCACAGCATCATCACTGCGTCATCAGAGCATCATCACAAAATCATCACAGCGTCATTACTGCATCATCACTGCATCATCACAGCGTCATCACCGCATCATCACTGCATTGTCACAACATCATGGCGTCATAATAACTGCATCATAACAGCATGATCAAAGCATCATCACAGCGTCATCACAGCGTCATAACTGCATAAACACTGCATCATCAAAGAACCATCACAGCATCATCACAGCGTCATAACAGCATCATCAGAGCATCATCACATCGTCATCACATCGTCATCAAAGAATCTTCACAGCATCATCGCTATGTCATCATAGCATCATCATAATATTATCACAGCTTCATCACAGCGTCATAACAACATCATCACTGCATCATCACAGCATCATCATTATTGCATCATGACTGCATCATTACAGCATCATCAGAGCAGAATCAGTGCGTCGTCACAGCATCATTACTGCATCACCACATCATCACTGTGTTATCGCAGCGTCATCACAGCATCATCACAACATCATCACAGAATCATCACAGCATCATTGCAGCATCATCACATCATCATCACAGCGTCATCACAACATCATCGTAGCATCATCATGCATCATCACAGCATCATTACTGCATCATCACAGCATCATCACAGCACCATCACTGCATCATCACTGCGTCATCACAGCATCATCACGGCATCGTTACAGCATCGTCATATCATCATAACTGCATCATCACAACAACATAACAAAATCATCAAAGCATCATCACAGCATCATCACCGCGTCATCACAGCGTCATAACTGCATCGTCACTGCATCTAAACTGCATCATCACAAAATCATCACTGCATCACATCATAATCACAACATCATCAAAGCGTCATCACAGCATCATCACTGCGTTATCACAGCATCATCTCAGCATCATCACAGTATCATTACTGCTTATTCACTGCATCATCACAACATCATCACAGCGTCATTACAGTGTCATAAATGCATCATCACAGTGTCATCAAAGCGTCCTAACTGCATAATCACTGCATCATCGCAGCTTCATCACAGCATCATGACAGTGTCATCACAGCATCAAAAATGCGTAATCACTTCATCCTCACATCATCATCATAGCATCATAGCTGCATAATCATAGAGTCATCACAGCATCATCACTACATCATCAAATTGTCATCACTGTATCATCACAGCATCATCATAGCATCATCACTGCATAATCACAGTGTCATAACAGCATCATTACAACACCATGACTACGTCATCACAGCATCACGACAGCGTCATTACAGTGTCATCACAGCATCATCACTGCATTATCAGAGCGTCATCACTACATAATCACTTCTTACTCAGTGAATCATCACTGCATCATCACATCATCACAGCATCATCTCAGCATAATCACAGTATCATCACAGCGTCATCACTACATCATCAATGCATCATCACTGCATCATCACAGCATCATCACTGCATCATCACAGCATCATCAGAGCATCATCACAGCATCATCACAACATCATCACAGAGTCATCACAGCATCATCACTGCATAATCACTGCATCATCACAGCATCCTCACAGCATCAATACAGCGTCATCACAACGTCAACAATGAATCATTACAGCATCATCTCAGTATAGTCACAGCATAATCACTGCATAATCACTGCATCATCATATCGTCATCACTGCATCATCACTGCATCATCACAGCATCATTACTGCAGAATCACTGCATCATCACAGCATCCTCACAGCAACATCGCAGCATCATCACAGCATCATCGCATCATCATCACAGTGTCATGACAGCATCATCACTGCATAATCAACGCATAATCACAGCATCATCACAGCATAATCACAGTATCATCACAGTGTCATCACTACATCATCACTGCATCATCACAGAATCATCACTGCGTCATCACAGCATCATCAGAGCATCATCACAGCATCATCACAGCATAATCACAGTATCATCACAGCATCATCACTACATCATCACTGCATCATCACAGAATCATCACTGCGTCATCACAGCATCATCAGAGCATCATCACAGCATCATCACATCATCATCTCAGCATCATTACTGCTTACTCACTGCATCATCATAGCATCATCACATCATCATCACAACATCATCAGTTTCATGTCAGCATCATCACTGCATCATCACTGCATCATCACAGCATCCTCACAGCATCAACACAGCGTCATCACAGCGTCATCAATGCATCATTACAGCATCATCTCAGTATAGTCACAGAATTATTACAGCATAATCACTGCATCATCATATCATCACTGCATCATCACTGCATCATCACTGCATCATCACAGCACCATCACAGCATCATTACTTCAGAATCACTGCATCATCACAGCATCCTCACAGCAACATCGCAGCATCATCACAGCATCATCACACTGTCATGACAGCATCATCACTGCATAATCACTGCATAATCTCCGCATAATCACAGCATCATCACATCATCATCACAATATCATCACAGCGTCATCACTACACATCACTGCATCATCACTACATCATCACAGCATCATCACTTCGTCATCATCAGAGCATCATCACAGCATCATCACTGCATCCTCACTGCATCATGAGTGCATCATCATCACAGCATCATAACTGCATCATCAAAGCATCATCTCGGCATAATCACAATGTCATAAATACATCATCACTCCATCATCACAGCATTATCACATCATCATCACAACGTTTTCAGTGTCATCACAGCATCATAACAACGTCATCAAACTGTCATCACAGCATCATCACCAAATCATCACAGAATCATCACAGCATCATGACTGCATCATCACAGCATCTTTGCATCGTCATCAGAGCATCACCACTGCATCATCACATCATCATCTCAGCATCATCACAGCATCATTACTGCTTACTCACTGCATCATCCCAGCGTCATGACAGTGTCATCACTGCATCATAACATCATAGCTTCATCATCAGAACATTATCACAGCATCATCACTGCATCATCACATCATCATTATAGCATCTTCACTGTCATCAATACATCATCACAGCATCATCACATCATTATCACAGCATCATCAGTGTCATCTCAGCATCATCACTGCATCATGACTGCATCATAGCAGCATAATCACAGCATCATCACAGAGTCATCACAGTATCATCACTGCATAATCACTGCATCATCACAGCATCCTCACAGCATCAATACAGCGTCATCACAACGTCAACAATGAATCATTACAGCATCATCTCAGTATAGTCACAGCATAATCACTGCATAATCACTGCATCATCATATCGTCATCACTGCATCATCACTGCATCATCACAGCACCATCACAGCATCATAGCTGCATAATCACAGCATCATCACATCATCATCGCATAGTCATCACAGCGTCATCACTGCATCATCACAGCATCATCACAACATCATTACTGCAGAATCACTGCATCATCACAGCATCCTCACAGCAACATCGCAGCATCATCACAGCATCATCGCATCATCATCACAGTGTCATGACAGCATCATCACTGCATAATCACCGCATAATCACAGCATCATCACAGCATAATCACAGTATCATCACAGCGTCATCACTACATCATCACTGCATCATCACAGAATCATCACTGCGTCATCACAGCATCATCAGAGCATCATCACAGCATCATCACAGCATAATCACAGTATCATCACAGCATCATCACTACATCATCACTGCATCATCACAGAATCATCACTGCGTCATCACAGCATCATCAGAGCATCATCACAGCATCATCACATCATCATCTCAGCATCATTACTGCTTACTCACTGCATCATCATAGCATCATCACATCATCATCACATCATCAGTTTCATGTCAGCATCATCACTGCATCATCACTGCATCATCACAGCATCCTCACAGCATCAACACAGCGTCATCACAGCGTCATCAATGCATCATTACAGCATCATCTCAGTATAGTCACAGAATTATTACAGCATAATCACTGCATCATCATATCATCACTGCATCATCACTGCATCATCACTGCATCATCACAGCACCATCACAGCATCATTACTTCAGAATCACTGCATCATCACAGCATCCTCACAGCAACATCGCAGCATCATCACAGCATCATCACACTGTCATGACAGCATCATCACTGCATAATCACTGCATAATCTCCGCATAATCACAGCATCATCACATCATCATCACAATATCATCACAGCGTCATCACTACACATCACTGCATCATCACTACATCATCACAGCATCATCACTTCGTCATCATCAGAGCATCATCACAGCATCATCACTGCATCCTCACTGCATCATGAGTGCATCATCATCACAGCATCATAACTGCATCATCAAAGCATCATCTCGGCATAATCACAATGTCATAAATACATCATCACTCCATCATCACAGCATTATCACATCATCATCACAACGTTTTCAGTGTCATCACAGCATCATAACAACGTCATCAAACTGTCATCACAGCATCATCACCAAATCATCACAGAATCATCACAGCATCATTACTGCATCATCACAGCATCTTTGCATCGTCATCAGAGCATCACCACTGCATCATCACATCATCATCTCAGCATCATCACAGCATCATTACTGCTTACTCACTGCATCATCACAGCGTCATGACAGTGTCATCACTGCATCATAACATCATAGCTTCATCATCAGAACATTATCACAGCATCATCACTGCATCATCACATCATCATTATAGCATCTTCACTGTCATCAATACATCATCACAGCATCATCACATCATTATCACAGCATCATCAGTGTCATCTCAGCATCATCACTGCATCATGACTGCATCATAGCAGCATAATCACAGCATCATCACAGAATCATCACAGCATCATCATAAGGTCATCACAGCATCATCACTACGTCATCAGATTGTAATCACAGCATCATCACAGTGTCCTCACTGAATCATCACTGCACCATCACTGCAACATCACAGCATCATCTCAGCATCATCATGGCATCATTACTGCATCATCACTGCTTACTCACTGCATCATCACAGCATCATCTCAGCATCATCACAGAATCATTTCTGCATAATCACTGCATTTTCACAGCGTCATCACAGTATCATCACTGCATCATCACAGTGTCATCACAGCATCATCAAAGCATCACGACAGCGTCATCTCACCATCACAACAGCGTCATCAAAGCATCATCACTGCATCATCACAGCATCATCTCAGCATCATCACAGAATCATTTCTGCATAATCACTGCATCATCATAGTGTCATCACAGTATATTCACTGCATCATCACATCATCACAGTGTCATCACAGAATCATCACTGAATCATCCAAGCATCATCCAAGCATCATCACAGCACCACCAATGCATCATCACAGTATCATCACTGCATAATCACTGCATCATCACCGCATCATCACTGCATCAACACTGCATCATTGCTGCATCATCACATCATTGTCACAGTATCATCAAAATATCATCACAGCATCATCACACCATCATAACAACATCATCACAGCGTCATCACAGTATCGTAAATGCATCATCACAGAATCATCACTGAATCATCATAGCATCTTCATATCATCATCACAATATCATCACAGCATCATCACTGCATCATCACAGCATCATCACTGCATAATCACTGCATCATCACCACATCATCACAGCATCATCACTGCATAATC
Source organism: Clangula hyemalis (assembly GCA_963989345.1). The sequence continues at coordinate 351,446 of OZ022440.1, forward strand.
ACTGCATCATCACAGCATCATCACATCGTCATCAAAACATCATTACAAGTATCAACACAACATAATCACAGTGTCATCACAGCATCATCATTGCATCCTTACTGCATGATCACAGCATCTCCGCATCGTAATCACATCATCATCACTGACTCCTCACTGAATCATCACTGTACCATCACTGCATCATCAGAGCATAATCTGAGCATAATCTCAGCATAATCACAGCATCATCACAGAATCATCACAGCATCATTACTGCATCATCACAGCATCTTTGCATCGTCATCAGAGCATCACCACTGCATCATCACTACATCATCACATCATCATCACAGCATTTTAGCTACATAATCACAGAATCATCATAGCGTAACGACAGCATCATCACAACATCATTACAGCATCATCACAGCGTCATCGTAACATCATGACTGTATCATCACAGCATCATCACAGCATCACCGCAGCGTCATCACTGCATCATCACAGCATCGTTACAGCATCGTCATATCATCATAACTGCATCATCACAACAACATAACAAAATCATCAAAGCATCGTCACAGCATCATCACCGCGTCATCACAGCGTCATAACTGCATCGTCACTGCATCTAAACTGCATCATCACAAAATCATCACAGCTTCATCACTGCAGCATCACAGCATCATCAAAGCATCATCGCAGCATCATCACATCATCATCACTGCATCATCACAGAATCATTACTGTTTACTCACTGCGGCATCACAGCATTATCACGGTGTCATAACTGCATCATCACTGCACCATTACTGCATCATCACAGTATCATCAGTGCATCATCACAGCATCATTACTGCATCATCACATCATCATCACAGAATCACGATAGTGTCATCACAGCGTCATCACTGCATCATCACAGCGTCATCTCAGCATCATCAGAGACTCATCACAGCGTCATCACTGCATCATCACTGCATCACCACAGTATCATCACAGCATCATCACAAAATTATAAGAGCGTCATCACAGCGTTATTACTGCATCATCACAGCATCAATAGAGCATCATCACAGCGTCATCACAGCGTTATCACAGCGTCATCACAGCATCATCACAGCATCACGACATCATCATCACAGCTTCACGACAGTGTCATGAGAGCGTCTTCACAGCATCATCACTACATCATCACAGCATCATCACTGCGTCATCAGAGCATCATCACAAAATCATCACAGCGTCATTACTGCATCATCACTGCATCATCACAGCGTCATCACCGCATCATCACTGCATTGTCACAACATCATGGCGTCATAATAACTGCATCATAACAGCATGATCAAAGCATCATCACAGCGTCATCACAGCGTCATAACTGCATAAACACTGCATCATCAAAGAACCATCACAGCATCATCACAGCGTCATAACAGCATCATCAGAGCATCATCACATCGTCATCACATCGTCATCAAAGAATCTTCACAGCATCATCGCTATGTCATCATAGCATCATCATAATATTATCACAGCTTCATCACAGCGTCATAACAACATCATCACTGCATCATCACAGCATCATCATTATTGCATCATGACTGCATCATTACAGCATCATCAGAGCAGAATCAGTGCGTCGTCACAGCATCATTACTGCATCACCACATCATCACTGTGTTATCGCAGCGTCATCACAGCATCATCACAACATCATCACAGAATCATCACAGCATCATTGCAGCATCATCACATCATCATCACAGCGTCATCACAACATCATCGTAGCATCATCATGCATCATCACAGCATCATTACTGCATCATCACAGCATCATCACAGCATCATCACTGAATAATCACAGCATCATCACTGCATCATCACGGCATCGTTACAGCATCGTCATATCATCATAACTGCATCATCACAACAACATAACAAAATCATCAAAGCATCATCACAGCATCATCACCGCGTCATCACAGCGTCATAACTGCATCGTCACTGCATCTAAACTGCATCATCACAAAATCATCACTGCATCACATCATAATCACAACATCATCAAAGCGTCATCACAGCATCATCGCTGCGTTATCACAGCATCATCTCAGCATCATCACAGTATCATTACTGCTTATTCACTGCATCATCACAACATCATCACAGCGTCATTACAGTGTCATAAATGCATCATCACAGTGTCATCAAAGCGTCCTAACTGCATAATCACTGCATCATCGCAGCTTCATCACAGCATCATGACAGCGTCATCACAGCATCAAAAATGCATAATCACTTCATCCTCACATCATCATCATAGCATCATAGCTGCATAATCATAGAGTCATCACAGCATCATCACTACATCATCAAATTGTCATCACTGTATCATCACAGCATCATCATAGCATCATCACTGCATAATCACAGTGTCATAACAGCATCATTACAACACCATGACTACGTCATCACAGCATCACGACAGCGTCATTACAGTGTCATCACAGCATCATCACTGCATTATCACAACATCATCACAACATCATCACTGCGTCATCAGAGCGTCATCACTACATAATCACTTCTTACTCAGTGAATCATCACTGCATCATCACATCATCACAGCATCATCTCAGCATAATCACAGTATCATCACAGCGTCATCACTACATCATCAATGCATCATCACTGCATCATCACAGCATCATCACTGCATCATCACAGCATCATCAGAGCATCATCACAGCATCATCACAACATCATCACAGAGTCATCACAGCATCATCACTGCATAATCACTGCATCATCATATCGTCATCACTGCATCATCACTGCATCATCAGAGCACCATCACAGCATCATTACTGCAGAATCACTGCATCATCACAGCATCATAGCTGCATAATCACAGCATCATCACATCATCATCGCATAGTCGTCACAGCGTCATCACTGCATCATCACAGCATCATCACAGCATCATTACTGCAGAATCACTGCATCATCACAGCATCCTCACAGCAACATCGCAGCATCATCACAGCATCATCGCATCATCATCACAGTGTCATGACAGCATCATCACTGCATAATCACAGCATCATCACAGCATAATCACAGTATCATCACAGCGTCATCACTACATCATCACTGCATCATCACAGAATCATCACTGAGTCATCACAGCATCATCAGAGCATCATCAGAGCATCATCACAGCATAATCACAGTATCATCACAGCATCATCACTACATCATCACTGCATCATCACAGAATCATCACTGCGTCATCACAGCATCATCAGAGCATCATCACAGCATCATCACATCATCATCTCAGCATCATTACTGCTTACTCACTGCATCATCATAGCATCATCACATCATCATCACAACATCATCAGTTTCATGTCAGCATCATCACTGCATAATCACTGCATCATCACAGCATCCTCACAGCATCAACACAGCGTCATCACAGCGTCATCAATGCATCATTACAGCATCATCTCAGTATAGTCACAGAATTATTACAGCATAATCACTGCATCATCATATCATCACTGCATCATCACTGCATCATCACTGCATCATCACAGCACCATCACAGCATCATTACTTCAGAATCACTGCATCATCACAGCATCCTCACAGCAACATCGCAGCATCATCACAGCATCATCACACTGTCATGACAGCATCATCACTGCATAATCACTGCATAATCTCCGCATAATCACAGCATCATCACATCATCATCACAATATCATCACAGCGTCATCACTACATATCACTGCATCATCACTACATTATCACAGCATCATCACTTCGTCATCATCAGAGCATCATCACAGCATCATCACTGCATCCTCACTGCATCATGAGTGCATCATCATCACAGCATCATAACTGCATCATCAAAGCATCATCTCGGCATAATCACAATGTCATAAATACATCATCACTCCATCATCACAGCATTATCACATCATCATCACAACGTTTTCAGTGTCATCACAGCATCATAACAACGTCATCAAACTGTCATCACAGCATCATCACCAAATCATCACAGAATCATCACAGCATCATTACTGCATCATCACAGCATCTTTGCATCGTCATCAGAGCATCACCACTGCATCATCACATCATCATCTCAGCATCATCACAGCATCATTACTGCTTACTCACTGCATCATCACAGCGTCATGACAGTGTCATCACTGCATCATAACATCATAGCTTCATCATCAGAACATTATCACAGCATCATCACTGCATCATCACATCATCATTATAGCATCTTCACTGTCATCAGTACATCATCACAGCATCATCACATCATTATCACAGCATCATCAGTGTCATCTCAGCATCGTCACTACATCATGACTGCATCATAGCAGCATAATCACAGCATCATCACAGAATCATCACAGCATCATCATAAGGTCATCACAGCATCATCACTACGTCATCAGATTGTAATCACAGCATCATCACAGTGTCCTCACTGAATCATCACTGCACCATCACTACAACATCACAGCATCATCTCAGCATCATCATGGCATCATTACTGCATCAGCACTGCTTACTCACTGCATCATCACAGCATCATCACAGAATCATTTCTGCATAATCATTGCATTTTCACAGCGTCATCACAGTATCATCACAGTGTCATCACAGCATCATCAAAGCATCACGACAGCGTCATCTCACCATCACGACAGCGTCATCAAAGCATCATCACTGCATCATAACAACATCATCTCAGCATCATCACAGAATCATTTCTGCATAATCACTGCATCATCATAGTGTCATCACAGTATATTCACTGCATCATCACATCATCACAGTGTCATCACAGAATCATCACTGAATCATCCAAGCATCATCCAAGCATCATCACAGCACCACCAATGCATCATCACAGTATCATCACTGCATCATCACTGCATCATCACCACATCATCACATCATCAACACTGCATCATTGCTGCATCATCACATCATTGTCACAGTATCATCAAAATATCATCACAGCATCATCACACCATCATAACAACATCATCACAGCGTCATCACAGTATCGTAAATGCATCATCACAGAATCATCACTGAATCATCATAGCATCTTCATATCATCATCACAATATCATCACAGCATCATCACTGCATCATCACAGCATCATCACTGCATAATCACACCATCATAACAACATCATCACAGCATCATCACTGCATAATCACTGCATCATCACAGCATCATCACATCGTCATCAAAACATCATTACAAGTATCAACACAACATAATCACAGTGTCATCACAGCATCATCATTGCATCCTTACTGCATGATCACAGCATCTCCGCATCGTACTCACATCATCATCACTGACTCCTCACTGAATCATCACTGTACCATCACTGCATCATCAGAGCATAATCTGAGCATAATCTCAGCATAATCACAGCATCATCACAGAATCATCACAGCATCATTACTGCATCATCACAGCATCTTTGCATCGTCATCAGAGCATCACCACTGCATCATCACTACATCATCACATCATCATCACAGCATTTTAGCTACATAATCACAGAATCATCATAGCGTAACGACAGCATCATCACAACATCATTACAGCATCATCACAGCGTCATCGTAACATCATGACTGTATCATCACAGCATCATCACAGCATCACCGCAGCGTCATCACTGCATCATCACAGCATCATCACAGCATCATCACGGCATCGTTACAGCATCGTCATATCATCATAACTGCATCATCACAACAACATAACAAAATCATCAAAGCATCGTCACAGCATCATCACCGCGTCATCACAGCGTCATAACTGCATCGTCACTGCATCTAAACTGCATCACCACAAAATCATCACAGCTTCATCACTGCAGCATCACAGCATCATCAAAGCATCATCGCAGCATCATCACATCATCATCACTGCATCATCACAGAATCATTACTGTTTACTCACTGCGGCATCACAGCATTATCACGGTATCATAACTGCATCATCACTGAACCATTACTGCATCATCACAGTGTCATCTCAGCATCATCACAGCATCATTACTGCCTAATCATTGCATTATCACAACGTCATCACAGTATCATCAGTGCATCATCACAGCATCATTACTGCATCATCACATCATCATCACAGAATCACGATAGTGTCATCACAGCGTCATCACTGCATCATCACAACGTCATCTCAGCATCATCAGAGACTCATCACAGCGTCATCACTGCATCATCACTGCATCACCACAGTATCATCACAGCATCATCACAAAATTATAAGAGCATCATCACAGCGTCATCACAGCGTTATCACAGCGTCATCACAGCATCATCACAGCATCACGACATCATCATCACAGCTTCACGACAGTGTCATGAGAGCGTCTTCACAGCATCATCACTACATCATCACAGCATCATCACAGTTTCATCAGAGCATCATCACTACATCATCACAGCGTCATTACTGCATCATCACTGCATCATCACAGCGTCATCACCGCATCATCACTGCATTGTCACAACATCATGGCGTCATAATAACTGCATCATAACAGCATGATCAAAGCATCATCACAGCGTCATCACAGCGTCATAACTGCATAAACACTGCATCATCAAAGAACCATCACAGCATCATCACAGCGTCATAACAGCATCATCACATCGTCATCACATCGTCATCAAAGAATCTTCACAGCATCATCGCTATGTCATCATAGCATCATCATAATATTATCACAGCTTCATCACAGCGTCATAACAACATCATCACTGCATCATCACAGCATCATCATTATTGCATCATGACTGCATCATTACAGCATCATCAGAGCAGAATCAGTGCGTCGTCACAGCATCATTACTGCATCACCACATCATCACTGTGTTATCGCAGCGTCATCACAGCATCATCACAACATCATCACAGAATCATCACAGCATCATTGCAGCATCATCACATCATCATCACAGCGTCATCACAACATCATCGTAGCATCATCATGCATCATCACAGCATCATTACTGCATCATCACAGCATCATCACAGCATCATCACTGAATAATCACAGCATCATCACTGCATCATCACGGCATCGTTACAGCATCGTCATATCATCATAACTGCATCATCACAACAACATAACAAAATCATCAAAGCATCATCACAGCATCATCACCGCGTCATCACAGCGTCATAACTGCATCGTCACTGCATCTAAACTGCATCATCACAAAATCATCACTGCATCACATCATAATCACAACATCATCAAAGCGTCATCACAGCATCATCACTGCGTTATCACAGCATCATCTCAGCATCATCACAGTATCATTACTGCTTATTCACTGCATCATCACAACATCATCACAGCGTCATTACAGTGTCATAAATGCATCATCACAGTGTCATCAAAGCGTCCTAACTGCATAATCACTGCATCATCGCAGCTTCATCACAGCATCATGACAGCGTCATCACAGCATCAAAAATGCATAATCACTTCATCCTCACATCATCATCATAGCATCATAGCTGCATAATCATAGAGTCATCACAGCATCATCACTACATCATCAAATTGTCATCACTGTATCATCACAGCATCATCATAGCATCATCACTGCATAATCACAGTGTCATAACAGCATCATTACAACACCATGACTACGTCATCACAGCATCACGACAGCGTCATCACAGCATCATCACTGCATTATCACAACATCATCACAACATCATCACTGCGTCATCAGAGCGTCATCACTACATAATCACTTCTTACTCAGTGAATCATCACTGCATCATCACATCATCACAGCATCATCTCAGCATAATCACAGTATCATCACAGCGTCATCACTACATCATCACTACATCATCACTGCATCATCACAGAATCATCACTGCGTCATCACAGCATCATCACATCATCATCTCAGCATCATTACTGCTTACGCACATCATCATCATAGCATCATCACATCATCATCACAACATCATCAGTTTCATGTCAGCATCATCACTGCATAATCACTGCATCATCACAGCATCCTCACAGCATCAACACAGCGTCATCACAGCGTCATCAATGCATCATTACAGCATCATCTCAGTATAGTCACAGAATTATTACAGCATAATCACTGCATCATCATATCATCACTGCATCATCACTGCATCATCACTGCATCATCACAGCACCATCACAGCATCATTACTTCAGAATCACTGCATCATCACAGCATCCTCACAGCAACATCGCAGCATCATCACAGCATCATCACACTGTCATGACAGCATCATCACTGCATAATCACTGCATAATCTCCGCATAATCACAGCATCATCACATCATCATCACAATATCATCACAGCGTCATCACTACACATCACTGCATCATCACTACATCATCACAGCATCATCACTTCGTCATCATCAGAGCATCATCACAGCATCATCACTGCATCCTCACTGCATCATGAGTGCATCATCATCACAGCATCATAACTGCATCATCAAAGCATCATCTCGGCATAATCACAATGTCATAAATACATCATCACTCCATCATCACAGCATTATCACATCATCATCACAACGTTTTCAGTGTCATCACAGCATCATAACAACGTCATCAAACTGTCATCACAGCATCATCACCAAATCATCACAGAATCATCACAGCATCATTACTGCATCATCACAGCATCTTTGCATCGTCATCAGAGCATCACCACTGCATCATCACATCATCATCTCAGCATCATCACAGCATCATTACTGCTTACTCACTGCATCATCACAGCGTCATGACAGTGTCATCACTGCATCATAACATCATAGCTTCATCATCAGAACATTATCACAGCATCATCACTGCATCATCACATCATCGTTATAGCATCTTCACTGTCATCAATACATCATCACAGCATCATCACATCATTATCACAGCATCATCAGTGTCATCTCAGCATCATCACTGCATCATGACTGCATCATAGCAGCATAATCACAGCATCATCACAGAATCATCACAGCATCATCATAAGGTCATCACAGCATCATCACTACGTCATCAGATTGTAATCACAGCATCATCACAGTGTCCTCACTGAATCATCACTGCACCATCACTGCAACATCACAGCATCATCTCAGCATCATCATGGCATCATTACTGCATCATCACTGCTTACTCACTGCATCATCACAGCATCATCTCAGCATCATCACAGAATCATTTCTGCATAATCATTGCATTTTCACAGCGTCATCACAGTATCATCACTGCATCATCACAGTGTCATCACAGCATCATCAAAGCATCACGACAGCGTCATCTCACCATCACGACAGCGTCATCAAAGCATCATCACTGCATCATAACAACATCATCTCAGCATCATCACAGAATCATTTCTGCATAATCACTGCATCATCATAGTGTCATCACAGTATATTCACTGCATCATCACATCATCACAGTGTCATCACAGAATCATCACTGAATCATCCAAGCATCATCCAAGCATCATCACAGCACCACCAATGCATCATCACAGTATCATCACTGCATAATCACTGCATCATCACCGCATCATCACGGCATCATTGCTGCATCATCACATCATCAACACTGCATCATTGCTGCATCATCACATCATTGTCACAGTATCATCAAAATATCATCACAGCATCATCACACCATCATAACAACATCATCACAGCGTCATCACAGTATCGTAAATGCATCATCACAGAATCATCACTGAATCATCATAGCATCTTCATATCATCATCACAATATCATCACAGCATCATCACTGCATCATCACAGCATCATCACTGCATAATCACTGCATCATCACAGCATCATCACAGCATCATCACTGCATAATCACTGTATCATCACAACATCATCACATCGTCATCAAAACATCATTACAAGTATCAACACAACATAATCACAGTGTCATCACAGCATCATCATTGCATCCTTACTGCATGATCACAGCATCTCTGCATCGTAATCACATCATCATCACTGACTCCTCACTGAATCATCACTGTACCATCACTGCATCATCAGAGCATAATCTGAGCATAATCTCAGCATAATCACAGCATCATCACAGAATCATCACAGCATCATTACTGCATCATCACAGCATCTTTGCATCGTCATCAGAGCATCACCACTGCATCATCACTACATCATCACATCATCATCACAGCATTTTAGCTACATAATCACAGAATCATCATAGCGTAACGACAGCATCATCACAACATCATTACAGCATCCTCACAGCGTCATCGTAACATCATGACTGTATCATCACAGCATCATCACAGCATCATCACTGCATCATCACTGCATCATCACAGCATCATCACAGCATCATCACGGCATCGTTACAGCATCGTCATATCATCATAACTGCATCATCACAACAACATAACAAAATCATCAAAGCATCGTCACAGCATCATCACCGCGTCATCACAGCGTCATAACTGCATCGTCACTGCATCTAAACTGCATCATCACAAAATCATCACAGCTTCATCACTGCAGCATCACCAAAGCATCATCACTGCATCATCACAGAATCATTACTGTTTACTCACTGCGGCATCACAGCATTATCACGGTGTCATAACTGCATCATCACTGCACCATTACTGCATCATCACAGTGTCATCTCAGCATCATCACAGCATCATTACTGCCTAATCATTGCATTATCACAACGTCATCACAGTATCATCAGTGCATCATCACAGCATCATTACTGCATCATCACATCATCATCACAGAATCACGATAGTGTCATCACAGCGTCATCACTGCATCATCACAGCGTCATCTCAGCATCATCAGAGACTCATCACAGCGTCATCACTGCATCACCACAGTATCATCACAGCATCATCACAAAATTATAAGAGCGTCATCACAGCGTTATTACTGCATCATCACAGCATCAATAGAGCATCATCACAGCGTCATCACAGCATCATCACAGAATCATCACAGCATCATCACAGCATCACGACATCATCATCACAGCTTCACGACAGTGTCATGAGAGCGTCTTCACAGCATCATCACTACATCATCACAGCATCATCACTGCGTCATCAGAGCATCATCACAAAATCATCACAGCGTCATTACTGCATCATCACTGCATCATCACAGTTTCATCACCGCATCATCACTGCATTGTCACAACATCATGGCGTCATAATAACTGCATCATAACAGCATGATCAAAGCATCATCACAGCGTCATCACAGCGTCATAACTGCATAAACACTGCATCATCAAAGAACCATCACAGCATCATCACAGCGTCATAACAGCATCATCAGAGCATCATCACATCGTCATCATTATTGCATCATGACTGCATCATTACAGCATCATCAGAGCAGAATCAGTGCGTCGTCACAGCATCATTACTGCATCACCACATCATCACTGTGTTATCGCAGCGTCATCACAGCATCATCACAACATCATCACAGAATCATCACAGCATCATTGCAGCATCATCACATCATCATCACAGCGTCATCACAACATCATCGTAGCATCATCATGCATCATCACAGCATCATTACTGCAGAATCACTGCATCATCACAGCATCATCACAGCATCATCGCATCATAATCACAGCATCATCACAGCATAATCACAGTATCATCACAGCGTCATCACTACATCATCACTGCATCATCACAGAATCATCACTGCGTCATCACAGCATCATCAGAGCATCATCACAGCATCATCACAGCATAATCACAGTATCATCACAGCATCATCACTGCATCATCACTGCATCATCACAGAATCATCACTGCGTCATCACAGCATCATCAGAGCATCATCACAGCATCATCACATCATCATCTCAGCATCATTACTGCTTACTCACTGCATCATCAGAGCATCATCACATCATCATCACAACATCATCAGTTTCATGTCAGCATCATCACTGCATAATCACTGCATCATCACAGCATCCTCACAGCATCAACACAGCGTCATCACAGCGTCATCAATGCATCATTACAGCATCATCTCAGTATAGTCACAGAATTATTACAGCATAATCACTGCATCATCATATCATCACTGCATCATCACTGCATCATCACTGCATCATCACAGCACCATCACAGCATCATTACTTCAGAATCACTGCATCATCACAGCATCCTCACAGCAACATCGCAGCATCATCACAGCATCATCACACTGTCATGACAGCATCATCACTGCATAATCACTGCATAATCTCCGCATAATCACAGCATCATCACATCATCATCACAATATCATCACAGCGTCATCACTACACATCACTGCATCATCACTACATCATCACAGCATCATCACTTCGTCATCATCAGAACATCATCACAGCATCATCACTGCATCCTCACTGCATCATGAGTGCATCATCATCACAGCATCATAACTGCATCATCAAAGCATCATCTCGGCATAATCACAATGTCATAAATACATCATCACTCCATCATCACAGCATTATCACATCATCATCACAACGTTTTCAGTGTCATCACAGCATCATAACAACGTCATCAAACTGTCATCACAGCATCATCACCAAATCATCACAGAATCATCACAGCATCATTACTGCATCATCACAGCATCTTTGCATCGTCATCAGAGCATCACCACTGCATCATCACATCATCATCTCAGCATCATCACAGCATCATTACTGCTTACTCACTGCATCATCACAGCGTCATGACAGTGTCATCACTGCATCATAACATCATAGCTTCATCATCAGAACATTATCACAGCATCATCACATCATCATTATAGCATCTTCACTGTCATCAATACATCATCACAGCATCATCACATCATTATCACAGCATCATCAGTGTCATCTCAGCATCATCACTGCATCATGACTGCATCATAGCAGCATAATCACAGCATCATCACAGAATCATCACAGCATCATCATAAGGTCATCACAGCATCATCACTACGTCATCAGATTGTAATCACAGCATCATCACAGTGTCCTCACTGAATCATCACTGCACCATCACTGCAACATCACAGCATCATCTCAGCATCATCATGGCATCATTACTGCATCATCACTGCTTACTCACTGCATCATCACAGCATCATCTCAGCATCATCACAGAATCATTTCTGCATAATCATTGCATTTTCACAGCGTCATCACAGTATCATCACTGCATCATCACAGTGTCATCACAGCATCATCAAAGCATCACGACAGCGTCATCTCACCATCACGACAGCGTCATCAAAGCATCATCACTGCATCATAACAACATCATCTCAGCATCATCACAGAATCATTTCTGCATAATCACTGCATCATCATAGTGTCATCACAGTATATTCACTGCATCATCACATCATCACAGTGTCATCACAGAATCATCACTGAATCATCCAAGCATCATCCAAGCATCATCACAGCACCACCAATGCATCATCACAGTATCATCACTGCATAATCACTGCATCATCACCGCATCATCACATCATCAACACTGCATCATTGCTGCATCATCACATCATTGTCACAGTATCATCAAAATATCATCACAGCATCATCACACCATCATAACAACATCATCACAGCATCATCACTGCATAATCACTGCATCATCACAGCATCATCACATCGTCATCAAAACATCATTACAAGTATCAACACAACATAATCACAGTGTCATCACAGCATCATCATTGCATCCTTACTGCATGATCACAGCATCTCCGCATCGTACTCACATCATCATCACTGACTCCTCACTGAATCATCACTGTACCATCACTGCATCATCAGAGCATAATCTGAGCATAATCTCAGCATAATCACAGCATCATCACAGAATCATCACAGCATCATTACTGCATCATCACAGCATCTTTGCATCGTCATCAGAGCATCACCACTGCATCATCACTACATCATCACATCATCATCACAGCATTTTAGCTACATAATCACAGAATCATCATAGCGTAACGACAGCATCATCACAACATCATTACAGCATCATCACAGCGTCATCGTAACATCATGACTGTATCATCACAGCATCATCACAGCATCATCGCCGCGTCATCACTGCATCATCACGGCATCGTTACAGCATCGTCATATCATCATAACTGCATCATCAAAGAACCATCACAGCATCATCACAGCGTCATAACAGCATCATCACCGCGTCATCACAGCGTCATAACTGCATCGTCACTGCATCTAAACTGCATCATCACAAAATCATCACAGCTTCATCACTGCAGCATCACAGCATCATCAAAGCATCATCGCAGCATCATCACATCATCATCACTGCATCATCACAGAATCATTACTGTTTACTCACTGCGGCATCACAGCATTATCACGGTGTCATAACTGCATCATCACTGCACCATTACTGCATCATCACAGTGTCATCTCAGCATCATCACAGCATCATTACTGCCTAATCATTGCATTATCACAACGTCATCACAGTATCATCAGTGCATCATCACAGCATCATTACTGCATCATCACATCATCATCACAGAATCACGATAGTGTCATCACAGCGTCATCACTGCATCATCACAGCGTCATCTCAGCATCATCAGAGACTCATCACAGCATCATCACTGCATCATCACTGCATCACCACAGTATCATCACAGCATCATCACAAAATTATAAGAGCGTCATCACAGCGTTATTACTGCATCATCACAGCATCAATAGAGCATCATCACAGCGTCATCACAGCGTTATCACAGCGTCATCACAGCATCATCACAGCATCACGACATCATCATCACAGCGTCACGACAGTGTCATGAGAGCGTCTTCACAGCATCATCACTACATCATCACAGCATCATCACTGCGTCATCAGAGCATCATCACAAAATCATCACAGCGTCATTACTGCATCATCACTGCATCATCACAGCGTCATCACCGCATCATCACTGCATTGTCACAACATCATGGCGTCATAATAACTGCATCATAACAGCATGATCAAAGCATCATCACAGCGTCATCACAGCGTCATAACTGCATAAACACTGCATCATCAAAGAACCATCACAGCATCATCACAGCGTCATAACAGCATCATCAGAGCATCATCACATCGTCATCACATCGTCATCAAAGAATCTTCACAGCATCATCGCTATGTCATCATAGCATCATCATAATATTATCACAGCTTCATCACAGCGTCATAACAACATCATCACTGCATCATCACAGCATCATCATTATTGCATCATGACTGCATCATTACAGCATCATCAGAGCAGAATCAGTGCGTCGTCACAGCATCATTACTGCATCACCACATCACCACTGTGTTATCGCAGCGTCATCACAGCATCATCACAACATCATCACAGAATCATCACAGCATCATTGCAGCATCATCACATCATCATCACAGCGTCATCAAAACATCATCGTAGCATCATCATGCATCATCACAGCATCATTACTGCATCATCACAGCATCATCACTGCATCATCACTGAATAATCACAGCATCATCACTGCATCATCACGGCATCGTTACAGCATCGTCATATCATCATAACTGCATCATCACAACAACATAACAAAATCATCAAAGCATCATCACAGCATCATCACCGCGTCAACACAGCGTCATAACTGCATCGTCACTGCATCTAAACTGCATCATCAAAAAATCATCACTGCATCACATCATAATCACAACATCATCAAAGCGTCATCACAGCATCATCACTGCGTTATCACAGCATCATCTCAGCATCATCACAGTATCATTACTGCTTATTCACTGCATCATCACAACATCATCACAGCGTCATTACAGTGTCATAAATGCATCATCACAGTGTCATCAAAGCGTCCTAACTGCATAATCACTGCATCATCGCAGCTTCATCACAGCATCATGACAGCGTCATCACAGCATCAAAAATGCATAATCACTTCATCCTCACATCATCATCATAGCATCATAGCTGCATAATCATAGAGTCATCACAGCATCATCACTACATCATCAAATTGTCATCACTGTATCATCACAGCATCATCATAGCATCATCACTGCATAATCACAGTGTCATAACAGCATCATTACAACACCATGACTACGTCATCACAGCATCACGACAGCGTCATTACAGTGTCATCACAGCATCATCACTGCATTATCACAACATCAACACAACATCATCACTGCGTCATCAGAGCGTCATCACTACATAATCACTTCTTACTCAGTGAATCATCACTGCATCATCACATCATCACAGCATCATCTCAGCATAATCACAGTATCATCACAGCGTCATCACTACATCATCAATGCATCATCACAGCATCATCACAGCATCATCACTGCATCACAACAGCATCATCAGAGCATCATCACAGAATCATTTCTGCATAATCATTGCATTTTCACAGCGTCATCACAGTATCATCACTGCATCATCACAGTGTCATCACAGCATCATCAAAGCATCACGACAGCGTCATCTCACCATCACGACAGCGTCATCAAAGCATCATCACTGCATCATAACAACATCATCTCAGCATCATCACAGAATCATTTCTGCATAATCACTGCATCATCATAGTGTCATCACAGTATATTCACTGCATCATCACATCATCACAGTGTCATCACAGAATCATCACTGAATCATCCAAGCATCATCCAAGCATCATCACAGCACCACCAATGCATCATCACAGTATCATCACTGCATAATCACTGCATCATCACCGCATCATCACATCATCAACACTGCATCATTGCTGCATCATCACATCATTGTCACAGTATCATCAAAATATCATCACAGCATCATCACACCATCATAACAACATCATCACAGCGTCATCACAGTATCGTAAATGCATCATCACAGAATCATCACTGAATCATCATAGCATCTTCATATCATCATCACAATATCATCACAGCATCATCACTGCATCATCACTGCATAATCACTGCATCATCACCACATCATCACAGCATCATCACTGCATAATCACTGCATCATCACAGCATCATCACATCGTCATCAAAACATCATTACAAGTATCAACACAACATAATCACAGTGTCATCACAGCATCATCATTGCATCCTTACTGCATGATCACAGCATCTCCGCATCGTAATCACATCATCATCACTGACTCCTCACTGAATCATCACTGTACCATCACTGCATCATCAGAGCATAATCTGAGCATAATCTCAGCATAATCACAGCATCATCACAGAATCATCACAGCATCATTACTGCATCATCACAGCATCTTTGCATCGTCATCAGAGCATCACCACTGCATCATCACTACATCATCACATCATCATCACAGCATTTTAGCTACATAATCACAGAATCATCATAACGTAACGACAGCATCATCACAACATCATTACAGCATCATCACAGCGTCATCGTAACATCATGACTGTATCATCACAGCATCATCACAGCATCACCGCAGCGTCATCACTGCATCATCACAGCATCATCACAGCATCATCACGGCATCGTTACAGCATCGTCATATCATCATAACTGCATCATCACAACAACATAACAAAACCATCAAAGCATCGTCACAGCATCATCACCGCGTCATCACAGCGTCATAACTGCATCGTCACTGCATCTAAACTGCATCATCACAAAATCATCACAGCTTCATCACTGCAGCATCACAGCATCATCAAAGCATCATCGCAGCATCATCACAGAATCATTACTGTTTACTCACTGCGGCATCACAGCATTATCACGGTGTCATAACTGCATCATCACTGCACCATTACTGCATCATCACAGTGTCATCTCAGCATCATCACAGCATCATTACTGCCTAATCATTGCATTATCACAACGTCATCACAGTATCATCAGTGCATCATCACAGCATCATTACTGCATCATCACATCATCATCACAGAATCACGATAGTGTCATCACAGCGTCATCACTGCATCATCACAGCGTCATCTCAGCATCATCAGAGACTCATCACAGCGTCATCACTGCATCATCACTGCATCACCACAGTATCATCACAGCATCATCACAAAATTATAAGAGCGTCATCACAGCGTTATTACTGCATCATCACAGCATCAATAGAGCATCATCACAGCGTCATCACAGCGTTATCACAGCGTCATCACAGCATCATCACAGCATCACGACATCATCATCACAGCGTCACGACAGTGTCATGAGAGCGTCTTCACAGCATCATCACTACATCATCACAGCATCATCACTGCGTCATCAGAGCATCATCACAAAATCATCACAGCGTCATTACTGCATCATCACTGCATCATCACAGCGTCATCACCGCATCATCACTGCATTGTCACAACATCATGGCGTCATAATAACTGCATCATAACAGCATGATCAAAGCATCATCACAGCGTCATCACAGCGTCATAACTGCATAAACACTGCATCATCAAAGAACCATCACAGCATCATCACAGCGTCATAACAGCATCATCAGAGCATCATCACATCGTCATCACATCGTCATCAAAGAATCTTCACAGCATCATCGCTATGTCATCATAGCATCATCATAATATTATCACAGCTTCATCACAGCGTCATAACAACATCATCACTGCATCATCACAGCATCATCATTATTGCATCATGACTGCATCATTACAGCATCATCAGAGCAGAATCAGTGCGTCGTCACAGCATCATTACTGCATCACCACATCATCACTGTGTTATCGCAGCGTCATCACAGCATCATCACAACATCATCACAGAATCATCACAGCATCATTGCAGCATCATCACATCATCATCACAGCGTCATCACAACATCATCGTAGCATCATCACTGAATAATCACAGCATCATCACTGCATCATCACGGCATCGTTACAGCATCGTCATATCATCATAACTGCATCATCACAACAACATAACAAAATCATCAAAGCATCATCACAGCATCATCACCGCGTCATCACAGCGTCATAACTGCATCGTCACTGCATCTAAACTGCATCATCACAAAATCATCACTGCATCACATCATAATCACAACATCATCAAAGCGTCATCACATCATCATCACTGCGTTATCACAGCATCATCTCAGCATCATCACAGTATCATTACTGCTTATTCACTGCATCATCACAACATCATCACAGCGTCATTACAGTGTCATAAATGCATCATCACAGTGTCATCAAAGCGTCCTAACTGCATAATCACTGCATCATCGCAGCTTCATCACAGCATCATGACAGCGTCATCACAGCATCAAAAATGCATAATCACTTCATCCTCACATCATCATCATAGCATCATAGCTGCATAATCATAGAGTCATCACAGCATCATCACTACATCATCAAATTGTCATCACTGTATCATCACAGCATCATCATAGCATCATCACTGCATAATCACAGTGTCATAACAGCATCATTACAACACCATGACTACGTCATCACAGCATCACGACAGCGTCATTACAGTGTCATCACAGCATCATCACTGCATTATCACAACATCATCACAACATCATCACTGCGTCATCAGAGCGTCATCACTACATAATCACTTCTTACTCAGTGAATCATCACTGCATCATCACATCATCACAGCATCATCTCAGCATAATCACAGTATCATCACAGCGTCATCACTACATCATCAATGCATCATCACTGCATCATCACAGCATCATCACTGCATCATCACAGCATCATCAGAGCATCATCACAGCATCATCACAACATCATCACAGAGTCATCACAGCATCATCACTGCATAATCACTGCATCATCACAGCATCAATACAGCGTCATCACAACGTCAACAATGCATCATTACAGCATCATCTCAGTATAGTCACAGCATAATCACTGCATAATCACTGCATCATCATATCGTCATCACTGCATCATCACTGCATCATCACAGCATCATCACAGCATCATTACTGCAGAATCACTGCATCATCACAGCATCCTCACAGCAACATCGCAGCATCATCACAGCATCATCGCATCATCATCACAGTGTCATGACAGCATCATCACTGCATAATCACCGCATAATCACAGCATAATCACAGTATCATCACAGCGTCATCACTACATCATCACTGCATCATCACAGAATCATCACTGCGTCATCACAGAATCATCACTGCGTCATCACAGCATCATCACAGCATAATCACAGTATCATCACAGCATCATCACTACATCATCACTGCATCATCACAGAATCATCACTGCGTCATCACAGCATCATCAGAGCATCATCACAGCATCATCACATCATCATCTCAGCATCATTACTGCTTACTCACTGCATCATCAGAGCATCATCACATCATCATCACAACATCATCAGTTTCATGTCAGCATCATCACTGCATAATCACTGCATCATCACAGCATCCTCACAGCATCAACACAGCGTCATCACAGCGTCATCAATGCATCATTACAGCATCATCTCAGTATAGTCACAGAATTATTACAGCATAATCACTGCATCATCATATCATCACTGCATCATCACTGCATCATCACTGCATCATCACAGCACCATCACAGCATCATTACTTCAGAATCACTGCATCATCACAGCATCCTCACAGCAACATCGCAGCATCATCACAGCATCATCACACTGTCATGACAGCATCATCACTGCATAATCACTGCATAATCTCCGCATAATCACAGCATCATCACATCATCATCACAATATCATCACAGCGTCATCACTACACATCACTGCATCATCACTACATCATCACAGCATCATCACTTCGTCATCATCAGAGCATCATCACAGCATCATCACTGCATCCTCACTGCATCATGAGTGCATCATCATCACAGCATCATAACTGCATCATCAAAGCATCATCTCGGCATAATCACAATGTCATAAATACATCATCACTCCATCATCACAGCATTATCACATCATCATCACAACGTTTTCAGTGTCATCACAGCATCATAACAACGTCATCAAACTGTCATCACAGCATCATCACCAAATCATCACAGAATCATCACAGCATCATTACTGCATCATCACAGCATCTTTGCATCGTCATCAGAGCATCACCACTGCATCATCACATCATCATCTCAGCATCATCACAGCATCATTACTGCTTACTCACTGCATCATCACAGCGTCATGACAGTGTCATCACTGCATCATAACATCATAGCTTCATCATCAGAACATTATCACAGCATCATCACTGCATCATCACATCATCATTATAGCATCTTCACTGTCATCAATACATCATCACAGCATCATCACATCATTATCACAGCATCATCAGTGTCATCTCAGCATCATCACTGCATCATGACTGCATCATAGCAGCATAATCACAGCATCATCACAGAATCATCACAGCATCATCATAAGGTCATCACAGCATCATCACTACGTCATCAGATTGTAATCACAACATCATCACAGTGTCCTCACTGAATCATCACTGCACCATCACTGCAACATCACAGCATCATCTCAGCATCATCATGGCATCATTACTGCATCATCACTGCTTACTCACTGCATCATCACAGCATCATCTCAGCATCATCACAGAATCATTTCTGCATAATCATTGCATTTTCACAGCGTCATCACAGTATCATCACTGCATCATCACAGTGTCATCACAGCATCATCAAAGCATCACGACAGCGTCATCTCACCATCACGACAGCGTCATCAAAGCATCATCACTGCATCATAACAACATCATCTCAGCATCATCACAGAATCATTTCTGCATAATCACTGCATCATCATAGTGTCATCACAGTATATTCACTGCATCATCACATCATCACAGTGTCATCACAGAATCATCACTGAATCATCCAAGCATCATCCAAGCATCATCACAGCACCACCAATGCATCATCACAGTATCATCACTGCATAATCACTGCATCATCACCGCATCATCACATCATCAACACTGCATCATTGCTGCATCATCACATCATTGTCACAGTATCATCAAAATATCATCACAGCATCATCACACCATCATAACAACATCATCACAGCGTCATCACAGTATCGTAAATGCATCATCACAGAATCATCACTGAATCATCATAGCATCTTCATATCATCATCACAATATCATCACAGCATCATCACTGCATCATCACAGCATCATCACTGCATAATCACTGCATCATCACCACATCATCACAGCATCATCACTGCATAATCACTGCATCATCACAGCATCATCACATCGTCATCAAAACATCATTACAAGTATCAACACAACATAATCACAGTGTCATCACAGCATCATCATTGCATCCTTACTGCATGATCACAGCATCTCCGCATCGTAATCACATCATCATCACTGACTCCTCACTGAATCATCACTGTACCATCACTGCATCATCAGAGCATAATCTGAGCATAATCTCAGCATAATCACAGCATCATCACAGAATCATCACAGCATCATTACTGCATCATCACAGCATCTTTGCATCGTCATCAGAGCATCACCACTGCATCATCACTACATCATCACATCATCATCACAGCATTTTAGCTACATAATCACAGAATCATCATAGCGTAACGACAGCATCATCACAACATCATTACAGCATCATCACAGCGTCATCGTAACATCATGACTGTATCATCACAGCATCATCACAGCATCACCGCAGCGTCATCACTGCATCATCACAGCATCATCACAGCATCATCACGGCATCGTTACAGCATCGTCATATCATCATAACTGCATCATCACAACAACATAACAAAATCATCAAAGCATCGTCACAGCATCATCACCGCGTCATCACAGCGTCATAACTGCATCGTCACTGCATCTAAACTGCATCATCACAAAATCATCACAGCTTCATCACTGCAGCATCACAGCATCATCAAAGCATCATCGCAGCATCATCACATCATCATCACTGCATCATCACAGAATCATTACTGTTTACTCACTGCGGCATCACAGCATTATCACGGTGTCATAACTGCATCATCACTGCACCATTACTGCATCATCACATCATCATCACAGAATCACGATAGTGTCATCACAGCGTCATCACTGCATCATCACAGCGTCATCTCAGCATCATCAGAGACTCATCACAGCGTCATCACTGCATCATCACTGCATCACCACAGTATCATCACAGCATCATCACAAAATTATAAGAGCGTCATCACAGCGTTATTACTGCATCATCACAGCATCAATAGAGCATCATCACAGCGTCATCACAGCGTTATCACAGCGTCATCACAGCATCATCACAGCATCACGACATCATCATCACAGCTTCACGACAGTGTCATGAGAGCGTCTTCACAGCATCATCACTACATCATCACAGCATCATCACTGCGTCATCAGAGCATCATCACAAAATCATCACAGCGTCATTACTGCATCATCACTGCATCATCACAGCGTCATCACCGCATCATCACTGCATTGTCACAACATCATGGCGTCATAATAACTGCATCATAACAGCATGATCAAAGCATCATCACAGCGTCATCACAGCGTCATAACTGCATAAACACTGCATCATCAAAGAACCATCACAGCATCATCACAGCGTCATAACAGCATCATCAGAGCATCATCACATCGTCATCACATCGTCATCAAAGAATCTTCACAGCATCATCGCTATGTCATCATAGCATCATCATAATATTATCACAGCTTCATCACAGCGTCATAACAACATCATCACTGCATCATCACAGCATCATCATTATTGCATCATGACTGCATCATTACAGCATCATCAGAGCAGAATCAGTGCGTCGTCACAGCATCATTACTGCATCACCACATCATCACTGTGTTATCGCAGCGTCATCACAGCATCATCACAACATCATCACAGAATCATCACAGCATCATTGCAGCATCATCACATCATCATCACAGCGTCATCACAACATCATCGTAGCATCATCATGCATCATCACAGCATCATTACTGCATCATCACAGCATCATCACAGCATCATCACTGCATCATCACTGAATAATCACAGCATCATCACTGCATCATCACGGCATCGTTACAGCATCGTCATATCATCATAACTGCATCATCACAACAACATAACAAAATCATCAAAGCATCATCACAGCATCATCACCGCGTCATCACATCGTCATAACTGCATCGTCACTGCATCTAAACTGCATCATCAAAAAATCATCACTGCATCACATCATAATCACAACATCATCAAAGCGTCATCACAGCATCATCACTGCGTTATCACAGCATCATCTCAGCATCATCACAGTATCATTACTGCTTATTCACTGCATCATCACAACATCATCACAGCGTCATTACAGTGTCATAAATGCATCATCACAGTGTCATCAAAGCGTCCTAACTGCATAATCACTGCATCATCGCAGCTTCATCACAGCATCATGACAGCGTCATCACAGCATCAAAAATGCATAATCACTTCATCCTCACATCATCATCATAGCATCATAGCTGCATAATCATAGAGTCATCACAGCATCATCACTACATCATCAAATTGTCATCACTGTATCATCACAGCATCATCATAGCATCATCACTGCATAATCACAGTGTCATAACAGCATCATTACAACACCATGACTACGTCATCACAGCATCACGACAGCGTCATTACAGTGTCATCACAGCATCATCACTGCATTATCACAACATCATCACAACATCATCACTGCATCATCAGAGCGTCATCACTACATAATCACTTCTTACTCAGTGAATCATCTCTGCATCATCACATCATCACAGCATCATCTCAGCATAATCACAGTATCATCACAGCGTCATCACTACATCATCAATGCATCATCACTGCATCATCACAGCATCATCACTGCATCATCACAGCATCATCAGAGCATCATCACAGCATCATCACAACATCATCACAGAGTCATCACAGCATCATCACTGCATAATCACTGCATCATCACAGCATCCTCACAGCATCAATACAGCGTCATCACAACGTCAACAATGCATCATTACAGCATCATCTCAGTATAGTCACAGCATAATCACTGCATAATCACTGCATCATCACAGCACCATCACAGCATCATAGCTGCATAATCACAGCATCATCACATCATCATCGCATAGTCATCACAGCATCATCACTGCATCATCACAGCATCATCACAGCATCATTACTGCAGAATCACTGCATCATCACAGCATCATAGCTGCATAATCACAGCATCATCACATCATCATCGCATAGTCATCACAGCGTCATCACTGCATCATCACAGCATCATCACAGCATCATTACTGCAGAATCACTGCATCATCACAGCATCCTCACAGCAACATCGCAGCATCATCACAGCATCATCGCATCATCATCACAATGTCATGACAGCATCATCACTGCATAATCACCGCATAATCACAGCATCATCACAGCATAATCACAGTATCATCACAGCGTCATCACTACATCATCACTGCATCATCACAGAATCATCACTGCGTCATCACAGCATCATCAGAGCATCATCACAGCATCATCACAGCATAATCACAGTATCATCACAGCATCATCACAGCATCATCACTACATCATCACTGCATCATCACAGAATCATCACTGCGTCATCACAGCATCATCAGAGCATCATCACAGCATCATCACATCATCATCTCAACATCATTACTGCTTACTCACTGCATCATCATAGCATCATCACATCATCATCACAACATCATCAGTTTCATGTCAGCATCATCACTGCATCATCACTGCATCATCACAGCATCCTCACAGCATCAACACAGCGTCATCACAGCGTCATCAATGCATCATTACAGCATCATCTCAGTATAGTCACAGAATTATTACAGCATAATCACTGCATCATCGTATCATCACTGCATCATCACTGCATCATCACTGCATCATCACAGCACCATCACAGCATCATTACTTCAGAATCACTGCATCATCACAGCATCCTCACAGCAACATCGCAGCATCATCACAGCATCATCACACTGTCATGACAGCATCATCACTGCATAATCACTGCATAATCTCCGCATAATCACAGCATCATCACATCATCATCACAATATCATCACAGCGTCATCACTACACATCACTGCATCATCACTACATCATCACAGCATCATCACTTCGTCATCATCAGAGCATCATCACAGCATCATCACTGCATCCTCACTGCATCATGAGTGCATCATCATCACAGCATCATAACTGCATCATCAAAGCATCATCTCGGCATAATCACAATGTCATAAATACATCATCACTCCATCATCACAGCATTATCACATCATCATCACAACGTTTTCAGTGTCATCACAGCATCATAACAACGTCATCAAACTGTCATCACAGCATCATCACCAAATCATCACAGAATCATCACAGCATCATTACTGCATCATCACAGCATCTTTGCATCGTCATCAGAGCATCACCACTGCATCATCACATCATCATCTCAGCATCATCACAGCATCATTACTGCTTACTCACTGCATCATCACAGCGTCATGACAGTGTCATCACTGCATCATAACATCATAGCTTCATCATCAGAACATTATCACAGCATCATCACTGCATCATCACATCATCATTATAGCATCTTCACTGTCATCAATACATCATCACAGCATCATCACATCATTATCACAGCATCATCAGTGTCATCTCAGCATCATCACTGCATCATGACTGCATCATAGCAGCATAATCACAGCATCATCACAGAATCATCACAGCATCATCATAAGGTCATCACAGCATCATCACTACGTCATCAGATTGTAATCACAGCATCATCACAGTGTCCTCACTGAATCATCACTGCACCATCACTGCAACATCACAGCATCATCTCAGCATCATCATGGCATCATTACTGCATCATCACTGCTTACTCACTGCATCATCACAGCATCATCTCAGCATCATCACAGAATCATTTCTGCATAATCATTGCATTTTCACAGCGTCATCACAGTATCATCACTGCATCATCACAGTGTCATCACAGCATCATCAAAGCATCACGACAGCGTCATCTCACCATCACGACAGCGTCATCAAAGCATCATCACTGCATCATAACAACATCATCTCAGCATCATCACAGAATCATTTCTGCATAATCACTGCATCATCATAGTGTCATCACAGTATATTCACTGCATCATCACATCATCACAGTGTCATCACAGAATCATCACTGAATCATCCAAGCATCATCCAAGCATCATCACAGCACCACCAATGTATCATCACAGTATCATCACTGCATAATCACTGCATCATCACCGCATCATCACATCATCAACACTGCATCATTGCTGCATCATCACATCATTGTCACAGTATCATCAAAATATCATCACAGCATCATCACACCATCATAACAACATCATCACAGCGTCATCACAGTATCGTAAATGCATCATCACAGAATCATCACTGAATCATCATAGCATCTTCATATCATCATCACAATATCATCACAGCATCATCACTGCATCATCACAGCATCATCACTGCATAATCACTGCATCATCACCACATCATCACAGCATCATCACTGCATAATCACTGCATCATCACAGCATCATCACATCGTCATCAAAACATCATTACAAGTATCAACACAACGTAATCACAGTGTCATCACAGCATCATCATTGCATCCTTACTGCATGATCACAGCATCTCCGCATCGTAATCACATCATCATCACTGACTCCTCACTGAATCATCACTGTACCATCACTGCATCATCAGAGCATAATCTGAGCAAAATCTCAGCATAATCACAGCATCATCACAGAATCATCACAGCATCATTACTGCATCATCACAGCATCTTTGCATCGTCATCAGAGCATCACCACTGCATCATCACTACATCATCACATCATCATCACAGCATTTTAGCTACATAATCACAGAATCATCATAGCGTAACGACAGCATCATCACAACATCATTACAGCATCATCACAGCGTCATCGTAACATCATGACTGTATCATCACAGCATCATCACAGCATCACCGCAGCGTCATCACTGCATCATCACAGCATCATCACAGCATCATCACGGCATCGTTACAGCATCGTCATATCATCATAACTGCATCATCACAACAACATAACAAAATCATCAAAGCATCGTCACAGCATCATCACCGCGTCATCACAGCGTCATAACTGCATCGTCACTGCATCTAAACTGCATCATCACAAAATCATCACAGCTTCATCACTGCAGCATCACAGCATCATCAAAGCATCATCGCAGCATCATCACATCATCATCACTGCATCATCACAGAATCATTACTGTTTACTCACTGCGGCATCACAGCATTATCACGGTGTCATAACTGCATCATCACTGCACCATTACTGCATCATCACAGTGTCATCTCAGCATCATCACAGCATCATTACTGCCTAATCATTGCATTATCACAACGTCATCACAGTATCATCAGTGCATCATCACAGCATCATTACTGCATCATCACATCATCATCACAGAATCACGATAGTGTCATCACAGCGTCATCACTGCATCATCACAGCGTCATCTCAGCATCATCAGAGACTCATCACAGCGTCATCACTGCATCATCACTGCATCACCACAGTATCATCACAAAATTATAAGAGCGTCATCACAGCGTTATTACTGCATCATCACAGCATCAATAGAGCATCATCACAGCGTCATCACAGCGTTATCACAGCGTCATCACAGCATCATCACAGCATCACGACATCATCATCACAGCTTCACGACAGTGTCATGAGAGCGTCTTCACAGCATCATCACTACATCATCACAGCATCATCACTGCGTCATCAGAGCATCATCACAAAATCATCACAGCGTCATTACTGCATCATCACTGCATCATCACAGCGTCATCACCGCATCATCACTGCATTGTCACAACATCATGGCGTCATAATAACTGCATCATAACAGCATGATCAAAGCATCATCACAGCGTCATCACAGCGTCATAACTGCATAAACACTGCATCATCAAAGAACCATCACAGCATCATCACAGCGTCATAACAGCATCATCAGAGCATCATCACATCGTCATCACATCGTCATCAAAGAATCTTCACAGCATCATCGCTATGTCATCATAGCATCATCATAATATTATCACAGCTTCATCACAGCGTCATAACAACATCATCACTGCATCATCACAGCATCATCATTATTGCATCATGACTGCATCATTACAGCATCATCAGAGCAGAATCAGTGCGTCGTCACAACATCATTACTGCATCACCACATCACCACTGTGTTATCGCAGCGTCATCACAGCATCATCACAACATCATCACAGAATCATCACAGCATCATTGCAGCATCATCACATCATCATCACAGCGTCATCACAACATCATCGTAGCATCATCATGCATCATCACAGCATCATAAAAGCATCATCTCAGTGTCATCACAGCATCATTTCTGCATAATCACTGCATTATCACAGCGTCATCACAGTATCATCACTGCATCATCACATCATCATCACTTCATAATCCCATCATCATCACTGCATCATCACAGCTTCATCACAACATCATCACAGCATCAATAAAGTGTCTTTGCATAAAAACCGTATAATCACAGCATCATCACAGCGTCATCACAGTATCGTAAATGCATCATCACAGAATCATCACTGAATCATCATAGCATCTTCATATCATCATCACAATATCATCACAGCATCATCACTGCATCATCACAGCATCATCACTGCATAATCACTGCATCATCACCACATCATCACAGCATCATCACTGCATAATCACTGCATCATCACAGCATCATCACATCGTCATCAAAACATCATTACAAGTATCAACACAACATAATCACAGTGTCATCACAGCATCATCATTGCATCCTTACTGCATGATCACAGCATCTCCGCATCGTAATCACATCATCATCACTGACTCCTCACTGAATCATCACTGTACCATCACTGCATCATCAGAGCATAATCTGAGCAAAATCTCAGCATAATCACAGCATCATCACAGAATCATCACAGCATCATTACTGCATCATCACAGCATCTTTGCATCGTCATCAGAGCATCACCACTGCATCATCACTACATCATCACATCATCATCACAGCATTTTAGCTACATAATCACAGAATCATCATAGCGTAACGACAGCATCATCACAACATCATTACAGCATCATCACAGCGTCATCGTAACATCATGACTGTATCATCACAGCATCATCACAGCATCACCGCAGCGTCATCACTGCATCATCACAGCATCATCACAGCATCATCACGGCATCGTTACAGCATCGTCATATCATCATAACTGCATCATCACAACAACATAACAAAATCATCAAAGCATCGTCACAGCATCATCACCGCGTCATCACAGCGTCATAACTGCATCGTCACTGCATCTAAACTGCATCATCACAAAATCATCACAGCTTCATCACTGCAGCATCACAGCATCATCAAAGCATCATCGCAGCATCATCACATCATCATCACTGCATCATCACAGAATCATTACTGTTTACTCACTGCGGCATCACAGCATTATCACGGTGTCATAACTGCATCATCACTGCACCATTACTGCATCATCACAGTGTCATCTCAGCATCATCACAGCATCATTACTGCCTAATCATTGCATTATCACAACGTCATCACAGTATCATCAGTGCATCATCACAGCATCATTACTGCATCATCACATCATCATCACAGAATCACGATAGTGTCATCACAGCGTCATCACTGCATCATCACAGCGTCATCTCAGCATCATCAGAGACTCATCACAGCGTCATCACTGCATCATCACTGCATCACCACAGTATCATCACAAAATTATAAGAGCGTCATCACAGCGTTATTACTGCATCATCACAGCATCAATAGAGCATCATCACAGCGTCATCACAGCGTTTTCACAGCGTCATCACAGCATCATCACAGCATCACGACATCATCATCACAGCTTCACGACAGTGTCATGAGAGCGTCTTCACAGCATCATCACTACATCATCACAGCATCATCACTGCGTCATCAGAGCATCATCACAAAATCATCACAGCGTCATTACTGCATCATCACTGCATCATCACAGCGTCATCACCGCATCATCACTGCATTGTCACAACATCATGGCGTCATAATAACTGCATCATAACAGCATGATCAAAGCATCATCACAGCGTCATCACAGCGTCATAACTGCATAAACACTGCATCATCAAAGAACCATCACAGCATCATCACAGCGTCATAACAGCATCATCAGAGCATCATCACATCGTCATCACATCGTCATCAAAGAATCTTCACAGCATCATCGCTATGTCATCATAGCATCATCATAATATTATCACAGCTTCATCACAGCGTCATAACAACATCATCACTGCATCATCACAGCATCATCATTATTGCATCATGACTGCATCATTACAGCATCATCAGAGCAGAATCAGTGCGTCGTCACAACATCATTACTGCATCACCACATCACCACTGTGTTATCGCAGCGTCATCACAGCATCATCACAACATCATCACAGAATCATCACAGCATCATTGCAGCATCATCACATCATCATCACAGCGTCATCACAACATCATCGTAGCATCATCATGCATCATCACAGCATCATAAAAGCATCATCGCAGCGTCATAACTTTGTGATCAGAGCGTCATCACATCACCATCACTACATCATCACAGAATCATCATCTCAGCATCTTCGCAGTGTCATCAATGCATCATTACAGCATCATCACAATATCATCACAGCATCATCACTGCATCATCACTGCATCACCACTGCATCATCACAATATCCTCACAACATCATAAATGCATAATCACTGCATCATCACCGCATCATCACAGGGTCATCACAGCATCATCACAGCATCATCACTGCATCATCACTGCATCATGACATCATCATCACTGCATCATCGCTGCATCATCACAGCATCATCTCAGCGTCATTACAGAATTATTACTGCATAATCACTGCATCATCACAGCGTCATCACAGTATCATCATTGCATCATCATCATCACAGTGTCGTCACAGCATCCACACAGCATGATCATAGCATCATCACAGCATCCTCACTACGTCATCACATCATCATCACTGCATCATAACAGCGTCATCACAGCATCATCACATCATCCTCACTGCATCATCCCATATTCATCACAGCATCATCACATTATCATCGCAGCGTCATCACTTTGTCATCAGAGCGTCATCACATCACCATCACTGCATCATCACAGAATCATCATCTCAGCATCTTCACAGTGTCATCAATGCATCGTTACAGCATCATCACAATATCATCACAGCATCATAAATGCATAATCACTGCATCATCACCGCATCATCACAGGGTCATCACAGCATCATCACAGCATCATCACAGTATCATCACTACATCATCACTGCATCATCACATCATCATCACAATATCATGTAAGTGTCACCACAGCATAATCACTGTCATCACAGCGTCATCACAGCATCATCACAGCATCATCACAGCTTCATAGCTCCATAATCACAGCATCATCACTACATCATTACAGCATCATCATAAATCATCAAAAAATCATCAGTGTCATAACAGCATCATCACAGCATTATCACAGAATCATTACTGCATAAACACTGCATCATCACAGCGTTATCACAGTATCATCACTGCATCATCAGAGAATAATCACATCATCATCACAACATCATCAGAGTGCCATCACAGTATCATCACTGCATCATCATAGCGTCATCACAGCATCATCACTGTGTCATCAGAGCGTCATCACAGCATAATCACAGCATCATCACAGCAGCATCAGAGCAGCATCATGGCGTCATGACAGAATCATCACTACATCATCAAATTGTCATCAGAGCAGCCCACAGCATCATCACAGCATCATTGCAGCATCATAACAGCATCATCAAAGCATCTTTACTGCTTACTCACTGCATCCTCACAGCGTCATCACACTACTGTCAGTGCATCATCAGAGCATCATCACTGCATCATCACACCATAATCACAAAATCATCACACCGTCATCACAGTGTCATAACTGCATCATCACAGGGTCATCACAGGGTCATAACTGCATCATCACATAGTCATCACAACATCATCGCAGTGTCATAAATGCCTCATCACTACGTCATCACAACATAATCATAGCATCATCACTGTATCATCACTGCATCGTCACAGCATTATCAAATCATCACTGCACCATCACATCATCATCACTGCATCATCAATGCTTCATCTCATCCTCATCACAGTATCAATACTGTGGAATCACTGCATCATCACATCAAAATATCTGCATCATCACATCACCATCACTGCATCATCACATCATCATCACAAAATCATTACAGCATCATCACTGCGTAATCATATCATCATCACTGCGTCATCACTGCATCATCACTGCATCATCACAGCATCACCTCAGCATCATCACAGCATCATTACTTCAGAATCACAGCATCATCACAGCATCATCACTGCATCATCATTGCATCATCACAGCATCATCACAGCGTTATCACATAATCACCATACAGTCATCACAGAGTCATCGCAGAATCATCACAGCATCATCACTGCGTCATCACAGCGTCGTTACAGCATCATCACAATATCATCACAGCCTCATATCTGCATCATCACTGTATAATGACTGCATCATAACAGCATCATAACTACGTCATCATATTGTCATCACAGCATCACGACAGCGTCATCACAACATCACGACAGGGTCATCACTGCATCGTCACAGAATCATGACAGCGTCATCAGAGCTTCAACACAACATCATCACATCATCATCCCTGCATCATCACATCATCATTACTGCATCATCACAGCATAATCTCAGCATCATCACAGTATCAGTACTGCAGAATCATTGCATCATCACACCATCATCACAACATCATCAGAGTGCCATCACAGTATCATCACTGCATCATCAGAGCATCATCAAAACATAATCATAGCATCATCACAGCATCATCACTGCATCATCAAGGAATCATCACAGCATCATCTCAGCAACATCACAGCATCATTACTGCTTACTCACTGCATCATAACAGCGTCATCACAGTATCATCACTGCATCATCACAGCATCATCACTGCATCTTCATATCATCATCACTGCATCATCAAAGCGTCATCACAGAATCATCAAAGCGTCATCACGGCATCATCACATCACAGCATCATCACACCATCACAGCAGCGTCATCACAGTATTACGACAGCGTCATCACAGCATTATCATAGCATCACCACAATATCGTCACAGCATCATCACTGCTTATTCACAGCATCATCGCAGCTTCATCACTGTTTCATCAGAGCATCATCACAACATTATTGCTGCATCATCAAAGAGTCATCACAGCATCATTACTGCATCATCATCACTTCGTAATCAGAGCATCATGACTTCATCATCACAGCACCATTACTGCATCATCACAACATCATCACAGTGTCATCACAGCATCATCACAGCGTCATAACTGCATCCTCACTGCATCATCACCGCATCACCATCATCACAGCATCACAAGCTGTGATGACACTGTAAGGACGCTGTGTTGATGCTGTGATGATGCGGTGATGATGCTTTGATGATACTATGGTGATGCTGTGATGATGCTGTGATGCTCTGATCATGTGTGCTGTGCATCACAGCGTCATCACGGCATCATAGCGTCATCAAATTATCATCACTGCATCATCAGAGCATCACCAGAACTTCATCGCAACATCATCAAAGCAACATCTCAGCGTCATCACAGCGTCACTACTGCAACATCACTGCATCATCAGAGCATTGGTGTAGATGCACTTCAGCTGGGCCATTGCCCTAACCTCCGACCTTGCCATTGTTCCCCCTGGCACAGCCCCAGCAATCCTTGCTTCAGCCCCATCCCCCTTCTTACCTAGTTTAAAGCCCTCTCAATGAGCCCTGCCAGCTCCTGGCCCAGGATCCTTTTTTCCCTAAAAGATAGGGACCCGTCTGTGGCCATCAGGCCAGGTGCTGAGTAAAGTGCCCCATGGTCAAAAAAAACAAGATTTCTGCGTTGGCACCAGAAATGATGATGTTATGATGCTGTGGTGATGCTGTTGTGATGATGCTGTGATGATGATTTGATGACACAGTGATGATGCAGTGATGACGCTATGATGACGCTTTGATTACACTGTGATGCTTTGATGATGCTGTGATGACGATGTTATTATGCTGTGATGACGCTGTGATGATGCTGTTATGACAATTTGATGATGCTGTGATTATGCAGCTATGATGCTCTCAGGATGATATGATGATGCAGTGATGATGCTGTGATGATGCAGTCATGATGCTGTGATGACGCTGTCGTGATTCAATGATGATGTTTTGATGACGCTGTGATGATGTTGTGATGATGCTGCGATGATGCACAGATGAGGCTGTGTTGATGCTGTGATGATGCTCTGATGATGCTGTGCTGATGTAGTGTTTATGCAGTGATGATGCAGTTATGATACTGCAATGAAGCTTTGATGATGCTGTGATGAAGCTTTGATGATGCTGTGATTACACAGCTATGATGCTTTCATGATTATATGATGATGCAGTGATGATGCTGTGATGACGCTGTTATGGTGCAGTGATGACACTGAATATGCTGTGATGACGCTGTGATGCTTTCATGATGCTATGATGATGCTGTGATGATGCTGTGATGATTCAGTGATGACGCTGCGATGATGCTGTGATGATGCATTGATAACGCTGCGAAGATGCTGCGATGATGTTGTCATGATGCTGTGATGATGCTATGATGATGCTGTGATGATGCTTTGATGACACTGCGATGATGTTGTGATGATGCTCTGATGACGCTGTGATGACTCAGTGATGATGTAGTGATGCTGCTGTGATGACGCTGTGATGATGCTTTGATGACGCTGTGATGCTGTGAACATGTATTGATGATGCTGTGATGATGCATTTATGATGATGTGTTTATGCTGTGATGACGCTGTGATGATGCAGCGATAATGCACTGCTGATGCAGTTATGACGCTGTGGTGAGGCTGTGATAATAGTGTGATGATGCTGTGATGATGGTGTGATGACACTGCGATGATGCTGTGATGATGCTGTGATGACTCTGTGATAACGCTTTGATGACACTGTAATGATGCTGTAATGACGCCGTGATGAAGCTGTGATGACGCTGTGATGGTGCTTTGATGACGCTGTGATGACGCAGTGATGATGTTGTGATGACGCTCTGATGACGCTGTGATGCTTTGATGATGCTGTGATGATGGTGTGATGACGCAGTGATGACACTGCGATGATATGGTAATGATGCAGTGATGATGCTGTGATGATGCAGTGATGATGCTTTGGTGATGCTGTGATGATGCTCTGATGACGCTGTAATGACGGAGTGATGATGCAGTGATGATGCTGTGATGACGTTGTTATGACACTTTGATGATGCTGTGATGCTGTGGTGATGTAGGTATGATGCTTTAATGAAGCTGTGATGATGCTGTGATGATGTTGTGATGGTGTTGTGATGATGCTGTGATCATGCTGTGATGATGCAGTGATACCGCTGCGATAATACAGTGATGATTCTGTGATGATGCAGTGATGGCGACGCTGTGATGCATTGATGATGCTGTGATGATGCTGCGATGATGCTGTTGTGATGCTTTGATGATGCAGTGATGACGATGCGATGGTGATGTTGTGATGATGCTGTGACAATGCTTTGATAGCACTGTGATGATGTTGTGATGATGCAGTAATGATGCTGTGATGACTCAGTGATGGTACAGTGATGATGTGATGATGACGCTGTGATGATTCTGTGATGATGCTGTGATGACGCTGTGATAATGCTGTGATGATGCATTGATGACACTGTGATGAGTCTGTGACGATGTAGTTATGATGACGCATTGATTACACTGTGATGATGCAGTGATGACGCTGTGATGGCGCTGCGATGAGGCTTTGATTATTTGATGATGCTGTGATGACGCTGTGATGACGCAGTGATGATGTTGTGATGACGCTCTGATGACGCTGTGATGCTTTGATGACGCAGTGATGACACTGCGATGATATGGTAATGATGCAGTGATGATGCTGTGATGATGCAGTGATGATGCTTTGGTGATGCTGTGATGATGCTCTGATGACGCTGTAATGACGGAGTGATGATGCAGTGATGATGCTGTGATGACATTGTTATGACACTTTGATGATGCTGTGATGCTGTGATGATGTAGGTATGATGCTTTAATGAAGCTGTGATGATGCTGTGATGATGTTGTGATGGTGTTGTGATGATGCTGTGATCATGCTGTGATGATGCAGTGATACCGCTGCGATGATACAGTGATGATTCTGTGATGATGCAGTGATGGCGACGCTGTGATGCATTGATGATGCTGTGATGATGCTGCGATGATGCTGTTGTGATGCTTTGATGATGCAGTGATGACGATGCGATGGTGATGTTGTGATGATGCTGTGACAATGCTTTGATAGCACTGTGATGATGTTGTGATGATGCAGTAATGATGCTGTAATGACTCAGTGATGGTACAGTGATGATGTGATGATGACGCTGTGATGATTCTGTGATGACGCTGTGATGACGCTGTGATAATGCTGTGATGATGCATTGTTGACACTGTGATGAGTCTGTGACGATGTAGTTATGATGACGCATTGATTACACTGTGATGATGCAGTGATGACGCTGTGATGGCGCTGCGATGAGGCTTTGATTATTTGATGATGCTGTGATGACGCTGTGATGAGGCTTTGATTATTTGATGATGCTGTGATGACGCTGTGATGTCGCTGTGATGACGCTGTGATGATGCTGTGATGATGCATTGATGACACTGTGATGATGCTGTGACGATGTATTTATGATGACGCATTGATTACACTGTGATGACGCTGCGATGATGCAGTGATGATGCTGTGATGATGCTGTGATGATGCTTTGATGAGGTTTTGATTATTTGATGATGCTGTGATGATGCTGTGATGACGCTGTGATGTCACTGTGATGCTGTGATGATGTTGTGATAATGCTGTGGTGAAGCTGTGATGACGTTTTCATGATGCAGTGATCATGATGTTATGATGCTGTGATAATGCTTTGATGACGCTTTGATGACACTGTGATGATGCAGTGATGATGCTGTGATGATGCAGTGATGATGCAGTGATGGTGCTACGATGATGCTGTTGTGATGCTGTGATGATGCTGTGATGACGCTTTGATGACACTATGATAATGTTGTGATAATGCAGTAATGATGCAGTGATGACTCAGTGATGATGCTGTGATGACGCTGTGATCATGTTGTGATGATTCTGTGATGGCACTGTGATGCTTTGTTTAAGCTCTGATGATGCTGTGATGATGCTGTAATGATGTCGTGATGATGCTGTGATGATGCCGTGATGATGCTGTTATTATGCTGTGATCATGTAGTGAAATGATGTGATGATGCTCTGATGATACAGTGATGATGCAGTGATGATCCAGTTATGACGATGTGGTGAGGCTGTGATAATATTGTGATGATGCTGTGATGACGCTATGATGATGCTGTGATGATACAATGATGACGCTGTGATTCTTTGGTGATGCTGTGATGATGCTGTGATGATGCAGTGATGATGATGTGATGATGTTGTTATGATGCTGTGATGATGCAGTGATCATTCAGATGATGCTGTTATGATGCAGTGATGACGCTGCGATTATGCAGTGATGACGATGCGATGATGCTGTGTTGATGCTGTAATGATGATGTGGTGACGCTGTGATGACGCACTGACAATGTAGTTATTACGCTGTGATGATTCTATGATGACGCGCTGATGATGATGTGATGACGCTTTGAAGACACTGTGATGATGCTGTGTTGATGCTGTGATGAAGCTGTGATGACGAGGTGATGGTTCTTTGATGACGCTCTGATGACGCAGTGGTGATGTTTTTGATGACGCTGCGATGAGTCTTTGATGATTCTGTGAAGATGCAGTGATGATGACGTGATGACGCTGTGATGACGCTGTCATGACGCTGTTATGACGCAGCGATGATGCAGTGATGATGCTGTGACGATGTAGTGGTGATGACGCATTGATGACGCTGTGATGATGCTTTGATGATGATGTGATGATGCTGTGATGACTCTATGATGATGCAGTGATGACACTGTGATGGCACTGTGATGCCGTGTTGAAGCTCTGATGATGCATTGAAAATGCACTGATTATGCAGTGATGATGTTGTCTTGATACTGTGATGATGCTGTGATGACGGTTCTATGACACTGTGATTATGTTCTGATGACCCAGTGATCATGCTGTGATGATGCAGTGATGACGCGGTGATGATGCTGTTCTGATGCTCTGATGATGCTGTGATGACTGTTTGATGACACTGTGATGACGTTCTGATGCTGCAGTGATGATGCTGTGATGATGCTGTGATGACGCTGCGATGATGTTGTTGTGATGGTCTGATGATGCTGTGATGACGGTTTGATGACACTGTGATGATGTTCTGATGATGCAGTGATGATGCTGTCATGATGCTGTCATGATGCTTCGATGATGCTGTTGTGATGCTCTGATAATGCTATGATGACGCTTTGATGACACTGTGATGCTGTTGTTGTGATGCAGTGATGACGTTGTGATGATGCTGTGATGCTCTGATGATGATGTTATGATGCTGTGATGATGCAGTAATGATGCTGTGATGGTGATGTGATGACGCTTTGATTACTGAATCATAACTGCATCATCACTGCATCACCACAGCATCATCACTGCCTAATCAAAACATCATCACAGCATCAGCACAACATCATCACTGCATCATCACAGCATCATCACTGCGTCATCACAGCGTCCAAACAGCATCATCACAGCATCATTACTGCATCATCACAGCATCATCACAGCATCATCACTGCATCATCACTGAATAATCACAGCATCATCACTGCATCATCACGGCATCGTTACAGCATCGTCATATCATCATAACTGCATCATCACAACAACATAACAAAATCATCAAAGCATCATCACAGCATCATCACAGCGTCATCACAGCGTCATAACTGCATCGTCACTGCATCTAAACTGCATCATCAAAAAATCATCACTGCATCACATCATAATCACAACATAATCAAAGCGTCATCACAGCATCATCACTGCGTTATCACAGCATCATCTCAGCATCATCACAGTATCATTACTGCTTATTCACTGCATCATCACAACATCATCACAGCGTCATTACAGTGTCATAAATGCATCATCACAGTGTCATCAAAGCGTCCTAACTGCATAATCACTGCATCATCGCAGCTTCATCACAGCATCATGACAGCGTCATCACAGCATCAAAAATGCATAATCACTTCATCCTCACATCATCATCATAGCATCATAGCTGCATAATCATAGAGTCATCACAGCATCATCACTACATCATCAAATTGTCATCACTGTATCATCACAGCATCATCATAGCATCATCACTGCATAATCACAGTGTCATAACAGCATCATTACAACACCATGACTACGTCATCACAGCATCACGACAGCGTCATTACAGTGTCATCACAGCATCATCACTGCATTATCACAACATCATCACAACATCATCACTGCGTCATCAGAGCGTCATCACTACATAATCACTTCTTACTCAGTGAATCATCACTGCATCATCACATCATCACAGCATCATCTCAGCATAATCACAGTATCATCACAGCGTCATCACTACATCATCAATGCATCATCACTGCATCATCACAGCATCATCACTGCGTCATCACAGCATCATCAGAGCATCATCACAGCATCATCACATCATCATCACAGAATCATCACTGCGTCATCACAGCATCATCAGAGCATCATCACAACATCATCAGTTTCATGTCAGCATCATCACTGCATCATCACTGCATCATCACAGCATCCTCACAGCATCAACACAGCGTCATCACAGCGTCATCAATGCATCATTACAGCATCATCTCAGTATAGTCACAGAATTATTACAGCATAATCACTGCATCATCATATCATCACTGCATCATCACTGCATCATCACTGCATCATCACAGCACCATCACAGCATCATTACTTCAGAATCACTGCATCATCACAGCATCCTCACAGCAACATCGCAGCATCATCACACTGTCATGACAGCATCATCACTGCATAATCACTGCATAATCTCCGCATAATCACAGCATCATCACATCATCATCACAATATCATCACAGCGTCATCACTACACATCACTGCATCATCACTACATCATCACAGCATCATCACTTCGTCATCATCAGAGCATCATCACAGCATCATCACTGCATCCTCACTGCATCATGAGTGCATCATCATCACAGCATCATAACTGCATCATCAAAGCATCATCTCGGCATAATCACAATGTCATAAATACATCATCACTCCATCATCACAGCATTATCACATCATCATCACAACGTTTTCAGTGTCATCACAGCATCATAACAACGTCATCAAACTGTCATCACAGCATCATCACCAAATCATCACAGAATCATCACAGCATCATGACTGCATCATCACAGCATCTTTGCATCGTCATCAGAGCATCACCACTGCATCATCACATCATCATCTCAGCATCATCACAGCATCATTACTGCTTACTCACTGCATCATCACAGCGTCATGACAGTGTCATCACTGCATCATAACATCATAGCTTCATCATCAGAACATTATCACAGCATCATCACTGCATCATCACATCATCATTATAGCATCTTCACTGTCATCAATACATCATCACAGCATCATCACATCATTATCACAGCATCATCAGTGTCATCTCAGCATCATCACTGCATCATGACTGCATCATAGCAGCATAATCACAGCATCATCACAGAATCATCACAGCATCATCATAAGGTCATCACAGCATCATCACTACGTCATCAGATTGTAATCACAGCATCATCACAGTGTCCTCACTGAATCATCACTGCACCATCACTGCACCATCACAGCATCATCTCAGCATCATCATGGCATCATTACTGCATCATCACTGCTTACTCACTGCATCATCACAGCATCATCTCAGCATCATCACAGAATCATTTCTGCATAATCATTGCATTTTCACAGCGTCATCACAGTATCATCACTGCATCATCACAGTGTCATCACAGCATCATCAAAGCATCACGACAGCGTCATCTCACCATCACGACAGCGTCATCAAAGCATCATCACTGCATCATAACAACATCATCTCAGCATCATCACAGAATCATTTCTGCATAATCACTGCATCATCATAGTGTCATCACAGTATATTCACTGCATCATCACATCATCACAGTGTCATCACAGAATCATCACTGAATCATCCAAGCATCATCCAAGCATCATCACAGCACCACCAATGCATCATCACAGTATCATCACTGCATAATCACTGCATCATCACATCATCAACACTGCATCATTGCTGCATCATCACATCATTGTCACAGTATCATCAAAATATCATCACAGCATCATCACACCATCATAACAACATCATCACAGCGTCATC
Source organism: Clangula hyemalis (assembly GCA_963989345.1). The sequence continues at coordinate 394,634 of OZ022440.1, forward strand.
ACAGTATCGTAAATGCATCATCACAGAATCATCACTGAATCATCATAGCATCTTCATATCATCATCACAATATCATCACAGCATCATCACTGCATCATCACAGCATCATCACTGCATAATCACTGCATCATCACCACATCATCACAGCATCATCACTGCATAATCACTGCATCATCACAGCATCATCACATCGTCATCAAAACATCATTACAAGTATCAACACAACATAATCACAGTGTCATCACAGCATCATCATTGCATCCTTACTGCATGATCACAGCATCTCCGCATCGTAATCACATCATCATCACTGACTCCTCACTGAATCATCACTGTACCATCACTGCATCATCAGAGCATAATCTGAGCATAATCTCAGCATAATCACAGCATCATCACAGAATCATCACAGCATCATTACTGCATCATCACAGCATCTTTGCATCGTCATCAGAGCATCACCACTGCATCATCACTACATCATCACATCATCATCACAGCATTTTAGCTACATAATCACAGAATCATCATAGCGTAACGACAGCATCATCACAACATCATTACAGCATCATCACAGCGTCATCGTAACATCATGACTGTATCATCACAGCATCATCACAGCATCACCGCAGCGTCATCACTGCATCATCACAGCATCATCACAGCATCATCACGGCATCGTTACAGCATCGTCATATCATCATAACTGCATCATCACAACAACATAACAAAATCATCAAAGCATCGTCACAGCATCATCACCGCGTCATCACAGCGTCATAACTGCATCGTCACTGCATCTAAACTGCATCATCACAAAATCATCACAGCTTCATCACTGCAGCATCACAGCATCATCAAAGCATCATCGCAGCATCATCACATCATCATCACTGCATCATCACAGAATCATTACTGTTTACTCACTGCGGCATCACAGCATTATCACGGTGTCATAACTGCATCATCACTGCACCATTACTGCATCATCACAGTGTCATCTCAGCATCATCACAGCATCATTACTGCCTAATCATTGCATTATCACAACGTCATCACAGTATCATCAGTGCATCATCACAGCATCATTACTGCATCATCACATCATCATCACAGAATCACGATAGTGTCATCACAGCGTCATCACTGCATCATCACAGCGTCATCTCAGCATCATCAGAGACTCATCACAGCGTCATCACTGCATCATCACTGCATCACCACAGTATCATCACAGCATCATCACAAAATTATAAGAGCGTCATCACAGCGTTATTACTGCATCATCACAGCATCAATAGAGCATCATCACAGCGTCATCACAGCGTTATCACAGCGTCATCACAGCATCACGACATCATCATCACAGCTTCACGACAGTGTCATGAGAGCGTCTTCACAGCATCATCACTACATCATCACAGCATCATCACTGCGTCATCAGAGCATCATCACTGCATCATCACAGCGTCATTACTGCATCATCACTGCATCATCACAGCGTCATCACCGCATCATCACTGCATTGTCACAACATCATGGCGTCATAATAACTGCATCATAACAGCATGATCAAAGCATCATCACAGCGTCATCACAGCGTCATAACTGCATAAACACTGCATCATCAAAGAACCATCACAGCATCATCACAGCGTCATAACAGCATCATCAGAGCATCATCACATCGTCATCACATCGTCATCAAAGAATCTTCACAGCATCATCGCTATGTCATCATAGCATCATCATAATATTATCACAGCTTCATCACAGCGTCATAACAACATCATCACTGCCTCATCACAGCATCATCATTATTGCATCATGACTGCATCATTACAGCATCATCAGAGCAGAATCAGTGCGTCGTCACAGCATCATTACTGCATCACCACATCATCACTGTGTTATCGCAGCGTCATCACAGCATCATCACAACATCATCACAGAATCATCACAGCATCATTGCAGCATCATCACATCATCATCACAGCGTCATCACAACATCATCGTAGCATCATCATGCATCATCACAGCATCATTACTGCATCATCACAGCATCATCACAGCATCATCACTGCATCATCACTGAATAATCACAGCATCATCACTGCATCATCACGGCATCGTTACAGCATCGTCATATCATCATAACTGCATCATCACAACAACATAACAAAATCATCAAAGCATCATCACAGCATCATCACAGCGTCATAACTGCATCGTCACTGCATCTAAACTGCATCATCACAAAATCATCACTGCATCACATCATAATCACAACATCATCAAAGCGTCATCACAGCATCATCACTGCGTTATCACAGCATCATCTCAGCATCATCACAGTATCATTACTGCTTATTCACTGCATCATCACAACATCATCACAGCGTCATTACAGTGTCATAAATGCATCATCACAGTGTCATCAAAGCGTCCTAACTGCATAATCACTGCATCATCGCAGCTTCATCACAGCATCATGACAGCGTCATCACAGCATCAAAAATGCATAATCACTTCATCCTCACATCATCATCATAGCATCATAGCTGCATAATCATAGAGTCATCACAGCATCATCACTACATCATCAAATTGTCATCACTGTATCATCACAGCATCATCATAGCATCATCACTGCATAATCACAGTGTCATAACAGCATCATTACAACACCATGACTACGTCATCACAGCATCACGACAGCGTCATTACAGTGTCATCACAGCATCATCACTGCATTATCACAACATCATCACAACATCATCACTGCGTCATCAGAGCGTCATCACTACATAATCACTTCTTACTCAGTGAATCATCACTGCATCATCACATCATCACAGCATCATCACAGCATAATCACAGTATCATCACAGCGTCATCACTACATCATCAATGCATCATCACTGCATCATCACAGAATCATCACTGCGTCATCACAGCATCATCAGAGCATCATCACATCATCATCACAACATCATCAGTTTCATGTCAGCATCATCACTGCATAATCACTGCATCATCACAGCATCCTCACAGCATCAACACAGCGTCATCACAGCGTCATCAATGCATCATTACAGCATCATCTCAGTATAGTCACAGAATTATTACAGCATAATCACTGCATCATCATATCATCACTGCATCATCACTGCATCATCACTGCATCATCACAGCACCATCACAGCATCATTACTTCAGAATCACTGCATCATCACAGCATCCTCACAGCAACATCGCAGCATCATCACAGCATCATCACACTGTCATGACAGCATCATCACTGCATAATCACTGCATAATCTCCGCATAATCACAGCATCATCACATCATCATCACAATATCATCACAGCGTCATCACTACACATCACTGCATCATCACTACATCATCACAGCATCATCACTTCGTCATCATCAGAGCATCATCACAGCATCATCACTGCATCCTCACTGCATCATGAGGGCATCATCATCACAGCATCATAACTGCATCATCAAAGCATCATCTCGGCATAATCACAATGTCATAAATACATCATCACTCCATCATCACAGCATTATCACATCATCATCACAACGTTTTCAGTGTCATCACAGCATCATAACAACGTCATCAAACTGTCATCACAGCATCATCACCAAATCATCACAGAATCATCACAGCATCATTACTGCATCATCACAGCATCTTTGCATCGTCATCAGAGCATCACCACTGCATCATCACATCATCATCTCAGCATCATCACAGCATCATTACTGCTTACTCACTGCATCATCACAGCGTCATGACAGTGTCATCACTGCATCATAACATCATAGCTTCATCATCAGAACATTATCACAGCATCATCACTGCATCATCACATCATCATTATAGCATCTTCACTGTCATCAATACATCATCACAGCATCATCACATCATTATCACAGCATCATCAGTGTCATCTCAGCATCATCACTGCATCATGACTGCATCATAGCAGCATAATCACAGCATCATCACAGAATCATCACAGCATCATCATAAGGTCATCACAGCATCATCACTACGTCATCAGATTGTAATCACAGCATCATCACAGTGTCCTCACTGAATCATCACTGCACCATCACTGCAACATCACAGCATCATCTCAGCATCATCATGGCATCATTACTGCATCATCACTGCTTACTCACTGCATCATCACAGCATCATCTCAGCATCATCACAGAATCATTTCTGCATAATCATTGCATTTTCACAGCGTCATCGCAGTATCATCACTGCATCATCACAGTGTCATCACAGCATCATCAAAGCATCACGACAGCGTCATCTCACCATCACGACAGCGTCATCAAAGCATCATCACTGCATCATAACAACATCATCTCAGCATCATCACAGAATCATTTCTGCATAATCACTGCATCATCATAGTGTCATCACAGTATATTCACTGCATCATCACATCATCACAGTGTCATCACAGAATCATCACTGAATCATCCAAGCATCATCCAAGCATCATCACAGCACCACCAATGCATCATCACAGTATCATCACTGCATAATCACTGCATCATCACCGCATCATCACATCATCAACACTGCTTCATTGCTGCATCATCACATCATTGTCACAGTATCATCAAAATATCATCACAGCATCATCACACCATCATAACAACATCATCACAGCGTCATCACAGTATCGTAAATGCATCATCACAGAATCATCACTGAATCATCATAGCATCTTCATATCATCATCACAATATCATCACAGCATCATCACTGCATCATCACAGCATCATCACTGCATAATCACTGCATCATCACTGCATAATCACTGCATCATCACTGCATAATCACTGCATCATCACAGCATCATCACATCGTCATCAAAACATCATTACAAGTATCAACACAACATAATCACAGTGTCATCACAGCATCATCATTGCATCCTTACTGCATGATCACAGCATCTCCGCATCGTAATCACATCATCATCACTGACTCCTCACTGAATCATCATTGTACCATCACTGCATCATCAGAGCATAATCTGAGCATAATCTCAGCATAATCACAGCATCATCACAGAATCATCACAGCATCATTACTGCATCATCACAGCATCTTTGCATCGTCATCAGAGCATCACCACTGCATCATCACTACATCATCACATCATCATCACAGCATTTTAGCTACATAATCACAGAATCATCATAGCGTAACGACAGCATCATCACAACATCATTACAGCATCATCACAGCGTCATCACAGCGTTATCACAGCGTCATCACAGCATCACGACATCATCATCACAGCTTCACGACAGTGTCATGAGAGCGTCTTCACAGCATCATCACTACATCATCACAGCATCATCACTGCGTCATCAGAGCATCATCACAAAATCATCACAGCGTCATCACAGCGTCATAACTGCATAAACACTGCATCATCAAAGAACCATCACAGCATCATCACAGCGTCATCACATCGTCATCAAAGAATCTTCACAGCATCATCGCTATGTCATCATAGCATCATCATAATATTATCACAGCTTCATCACAGCGTCATAACAACATCATCACTGCATCATCACAGCATCATCATTATTGCATCATGACTGCATCATTACAGCATCATCAGAGCAGAATCAGTGCGTCGTCACAGCATCATTACTGCATCACCACATCATCACTGTGTTATCGCAGCGTCATCACAGCATCATCACAACATCATCACAGAATCATCACAGCATCATTGCAGCATCATCACATCATCATCACAGCATCATCACAATATCATCGTAGCATCATCATGCATCATCACAGCATCATTACTGCATCATCACAGCATCATCACAGCATCATCACTGCATCATCACTGAATAATCACAGCATCATCACTGCATCATCACGGCATCGTTACAGCATCGTCATATCATCATAACTGCATCATCACAACAACATAACAAAATCATCAAAGCATCATCACAGCATCATCACCGCGTCATCACATCGTCATAACTGCATCGTCACTGCATCTAAACTGCATCATCACAAAATCATCACTGCATCACATCATAATCACAACATCATCAAAGCGTCATCACAGCATCATCACTGCGTTATCACAGCATCATCTCAGCATCATCACAGTATCATTACTGCTTATTCACTGCATCATCACAACATCATCACAGCGTCATTACAGTGTCATAAATGCATCATCACAGTGTCATCAAAGCGTCCTAACTGCATAATCACTGCATCATCGCAGCTTCATCACAGCATCATGACAGCGTCATCACAGCATCATTACTTCAGAATCACTGCATCATCACAGCATCCTCACAGCAACATCGCAGCATCATCACTGCATCATCACACTGTCATGACAGCATCATCACTGCATAATCACTGCATAATCTCCGCATAATCACAGCATCATCACATCATCATCACAATATCATCACAGCGTCATCACTACACATCACTGCATCATCACTACATCATCACAGCATCATCACTTCGTCATCATCAGAGCATCATCACAGCATCATCACTGCATCCTCACTGCATCATGAGGGCATCATCATCACAGCATCATAACTGCATCATCAAAGCATCATCTCGGCATAATCACAATGTCATAAATACATCATCACTCCATCATCACAGCATTATCACATCATCATCACAACGTTTTCAGTGTCATCACAGCATCATAACAACGTCATCAAACTGTCATCACAGCATCATCACCAAATCATCACAGAATCATCACAGCATCATTACTGCATCATCACAGCATCTTTGCATCGTCATCAGAGCATCACCACTGCATCATCACATCATCATCTCAGCATCATCACAGCATCATTACTGCTTACTCACTGCATCATCACAGCGTCATGACAGTGTCATCACTGCATCATAACATCATAGCTTCATCATCAGAACATTATCACAGCATCATCACTGCATCATCACATCATCATTATAGCATCTTCACTGTCATCAATACATCATCACAGCATCATCACATCATTATCACAGCATCATCAGTGTCATCTCAGCATCATCACTGCATCATGACTGCATCATAGCAGCATAATCACAGCATCATCACAGAATCATCACAGCATCATCATAAGGTCATCACAGCATCATCACTACGTCATCAGATTATAATCACAGCATCATCACAGTGTCCTCACTGAATCATCACTGCACCATCACTGCAACATCACAGCATCATCTCAGCATCATCATGGCATCATTACTGCATCATCACTGCTTACTCACTGCATCATCACAGCATCATCTCAGCATCATCACAGAATCATTTCTGCATAATCATTGCATTTTCACAGCGTCATCACAGTATCATCACTGCATCATCACAGTGTCATCACAGCATCATCAAAGCATCACGACAGCGTCATCTCACCATCACGACAGCGTCATCAAAGCATCATCACTGCATCATAACAACATCATCTCAGCATCATCACAGAATCATTTCTGCATAATCACTGCATCATCATAGTGTCATCACAGTATATTCACTGCATCATCACATCATCACAGTGTCATCACAGAATCATCACTGAATCATCCAAGCATCATCCAAGCATCATCACAGCACCACCAATGCATCATCACAGTATCATCACTGCATAATCATTGCATCATCACCGCATCATCACTGCATCAACACTGCATCATTGCTGCATCATCACATCATTGTCACAGTATCATCAAAATATCATCACAGCATCATCACACCATCATAACAACATCATCACAGCGTCATCACAGCATCATCACAGCATCATCACTGCATAATCACTGCATCATCACCACATCATCACAGCATCATCACTGCATAATCACTGCATCATCACAGCATCATCACATCGTCATCAAAACATCATTACAAGTATCAACACAACATAATCACAGTGTCATCACAGCATCATCATTGCATCCTTACTGCATGATTACAGCATCTCCGCATCGTAATCACATCATCATCACTGACTCCTCACTGAATCATCACTGTACCATCACTGCATCATCAGAGCATAATCTGAGCATAATCTCAGCATAATCACAGCATCATCACAGAATCATCACAGCATCATTACTGCATCATCACAGCATCTTTGCATCGTCATCAGAGCATCACCACTGCATCATCACTACATCATCACATCATCATCACAGCATTTTAGCTACATAATCACAGAATCATCATAGCGTAACGACAGTATCATCACAACATCATCACAGCATCATCACAGCATCACCGCAGCGTCATCACTGCATCATCACAGCATCATCACAGCATCATCACGGCATCGTTACAGCATCGTCATATCATCATAACTGCATCATCACAACAACATAACAAAATCATCAAAGCATCGTCACAGCATCATCACCGCGTCATCACAGCGTCATAACTGCATCGTCACTGCATCTAAACTGCATCATCACAAAATCATCACAGCTTCATCACTGCAGCATCACAGCATCATCAAAGCATCATCGCAGCATCATCACATCATCATCACTGCATCATCACAGAATCATTACTGTTTACTCACTGCGGCATCACAGCATTATCACGGTGTCATAACTGCATCATCACTGCACCATTACTGCATCATCACAGTGTCATCTCAGCATCATCACAGCATCATTACTGCCTAATCATTGCATTATCACAACGTCATCACAGTATCATCAGTGCATCATCACAGCATCATTACTGCATCATCACATCATCATCACAGAATCACGATAGTGTCATCACAGCGTCATCACTGCATCATCACAGCGTCATCTCAGCATCATCAGAGACTCATCACAGCGTCATCACTGCATCATCACTGCATCACCACAGTATCATCACAGCATCATCACAAAATTATAAGAGCGTCATCACAGCGTTATTACTGCATCATCACAGCATCAATAGAGCATCATCACAGCGTCATCACAGCGTTATCACAGCGTCATCACAGCATCACGACATCATCATCACAGCTTCACGACAGTGTCATGAGAGCGTCTTCACAGCATCATCACTACATCATCACAGCATCATCACTGCGTCATCAGAGCATCATCACAAAATCATCACAGCGTCATCACCGCATCATCACTGCATTGTCACAACATCATGGCGTCATAATAACTGCATCATAACAGCATGATCAAAGCATCATCACAGCGTCATCACAGCGTCATAACTGCATAAACACTGCATCATCAAAGAACCATCACAGCATCATCACAGCGTCATAACAGCATCATCAGAGCATCATCACATCGTCATCACATCGTCATCAAAGAATCTTCACAGCATCATCGCTATGTCATCATAGCATCATCATAATATTATCACAGCTTCATCACAGCGTCATAACAACATCATCACTGCATCATCACAGCATCATCATTATTGCATCATGACTGCATCATTACAGCATCATCAGAGCAGAATCAGTGCGTCGTCACAGCATCATTACTGCATCACCACATCATCACTGTGTTATCGCAGCGTCATCACAGCATCATCACAGAATCATCACAGCATCATTGCAGCATCATCACATCATCATCACAGCGTCATCACAACATCATCGTAGCATCATCATGCATCATCACAGCATCATTACTGCATCATCACAGCATCATCACAGCATCATCACTGCATCATCACTGAATAATCACAGCATCATCACTGCATCATCACGGCATCGTTACAGCATCGTCATATCATCATAACTGCATCATCACAACAACATAACAAAATCATCAAAGCATCATCACAGCGTCATCACCGCGTCATCACAGCGTCATAACTGCATCGTCACTGCATCTAAACTGCATCATCAAAAAATCATCACTGCATCACATCATAATCACAACATCATCAAAGCGTCATCACAGCATCATCACTGCGTTATCACAGCATCATCTCAGCATCATCACAGTATCATTACTGCTTATTCACTGCATCATCACAACATCATCACAGCGTCATTACAGTGTCATAAATGCATCATCACAGTGTCATCAAAGCGTCCTAACTGCATAATCACTGCATCATCGCAGCTTCATCACAGCATCATGACAGCGTCATCACAGCATCAAAAATGCATAATCACTTCATCCTCACATCATCATCATAGCATCATAGCTGCATAATCATAGAGTCATCACAGCATCATCACTACATCATCAAATTGTCATCACTGTATCATCACAGCATCATCATAGCATCATCACTGCATAATCACAGTGTCATAACAGCATCATTACAACACCATGACTACGTCATCACAGCATCACGACAGCGTCATTACAGTGTCATCACAGCATCATCACTGCATTATCACAACATCATCACAACATCATCACTGCGTCATCAGAGCGTCATCACTACATAATCACTTCTTACTCAGTGAATCATCACTGCATCATCACATCATCACAGCATCATCTCAGCATAATCACAGTATCATCACAGCGTCATCACTACATCATCAATGCATCATCACTGCATCATCACAGCATCATCACTGCATCATCACAGCATCATCAGAGCATCATCACAGCATCATCACAACATCATCACAGAGTCATCACAGCATCATCACTGCATAATCACTGCATCATCACAGCATCCTCACAGCATCAATACAGCGTCATCACAACGTCAACAATGCATCATTACAGCATCATCTCAGTATAGTCACAGCATAATCACTGCATAATCACTGCATCATCATATCGTCATCACTGCATCATCACTGCATCATCACAGCACCATCACAGCATCATTACTGCAGAATCACTGCATCATCACAGCATCATAGCTGCATAATCACAGCATCATCACATCATCATCGCATAGTCATCACAGCGTCATCACTGCATCATCACAGCATCATCACAGCATCATTACTGCAGAATCACTGCATCATCACAGCATCCTCACAGCAACATCGCAGCATCATCACAGCATCATCGCATCATCATCACAGTGTCATGACAGCATCATCACTGCATAATCACCGCATAATCACAGCATCATCACAGCATAATCACAGTATCATCACAGCGTCATCACTACATCATCACTGCATCATCACAGAATCATCACTGCGTCATCACAGCATCATCAGAGCATCATCACAGCATCATCACAGCATAATCACAGTATCATCACAGCATCATCACTACATCATCACTGCATCATCACAGAATCATCACTGCGTCATCACAGCATCATCAGAGCATCATCACAGCATCATCACATCATCATCTCAGCATCATTACTGCTTACTCACTGCATCATCATAGCATCATCACATCATCATCACAACATCATCAGTTTCATGTCAGCATCATCACTGCATAATCACTGCATCATCACAGCATCCTCACAGCATCAACACAGCGTCATCACAGCGTCATCAATGCATCATTACAGCATCATCTCAGTATAGTCACAGAATTATTACAGCATAATCACTGCATCATCATATCATCACTGCATCATCACTGCATCATCACTGCATCATCACAGCACCATCACAGCATCATTACTTCAGAATCACTGCATCATCACAGCATCCTCACAGCAACATCGCAGCATCATCACAGCATCATCACACTGTCATGACAGCATCATCACTGCATAATCACTGCATAATCTCCGCATAATCACAGCATCATCACATCATCATCACAATATCATCACAGCGTCATCACTACACATCACTGCATCATCACTACATCATCACAGCATCATCACTTCGTCATCATCAGAGCATCATCACAGCATCATCACTGCATCCTCACTGCATCATGAGTGCATCATCATCACAGCATCATAACTGCATCATCAAAGCATCATCTCGGCATAATCACAATGTCATAAATACATCATCACTCCATCATCACAGCATTATCACATCATCATCACAACGTTTTCAGTGTCATCACAGCATCATAACAACGTCATCAAACTGTCATCACAGCATCATCACCAAATCATCACAGAATCATCACAGCATCATTACTGCATCATCACAGCATCTTTGCATCGTCATCAGAGCATCACCACTGCATCATCACATCATCATCTCAGCATCATCACAGCATCATTACTGCTTACTCACTGCATCATCACAGCGTCATGACAGTGTCATCACTGCATCATAACATCATAGCTTCATCATCAGAACATTATCACAGCATCATCACTGCATCATCACATCATCATTATAGCATCTTCACTGTCATCAATACATCATCACAGCATCATCACATCATTATCACAGCATCATCAGTGTCATCTCAGCATCATCACTGCATCATGACTGCATCATAGCAGCATAATCACAGCATCATCACAGAATCATCACAGCATCATCATAAGGTCATCACAGCATCATCACTACGTCATCAGATTGTAATCACAACATCATCACAGTGTCCTCACTGAATCATCACTGCACCATCACTGCAACATCACAGCATCATCTCAGCATCATCATGGCATCATTACTGCATCATCACTGCTTACTCACTGCATCATCACAGCATCATCTCAGCATCATCACAGAATCATTTCTGCATAATCATTGCATTTTCACAGCGTCATCACAGTATCATCACTGCATCATCACAGTGTCATCACAGCATCATCAAAGCATCACGACAGCGTCATCTCACCATCACGACAGCGTCATCAAAGCATCATCACTGCATCATAACAACATCATCTCAGCATCATCACAGAATCATTTCTGCTTAATCACTGCATCATCATAGTGTCATCACAGTATACTCACTGCATCATCACATCATCACAGTGTCATCACAGAATCATCACTGAATCATCCAAGCATCATCCAAGCATCATCACAGCATCATCACTGCATCATCACAGCATCATCACTGCATAATCACTGCATCATCACCACATCATCACAGCATCATCACTGCATAATCACTGCATCATCACAGCATCATCACATCGTCATCAAAACATCATTACAAGTATCAACACAACATAATCACAGTGTCATCACAGCATCATCATTGCATCCTTACTGCATGATCACAGCATCTCCGCATCGTAATCACATCATCATCACTGACTCCTCACTGAATCATCACTGTACCATCACTGCATCATCAGAGCATAATCTGAGCATAATCTCAGCATAATCACAGCATCATCACAGAATCATCACAGCATCATTACTGCATCATCACAGCATCTTTGCATCGTCATCAGAGCATCACCACTGCATCATCACTACATCATCACATCATCATCACAGCATTTTAGCTACATAATCACAGAATCATCATAGCGTAACGACAGCATCATCACAACATCATTACAGCATCATCACAGCGTCATCACAGCGTTATCACAGCGTCATCACAGCATCACGACATCATCATCACAGCTTCACGACAGTGTCATGAGAGCGTCTTCACAGCATCATCACTACATCATCACAGCATCATCACTGCGTCATCAGAGCATCATCACAAAATCATCACAGCGTCATCACAGCGTCATAACTGCATAAACACTGCATCATCAAAGAACCATCACAGCATCATCACAGCGTCATAACAGCATCATCAGAGCATCATCACATCGTCATCACATCGTCATCAAAGAATCTTCACAGCATCATCGCTATGTCATCATAGCATCATCATAATATTATCACAGCTTCATCACAGCGTCATAACAACATCATCACTGCATCATCACAGCATCATCATTATTGCATCATGACTGCATCATTACAGCATCATCAGAGCAGAATCAGTGCGTCGTCACAGCATCATTACTGCATCACCACATCATCACTGTGTTATCGCAGCGTCATCACAGCATCATCACAGAATCATCACAGCATCATTGCAGCATCATCACATCATCATCACAGCGTCATCACAACATCATCGTAGCATCATCATGCATCATCACAGCATCATTACTGCATCATCACAGCATCATCACAGCATCATCACTGCATCATCACTGAATAATCACAGCATCATCACTGCATCATCACGGCATCGTTACAGCATCGTCATATCATCATAACTGCATCATCACAACAACATAACAAAATCATCAAAGCATCATCACAGCATCATCACCGCGTCATCACAGCGTCATAACTGCATCGTCACTGCATCTAAACTGCATCATCAAAAAATCATCACTGCATCACATCATAATCACAACATCATCAAAGCGTCATCACAGCATCATCACTGCGTTATCACAGCATCATCTCAGCATCATCACAGTATCATTACTGCTTATTCACTGCATCATCACAACATCATCACAGCGTCATTACAGTGTCATAAATGCATCATCACAGTGTCATCAAAGCGTCCTAACTGCATAATCACTGCATCATCGCAGCTTCATCACAGCATCATGACAGCGTCATCACAGCATCAAAAATGCATAATCACTTCATCCTCACATCATCATCATAGCATCATAGCTGCATAATCATAGAGTCATCACAGCATCATCACTACATCATCAAATTGTCATCACTGTATCATCACAGCATCATCATAGCATCATCACTGCATAATCACAGTGTCATAACAGCATCATTACAACACCATGACTACGTCATCACAGCATCACGACAGCGTCATTACAGTGTCATCACAGCATCATCACTGCATTATCACAACATCATCACAACATCATCACTGCGTCATCAGAGCGTCATCACTACATAATCACTTCTTACTCAGTGAATCATCACTGCATCATCACATCATCACAGCATCATCTCAGCATAATCACAGTATCATCACAGCGTCATCACTACATCATCAATGCATCATCACTGCATCATCACAGCATCATCACTGCATCATCACAGCATCATCAGAGCATCATCACAGCATCATCACAACATCATCACAGAGTCATCACAGCATCATCACTGCATAATCACTGCATCATCACAGCATCCTCACAGCATCAATACAGCGTCATCACAACGTCAACAATGCATCATTACAGCATCATCTCAGTATAGTCACAGCATAATCACTGCATAATCACTGCATCATCATATCGTCATCACTGCATCATCACTGCATCATCACAGCACCATCACAGCATCATTACTGCAGAATCAATGCATCATCACAGCATCATAGCTGCATAATCACAGCATCATCACAGCATCCTCACAGCAACATCGCAGCATCATCACAGCATCATCGCATCATCATCACAGCATCATCATAGCATCATCACTGCATAATCACAGTGTCATAACAGCATCATTACAACACCATGACTACGTCATCACAGCATCACGACAGCGTCATTACAGTGTCATCACAGCATCATCACTGCATTATCACAACATCATCACAACATCATCACTGCGTCATCAGAGCGTCATCACTACATAATCACTTCTTACTCAGTGAATCATCACTGCATCATCACATCATCACAGCATCATCTCAGCATAATCACAGTATCATCACAGCGTCATCACTACATCATCAATGCATCATCACTGCATCATCACAGAATCATCACTGCGTCATCACAGCATCATCAGAGCATCAACACAGCATCATCACATCATCATCACAGAATCATCACTGCGTCATCACAGCATCATCATAGCATCATCACATCATCATCACAACATCATCAGTTTCATGTCAGCATCATCACTGCATAATCACTGCATCATCACAGCATCCTCACAGCATCAACACAGCGTCATCACAGCGTCATCAATGCATCATTACAGCATCATCTCAGTATAGTCACAGAATTATTACAGCATAATCACTGCATCATCATATCATCACTGCATCATCACTGCATCATCACTGCATCATCACAGCACCATCACAGCATCATTACTTCAGAATCACTGCATCATCACAGCATCCTCACAGCAACATCGCAGCATCATCACAGCATCATCACACTGTCATGACAGCATCATCACTGCATAATCACTGCATAATCTCCGCATAATCACAGCATCATCACATCATCATCACAATATCATCACAGCGTCATCACTACACATCACTGCATCATCACTACATCATCACAGCATCATCACTTCGTCATCATCAGAGCATCATCACAGCATCATCACTGCATCCTCACTGCATCATGAGTGCATCATCATCACAGCATCATAACTGCATCATCAAAGCATCATCTCGGCATAATCACAATGTCATAAATACATCATCACTCCATCATCACAGCATTATCACATCATCATCACAACGTTTTCAGTGTCATCACAGCATCATAACAACGTCATCAAACTGTCATCACAGCATCATCACCAAATCATCACAGAATCATCACAGCATCATTACTGCATCATCACAGCATCTTTGCATCGTCATCAGAGCATCACCACTGCATCATCACATCATCATCTCAGCATCATCACAGCATCATTACTGCTTACTCACTGCATCATCACAGCGTCATGACAGTGTCATCACTGCATCATAACATCATAGCTTCATCATCAGAACATTATCACAGCATCATCACTGCATCATCACATCATCATTATAGCATCTTCACTGTCATCAATACATCATCACAGCATCATCACATCATTATCACAGCATCATCAGTGTCATCTCAGCATCATCACTGCATCATGACTGCATCATAGCAGCATAATCACAGCATCATCACAGAATCATCACAGCATCATCATAAGGTCATCACAGCATCATCACTACGTCATCAGATTGTAATCACAGCATCATCACAGTGTCCTCACTGAATCATCACTGCACCATCACTGCAACATCACAGCATCATCTCAGCATCATCATGGCATCATTACTGCATCATCACTGCTTACTCACTGCATCATCACAGCATCATCTCAGCATCATCACAGAATCATTTCTGCATAATCATTGCATTTTCACAGCGTCATCACAGTATCATCACTGCATCATCACAGTGTCATCACAGCATCATCAAAGCATCACGACAGCGTCATCTCACCATCACGACAGCGTCATCAAAGCATCATCACTGCATCATAACAACATCATCTCAGCATCATCACAGAATCATTTCTGCATAATCACTGCATCATCATAGTGTCATCACAGTATATTCACTGCATCATCACATCATCACAGTGTCATCACAGAATCATCACTGAATCATCCAAGCATCATCCAAGCATCATCACAGCACCACCAATGCATCATCACAGTATCATCACTGCATAATCACTGCATCATCACCGCATCATCACATCATCAACACTGCTTCATTGCTGCATCATCACATCATTGTCACAGTATCATCAAAATATCATCACAGCATCATCACACCATCATAACAACATCATCACAGCGTCATCACAGTATCGTAAATGCATCATCACAGAATCGTCACTGAATCATCATAGCATCTTCATATCATCATCACAATATCATCACAGCATCATCACTGCATCATCACAGCATCATCACTGCATAATCACTGCATCATCACCACATCATCACAGCATCATCACTGCATAATCACTGCATCATCACAGCATCATCACATCGTCATCAAAACATCATTACAAGTATCAACACAACATAATCACAGTGTCATCACAGCATCATCATTGCATCCTTACTGCATGATCACAGCATCTCCGCATCGTAATCACATCATCATCACTGACTCCTCACTGAATCATCACTGTACCATCACTGCATCATCAGAGCATAATCTGAGCATAATCTCAGCATAATCACAGCATCATCACAGAATCATCACAGCATCTTTGCATCGTCATCAGAGCATCACCACTGCATCATCACTACATCATCACATCATCATCACAGCATTTTAGCTACATAATCACAGAATCATCATAGCGAAACGACAGCATCATCACAACATCATTACAGCATCATCACAGCGTCATCGTAACATCATGACTGTATCATCACAGCATCATCACAGCATCACCGCAGCGTCATCACTGCATCATCACAGCATCATCACAGCATCATCACGGCATCGTTACAGCATCGTCATATCATCATAACTGCATCATCACAACAACATAACAAAATCATCAAAGCATCGTCACAGCATCATCACCGTGTCATCACAGCGTCATAACTGCATCGTCACTGCATCTAAACTGCATCATCACAAAATCATCACAGCTTCATCACTGCAGCATCACAGCATCATCAAAGCATCATCGCAGCATCATCACATCATCATCACTGCATCATCACAGAATCATTACTGTTTACTCACTGCGGCATCACAGCATTATCACGGTGTCATAACTGCATCATCACTGCACCATTACTGCATCATCACAGTGTCATCTCAGCATCATCACAGCATCATTACTGCCTAATCATTGCATTATCACAACGTCATCACAGTATCATCAGTGCATCATCACAGAATCATTACTGCATCATCACATCATCATCACAGAATCACGATAGTGTCATCACAGCGTCATCACTGCATCATCACAGCGTCATCTCAGCATCATCAGAGACTCATCACAGCGTCATCACTGCATCATCACTGCATCACCACAGTATCATCACAGCATCATCACAAAATTATAAGAGCGTCATCACAGCGTTATTACTGCATCATCACAGCATCAATAGAGCATCATCACAGCGTCATCACAGCGTTATCACAGCGTCATCACAGCATCACGACATCATCATCACAGCTTCACGACAGTGTCATGAGAGCGTCTTCACAGCATCATCACTACATCATCACAGCATCATCACTGCGTCATCAGAGCATCATCACAAAATCATCACAGCGTCATTACTGCATCATCACTGCATCATCACAGCGTCATCACCGCATCATCACTGCATTGTCACAACATCATGGCGTCATAATAACTGCATCATAACAGCATGATCAAAGCATCATCACAGCGTCATCACAGCGTCATAACTGCATAAACACTGCATCATCAAAGAACCATCACAGCATCATCACAGCGTCATAACAGCATCATCAGAGCATCATCACATCGTCATCACATCGTCATCAAAGAATCTTCACAGCATCATCGCTATGTCATCATAGCATCATCATAATATTATCACAGCTTCATCACAGCGTCATAACAACATCATCACTGCATCATCACAGCATCATCATTATTGCATCATGACTGCATCATTACAGCATCATCAGAGCAGAATCAGTGCGTCGTCACAGCATCATTACTGCATCACCACATCATCACTGTGTTATCGCAGCGTCATCACAGCATCATCACAGCATCATTGCAGCATCATCACATCATCATCACAGCGTCATCACAACATCATCGTAGCATCATCATGCATCATCACAGCATCATTACTGCATCATCACAGCATCATCACAGCATCATCACTGCATCATCACTGAATAATCACAGCATCATCACTGCATCATCACGGCATCGTTACAGCATCGTCATATCATCATAACTGCATCATCACAACAACATAACAAAATCATCAAAGCATCATCACAGCATCATCACCGCGTCATCACAGCGTCATAACTGCATCGTCACTGCATCATCACAAAATCATCACTGCATCACATCATAATCACAACATCATCAAAGCGTCATCACAGCATCATCACTGCGTTATCACAGCATCATCTCAGCATCATCACAGTATCATTACTGCTTATTCACTGCATCATCACAACATCATCACAGCGTCATTACAGTGTCATAAATGCATCATCACAGTGTCATCAAAGCGTCCTAACTGCATAATCACTGCATCATCGCAGCTTCATCACAGCATCATGACAGCGTCATCACAGCATCAAAAATGCATAATCACTTCATCCTCACATCATCATCATAGCATCATAGCTGCATAATCATAGAGTCATCACAGCATCATCACTACATCATCAAATTGTCATCACTGTATCATCACAGCATCATCATAGCATCATCACTGCATAATCACAGTGTCATAACAGCATCATTACAACACCATGACTACGTCATCACAGCATCACGACAGCGTCATTGCAGTGTCATCACAGCATCATCACTGCATTATCACAACATCATCACAACATCATCACTGCGTCATCAGAGCGTCATCACTACATAATCACTTCTTACTCAGTGAATCATCACTGCATCATCACATCATCACAGCATCATCTCAGCATAATCACAGTATCATCACAGCGTCATCACTACATCATCAATGCATCATCACTGCATCATCACAGCATCATCAGAGCATCATCACAGCATCATCAGAGCATCATCACAGCATCATCACAACATCATCACAGAGTCATCACAGCATCATCACTGCATAATCACTGCATCATCACAGCATCCTCACAGCATCAATACAGCGTCATCACAACGTCAACAATGCATCATTACAGCATCATCTCAGTATAGTCACAGCATAATCACTGCATAATCACTGCATCATCATATCGTCATCACTGCATCATCACTGCATCATCACAGCACCATCACAGCATCATTACTGCAGAATCAATGCATCATCACAGCATCATAGCTGCATAATCACAGCATCATCACAGCATCCTCACAGCAACATCGCAGCATCATCACAGCATCATCGCATCATCATCACAGCATCATCATAGCATCATCACTGCATAATCACAGTGTCATAACAGCATCATTACAACACCATGACTACGTCATCACAGCATCACGACAGCGTCATTACAGTGTCATCACAGCATCATCACTGCATTATCACAACATCATCACAACATCATCACTGCGTCATCAGAGCGTCATCACTACATAATCACTTCTTACTCAGTGAATCATCACTGCATCATCACATCATCACAGCATCATCTCAGCATAATCACAGTATCATCACAGCGTCATCACTACATCATCAATGCATCATCACTGCATCATCACAGAATCATCACTGCGTCATCACAGCATCATCATAGCATCATCACATCATCATCACAACATCATCAGTTTCATGTCAGCATCATCACTGCATAATCACTGCATCATCACAGCATCCTCACAGCATCAACACAGCGTCATCACAGCGTCATCAATGCATCATTACAGCATCATCTCAGTATAGTCACAGAATTATTACAGCATAATCACTGCATCATCATATCATCACTGCATCATCACTGCATCATCACAGCACCATCACAGCATCATTACTTCAGAATCACTGCATCATCACAGCATCCTCACAGCAACATCGCAGCATCATCACACTGTCATGACAGCATCATCACTGCATAATCACTGCATAATCTCCGCATAATCACAGCATCATCACATCATCATCACAATATCATCACAGCGTCATCACTACACATCACTGCATCATCACTACATCATCACAGCATCATCACTTCGTCATCATCAGAGCATCATCACAGCATCATCACTGCATCCTCACTGCATCATGAGTGCATCATCATCACAGCATCATAACTGCATCATCAAAGCATCATCTCGGCATAATCACAATGTCATAAATACATCATCACTCCATCATCACAGCATTATCACATCATCATCACAACGTTTTCAGTGTCATCACAGCATCATAACAATGTCATCAAACTGTCATCACAGCATCATCACCAAATCATCACAGAATCATCACAGCATCATTACTGCATCATCACAGCATCTTTGCATCGTCATCAGAGCATCACCACTGCATCATCACATCATCATCTCAGCATCATCACAGCATCATTACTGCTTACTCACTGCATCATCACAGCGTCATGACACTGTCATCACTGCATCATAACATCATAGCTTCATCATCAGAACATTATCACAGCATCATCACTGCATCATCACATCATCATTATAGCATCTTCACTGTCATCAATACATCATCACAGCATCATCACATCATTATCACAGCATCATCAGTGTCATCTCAGCATCATCACTGCATCATGACTGCATCATAGCAGCATAATCACAGCATCATCACAGAATCATCACAGCATCATCATAAGGTCATCACAGCATCATCACTACGTCATCAGATTGTAATCACAGCATCATCACAGTGTCCTCACTGAATCATCACTGCACCATCACTGCAACATCACAGCATCATCTCAGCATCATCATGGCATCATTACTGCATCATCACTGCTTACTCACTGCATCATCACAGCATCATCTCAGCATCATCACAGAATCATTTCTGCATAATCATTGCATTTTCACAGCGTCATCACAGTATCATCACTGCATCATCACAGTGTCATCACAGCATCATCAAAGCATCACGACAGCGTCATCTCACCATCACGACAGCGTCATCAAAGCATCATCACTGCATCATAACAACATCATCTCAGCATCATCACAGAATCATTTCTGCATAATCACTGCATCATCATAGTGTCATCACAGTATATTCACTGCATCATCACATCATCACAGTGTCATCACAGAATCATCACTGAATCATCCAAGCATCATCCAAGCATCATCACAGCACCACCAATGCATCATCACAGTATCATCACTGCATAATCACTGCATCATCACCGCATCATCACATCATCAACACTGCATCATTGCTGCATCATCACATCATTGTCACAGTATCATCAAAATATCATCACAGCATCATCACACCATCATAACAACATCATCACAGCGTCATCACAGCATCATCACAGCATCATCACTGCATAATCACTGCATCATCACCACATCATCACAGCATCATCACTGCATAATCACTGCATCATCACAGCGTCATCACATCGTCATCAAAACATCATTACAAGTATCAACACAACATAATCACAGTGTCATCACAGCATCATCATTGCATCCTTACTGCATTATCACAGCATCTCCGCATCGTAATCACATCATCATCACTGACTCCTCACTGAATCATCACTGTACCAGCACTGCATCATCAGAGCATAATCTGAGCATAATCTCAGCATAATCACAGCATCATCACAGAATCATCACAGCATCATTACTGCATCATCACAGCATCTTTGCATCGTCATCAGAGCATCACCACTGCATCATCACTACATCATCACATCATCATCACAGCATTTTAGCTACATAATCACAGAATCATCATAGCGTAACGACAGTATCATCACAACATCATCACAGCATCATCACAGCATCATCACGGCATCGTTACAGCATCGTCATATCATCATAACTGCATCATCACAACAACATAACAAAATCATCAAAGCATCGTCACAGCATCATCACCGCGTCATCACAGCGTCATAACTGCATCGTCACTGCATCTAAACTGCATCACCACAAAATCATCACAGCTTCATCACTGCAGCATCACAGCATCATCAAAGCATCATCGCAGCATCATCACATCATCATCACTGCATCATCACAGAATCATTACTGTTTACTCACTGCGGCATCACAGCATTATCACGGTGTCATAACTGCATCATCACTGCACCATTACTGCATCATCACAGTGTCATCTCAGCATCATCACAGCATCATTACTGCCTAATCATTGCATTATCACAACGTCATCACAGTATCATCAGTGCATCATCACAGCATCATTACTGCATCATCACATCATCATCACAGAATCACGATAGTGTCATCACAGCGTCATCACTGCATCATCACAGCGTCATCTCAGCATCATCAGAGACTCATCACAGCGTCATCACTGCATCATCACTGCATCACCACAGTATCATCACAGCATCATCACAAAATTATAAGAGCGTCATCACAGCGTTATTACTGCATCATCACAGCATCAATAGAGCATCATCACAGCGTCATCACAGCGTTATCACAGCGTCATCACAGCATCACGACATCATCATCACAGCTTCACGACAGTGTCATGAGA
The DNA here is from genome assembly GCA_963989345.1 of Clangula hyemalis. The sequence continues at coordinate 418,695 of OZ022440.1, forward strand.
GCGTCTTCACAGCATCATCACTACATCATCACAGCATCATCACTGCGTCATCAGAGCATCATCACAAAATCATCACAGCGTCATTACTGCATCATCACTGCATCATCACAGCGTCATCACCGCATCATCACTGCATTGTCACAACATCATGGCGTCATAATAACTGCATCATAACAGCATGATCAAAGCATCATCACAGCGTCATCACAGCGTCATAACTGCATAAACACTGCATCATCAAAGAACCATCACAGCATCATCACAGCGTCATAACAGCATCATCAGAGCATCATCACATCGTCATCACATCGTCATCAAAGAATCTTCACAGCATCATCGCTATGTCATCATAGCATCATCATAATATTATCACAGCTTCATCACAGCGTCATAACAACATCATCACTGCATCATCACAGCATCATCATTATTGCATCATGACTGCATCATTACAGCATCATCAGAGCAGAATCAGTGCGTCGTCACAGCATCATTACTGCATCACCACATCATCACTGTGTTATCGCAGCGTCATCACAGCATCATCACAACATCATCACAGAATCATCACAGCATCATTGCAGCATCATCACATCATCATCACAGCGTCATCACAACATCATCGTAGCATCATCATGCATCATCACAGCATCATTACTGCATCATCACAGCATCATCACAGCATCATCACTGCATCATCACTGAATAATCACAGCATCATCACTGCATCATCACGGCATCGTTACAGCATCGTCATATCATCATAACTGCATCATCACAACAACATAACAAAATCATCAAAGCATCATCACAGCATCATCACCGCGTCATCACAGCGTCATAACTGCATCGTCACTGCATCTAAACTGCATCATCACAAAATCATCACTGCATCACATCATAATCACAACATCATCAAAGCGTCATCACAGCATCATCACTGCGTTATCACAGCATCATCTCAGCATCATCACAGTATCATTACTGCTTATTCACTGCATCATCACAACATCATCACAGCGTCATTACAGTGTCATAAATGCATCATCACAGTGTCATCAAAGCGTCCTAACTGCATAATCACTGCATCATCGCAGCTTCATCACAGCATCATGACAGCGTCATCACAGCATCAAAAATGCATAATCACTTCATCCTCACATCATCATCATAGCATCATAGCTGCATAATCATAGAGTCATCACAGCATCATCACTACATCATCAAATTGTCATCACTGTATCATCACAGCATCATCATAGCATCATCACTGCATAATCACAGTGTCATAACAGCATCATTACAACACCATGACTACGTCATCACAGCATCACGACAGCGTCATTACAGTGTCATCACAGCATCATCACTGCATTATCACAACATCATCACAACATCATCACTGCGTCATCAGAGCGTCATCACTACATAATCACTTCTTACTCAGTGAATCATCACTGCATCATCACATCATCACAGCATCATCTCAGCATAATCACAGTATCATCACAGCGTCATCACTACATCATCAATGCATCATCACTGCATCATCACAGCATCATCACTGCATCATCACAGCATCATCAGAGCATCATCACAGCATCATCACAACATCATCACAGAGTCATCACAGCATCATCACTGCATAATCACTGCATCATCACAGCATCCTCACAGCATCAATACAGCGTCATCACAACGTCAACAATGCATCATTACAGCATCATCTCAGTATAGTCACAGCATAATCACTGCATAATCACTGCATCATCATATCGTCATCACTGCATCATCACTGCATCATCACAGCACAATCACAGCATCATTACTGCAGAATCAATGCATCATCACAGCATCATAGCTGCATAATCACAGCATCATCACATCATCATCGCATAGTCATCACAGCGTCATCACTGCATCATCACAGCATCATCACAGCATCATTACTGCAGAATCACTGCATCATCACAGCATCCTCACAGCAACATCGCAGCATCATCACAGCATCATCGCATCATCATCACAGTGTCATGACAGCATCATCACTGCATAATCACCGCATAATCACAGCATCATCACAGCATAATCACAGTATCATCACAGCGTCATCACTACATCATCACTGCATCATCACAGAATCATCACTGCGTCATCACAGCATCATCAGAGCATCATCACAGCATCATCACAGCATAATCACAGTATCATCACAGCATCATCACTACATCATCACTGCATCATCACAGAATCATCACTGCGTCATCACAGCATCATCAGAGCATCATCACAGCATCATCACATCATCATCTCAGCATCATTACTGCTTACTCACTGCATCATCATAGCATCATCACATCATCATCACAACATCATCAGTTTCATGTCAGCATCATCACTGCATAATCACTGCATCATCACAGCATCCTCACAGCATCAACACAGCGTCATCACAGCGTCATCAATGCATCATTACAGCATCATCTCAGTATAGTCACAGAATTATTACAGCATAATCACTGCATCATCATATCATCACTGCATCATCACTGCATCATCACTGCATCATCACAGCACCATCACAGCATCATTACTTCAGAATCACTGCATCATCACAGCATCCTCACAGCAACATCGCAGCATCATCACAGCATCATCACACTGTCATGACAGCATCATCACTGCATAATCACTGCATAATCTCCGCATAATCACAGCATCATCACATCATCATCACAATATCATCACAGCGTCATCACTACACATCACTGCATCATCACTACATCATCACAGCATCTTCACTTCGTCATCATCAGAGCATCATCACAGCATCATCACTGCATCCTCACTGCATCATGAGTGCATCATCATCACAGCATCATAACTGCATCATCAAAGCATCATCTCGGCATAATCACAATGTCATAAATACATCATCACTCCATCATCACAGCATTATCACATCATCATCACAACGTTTTCAGTGTCATCACAGCATCATAACAACGTCATCAAACTGTCATCACAGCATCATCACCAAATCATCACAGAATCATCACAGCATCATTACTGCATCATCACAGCATCTTTGCATCATCATCAGAGCATCACCACTGCATCATCACATCATCATCTCAGCATCATCACAGCATCATTACTGCTTACTCACTGCATCATCACAGCGTCATGACAGTGTCATCACTGCATCATAACATCATAGCTTCATCATCAGAACATTATCACAGCATCATCACTGCATCATCACATCATCATTATAGCATCTTCACTGTCATCAATACATCATCACAGCATCATCACATCATTATCACAGCATCATCAGTGTCATCTCAGCATCATCACTGCATCATGACTGCATCATAGCAGCATAATCACAGCATCATCACAGAATCATCACAGCATCATCATAAGGTCATCACAGCATCATCACTACGTCATCAGATTGTAATCACAGCATCATCACAGTGTCCTCACTGAATCATCACTGCACCATCACTGCAACATCACAGCATCATCTCAGCATCATCATGGCATCATTACTGCATCATCACTGCTTACTCACTGCATCATCACAGCATCATCTCAGCATCATCACAGAATCATTTCTGCATAATCATTGCATTTTCACAGCGTCATCACAGTATCATCACTGCATCATCACAGTGTCATCACAGCATCATCAAAGCATCACGACAGCGTCATCTCACCATCACGACAGCGTCATCAAAGCATCATCACTGCATCATAACAACATCATCTCAGCATCATCACAGAATCATTTCTGCATAATCACTGCATCATCATAGTGTCATCACAGTATATTCACTGCATCATCACATCATCACAGTGTCATCACAGAATCATCACTGAATCATCCAAGCATCATCCAAGCATCATCACAGCACCACCAATGCATCATCACAGTATCATCACTGCATAATCACTGCATCATCACCGCATCATCACATCATCAACACTGCTTCATTGCTGCATCATCACATCATTGTCACAGTATCATCAAAATATCATCACAGCATCATCACACCATCATAACAACATCATCACAGCGTCATCACAGTATCGTAAATGCATCATCACAGAATCATCACTGAATCATCATAGCATCTTCATATCATCATCACAATATCATCACAGCATCATCACTGCATCATCACAGCATCATCACTGCATAATCACTGCATCATCACAGCATCATCACAGCATCATCACTGCATAATCACTGCATCATCACAGCATCATCACATCGTCATCAAAACATCATTACAAGTATCAACACAACATAATCACAGTGTCATCACAGCATCATCATTGCATCCTTACTGCATGATCACAGCATCTCCGCATCGTAATCACATCATCATCACTGACTCCTCACTGAATCATCACTGTACCATCACTGCATCATCAGAGCATAATCTGAGCATAATCTCAGCATAATCACAGCATCATCACAGAATCATCACAGCATCATTACTGCATCATCACAGCATCTTTGCATCGTCATCAGAGCATCACCACTGCATCATCACTACATCATCACATCATCATCACAGCATTTTAGCTACATAATCACAGAATCATCATAGCGTAACGACAGCATCATCACAACATCATTACAGCATCATCACAGCGTCATCACAGCGTTATCACAGCGTCATCACAGCATCACGACATCATCATCACAGCTTCACGACAGTGTCATGAGAGCGTCTTCACAGCATCATCACTACATCATCACAGCATCATCACTGCGTCATCAGAGCATCATCACAAAATCATCACAGCGTCATCACAGCGTCATAACTGCATAAACACTGCATCATCAAAGAACCATCACAGCATCATCACAGCATCATAACAGCATCATCAGAGCATCATCACATCGTCATCACATCGTCATCAAAGAATCTTCACAGCATCATCGCTATGTCATCATAGCATCATCATAATATTATCACAGCTTCATCACAGCGTCATAACAACATCATCACTGCATCATCACAGCATCATCATTATTGCATCATGACTGCATCATTACAGCATCATCAGAGCAGAATCAGTGCGTCGTCACAGCATCATTACTGCATCACCACATCATCACTGTGTTATCGCAGCGTCATCACAGCATCATCACAACATCATCACAGCATCATTGCAGCATCATCACATCATCATCACAGCGTCATCACAACATCATCGTAGCATCATCATGCATCATCACAGCATCATTACTGCATCATCACAGCATCATCACAGCATCATCACAGCATCATCACTGAATAATCACAGCATCATCACTGCATCATCACGGCATCGTTACAGCATCGTCATATCATCATAACTGCATCATCACAACAACATAACAAAATCATCAAAGCATCATCACAGCATCATCACCGCGTCATAACTGCATCGTCACTGCATCTAAACTGCATCATCACAAAATCATCACTGCATCACATCATAATCACAACATCATCAAAGCATCATCACAGCATCATCACTGCGTTATCACAGCATCATCTCAGCATCATCACAGTATCATTACTGCTTATTCACTGCATCATCACAACATCATCACAGCGTCATTACAGTGTCATAAATGCATCATCACAGTGTCATCAAAGCGTCCTAACTGCATAATCACTGCATCATCGCAGCTTCATCACAGCATCATGACAGCGTCATCACAGCATCAAAAATGCATAATCACTTCATCCTCACATCATCATCATAGCATCATAGCTGCATAATCATAGAGTCATCACAGCATCATCACTACATCATCAAATTGTCATCACTGTATCATCACAGCATCATCATAGCATCATCACTGCATAATCACAGTGTCATAACAGCATCATTACAACACCATGACTACGTCATCACAGCATCACGACAGCGTCATTACAGTGTCATCACAGCATCATCACTGCATTATCACAACATCATCACAACATCATCACTGTGTCATCAGAGCGTCATCACTACATAATCACTTCTTACTCAGTGAATCATCACTGCATCATCACATCATCACAGCATCATCTCAGCATAATCACAGTATCATCACAGCGTCATCACTACATCATCAATGCATCATCACTGCATCATCACAGCATCATCACTGCATCATCACAGCATCATCAGAGCATCATCACAGCATCATCACAACATCATCACAGAGTCATCACAGCATCATCACTGCATAATCACTGCATCATCACAGCATCCTCACAGCATCAATACAGCGTCATCACAACGTCAACAATGCATCATTACAGCATCATCTCAGTATAGTCACAGCATAATCACTGCATAATCACTGCATCATCATATCGTCATCACTGCATCATCACTGCATCATCACAGCACCATCACAGCATCATTACTGCAGAATCAATGCATCATCACAGCATCATAGCTGCATAACCACAGCATCATCACATCATCATCGCATAGTCATCACAGCGTCATCACTGCATCATCACAGCATCATCACTGCATCATTACTGCAGAATCACTGCATCATCACAGCATCCTCACAGCAACATCGCAGCATCATCACAGCATCATCGCATCATCATCACAGTGTCATGACAGCATCATCACTGCATAATCACCGCATAATCACAGCATCATCACAGCATAATCACAGTATCATCACAGCGTCATCACTACATCATCACTGCATCATCACAGAATCATCACTGCGTCATCACAGCATCATCAGAGCATCATCACAGCATCATCACAGCATAATCACAGTATCATCACAGCATCATCACTACATCATCACTGCATCATCACAGAATCATCACTGCGTCATCACAGCATCATCAGAGCATCATCACAGCATCATCACATCATCATCTCAGCATCATTACTGCTTACTCACTGCATCATCATAGCATCATCACATCATCATCACAACATCATCAGTTTCATGTCAGCATCATCACTGCATAATCACTGCATCATCACAGCATCCTCACAGCATCAACACAGCGTCATCACAGCGTCATCAATGCATCATTACAGCATCATCTCAGTATAGTCACAGAATTATTACAGCATAATCACTGCATCATCATATCATCACTGCGTCATCACTGCATCATCACTGCATCATCACAGCACCATCACAGCATCATTACTTCAGAATCACTGCATCATCACAGCATCCTCACAGCAACATCGCAGCATCATCACAGCATCATCACACTGTCATGACAGCATCATCACTGCATAATCACTGCATAATCTCCGCATAATCACAGCATCATCACATCATCATCACAATATCATCACAGCGTCATCACTACACATCACTGCATCATCACTACATCATCACAGCATCATCACTTCGTCATCATCAGAGCATCATCACAGCATCATCACTGCATCATGAGTGCATCATCATCACAGCATCATAACTGCATCATCAAAGCATCATCTCGGCATAATCACAATGTCATAAATACATCATCACTCCATCATCACAGCATTTTCACATCATCATCACAACGTTTTCAGTGTCATCACAGCATCATAACAACGTCATCAAACTGTCATCACAGCATCATCACCAAATCATCACAGAATCATCACAGCATCATTACTGCATCATCACAGCATCTTTGCATCGTCATCAGAGCATCACCACTGCATCATCACATCATCATCTCAGCATCATCACAGCATCATTACTGCTTACTCACTGCATCATCACAGCGTCATGACACTGTCATCACTGCATCATAACATCATAGCTTCATCATCAGAACATTATCACAGCATCATCACTGCATCATCACATCATCATTATAGCATCTTCACTGTCATCAATACATCATCACAGCATCATCACATCATTATCACAGCATCATCAGTGTCATCTCAGCATCATCACTGCATCATGACTGCATCATAGCAGCATAATCACAGCATCATCACAGAATCATCACAGCATCATCATAAGGTCATCACAGCATCATCACTACGTCATCAAATTGTAATCACAGCATCATCACAGTGTCCTCACTGAATCATCACTGCACCATCACTGCACCATCACAGCATCATCTCAGCATCATCATGGCATCATTACTGCATCATCACTGCTTACTCACTGCATCATCACAGCATCATCTCAGCATCATCACAGAATCATTTCTGCATAATCATTGCATTTTCACAGCGTCATCACAGTATCATCACTGCATCATCACAGTGTCATCACAGCATCATCAAAGCATCACGACAGCGTCATCTCACCATCACGACAGCGTCATCAAAGCATCATCACTGCATCATAACAACATCATCTCAGCATCATCACAGAATCATTTCTGCATAATCACTGCATCATCATAGTGTCATCACAGTATATTCACTGCATCATCACATCATCACAGTGTCATCACAGAATCATCACTGCATAATCACTGCATCATCACCGCATCATCACATCATCAACACTGCATCATTGCTGCATCATCACATCATTGTCACAGTATCATCAAAATATCATCACAGCATCATCACACCATCATAACAACATCATCCCAGCGTCATCACAGTATCGTAAATGCATCATCACAGAATCATCACTGAATCATCATAGCATCTTCATATCATCACAATATCATCACAGCATCATCACTGCATCATCACAGCATCATCACTGCATAATCACTGCATCATCACCACATCATCACAGCATCATCACTGCATAATCACTGCATCATCACAGCATCATCACATCGTCATCAAAACATCATTACAAGTATCAACACAACATAATCACAGTGTCATCACAGCATCATCATTGCATCCTTACTGCATGATCACAGCATCTCCGCATCGTAATCACATCATCATCACTGACTCCTCACTGAATCATCACTGTACCATCACTGCATCATCAGAGCATAATCTGAGCATAATCTCAGCATAATCACAGCATCATCACAGAATCATCACAGCATCATTACTGCATCATCACAGCATCTTTGCATCGTCATCAGAGCATCACCACTGCATCATCACTACATCATCACATCATCATCACAGCATTTTAGCTACATAATCACAGAATCATCATAGCGTAACGACAGCATCATCACAACATCATTACAGCATCATCACAGCGTCATCGTAACATCATGACTGTATCATCACAGCATCATCACAGCATCACCGCAGCGTCATCACTGCATCATCACAGCATCATCACAGCATCATCACGGCATCGTTACAGCATCGTCATATCATCATAACTGCATCATCACAACAACATAACAAAATCATCAAAGCATCGTCACAGCATCATCACCGCGTCATCACAGCGTCATAACTGCATCGTCACTGCATCTAAACTGCATCATCACAAAATCATCACAGCTTCATCACTGCAGCATCACAGCATCATCAAAGCATCATCGCAGCATCATCACATCATCATCACTGCATCATCACAGAATCATTACTGTTTACTCACTGCGGCATCACAGCATTATCACGGTGTCATAACTGCATCATCACTGCACCATTACTGCATCATCACAGTGTCATCTCAGCATCATCACAGCATCATTACTGCCTAATCATTGCATTATCACAACGTCATCACAGTATCATCAGTGCATCATCACAGCATCATTACTGCATCATCACATCATCATCACAGAATCACGATAGTGTCATCACAGCGTCATCACTGCATCATCACAGCGTCATCTCAGCATCATCAGAGACTCATCACAGCGTCATCACTGCATCATCACTGCATCACCACAGTATCATCACAGCATCATCACAAAATTATAAGAGCGTCATCACAGCGTTATTACTGCATCATCACAGCATCAATAGAGCATCATCACAGCGTCATCACAGCGTTATCACAGCGTCATCACAGCATCACGACATCATCATCACAGCTTCACGACAGTGTCATGAGAGCGTCTTCACAGCATCATCACTACATCATCACAGCATCATCACTGCGTCATCAGAGCATCATCACAAAATCATCACAGCGTCATTACTGCATCATCACTGCATCATCACAGCGTCATCACCGCATCATCACTGCATTGTCACAACATCATGGCGTCATAATAACTGCATCATAACAGCATGATCAAAGCATCATCACAGCGTCATCACAGCGTCATAACTGCATAAACACTGCATCATCAAAGAACCATCACAGCATCATCACAGCGTCATAACAGCATCATCAGAGCATCATCACATCGTCATCACATCGTCATCAAAGAATCTTCACAGCATCATCGCTATGTCATCATAGCATCATCATAATATTATCACAGCTTCATCACAGCGTCATAACAACATCATCACTGCATCATCACAGCATCATCATTATTGCATCATGACTGCATCATTACAGCATCATCAGAGCAGAATCAGTGCGTCGTCACAGCATCATTACTGCATCACCACATCATCACTGTGTTATCGCAGCGTCATCACAGCATCATCACAGAATCATCACAGCATCATTGCAGCATCATCACATCATCATCACAGCGTCATCACAACATCATCGTAGCATCATCATGCATCATCACAGCATCATTACTGCATCATCACAGCATCATCACAGCATCATCACTGCATCATCACTGAATAATCACAGCATCATCACTGCATCATCACGGCATCGTTACAGCATCGTCATATCATCATAACTGCATCATCACAACAACATAACAAAATCATCAAAGCATCATCACAGCATCATCACCGCGTCATCACAGCGTCATAACTGCATCGTCACTGCATCTAAACTGCATCATCACAAAATCATCACTGCATCACATCATAATCACAACATCATCAAAGCGTCATCACAGCATCATCACTGCGTTATCACAGCATCATCTCAGCATCATCACAGTATCATTACTGCTTATTCACTGCATCATCACAACATCATCACAGCGTCATTACAGTGTCATAAATGCATCATCACAGTGTCATCAAAGCGTCCTAACTGCATAATCACTGCATCATCGCAGCTTCATCACAGCATCATGACAGCGTCATCACAGCATCAAAAATGCATAATCACTTCATCCTCACATCATCATCATAGCATCATAGCTGCATAATCATAGAGTCATCACAGCATCATCACTACATCATCAAATTGTCATCACTGTATCATCACAGCATCATCATAGCATCATCACTGCATAATCACAGTGTCATAACAGCATCATTACAACACCATGACTACGTCATCACAGCATCACGACAGCGTCATTACAGTGTCATCACAGCATCATCACTGCATTATCACAACATCATCACAACATCATCACTGCGTCATCAGAGCGTCATCACTACATAATCACTTCTTACTCAGTGAATCATCACTGCATCATCACATCATCACAGCATCATCTCAGCATAATCACAGTATCATCACAGCGTCATCACTACATCATCAATGCATCATCACTGCATCATCACAGCATCATCACTGCATCATCACAGCATCATCAGAGCATCATCACAGCATCATCACAACATCATCACAGAGTCATCACAGCATCATCACTGCATAATCACTGCATCATCACAGCATCCTCACAGCATCAATACAGCGTCATCACAACGTCAACAATGCATCATCACAGCATCATCACTGCATAATCACTGCATCATCATATCGTCATCCCTGCATCATCACTGCATCATCACAGCACCATCACAGCATCATTACTGCAGAATCACTGCATCATCACAGCATCATAGCTGCATAATCACAGCATCATCACATCATCATCGCATAGTCATCACAGCGTCATCACTGCATCATCACAGCATCATCACAGCATCATTACTGCAGAATCACTGCATCATCACAGCATCCTCACAGCAACATCGCAGCATCATCACAGCATCATCGCATCATCATCACAGTGTCATGACAGCATCATCACTGCATAATCACCGCATAATCACAGCATCATCACAGCATAATCACAGTATCATCACAGCGTCATCACTACATCATCACTGCATCATCACTACATCATCACTGCGTCATCACAGCATCATCAGAGCATCATCACAGCATCATCAGAGCATCATCACAGCATCATCACATCATCATCTCAGCATCATTACTGCTTACTCACTGCATCATCATAGCATCATCACATCATCATCACAACATCATCAGTTTCATGTCAGCATCATCACTGCATCATCACAGCATCCTCACAGCATCAACACAGCGTCATCACAGCGTCATCAATGCATCATTACAGCATCATCTCAGTATAGTCACAGAATTATTACAGCATAATCACTGCATCATCATATCATCACTGCATCATCACTGCATCATCACTGCATCATCACAGCACCATCACAGCATCATTACTTCAGAATCACTGCATCATCACAGCATCCTCACAGCAACATCGCAGCATCATCACAGCATCATCACACTGTCATGACAGCATCATCACTGCATAATCACTGCATAATCTCCGCATAATCACAGCATCATCACATCATCATCACAATATCATCACAGCGTCATCACTACACATCACTGCATCATCACTACATCATCACAGCATCATCACTTCGTCATCATCAGAGCATCATCACAGCATCATCACTGCATCCTCACTGCATCATGAGTGCATCATCATCACAGCATCATAACTGCATCATCAAAGCATCATCTCGGCATAATCACAATGTCATAAATACATCATCACTCCATCATCACAGCATTTTCACATCATCATCACAACGTTTTCAGTGTCATCACAGCATCATAACAACGTCATCAAACTGTCATCACAGCATCATCACCAAATCATCACAGAATCATCACAGCATCATTACTGCATCATCACAGCATCTTTGCATCGTCATCAGAGCATCACCACTGCATCATCACATCATCATCTCAGCATCATCACAGCATCATTACTGCTTACTCACTGCATCATCACAGCGTCATGACAGTGTCATCACTGCATCATAACATCATAGCTTCATCATCAGAACATTATCACAGCATCATCACTGCATCATCACATCATCATTATAGCATCTTCACTGTCATCAGTACATCATCACAGCATCATCACATCATTATCACAGCATCATCAGTGTCATCTCAGCATCATCACTGCATCATGACTGCATCATAGCAGCATAATCACAGCATCATCACAGAATCATCACAGCATCATCATAAGGTCATCACAGCATCATCACTACGTCATCAGATTGTAATCACAGCATCATCACAGTGTCCTCACTGAATCATCACTGCACCATCACTGCAACATCACAGCATCATCTCAGCATCATCATGGCATCATTACTGCATCATCACTGCTTACTCACTGCATCATCACAGCATCATCTCAGCATCATCACAGAATCATTTCTGCATAATCATTGCATTTTCACAGCGTCATCACAGTATCATCACTGCATCATCACAGTGTCATCACAGCGTCATCAAAGCATCATCACTGCATCATAACAACATCATCTCAGCATCATCACAGAATCATTTCTGCATAATCACTGCATCATCATAGTGTCATCACAGTATATTCACTGCATCATCACATCATCACAGTGTCATCACAGAATCATCACTGAATCATCCAAGCATCATCCAAGCATCATCACAGCACCACCAATGCATCATCACAGTATCATCACTGCATAATCACTGCATCATCACCGCATCATCACATCATCAACACTGCTTCATTGCTGCATCATCACATCATTGTCACAGTATCATCAAAATATCATCACAGCATCATCACACCATCATAACAACATCATCACAGCGTCATCACAGTATCGTAAATGCATCATCACAGAATCATCACTGAATCATCATAGCATCTTCATATCATCATCACAATATCATCACAGCATCATCACTGCATCATCACAGCATCATCACTGCATAATCACTGCATCATCACCACATCATCACAGCATCATCACTGCATCATCACTGCATCATCACAGCATCATCACATCGTCATCAAAACATCATTACAAGTATCAACACAACATAATCACAGTGTCATCACAGCATCATCATTGCATCCTTACTGCATGATCACAGCATCTCCGCATCGTAATCACATCATCATCACTGACTCCTCACTGAATCATCACTGTACCATCACTGCATCATCAGAGCATAATCTGAGCATAATCTCAGCATAATCACAGCATCATCACAGAATCATCACAGCATCATTACTGCATCATCACAGCATCTTTGCATCGTCATCAGAGCATCACCACTGCATCATCACTACATCATCACATCATCATCATAGCATTTTAGCTACATAATCACAGAATCATCATAGCGTAACGACAGCATCATCACAACATCATTACAGCATCATCACAGCGTCATCACAGCGTTATCACAGCGTCATCACAGCATCACGACATCATCATCACAGCTTCACGACAGTGTCATGAGAGCGTCTTCACAGCATCATCACTACATCATCACAGCATCATCACTGCGTCATCAGAGCATCATCACAAAATCATCACAGCGTCATCACAGCGTCATAACTGCATAAACACTGCATCATCAAAGAACCATCACAGCATCATCACAGCGTCATAACAGCATCATCAGAGCATCATCACATCGTCATCACATCGTCATCAAAGAATCTTCACAGCATCATCGCTATGTCATCATAGCATCATCATAATATTATCACAGCTTCATCACAGCGTCATAACAACATCATCACTGCATCATCACAGCATCATCATTATTGCATCATGACTGCATCATTACAGCATCATCAGAGCAGAATCAGTGCGTCGTCACAGCATCATTACTGCATCACCACATCACCACTGTGTTATCGCAGCGTCATCACAGCATCATCACAACATCATCACAGAATCATCACAGCATCATTGCAGCATCATCACATCATCATCACAGCGTCATCACAACATCATCGTAGCATCATCATGCATCATCACAGCATCATTACTGCATCATCACAGCATCATCACTGCATCATCACTGAATAATCACAGCATCATCACTGCATCATCACGGCATCGTTACAGCATCGTCATATCATCATAACTGCATCATCACAACAACATAACAAAATCATCAAAGCATCATCACAGCATCATCACCGCGTCATCACAGCGTCATAACTGCATCGTCACTGCATCTAAACTGCATCATCACAAAATCATCACTGCATCACATCATAATCACAACATCATCAAAGCGTCATCACAGCATCATCACTGCGTTATCACAGCATCATCTCAGCATCATCACAGTATCATTACTGCTTATTCACTGCATCATCACAACATCATCACAGCGTCATTACAGTGTCATAAATGCATCATCACAGTGTCATCAAAGCGTCCTAACTGCATAATCACTGCATCATCGCAGCTTCATCACAGCATCATGACAGCGTCATCACAGCATCAAAAATGCATAATCACTTCATCCTCACATCATCATCATAGCATCATAGCTGCATAATCATAGAGTCATCACAGCATCATCACTACATCATCAAATTGTCATCACTGTATCATCACAGCATCATCATAGCATCATCACTGCATAATCACAGTGTCATAACAGCATCATTACAACACCATGACTACGTCATCACAGCATCACGACAGCGTCATTACAGTGTCATCACAGCATCATCACTGCATTATCACAACATCATCACAACATCATCACTGCGTCATCAGAGCGTCATCACTACATAATCACTTCTTACTCAGTGAATCATCACTGCATCATCACATCATCACAGCATCATCTCAGCATAATCACAGTATCATCACAGCGTCATCACTACATCATCAATGCATCATCACTGCATCATCACAGCATCATCACTGCATCATCACAGCATCATCAGAGCATCATCACAGCATCATCACAACATCATCACAGAGTCATCACAGCATCATCACTGCATAATCACTGCATCATCACAGCATCCTCACAGCATCAATACAGCGTCATCACAACGTCAACAATGCATCATCACAGCATCATCACTGCATAATCACTGCATCATCATATCGTCATCACTGCATCATCACTGCATCATCACAGCACCATCACAGCATCATTACTTCAGAATCACTGCATCATCACAGCATCATAGCTGCATAATCACAGCATCATCACATCATCATCGCATAGTCATCACAGCGTCATCACTGCATCATCACAGCATCATCACAGCATCATTACTGCAGAATCACTGCATCATCACAGCATCCTCACAGCAACATCGCAGCATCATCACAGCATCATCGCATCATCATCACAGTGTCATGACAGCATCATCACTGCATAATCACCGCATAATCACAGCATCATCACAGCATAATCACAGTATCATCACAGCGTCATCACTACATCATCACTGCATCATCACTACATCATCACTGCGTCATCACAGCATCATCAGAGCATCATCACAGCATCATCAGAGCATCATCACAGTATCATCACAGCATCATCATCTCAGCATCATTACTGCTTACTCACTGCATCATCATAGCATCATCACATCATCATCACAACATCATCAGTTTCATGTCAGCATCATCACTGCATCATCACAGCATCCTCACAGCATCAACACAGCGTCATCACAGCGTCATCAATGCATCATTACAGCATCATCTCAGTATAGTCACAGAATTATTACAGCATAATCACTGCATCATCATATCATCACTGCATCATCACTGCATCATCACTGCATCATCACAGCACCATCACAGCATCATTACTTCAGAATCACTGCATCATCACAGCATCCTCACAGCAACATCGCAGCATCATCACAGCATCATCACACTGTCATGACAGCATCATCACTGCATAATCACTGCATAATCTCCGCATAATCACAGCATCATCACATCATCATCACAATATCATCACAGCGTCATCACTACACATCACTGCATCATCACTACATCATCACAGCATCATCACTTCGTCATCATCAGAGCATCATCACAGCATCATCACTGCATCCTCACTGCATCATGAGTGCATCATCATCACAGCATCATAACTGCATCATCAAAGCATCATCTCGGCATAATCACAATGTCATAAATACATCATCACTCCATCATCACAGCATTATCACATCATCATCACAACGTTTTCAGTGTCATCACAGCATCATAACAACGTCATCAAACTGTCATCACAGCATCATCACCAAATCATCACAGAATCATCACAGCATCATTACTGCATCATCACAGCATCTTTGCATCGTCATCAGAGCATCACCACTGCATCATCACATCATCATCTCAGCATCATCACAGCATCATTACTGCTTACTCACTGCATCATCACAGCGTCATGACAGTGTCATCACTGCATCATAACATCATAGCTTCATCATCAGAACATTATCACAGCATCACCACTGCATCATCACATCATCATTATAGCATCTTCACTGTCATCAATACATCATCACAGCATCATCACATCATTATCACAGCATCATCAGTGTCATCTCAGCATCATCACTGCATCATGACTGCATCATAGCAGCATAATCACAGCATCATCACAGAATCATCACAGCATCATCATAAGGTCATCACAGCATCATCACTACGTCATCAGATTGTAATCACAGCATCATCACAGTGTCCTCACTGAATCATCACTGCACCATCACTGCAACATCACAGCATCATCTCAGCATCATCATGGCATCATTACTGCATCATCACTGCTTACTCACTGCATCATCACAGCATCATCTCAGCATCATCACAGAATCATTTCTGCATAATCATTGCATTTTCACAGCGTCATCACAGTATCATCACTGCATCATCACATCATCACAGTGTCATCACAGAATCATCACTGAATCATCCAAGCATCATCCAAGCATCATCACAGCACCACCAATGCATCATCACAGTATCATCACTGCATAATCACTGCATCATCACCGCATCATCACATCATCAACACTGCATCATTGCTGCATCATCACATCATTGTCACAGTATCATCAAAATATCATCACAGCATCATCACACCATCATAACAACATCATCACAGCGTCATCACAGTATCGTAAATGCATCATCACAGAATCATCACTGAATCATCATAGCATCTTCATATCATCATCACAATATCATCACAGCATCATCACTGCATCATCACAGCATCATCACTGCATCATCACTGCATCATCACCACATCATCACAGCATCATCACTGCATAATCACTGCATCATCACAGCATCATCACATCGTCATCAAAACATCATTACAAGTATCAACACAACATAATCACAGTGTCATCACAGCATCATCATTGCATCCTTACTGCATGATCACAGCATCTCCGCATCGTAATCACATCATCATCACTGACTCCTCACTGAATCATCACTGTACCATCACTGCATCATCAGAGCATAATCTGAGCATAATCTCAGCATAATCACAGCATCATCACAGAATCATCACAGCATCATTACTGCATCATCACAGCATCTTTGCATCGTCATCAGAGCATCACCACTGCATCATCACTACATCATCACATCATCATCACAGCATTTTAGCTACATAATCACAGAATCATCATAGCGTAACGACAGTATCATCACAACATCATCACAGCATCATCACAGCATCACCGCAGCGTCATCACTGCATCATCACAGCATCATCACTGCATCATCACGGCATCGTTACAGCATCGTCATATCATCATAACTGCATCATCACAACAACATAACAAAATCATCAAAGCATCGTCACAGCATCATCACCGCGTCATCACAGCGTCATAACTGCATCGTCACTGCATCTAAACTGCATCATCACAAAATCATCACAGCTTCATCACTGCAGCATCACAGCATCATCAAAGCATCATCGCAGCATCATCACATCATCATCACTGCATCATCACAGAATCATTACTGTTTACTCACTGCGGCATCACAGCATTATCACGGTGTCATAACTGCATCATCACTGCACCATTACTGCATCATCACAGTGTCATCTCAGCATCATCACAGCATCATTACTGCCTAATCATTGCATTATCACAACGTCATCACAGTATCATCAGTGCATCATCACAGCATCATTACTGCATCATCACATCATCATCACAGAATCACGATAGTGTCATCACAGCGTCATCACTGCATCATCACAGCGTCATCTCAGCATCATCAGAGACTCATCACAGCGTCATCACTGCATCATCACTGCATCACCACAGTATCATCACAGCATCATCACAAAATTATAAGAGCGTCATCACAGCGTTATTACTGCATCATCACAGCATCAATAGAGCATCATCACAGCGTCATCACAGCGTTATCACAGCGTCATCACAGCATCACGACATCATCATCACAGCTTCACGACAGTGTCATGAGAGCGTCTTCACAGCATCATCACTACATCATCACAGCATCATCACTGCGTCATCAGAGCATCATCACAAAATCATCACAGCGTCATTACTGCATCATCACTGCATCATCACAGCGTCATCACCGCATCATCACTGCATTGTCACAACATCATGGCGTCATAATAACTGCATCATAACAGCATGATCAAAGCATCATCACAGCGTCATCACAGCGTCATAACTGCATAAACACTGCATCATCAAAGAACCATCACAGCATCATCACAGCGTCATAACAGCATCATCAGAGCATCATCACATCGTCATCACATCGTCATCAAAGAATCTTCACAGCATCATCGCTATGTCATCATAGCATCATCATAATATTATCACAGCTTCATCACAGCGTCATAACAACATCATCACTGCATCATCACAGCATCATCATTATTGCATCATGACTGCATCATTACAGCATCATCAGAGCAGAATCAGTGCGTCGTCACAGCATCATTACTGCATCACCACATCATCACTGTGTTATCGCAGCGTCATCACAGCATCATCACAACATCATCACAGAATCATCACAGCATCATTGCTGCATCATCACATCATCATCACAGCGTCATCACAACATCATCGTAGCATCATCATGCATCATCACGGCATCGTTACAGCATCGTCATATCATCATAACTGCATCATCACAACAACATAACAAAATCATCAAAGCATCATCACAGCATCATCACCGCGTCATCACAGCGTCATAACTGCATCGTCACTGCATCTAAACTGCATCATCACAAAATCATCACTGCATCACATCATAATCACAACATCATCAAAGCGTCATCACAGCATCATCACTGCGTTATCACAGCATCATCTCAGCATCATCACAGTATCATTACTGCTTATTCACTGCATCATCACAACATCATCACAGCGTCATTACAGTGTCATAAATGCATCATCACAGTGTCATCAAAGCGTCCTAACTGCATAATCACTGCATCATCGCAGCTTCATCACAGCATCATGACAGCGTCATCACAGCATCAAAAATGCATAATCACTTCATCCTCACATCATCATCATAGCATCATAGCTGCATAATCATAGAGTCATCACAGCATCATCACTACATCATCAAATTGTCATCACTGTATCATCACAGCATCATCATAGCATCATCACTGCATAATCACAGTGTCATAACAGCATCATTACAACACCATGACTACGTCATCACAGCATCACGACAGCGTCATTACAGTGTCATCACAGCATCATCACTGCATTATCACAACATCATCACAACATCATCACTGCGTCATCAGAGCGTCATCACTACATAATCACTTCTTACTCAGTGAATCATCACTGCATCATCACATCATCACAGCATCATCTCAGCATAATCACAGTATCATCACAGCGTCATCACTACATCATCAATGCATCATCAAAGCATCATCACAGCATCATCACTGCATCATCACAGCATCATCAGAGCATCATCACAGCATCATCACAACATCATCACAGAGTCATCACAGCATCATCACTGCATAATCACTGCATCATCACAGCATCCTCACAGCATCAATACAGCGTCATCACAACGTCAACAATGCATCATTACAGCATCATCTCAGTATAGTCACAGCATAATCACTGCATAATCACTGCATCATCATATCGTCATCACTGCATCATCACAGCACCATCACAGCATCATTACTGCAGAATCACTGCATCATCACAGCATCATAGCTGCATAATCACAGCATCATCACATCATCATCGCATAGTCATCACAGCGTCATCACTGCATTATCACAGCATCATTACTGCAGAATCACTGCATCATCACTGCATCCTCACAGCAACATCGCAGTATCATCACAGCATCATCGCATCATCATCACAGTGTCATGACAGCATCATCACTGCATAATCACCGCATAATCACAGCATCATCACAGCATAATCACAGTATCATCACAGCGTCATCACTACATCATCACTGCATCATCACAGAATCATCACTGCGTCATCACAGCATCATCAGAGCATCATCACAGCATCATCACAGCATAATCACAGTATCATCACAGCATCATCACTACATCATCACTGCATCATCACAGAATCATCACTGCGTCATCACAGCATCATCAGAGCATCATCACAGCATCATCACATCATCATCTCAGCATCATTACTGCTTACTCACTGCATCATCATAGCATCATCACATCATCATCACAACATCATCAGTTTCATGTCAGCATCATCACTGCATAATCACTGCATCATCACAGCATCCTCACAGCATCAACACAGCGTCATCACAGCGTCATCAATGCATCATTACAGCATCATCTCAGTATAGTCACAGAATTATTACAGCATAATCACTGCATCATCATATCATCACTGCATCATCACTGCATCATCACTGCATCATCACAGCACCATCACAGCATCATTACTTCAGAATCACTGCATCATCACAGCATCCTCACAGCAACATCGCAGCATCATCACAGCATCATCACACTGTCATGACAGCATCATCACTGCATAATCACTGCATAATCTCCGCATAATCACAGCATCATCACATCATCATCACAATATCATCACAGCGTCATCACTACACATCACTGCATCATCACTACATCATCACAGCATCATCACTTCGTCATCATCAGAGCATCATCACAGCATCATCACTGCATCCTCACTGCATCATGAGTGCATCATCATCACAGCATCATAACTGCATCATCAAAGCATCATCTCGGCATAATCACAATGTCATAAATACATCATCACTCCATCATCACAGCATTATCACATCATCATCACAACGTTTTCAGTGTCATCACAGCATCATAACAACGTCATCAAACTGTCATCACAGCATCATCACCAAATCATCACAGAATCATCACAGCATCATTACTGCATCATCACAGCATCTTTGCATCGTCATCAGAGCATCACCACTGCATCATCACATCATCATCTCAGCATCATCACAGCATCATTACTGCTTACTCACTGCATCATCACAGCGTCATGACAGTGTCATCACTGCATCATAACATCATAGCTTCATCATCAGAACATTATCACAGCATCATCACTGCATCATCACATCATCATTATAGCATCTTCACTGTCATCAATACATCATCACAGCATCATCACATCATTATCACAGCATCATCAGTGTCATCTCAGCATCATCACTGCATCATGACTGCATCATAGCAGCATAATCACAGCATCATCACAGAATCATCACAGCATCATCATAAGGTCATCACAGCATCATCACTACGTCATCAGATTGTAATCACAGCATCATCACAGTGTCCTCACTGAATCATCACTGCACCATCACTGCAACATCACAGCATCATCTCAGCATCATCATGGCATCATTACTGCATCATCACTGCTTACTCACTGCATCATCACAGCATCATCTCAGCATCATCACAGAATCATTTCTGCATAATCATTGCATTTTCACAGCGTCATCACAGTATCATCACTGCATCATCACAGTGTCATCACAGCATCATCAAAGCATCACGACAGCGTCATCTCACCATCACGACAGCGTCATCAAAGCATCATCACTGCATCATAACAACATCATCTCAGCATCATCACAGAATCATTTCTGCATAATCACTGCATCATCATAGTGTCATCACAGTATATTCACTGCATCATCACATCATCACAGTGTCATCACAGAATCATCACTGAATCATCCAAGCATCATCCAAGCATCATCACAGCACCACCAATGCATCATCACAGTATCATCACTGCATAATCACTGCATCATCACTGCATCATCACCACATCATCACAGCATCATCACTGCATAATCACTGCATCATCACAGCATCATCACATCGTCATCAAAACATCATTACAAGTATCAACACAACATAATCACAGTGTCATCACAGCATCATCATTGCATCCTTACTGCATGATCACAGCATCTCCGCATCGTAATCACATCATCATCACTGACTCCTCACTGAATCATCACTGTACCATCACTGCATCATCAGAGCATAATCTGAGCATAATCTCAGCATAATCACAGCATCATCACAGAATCATCACAGCATCATTACTGCATCATCACAGCATCTTTGCATCGTCATCAGAGCATCACCACTGCATCATCACTACATCATCACATCATCATCACAGCATTTTAGCTACATAATCACAGAATCATCATAGCGTAACGACAGCATCATCACAACATCATTACAGCATCATCACAGCGTCATCGTAACATCATGACTGTATCATCACAGCATCATCACAGCATCACCGCAGCGTCATCACAGCATCATCACAGCATCATCACGGCATCGTTACAGCATCGTCATATCATCATAACTGCATCATCACAACAACATAACAAAATCATCAAAGCATCGTCACAGCATCATCACCGCGTCATCACAGCGTCATAACTGCATCGTCACTGCATCTAAACTGCATCATCACAAAATCATCACAGCTTCATCACTGCAGCATCACAGCATCATCAAAGCATCATCGCAGCATCATCACATCATCATCACTGCATCATCACAGAATCATTACTGTTTACTCACTGCGGCATCACAGCATTATCACGGTGTCATAACTGCATCATCACTGCACCATTACTGCATCATCACAGTGTCATCTCAGCATCATCACAGCATCATTACTGCCTAATCATTGCATTATCACAATGTCATCACAGTATCATCAGTGCATCATCACAGCATCATTACTGCATCATCACATCATCATCACAGAATCACGATAGTGTCATCACAGCGTCATCACTGCATCATCACAGCGTCATCTCAGCATCATCAGAGACTCATCACAGCGTCATCACTGCATCATCACTGCATCACCACAGTATCATCACAGCATCATCACAAAATTATAAGAGCGTCATCACAGCGTTATTACTGCATCATCACAGCATCAATAGAGCATCATCACAGCGTCATCACAGCGTTATCACAGCGTCATCACAGCATCACGACATCATCATCACAGCTTCACGACAGTGTCATGAGAGCGTCTTCACAGCATCATCACTACATCATCACAGCATCATCACTGCGTCATCAGAGCATCATCACAAAATCATCACAGCGTCATTACTGCATCATCACTGCATCATCACAGCGTCATCACCGCATCATCACTGCATTGTCACAACATCATGGCGTCATAATAACTGCATCATAACAGCATGATCAAAGCATCATCACAGCGTCATCACAGCGTCATAACTGCATAAACACTGCATCATCAAAGAACCATCACAGCATCATCACAGCGTCATAACAGCATCATCAGAGCATCATCACATCGTCATCACATCGTCATCAAAGAATCTTCACAGCATCATCGCTATGTCATCATAGCATCATCATAATATTATCACAGCTTCATCACAGCGTCATAACAACATCATCACTGCATCATCACAGCATCATCATTATTGCATCATGACTGCATCATTACAGCATCATCAGAGCAGAATCAGTGCGTCGTCACAGCATCATTACTGCATCACCACATCACCACTGTGTTATCGCAGCGTCATCACAGCATCATCACAACATCATCACAGAATCATCACAGCATCATTGCAGCATCATCACATCATCATCACAGCGTCATCACAACATCATCGTAGCATCATCATGCATCATCACAGCATCATTACTGCATCATCACAGCATCATCACAGCATCATCACTGCATCATCACTGAATAATCACAGCATCATCACTGCATCATCACGGCATCGTTACAGCATCGTCATATCATCATAACTGCATCATCACAACAACATAACAAAATCATCAAAGCATCATCACAGCATCATCACCGCGTCATCACAGCGTCATAACTGCATCGTCACTGCATCTAAACTGCATCATCACAAAATCATCACTGCATCACATCATAATCACAACATCATCAAAGCGTCATCACAGCATCATCACTGCGTTATCACAGCATCATCTCAGCATCATCACAGTATCATTACTGCTTATTCACTGCATCATCACAACATCATCACAGCGTCATTACAGTGTCATAAATGCATCATCACAGTGTCATCAAAGCGTCCTAACTGCATAATCACTGCATCATCGCAGCTTCATCACAGCATCATGACAGCGTCATCACAGCATCAAAAATGCATAATCACTTCATCCTCACATCATCATCATAGCATCATAGCTGCATAATCATAGAGTCATCACAGCATCATCACTACATCATCAAATTGTCATCACTGTATCATCACAGCATCATCATAGCATCATCACTGCATAATCACAGTGTCATAACAGCATCATTACAACACCATGACTACGTCATCACAGCATCACGACAGCGTCATTACAGTGTCATCACAGCATCATCACTGCATTATCACAACATCATCACAACATCATCACTGCGTCATCAGAGCGTCATCACTACATAATCACTTCTTACTCAGTGAATCATCACTGCATCATCACATCATCACAGCATCATCTCAGCATAATCACAGTATCATCACAGCGTCATCACTACATCATCAATGCATCATCACTGCATCATCACAGCATCATCACTGCATCATCACAGCATCATCAGAGCATCATCACAGCATCATCACAACATCATCACAGAGTCATCACAGCATCATCACTGCATAATCACTGCATCATCACAGCATCCTCACAGCATCAATACAGCGTCATCACAACGTCAACAATGCATCATTACAGCATCATCTCAGTATAGTCACAGCATAATCACTGCATAATCACTGCATCATCATATCGTCATCACTGCATCATCACTGCATCATCACAGCACCATCACAGCATCATTACTGCAGAATCACTGCATCATCACAGCATCATAGCTGCATAATCACAGCATCATCACATCATCATCGCATAGTCATCACAGCGTCATCACTGCATCATCACAGCATCATTACTGCAGAATCACTGCATCATCACAGCATCCTCACAGCAACATCGCAGCATCATCACAGCATCATCGCATCATCATCACAGTGTCATGACAGCATCATCACTGCATAATCACCGCATAATCACAGCATCATCACAGCATAATCACAGTATCATCACAGCGTCATCACTACATCATCACTGCATCATCACAGAATCATCACTGCGTCATCACAGCATCATCAGAGCATCATCACAGCATCATCACAGCATAATCACAGTATCATCACAGCATCATCACTACATCATCACTGCATCATCACAGAATCATCACTGCGTCATCACAGCATCATCAGAGCATCATCACAGCATCATCACATCATCATCTCAGCATCATTACTGCTTACTCACTGCATCATCATAGCATCATCACATCATCATCACAACATCATCAGTTTCATGTCAGCATCATCACTGCATAATCACTGCATCATCACAGCATCCTCACAGCATCAACACAGCGTCATCACAGCGTCATCAATGCATCATTACAGCATCATCTCAGTATAGTCACAGAATTATTACAGCATAATCACTGCATCATCATATCATCACTGCATCATCACTGCATCATCACTGCATCATCACAGCACCATCACAGCATCATTACTTCAGAATCACTGCATCATCACAGCATCCTCACAGCAACATCGCAGCATCATCACAGCATCATCACACTGTCATGACAGCATCATCACTGCATAATCACTGCATAATCTCCGCATAATCACAGCATCATCACATCATCATCACAATATCATCACAGCGTCATCACTACACATCACTGCATCATCACTACATCAACACAGCGTCATCACAGCGTCATCAATGCATCATTACAGCATCATCTCAGTATAGTCACAGAATTATTACAGCATAATCACTGCATCATCATATCATCACTGCATCATCACTGCATCATCACAGCACCATCACAGCATCATTACTTCAGAATCACTGCATCATCACAGCATCCTCACAGCAACATCGCAGCATCATCACAGCATCATCACACTGTCATGACAGCATCATCACTGCATAATCACTGCATAATCTCCGCATAATCACAGCATCATCACATCATCATCACAATATCATCACAGCGTCATCACTACACATCACTGCATCATCACTACATCATCACAGCATCATCACTTCGTCATCATCAGAGCATCATCACAGCATCATCACTGCATCCTCACTGCATCATGAGTGCATCATCATCACAGCATCATAACTGCATCATCAAAGCATCATCTCGGCATAATCACAATGTCATAAATACATCATCACTCCATCATCACAGCATTATCACATCATCATCACAACGTTTTCAGTGTCATCACAGCATCATAACAATGTCATCAAACTGTCATCACAGCATCATCACCAAATCATCACAGAATCATCACAGCATCATTACTGCATCATCACAGCATCTTTGCATCGTCATCAGAGCATCACCACTGCATCATCACATCATCATCTCAGCATCATCACAGCATCATTACTGCTTACTCACTGCATCATCACAGCGTCATGACACTGTCATCACTGCATCATAACATCATAGCTTCATCATCAGAACATTATCACAGCATCATCACTGCATCATCACATCATCATTATAGCATCTTCACTGTCATCAATACATCATCACAGCATCATCACATCATTATCACAGCATCATCAGTGTCATCTCAGCATCATCACTGCATCATGACTGCATCATAGCAGCATAATCACAGCATCATCACAGAATCATCACAGCATCATCATAAGGTCATCACAGCATCATCACTACGTCATCAGATTGTAATCACAGCATCATCACAGTGTCCTCACTGAATCATCACTGCACCATCACTGCAACATCACAGCATCATCTCAGCATCATCATGGCATCATTACTGCATCATCACTGCTTACTCACTGCATCATCACAGCATCATCTCAGCATCATCACAGAATCATTTCTGCATAATCATTGCATTTTCACAGCGTCATCACAGTATCATCACTGCATCATCACAGTGTCATCACAGCATCATCAAAGCATCACGACAGCGTCATCTCACCATCACGACAGCGTCATCAAAGCATCATCACTGCATCATAACAACATCATCTCAGCATCATCACAGAATCATTTCTGCATAATCACTGCATCATCATAGTGTCATCACAGTATATTCACTGCATCATCACATCATCACAGTGTCATCACAGAATCATCACTGAATCATCCAAGCATCATCCAAGCATCATCACAGCACCACCAATGCATCATCACAGTATCATCACTGCATAATCACTGCATCATCACCGCATCATCACTGCATCAACACTGCATCATTGCTGCATCATCACATCATTGTCACAGTATCATCAAAATATCATCACAGCATCATCACACCATCATAACAACATCATCACAGCGTCATCACAGCATCATCACAGCATCATCACTGCATAATCACTGCATCATCACCACATCATCACAGCATCATCACTGCATAATCACTGCATCATCACAGCATCATCACATCGTCATCAAAACATCATTACAAGTATCAACACAACATAATCACAGTGTCATCACAGCATCATCATTGCATCCTTACTGCATGATCACAGCATCTCCGCATCGTAATCACATCATCATCACTGACTCCTCACTGAATCATCACTGTACCATCACTGCAT
The DNA here is from genome assembly GCA_963989345.1 of Clangula hyemalis. The sequence goes on from OZ022440.1 coordinate 448,078, forward strand.
CATCAGAGCATAATCTGAGCATAATCTCAGCATAATCACAGCATCATCACAGAATCATCACAGCATCATTACTGCATCATCACAGCATCTTTGCATCGTCATCAGAGCATCACCACTGCATCATCACTACATCATCACATCATCATCACAGCATTTTAGCTACATAATCACAGAATCATCATAGCGTAACGACAGCATCATCACAACATCATTACAGCATCATCACAGCGTCATCGTAACATCATGACTGTATCATCACAGCATCATCACAGCATCACCGCAGCGTCATCACTGCATCATCACAGCATCATCACAGCATCATCACGGCATCGTTACAGCATCGTCATATCATCATAACTGCATCATCACAACAACATAACAAAATCATCAAAGCATCGTCACAGCATCATCACCGCGTCATCACAGCGTCATAACTGCATCGTCACTGCATCTAAACTGCATCATCACAAAATCATCACAGCTTCATCACTGCAGCATCACAGCATCATCAAAGCATCATCGCAGCATCATCACATCATCATCACTGCATCATCACAGAATCATTACTGTTTACTCACTGCGGCATCACAGCATTATCACGGTGTCATAACTGCATCATCACTGCACCATTACTGCATCATCACAGTGTCATCTCAGCATCATCACAGCATCATTACTGCCTAATCATTGCATTATCACAACGTCATCACAGTATCATCAGTGCATCATCACAGCATCATTACTGCATCATCACATCATCATCACAGAATCACGATAGTGTCATCACAGCGTCATCACTGCATCATCACAGCGTCATCTCAGCATCATCAGAGACTCATCACAGCGTCATCACTGCATCATCACTGCATCACCACAGTATCATCACAGCATCATCACAAAATTATAAGAGCGTCATCACAGCGTTATTACTGCATCATCACAGCATCAATAGAGCATCATCACAGCGTCATCACAGCGTTATCACAGCGTCATCACAGCATCACGACATCATCATCACAGCTTCACGACAGTGTCATGAGAGCGTCTTCACAGCATCATCACTACATCATCACAGCATCATCACTGCGTCATCAGAGCATCATCACAAAATCATCACAGCGTCATTACTGCATCATCACTGCATCATCACAGCGTCATCACCGCATCATCACTGCATTGTCACAACATCATGGCGTCATAATAACTGCATCATAACAGCATGATCAAAGCATCATCACAGCGTCATCACAGCGTCATAACTGCATAAACACTGCATCATCAAAGAACCATCACAGCATCATCACAGCGTCATAACAGCATCATCAGAGCATCATCACATCGTCATCACATCGTCATCAAAGAATCTTCACAGCATCATCGCTATGTCATCATAGCATCATCATAATATTATCACAGCTTCATCACAGCGTCATAACAACATCATCACTGCATCATCACAGCATCATCATTATTGCATCATGACTGCATCATTACAGCATCATCAGAGCAGAATCAGTGCGTCGTCACAGCATCATTACTGCATCACCACATCATCACTGTGTTATCGCAGCGTCATCACAGCATCATCACAACATCATCACAGAATCATCACAGCATCATTGCAGCATCATCACATCATCATCACAGCGTCATCACAACATCATCGTAGCATCATCATGCATCATCACAGCATCATTACTGCATCATCACAGCATCATCACAGCATCATCACTGCATCATCACTGAATAATCACAGCATCATCACTGCATCATCACGGCATCGTTACAGCATCGTCATATCATCATAACTGCATCATCACAACAACATAACAAAATCATCAAAGCATCATCACAGCATCATCACCGCGTCATCACAGCGTCATAACTGCATCGTCACTGCATCTAAACTGCATCATCAAAAAATCATCACTGCATCACATCATAATCACAACATCATCAAAGCGTCATCACAGCATCATCACTGCGTTATCACAGCATCATCTCAGCATCATCACAGTATCATTACTGCTTATTCACTGCATCATCACAACATCATCACAGCGTCATTACAGTGTCATAAATGCATCATCACAGTGTCATCAAAGCATCCTAACTGCATAATCACTGCATCATCGCAGCTTCATCACAGCATCATGACAGCGTCATCACAGCATCAAAAATGCATAATCACTTCATCCTCACATCATCATCATAGCATCATAGCTGCATAATCATAGAGTCATCACAGCATCATCACTACATCATCAAATTGTCATCACTGTATCATCACAGCATCATCATAGCATCATCACTGCATAATCACAGTGTCATAACAGCATCATTACAACACCATGACTACGTCATCACAGCATCACGACAGCGTCATTACAGTGTCATCACAGCATCATCACTGCATTATCACAACATCATCACAACATCATCACTGCGTCATCAGAGCGTCATCACTACATAATCACTTCTTACTCAGTGAATCATCACTGCATCATCACATCATCACAGCATCATCTCAGCATAATCACAGTATCATCACAGCGTCATCACTACATCATCAATGCATCATCACTGCATCATCACAGCATCATCACTGCATCATCACAGCATCATCAGAGCATCATCACAGCATCATCACAACATCATCACAGAGTCATCACAGCATCATCACTGCATAATCACTGCATCATCACAGCATCCTCACAGCATCAATACAGCGTCATCACAACGTCAACAATGCATCATTACAGCATCATCTCAGTATAGTCACAGCATAATCACTGCATAATCACTGCATCATCATATCGTCATCACTGCATCATCACTGCATCATCACAGCACCATCACAGCATCATTACTGCAGAATCACTGCATCATCACAGCATCATAGCTGCATAATCACAGCATCATCACATCATCATCGCATAGTCATCACAGCGTCATCACTGCATCATCACAGCATCATCACAGCATCATTACTGCAGAATCACTGCATCATCACAGCATCCTCACAGCAACATCGCAGCATCATCACAGCATCATCGCATCATCATCACAGTGTCATGACAGCATCATCACTGCATAATCACCGCATAATCACAGCATCATCACAGCATAATCACAGTATCATCACAGCGTCATCACTACATCATCACTGCATCATCACAGAATCATCACTGCGTCATCACAGCATCATCAGAGCATCATCACAGCATCATCACAGCATAATCACAGTATCATCACAGCATCATCACTACATCATCACTGCATCATCACAGAATCATCACTGCGTCATCACAGCATCATCAGAGCATCATCACAGCATCATCACATCATCATCTCAGCATCATTACTGCTTACTCACTGCATCATTATAGCATCATCACATCATCATCACAACATCATCAGTTTCATGTCAGCATCATCACTGCATAATCACTGCATCATCACAGCATCCTCACAGCATCAACACAGCGCAATCACAGCATCATCAATGCATCATTACAGCATCATCTCAGTATAGTCACAGAATTATTACAGCATAATCACTGCATCATCATATCATCACTGCATCATCACAGCACCATCACAGCATCATTACTTCAGAATCACTGCATCATCACAGCATCCTCACAGCAACATCGCAGCATCATCACAGCATCATCACACTGTCATGACAGCATCATCACTGCATAATCACTGCATAATCTCCGCATAATCACAGCATCATCACATCATCATCACAATATCATCACAGCGTCATCACTACACATCACTGCATCATCACTACATCAACACAGCGTCATCACAGCGTCATCAATGCATCATTACAGCATCATCTCAGTATAGTCACAGAATTATTACAGCATAATCACTGCATCATCATATCATCACTGCATCATCACTGCATCATCACTGCATCATCACAGCATCATTACTTCAGAATCACTGCATCATCACAGCATCCTCACAGCAACATCGCAGCATCATCACAGCATCATCACACTGTCATGACAGCATCATCACTGCATAATCACTGCATAATCTCCGCATAATCACAGCATCATCACATCATCATCACAATATCATCACAGCGTCATCACTACACATCACTGCATCATCACTACATCATCACAGCATCATCACTTCGTCATCATCAGAGCATCATCACAGCATCATCACTGCATCCTCACTGCATCATGAGTGCATCATCATCACAGCATCATAACTGCATCATCAAAGCATCATCTCGGCATAATCACAATGTCATAAATACATCATCACTCCATCATCACAGCATTATCACATCATCATCACAACGTTTTCAGTGTCATCACAGCATCATAACAATGTCATCAAACTGTCATCACAGCATCATCACCAAATCATCACAGAATCATCACAGCATCATTACTGCATCATCACAGCATCTTTGCATCGTCATCAGAGCATCACCACTGCATCATCACATCATCATCTCAGCATCATCACAGCATCATTACTGCTTACTCACTGCATCATCACAGCGTCATGACACTGTCATCACTGCATCATAACATCATAGCTTCATCATCAGAACATTATCACAGCATCATCACTGCATCATCACATCATCATTATAGCATCTTCACTGTCATCAATACATCATCACAGCATCATCACATCATTATCACAGCATCATCAGTGTCATCTCAGCATCATCACTGCATCATGACTGCATCATAGCAGCATAATCACAGCATCATCACAGAATCATCACAGCATCATCATAAGGTCATCACAGCATCATCACTACGTCATCAGATTGTAATCACAGCATCATCACAGTGTCCTCACTGAATCATCACTGCACCATCACTGCAACATCACAGCATCATCTCAGCATCATCATGGCATCATTACTGCATCATCACTGCTTACTCACTGCATCATCACAGCATCATCTCAGCATCATCACAGAATCATTTCTGCATAATCATTGCATTTTCACAGCGTCATCACAGTATCATCACTGCATCATCACAGTGTCATCACAGCATCATCAAAGCATCACGACAGCGTCATCTCACCATCACGACAGCGTCATCAAAGCATCATCACTGCATCATAACAACATCATCTCAGCATCATCACAGAATCATTTCTGCATAATCACTGCATCATCATAGTGTCATCACAGTATATTCACTGCATCATCACATCATCACAGTGTCATCACAGAATCATCACTGAATCATCCAAGCATCATCCAAGCATCATCACAGCACCACCAATGCATCATCACAGTATCATCACTGCATAATCACTGCATCATCACCGCATCATCACTGCATCAACACTGCATCATTGCTGCATCATCACATCATTGTCACAGTATCATCAAAATATCATCACAGCATCATCACACCATCATAACAACATCATCACAGCGTCATCACAGCATCATCACAGCATCATCACTGCATAATCACTGCATCATCACCACATCATCACAGCATCATCACTGCATAATCACTGCATCATCACAGCATCATCACATCGTCATCAAAACATCATTACAAGTATCAACACAACATAATCACAGTGTCATCACAGCATCATCATTGCATCCTTACTGCATGATCACAGCATCTCCGCATCGTAATCACATCATCATCACTGACTCCTCACTGAATCATCACTGTACCATCACTGCATCATCAGAGCATAATCTGAGCATAATCTCAGCATAATCACAGCATCATCACAGAATCATCACAGCATCATTACTGCATCATCACAGCATCTTTGCATCGTCATCAGAGCATCACCACTGCATCATCACTACATCATCACATCATCATCACAGCATTTTAGCTACATAATCACAGAATCATCATAGCGTAACGACAGTATCATCACAACATCATCACAGCATCATCACAGCATCACCGCAGCGTCATCACTGCATCATCACAGCATCATCACAGCATCATCACGGCATCGTTACAGCATCGTCATATCATCATAACTGCATCATCACAACAACATAACAAAATCATCAAAGCATCGTCACAGCATCATCACCGCGTCATCACAGCGTCATAACTGCATCGTCACTGCATCTAAACTGCATCATCACAAAATCATCACAGCTTCATCACTGCAGCATCACAGCATCATCAAAGCATCATCGCAGCATCATCACATCATCATCACTGCATCATCACAGAATCATTACTGTTTACTCACTGCGGCATCACAGCATTATCACGGTGTCATAACTGCATCATCACTGCACCATTACTGCATCATCACAGTGTCATCTCAGCATCATCACAGCATCATTACTGCCTAATCATTGCATTATCACAACGTCATCACAGTATCATCAGTGCATCATCACAGCATCATTACTGCATCATCACATCATCATCACAGAATCACGATAGTGTCATCACAGCGTCATCACTGCATCATCACAGCGTCATCTCAGCATCATCAGAGACTCATCACAGCGTCATCACTGCATCATCACTGCATCACCACAGTATCATCACAGCATCATCACAAAATTATAAGAGCGTCATCACAGCGTTATTACTGCATCATCACAGCATCAATAGAGCATCATCACAGCGTCATCACAGCGTTATCACAGCGTCATCACAGCATCACGACATCATCATCACAGCTTCACGACAGTGTCATGAGAGCGTCTTCACAGCATCATCACTACATCATCACAGCATCATCACTGCGTCATCAGAGCATCATCACAAAATCATCACAGCGTCATTACTGCATCATCACTGCATCATCACAGCGTCATCACCGCATCATCACTGCATTGTCACAACATCATGGCGTCATAATAAGTGCATCATAACAGCATGATCAAAGCATCATCACAGCGTCATCACAGCGTCATAACTGCATAAACACTGCATCATCAAAGAACCATCACAGCATCATCACAGCGTCATAACAGCATCATCAGAGCATCATCACATCGTCATCACATCGTCATCAAAGAATCTTCACAGCATCATCGCTATGTCATCATAGCATCATCATAATATTATCACAGCTTCATCACAGCGTCATAACAACATCATCACTGCATCATCACAGCATCATCATTATTGCATCATGACTGCATCATTACAGCATCATCAGAGCAGAATCAGTGCGTCGTCACAGCATCATTACTGCATCACCACATCACCACTGTGTTATCGCAGCGTCATCACAGCATCATCACAACATCATCACAGAATCATCACAGCATCATTGCAGCATCATCACATCATCATCACAGCGTCATCACAACATCATCGTAGCATCATCATGCATCATCACAGCATCATTACTGCATCATCACAGCATCATCACAGCATCATCACTGCATCATCACTGAATAATCACAGCATCATCACTGCATCATCACGGCATCGTTACAGCATCGTCATATCATCATAACTGCATCATCACAACAACATAACAAAATCATCAAAGCATCATCACAGCATCATCACCGCGTCATAACTGCATCGTCACTGCATCTAAACTGCATCATCACAAAATCATCACTGCATCACATCATAATCACAACATCATCAAAGCGTCATCACAGCATCATCACTGTGTTATCACAGCATCATCTCAGCATCATCACAGTATCATTACTGCTTATTCACTGCATCATCACAACATCATCACAGCGTCATTACAGTGTCATAAATGCATCATCACAGTGTCATCAAAGCGTCCTAACTGCATAATCACTGCATCATCGCAGCTTCATCACAGCATCATGACAGCGTCATCACAGCATCAAAAATGCATAATCACTTCATCCTCACATCATCATCATAGCATCATAGCTGCATAATCATAGAGTCATCACAGCATCATCACTACATCATCAAATTGTCATCACTGTATCATCACAGCATCATCATAGCATCATCACTGCATAATCACAGTGTCATAACAGCATCATTACAACACCATGACTACGTCATCACAGCATCACGACAGCGTCATTACAGTGTCATCACAGCATCATCACTGCATTATCACAACATCATCACAACATCATCACTGCGTCATCAGAGCGTCATCACTACATAATCACTTCTTACTCAGTGAATCATCACTGCATCATCACATCATCACAGCATCATCTCAGCATAATCACAGTATCATCACAGCGTCATCACTACATCATCAATGCATCATCACTGCATCATCACAGCATCATCACTGCATCATCACAGCATCATCAGAGCATCATCACAGCATCATCACAACATCATCACAGAGTCATCACAGCATCATCACTGCATAATCACTGCATCATCACAGCATCCTCACAGCATCAATACAGCGTCATCACAACGTCAACAATGCATCATTACAGCATCATCTCAGTATAGTCACAGCATAATCACTGCATAATCACTGCATCATCATATCGTCATCACTGCATCATCACTGCATCATCACAGCACCATCACAGCATCATTACTGCAGAATCACTGCATCATCACAGCATCATAGCTGCATAATCACAGCATCATCACATCATCATCGCATAGTCATCACAGCGTCATCACTGCATCATCACAGCATCATTACAGCATCATTACTGCAGAATCACTGCATCATCACAGCATCCTCACAGCAACATCGCAGCATCATCACAGCATCATCGCATCATCATCACAGTGTCATGACAGCATCATCACTGCATAATCACCGCATAATCACAGCATCATCACAGCATAATCACAGTATCATCACAGCGTCATCACTACATCATCACTGCATCATCACTGCATCATCACAGCACCATCACAGCATCATTACTTCAGAATCACTGCATCATCACAGCATCCTCACAGCAACATCGCAGCATCATCACAGCATCATCACACTGTCATGACAGCATCATCACTGCATAATCACTGCATAATCTCCGCATAATCACAGCATCATCACATCATCATCACAATATCATCACAGCGTCATCACTACACATCACTGCATCATCACTACATCATCACAGCATCATCACTTCGTCATCATCAGAGCATCATCACAGCATCATCACTGCATCCTCACTGCATCATGAGTGCATCATCATCACAGCATCATAACTGCATCATCAAAGCATCATCTCGGCATAATCACAATGTCATAAATACATCATCACTCCATCATCACAGCATTATCACATCATCATCACAACGTTTTCAGTGTCATCACAGCATCATAACAACGTCATCAAACTGTCATCACAGCATCATCACCAAATCATCACAGAATCATCACAGCATCATGACTGCATCATCACAGCATCTTTGCATCGTCATCAGAGCATCACCACTGCATCATCACATCATCATCTCAGCATCATCACAGCATCATTACTGCTTACTCACTGCATCATCACAGCGTCATGACAGTGTCATCACTGCATCATAACATCATAGCTTCATCATCAGAACATTATCACAGCATCATCACTGCATCATCACATCATCATTATAGCATCTTCACTGTCATCAATACATCATCACAGCATCATCACATCATTATCACAGCATCATCAGTGTCATCTCAGCATCATCACTGCATCATGACTGCATCATAGCAGCATAATCACAGCATCATCACAGAATCATCACAGCATCATCATAAGGTCATCACAGCATCATCACTACGTCATCAGATTGTAATCACAGCATCATCACAGTGTCCTCACTGAATCATCACTGCACCATCACTGCAACATCACAGCATCATCTCAGCATCATCATGGCATCATTACTGCATCATCACTGCTTACTCACTGCATCATCACAGCATCATCTCAGCATCATCACAGAATCATTTCTGCATAATCATTGCATTTTCACAGCGTCATCACAGTATCATCACTGCATCATCACAGTGTCATCACAGCATCATCAAAGCATCACGACAGCGTCATCTCACCATCACGACAGCGTCATCAAAGCATCATCACTGCATCATAACAACATCATCTCAGCATCATCACAGAATCATTTCTGCATAATCACTGCATCATCATAGTGTCATCACAGTATATTCACTGCATCATCACATCATCACAGTGTCATCACAGAATCATCACTGAATCATCCAAGCATCATCCAAGCATCATCACAGCACCACCAATGCATCATCACAGTATCATCACTGCATAATCACTGCATCATCACCGCATCATCACATCATCATCACTGCATCATCACAGAATCATTACTGTTTACTCACTGCGGCATCACAGCATTATCACGGTGTCATAACTGCATCATCACTGCACCATTACTGCATCATCACAGTGTCATCTCAGCATCATCACAGCATCATTACTGCCTAATCATTGCATTATCACAACGTCATCACAGTATCATCAGTGCATCATCACAGCATCATTACTGCATCATCACATCATCATCACAGAATCACGATAGTGTCATCACAGCGTCATCACTGCATCATCACAGCGTCATCTCAGCATCATCAGAGACTCATCACAGCGTCATCACTGCATCATCACTGCATCACCACAGTATCATCACAGCATCATCACAAAATTATAAGAGCGTCATCACAGCGTTATTACTGCATCATCACAGCATCAATAGAGCATCATCACAGCGTCATCACAGCGTTATCACAGCGTCATCACAGCATCACGACATCATCATCACAGCTTCACGACAGTGTCATGAGAGCGTCTTCACAGCATCATCACTACATCATCACAGCATCATCACTGCGTCATCAGAGCATCATCACAAAATCATCACAGCGTCATTACTGCATCATCACTGCATCATCACAGCGTCATCACCGCATCATCACTGCATTGTCACAACATCATGGCGTCATAATAAGTGCATCATAACAGCATGATCAAAGCATCATCACAGCGTCATCACAGCGTCATAACTGCATAAACACTGCATCATCAAAGAACCATCACAGCATCATCACAGCGTCATAACAGCATCATCAGAGCATCATCACATCGTCATCACATCGTCATCAAAGAATCTTCACAGCATCATCGCTATGTCATCATAGCATCATCATAATATTATCTCAGCTTCATCACAGCGTCATAACAACATCATCACTGCATCATCACAGCATCATCATTATTGCATCATGACTGCATCATTACAGCATCATCAGAGCAGAATCAGTGCGTCGTCACAGCATCATTACTGCATCACCACATCATCACTGTGTTATCGCAGCGTCATCACAGCATCATCACAACATCATCACAGAATCATCACAGCATCATTGCAGCATCATCACATCATCATCACAGCGTCATCACAACATCATCGTAGCATCATCATGCATCATCACAGCATCATTACTGCATCATCACAGCATCATCACAGCATCATCACTGCATCATCACTGAATAATCACAGCATCATCACTGCATCATCACGGCATCGTTACAGCATCGTCATATCATCATAACTGCATCATCACAACAACATAACAAAATCATCAAAGCATCATCACAGCATCATCACCGCGTCATAACTGCATCGTCACTGCATCTAAACTGCATCATCACAAAATCATCACTGCATCACATCATAATCACAACATCATCAAAGCGTCATCACAGCATCATCACTGCGTTATCACAGCATCATCTCAGCATCATCACAGTATCATTACTGCTTATTCACTGCATCATCACAACATCATCACAGCGTCATTACAGTGTCATAAATGCATCATCACAGTGTCATCAAAGCGTCCTAACTGCATAATCACTGCATCATCGCAGCTTCATCACAGCATCATGACAGCGTCATCACAGCATCAAAAATGCATAATCACTTCATCCTCACATCATCATCATAGCATCATAGCTGCATAATCATAGAGTCATCACAGCATCATCACTACATCATCAAATTGTCATCACTGTATCATCACAGCATCATCATAGCATCATCACTGCATAATCACAGTGTCATAACAGCATCATTACAACACCATGACTACGTCATCACAGCATCACGACAGCGTCATTACAGTGTCATCACAGCATCATCACTGCATTATCACAACATCATCACAACATCATCACTGCGTCATCAGAGCGTCATCACTACATAATCACTTCTTACTCAGTGAATCATCACTGCATCATCACATCATCACAGCATCATCTCAGCATAATCACAGTATCATCACAGCGTCATCACTACATCATCAATGCATCATCACTGCATCATCACAGCATCATCACTGCATCATCACAGCATCATCAGAGCATCATCACAGCATCATCACAACATCATCACAGAGTCATCACAGCATCATCACTGCATAATCACTGCATCATCACAGCATCCTCACAGCATCAATACAGCGTCATCACAACGTCAACAATGCATCATTACAGCATCATCTCAGTATAGTCACAGCATAATCACTGCATAATCACTGCATCATCATATCGTCATCACTGCATCATCACTGCATCATCACAGCACCATCACAGCATCATTACTGCAGAATCACTGCATCATCACAGCATCATAGCTGCATAATCACAGCATCATCACATCATCATCGCATAGTCATCACAGCGTCATCACTGCATCATCACAGCATCATCACTGCATCATTACTGCAGAATCACTGCATCATCACAGCATCCTCACAGCAACATCGCAGCATCATCACAGCATCATCGCATCATCATCACAGTGTCATGACAGCATCATCACTGCATAATCACCGCATAATCACAGCATCATCACAGCATAATCACAGTATCATCACAGCGTCATCACTACATCATCACTGCATCATCACAGAATCATCACTGCGTCATCACAGCATCATCAGAGCATCATCACAGCATCATCACAGCATAATCACAGTATCATCACAGCATCATCACTACATCATCACTGCATCATCACAGAATCATCACTGCGTCATCACAGCATCATCAGAGCATCATCACAGCATCATCACAGCATAATCACAGTATCATCACAGCATCATCACTACATCATCACTGCATCATCACAGAATCATCACTGCGTCATCACAGCATCATCAGAGCATCATCACAGCATCATCACATCATCATCTCAGCATCATTACTGCTTACTCACTGCATCATCATAGCATCATCACATCATCATCACAACATCATCAGTTTCATGTCAGCATCATCACTGCATAATCACTGCATCATCACAGCATCCTCACAGCATCAACACAGCGTCATCACAGCGTCATCAATGCATCATTACAGCATCATCTCAGTATAGTCACAGAATTATTACAGCATAATCACTGCATCATCATATCATCACTGCGTCATCACTGCATCATCACTGCATCATCACAGCACCATCACAGCATCATTACTTCAGAATCACTGCATCATCACAGCATCCTCACAGCAACATCGCAGCATCATCACAGCATCATCACACTGTCATGACAGCATCATCACTGCATAATCACTGCATAATCTCCGCATAATCACAGCATCATCACATCATCATCACAATATCATCACAGCGTCATCACTACACATCACTGCATCATCACTACATCATCACAGCATCATCACTTCGTCATCATCAGAGCATCATCAGAGCATCATCACTGCATCATGAGTGCATCATCATCACAGCATCATAACTGCATCATCAAAGCATCATCTCGGCATAATCACAATGTCATAAATACATCATCACTCCATCATCACAGCATTTTCACATCATCATCACAACGTTTTCTGTGTCATCACAGCATCATAACAACGTCATCAAACTGTCATCACAGCATCATCACCAAATCATCACAGAATCATCACAGCATCATTACTGCATCATCACAGCATCTTTGCATCGTCATCAGAGCATCACCACTGCATCATCACATCATCATCTCAGCATCATCACAGCATCATTACTGCTTACTCACTGCATCATCACAGCGTCATGACAGTGTCATCACTGCATCATAACATCATAGCTTCATCATCAGAACATTATCACAGCATCATCACTGCATCATCACATCATCATTATAGCATCTTCACTGTCATCAATACATCATCACAGCATCATCACATCATTATCACAGCATCATCAGTGTCATCTCAGCATCATCACTGCATCATGACTGCATCATAGCAGCATAATCACAGCATCATCACAGAATCATCACAGCATCATCATAAGGTCATCACAGCATCATCACTACGTCATCAGATTGTAATCACAGCATCATCACAGTGTCCTCACTGAATCATCACTGCACCATCACTGCAACATCACAGCATCATCTCAGCATCATCATGGCATCATTACTGCATCATCACTGCTTACTCACTGCATCATCACAGCATCATCTCAGCATCATCACAGAATCATTTCTGCATAATCATTGCATTTTCACAGCGTCATCACAGTATCATCACTGCATCATCACAGTGTCATCACAGCATCATCAAAGCATCACGACAGCGTCATCTCACCATCACGACAGCGTCATCAAAGCATCATCACTGCATCATAACAACATCATCTCAGCATCATCACAGAATCATTTCTGCATAATCACTGCATCATCATAGTGTCATCACAGTATATTCACTGCATCATCACATCATCACAGTGTCATCACAGAATCATCACTGCATAATCACTGCATCATCACCGCATCATCACATCATCAACACTGCATCATTGCTGCATCATCACATCATTGTCACAGTATCATCAAAATATCATCACAGCATCATCACACCATCATAACAACATCATCACAGCGTCATCACAGTATCGTAAATGCATCATCACAGAATCATCACTGAATCATCATAGCATCTTCATATCATCACAATATCATCACAGCATCATCACTGCATCATCACAGCATCATCACTGCATAATCACTGCATCATCACCACATCATCACAGCATCATCACTGCATAATCACTGCATCATCACAGCATCATCACATCGTCATCAAAACATCATTACAAGTATCAACACAACATAATCACAGTGTCATCACAGCATCATCATTGCATCCTTACTGCATGATCACAGCATCTCCGCATCGTAATCACATCATCATCACTGACTCCTCACTGAATCATCACTGTACCATCACTGCATCATCAGAGCATAATCTGAGCATAATCTCAGCATAATCACAGCATCATCACAGAATCATCACAGCATCATTACTGCATCATCACAGCATCTTTGCATCGTCATCAGAGCATCACCACTGCATCATCACTACATCATCACATCATCATCACAGCATTTTAGCTACATAATCACAGAATCATCATAGCGTAACGACAGCATCATCACAACATCATTACAGCATCATCACAGCGTCATCGTAACATCATGACTGTATCATCACAGCATCATCACAGCATCACCGCAGCGTCATCACTGCATCATCACAGCATCATCACAGCATCATCACGGCATCGTTACAGCATCGTCATATCATCATAACTGCATCATCACAACAACATAACAAAATCATCAAAGCATCGTCACAGCATCATCACCGCGTCATCACAGCGTCATAACTGCATCGTCACTGCATCTAAACTGCATCATCACAAAATCATCACAGCTTCATCACTGCAGCATCACAGCATCATCAAAGCATCATCGCAGCATCATCACATCATCATCACTGCATCATCACAGAATCATTACTGTTTACTCACTGCGGCATCACAGCATTATCACGGTGTCATAACTGCATCATCACTGCACCATTACTGCATCATCACAGTGTCATCTCAGCATCATCACAGCATCATTACTGCCTAATCATTGCATTATCACAACGTCATCACAGTATCATCAGTGCATCATCACAGCATCATTACTGCATCATCACATCATCATCACAGAATCACGATAGTGTCATCACAGCGTCATCACTGCATCATCACAGCGTCATCTCAGCATCATCAGAGACTCATCACAGCGTCATCACTGCATCATCACTGCATCACCACAGTATCATCACAGCATCATCACAAAATTATAAGAGCGTCATCACAGCGTTATTACTGCATCATCACAGCATCAATAGAGCATCATCACAGCGTTATCACAGCGTCATCACAGCATCACGACATCATCATCACAGCTTCACGACAGTGTCATGAGAGCGTCTTCACAGCATCATCACTACATCATCACAGCATCATCACTGCGTCATCAGAGCATCATCACAAAATCATCACAGCGTCATTACTGCATCATCACTGCATCATCACAGCGTCATCACCGCATCATCATTGCATTGTCACAACATCATGGCGTCATAATAACTGCATCATAACAGCATGATCAAAGCATCATCACAGCGTCATCACAGCGTCATAACTGCATAAACACTGCATCATCAAAGAACCATCACAGCATCATCACAGCGTCATAACAGCATCATCAGAGCATCATCACATCGTCATCACATCGTCATCAAAGAATCTTCACAGCATCATCGCTATGTCATCATAGCATCATCATAATATTATCACAGCTTCATCACAGCGTCATAACAACATCATCACTGCATCATCACAGCATCATCATTATTGCATCATGACTGCATCATTACAGCATCATCAGAGCAGAATCAGTGCGTCGTCACAGCATCATTACTGCATCACCACATCACCATTGTGTTATCGCAGCGTCATCACAGCATCATCACAACATCATCACAGAATCATCACAGCATCATTGCAGCATCATCACATCATCATCACAGCGTCATCACAACATCATCGTAGCATCATCATGCATCATCACAGCATCATTACTGCATCATCACAGCATCATCACAGCATCATCACTGCATCATCACTGAATAATCACAGCATCATCACTGCATCATCACGGCATCGTTACAGCATCGTCATATCATCATAACTGCATCATCACAACAACATAACAAAATCATCAAAGCATCATCACAGCATCATCACCGCGTCATCACAGCGTCATAACTGCATCGTCACTGCATCTAAACTGCATCATCACAAAATCATCACTGCATCACATCATAATCAAAACATCATCAAAGCGTCATCACAGCATCATCACTGCGTTATCACAGCATCATCTCAGCATCATCACAGTATCATTACTGCTTATTCACTGCATCATCACAACATCATCACAGCGTCATTACAGTGTCATAAATGCATCATCACAGTGTCATCAAAGCGTCCTAACTGCATAATCACTGCATCATCGCAGCTTCATCACAGCATCATGACAGCGTCATCACAGCATCAAAAATGCATAATCACTTCATCCTCACATCATCATCATAGCATCATAGCTGCATAATCATAGAGTCATCACAGCATCATCACTACATCATCAAATTGTCATCACTGTATCATCACAGCATCATCATAGCATCATCACTGCATAATCACAGTGTCATAACAGCATCATTACAACACCATGACTACGTCATCACAGCATCACGACAGCGTCATTACAGTGTCATCACAGCATCATCACTGCATTATCACAACATCATCACAACATCATCACTGCGTCATCAGAGCGTCATCACTACATAATCACTTCTTACTCAGTGAATCATCACTGCATCATCACATCATCACAGCATCATCTCAGCATAATCACAGTATCATCACAGCGTCATCACTACATCATCAATGCATCATCACTGCATCATCACAGCATCATCACTGCATCATCACAGCATCATCAGAGCATCATCACAGCATCATCACAACATCATCACAGAGTCATCACAGCATCATCACTGCATAATCACTGCATCATCACAGCATCCTCACAGCATCAATACAGCGTCATCACAACGTCAACAATGCATCATCACAGCATAATCACTGCATAATCACTGCATCATCATATCGTCATCACTGCATCATCACTGCATCATCACAGCACCATCACAGCATCATTACTGCAGAATCACTGCATCATCACAGCATCATAGCTGCATAATCACAGCATCATCACATCATCATCGCATAGTCATCACAGCGTCATCACTGCATCATCACAGCATCATCACAGCATCATTACTGCAGAATCACTGCATCATCACAGCATCCTCACAGCAACATCGCAGCATCATCACAGCATCATCGCATCATCATCACAGTGTCATGACAGCATCATCACTGCATAATCACCGCATAATCACAGCATCATCACAGCATAATCACAGTATCATCACAGCGTCATCACTACATCATCACTGCATCATCACTACATCATCACTGCGTCATCACAGAATCATCAGAGCATCATCACAGCATCATCAGAGCATCATCACAGTATCATCACAGCATCATCATCTCAGCATCATTACTGCTTACTCACTGCATCATCATAGCATCATCACATCATCATCACAACATCATCAGTTTCATGTCAGCATCATCACTGCATCATCACAGCATCCTCACAGCATCAACACAGCGTCATCACAGCGTCATCAATGCATCATTACAGCATCATCTCAGTATAGTCACAGAATTATTACAGCATAATCACTGCATCATCATATCATCACTGCATCATCACTGCATCATCACTGCATCATCACAGCACCATCACAGCATCATTACTTCAGAATCACTGCATCATCACAGCATCCTCACAGCAACATCGCAGCATCATCACAGCATCATCACACTGTCATGACAGCATCATCACTGCATAATCACTGCATAATCTCCGCATAATCACAGCATCATCACATCATCATCACAATATCATCACAGCGTCATCACTACACATCACTGCATCATCACTACATCATCACAGCATCTTCACTTCGTCATCATCAGAGCATCATCACAGCATCATCACTGCGTCCTCACTGCATCATGAGTGCATCATCATCACAGCATCATAACTGCATCATCAAAGCATCATCTCGGCATAATCACAATGTCATAAATACATCATCACTCCATCATCACAGCATTATCACATCATCATCACAACGTTTTCAGTGTCATCACAGCATCATAACAACGTCATCAAACTGTCATCACAGCATCATCACCAAATCATCACAGAATCATCACAGCATCATTACTGCATCATCACAGCATCTTTGCATCGTCATCAGAGCATCACCACTGCATCATCACATCATCATCTCAGCATCATCACAGCATCATTACTGCTTACTCACTGCATCATCACAGCGTCATGACAGTGTCATCACTGCATCATAACATCATAGCTTCATCATCAGAACATTATCACAGCATCACCACTGCATCATCACATCATCATTATAGCATCTTCACTGTCATCAATACATCATCACAGCATCATCACATCATTATCACAGCATCATCAGTGTCATCTCAGCATCATCACTGCATCATGACTGCATCATAGCAGCATAATCACAGCATCATCACAGAATCATCACAGCATCATCATAAGGTCATCACAGCATCATCACTACGTCATCAAATTGTAATCACAGCATCATCACAGTGTCCTCACTGAATCATCACTGCACCATCACTGCACCATCACAGCATCATCTCAGCATCATCATGGCATCATTACTGCATCATCACTGCTTACTCACTGCATCATCACAGCATCATCTCAGCATCATCACAGAATCATTTCTGCATAATCACTGCATCATCATAGTGTCATCACAGTATATTCACTGCATCATCACATCATCACAGTGTCATCACAGAATCATCACTGAATCATCCAAGCATCATCCAAGCATCATCACAGCACCACCAATGCATCATCACCGCATCATCACATCATCAACACTGCATCATTGCTGCATCATCACATCATTGTCACAGTATCATCAAAATATCATCACAGCATCATCACACCATCATAACAACATCATCACAGCGTCATCACAGTATCGTAAATGCATCATCACAGCATCATCACTGAATCATCATAGCATCATCACTGCATAATCACTGCATCATCACCACATCATCACAGCATCATCACTGCATAATCACTGCATCATCACAGCATCATCACATCGTCATCAAAACATCATTACAAGTATCAACACAACATAATCACAGTGTCATCACAGCATCATCATTGCATCCTTACTGCATGATCACAGCATCTCCGCATCGTAATCACATCATCATCACTGACTCCTCACTGAATCATCACTGTACCATCACTGCATCATCAGAGCATAATCTGAGCATAATCTCAGCATAATCACAGCATCATCACAGAATCATCACAGCATCATTACTGCATCATCACAGCATCTTTGCATCGTCATCAGAGCATCACCACTGCATCATCACTACATCATCACATCATCATCACAGCATTTTAGCTACATAATCACAGAATCATCATAGCGTAACGACAGTATCATCACAACATCATCACAGCATCATCACAGCATCACCGCAGCGTCATCACTGCATCATCACAGCATCATCACAGCATCATCACGGCATCGTTACAGCATCGTCATATCATCATAACTGCATCATCACAACAACATAACAAAATCATCAAAGCATCGTCACAGCATCATCACCGCGTCATCACAGCGTCATAACTGCATCGTCACTGCATCTAAACTGCATCATCACAAAATCATCACAGCTTCATCACTGCAGCATCACAGCATCATCAAAGCATCATCGCAGCATCATCACATCATCATCACTGCATCATCACAGAATCATTACTGTTTACTCACTGCGGCATCACAGCATTATCACGGTGTCATAACTGCATCATCACTGCACCATTACTGCATCATCACAGTGTCATCTCAGCATCATCACAGCATCATTACTGCCTAATCATTGCATTATCACAACGTCATCACAGTATCATCAGTGCATCATCACAGCATCATTACTGCATCATCACATCATCATCACAGAATCACGATAGTGTCATCACAGCGTCATCACTGCATCATCACAGCGTCATCTCAGCATCATCAGAGACTCATCACAGCGTCATCACTGCATCATCACTGCATCACCACAGTATCATCACAGCATCATCACAAAATTATAAGAGCGTCATCACAGCGTTATTACTGCATCATCACAGCATCAATAGAGCATCATCACAGCGTTATCACAGCGTCATCACAGCATCACGACATCATCATCACAGCTTCACGACAGTGTCATGAGAGCGTCTTCACAGCATCATCACTACATCATCACAGCATCATCACTGCGTCATCAGAGCATCATCACAAAATCATCACAGCGTCATTACTGCATCATCACTGCATCATCACAGCGTCATCACCGCATCATCATTGCATTGTCACAACATCATGGCGTCATAATAACTGCATCATAACAGCATGATCAAAGCATCATCACAGCGTCATCACAGCGTCATAACTGCATAAACACTGCATCATCAAAGAACCATCACAGCATCATCACAGCGTCATAACAGCATCATCAGAGCATCATCACATCGTCATCACATCGTCATCAAAGAATCTTCACAGCATCATCGCTATGTCATCATAGCATCATCATAATATTATCACAGCTTCATCACAGCGTCATAACAACATCATCACTGCATCATCACAGCATCATCATTATTGCATCATGACTGCATCATTACAGCATCATCAGAGCAGAATCAGTGCGTCGTCACAGCATCATTACTGCATCACCACATCACCACTGTGTTATCGCAGCGTCATCACAGCATCATCACAACATCATCACAGAATCATCACAGCATCATTGCAGCATCATCACATCATCATCACAGCGTCATCACAACATCATCGTAGCATCATCATGCATCATCACAGCATCATTACTGCATCATCACAGCATCATCACAGCATCATCACTGCATCATCACTGAATAATCACAGCATCATCACTGCATCATCACGGCATCGTTACAGCATCGTCATATCATCATAACTGCATCATCACAACAACATAACAAAATCATCAAAGCATCATCACAGCATCATCACCGCGTCATCACAGCGTCATAACTGCATCGTCACTGCATCTAAACTGCATCATCACAAAATCATCACTGCATCACATCATAATCACAACATCATCAAAGCGTCATCACAGCATCATCACTGCGTTATCACAGCATCATCTCAGCATCATCACAGTATCATTACTGCTTATTCACTGCATCATCACAACATCATCACAGCGTCATTACAGTGTCATAAATGCATCATCACAGTGTCATCAAAGCGTCCTAACTGCATAATCACTGCATCATCGCAGCTTCATCACAGCATCATGACAGCGTCATCACAGCATCAAAAATGCATAATCACTTCATCCTCACATCATCATCATAGCATCATAGCTGCATAATCATAGAGTCATCACAGCATCATCACTACATCATCAAATTGTCATCACTGTATCATCACAGCATCATCATAGCATCATCACTGCATAATCACAGTGTCATAACAGCATCATTACAACACCATGACTACGTCATCACAGCATCACGACAGCGTCATTACAGTGTCATCACAGCATCATCACTGCATTATCACAACATCATCACAACATCATCACTGCGTCATCAGAGCGTCATCACTACATAATCACTTCTTACTCAGTGAATCATCACTGCATCATCACATCATCACAGCATCATCTCAGCATAATCACAGTATCATCACAGCGTCATCACTACATCATCAATGCATCATCACTGCATCATCACAGCATCATCACTGCATCATCACAGCATCATCAGAGCATCATCACAGCATCATCACAACATCATCACAGAGTCATCACAGCATCATCACTGCATAATCACTGCATCATCACAGCATCCTCACAGCATCAATACAGCGTCATCACAACGTCAACAATGCATCATTACAGCATCATCTCAGTATAGTCACAGCATAATCACTGCATAATCACTGCATCATCATATCGTCATCACTGCATCATCACTGCATCATCACAGCACCATCACAGCATCATTACTGCAGAATCACTGCATCATCACAGCATCATAGCTGCATAATCACAGCATCATCACAGCATCATCGCATCATCATCACAGTGTCATGACAGCATCATCACTGCATAATCACCGCATAATCACAGCATCATCACAGCATAATCACAGTATCATCACAGCGTCATCACTACATCATCACTGCATCATCACAGAATCATCACTGCATCATCACAGCATCATCAGAGCATCATCACAGCATCATCACAGCATAATCACAGTATCATCACAGCATCATCACTACATCATCACTGCATCATCACAGAATCATCACTGCGTCATCACAGCATCATCAGAGCATCATCACAGCATCATCACATCATCATCTCAGCATCATTACTGCTTACTCACTGCATCATCATAGCATCATCACATCATCATCACAACATCATCAGTTTCATGTCAGCATCATCACTGCATAATCACTGCATCATCACAGCATCCTCACAGCATCAACACAGCGTCATCACAGCGTCATCAATGCATCATTACAGCATCATCTCAGTATAGTCACAGAATTATTACAGCATAATCACTGCATCATCATATCATCACTGCATCATCACTGCATCATCACTGCATCATCACAGCACCATCACAGCATCATTACTTCAGAATCACTGCATCATCACAGCATCCTCACAGCAACATCGCAGCATCATCACAGCATCATCACACTGTCATGACAGCATCATCACTGCATAATCACTGCATAATCTCCGCATAATCACAGCATCATCACATCATCATCACAATATCATCACAGCGTCATCACTACACATCACTGCATCATCACTACATCATCACTGCATCATCACTACATCATCACAGCATCATCACTTCGTCATCATCAGAGCATCATCACAGCATCATCACTGCGTCCTCACTGCATCATGAGTGCATCATCATCACAGCATCATAACTGCATCATCAAAGCATCATCTCGGCATAATCACAATGTCATAAATACATCATCACTCCATCATCACAGCATTATCACATCATCATCACAACGTTTTCAGTGTCATCACAGCATCATAACAACGTCATCAAACTGTCATCACAGCATCATCACCAAATCATCACAGAATCATCACAGCATCATTACTGCATCATCACAGCATCTTTGCATCGTCATCAGAGCATCACCACTGCATCATCACATCATCATCTCAGCATCATCACAGCATCATTACTGCTTACTCACTGCATCATCACAGCGTCATGACAGTGTCATCACTGCATCATAACATCATAGCTTCATCATCAGAACATTATCACAGCATCATCACTGCATCATCACATCATCATTATAGCATCTTCACTGTCATCAATACATCATCACAGCATCATCACATCATTATCACAGCATCATCAGTGTCATCTCAGCATCATCACTGCATCATGACTGCATCATAGCAGCATAATCACAGCATCATCACAGAATCATCACAGCATCATCATAAGGTCATCACAGCATCATCACTACGTCATCAGATTGTAATCACAGCATCATCACAGTGTCCTCACTGAATCATCACTGCACCATCACTGCACCATCTCAGCATCATCTCAGCATCATCATGGCATCATTACTGCATCATCACTGCTTACTCACTGCATCATCACAGCATCATCTCAGCATCATCACAGAATCATTTCTGCATAATCATTGCATTTTCACAGCGTCATCACAGTATCATCACTGCATCATCACAGTGTCATCACAGCATCATCAAAGCATCACGACAGCGTCATCTCACCATCACGACAGCGTCATCAAAGCATCATCACTGCATCATAACAACATCATCTCAGCATCATCACAGAATCATTTCTGCATAATCACTGCATCATCATAGTGTCATCACAGCATATTCACTGCATCATCACATCATCACAGTGTCATCACAGAATCATCACTGAATCATCCAAGCATCATCCAAGCATCATCACAGCACCACCAATGCATCATCACAGTATCATCACTGCATAATCACTGCATCATCACCGCATCATCACATCATCAACACTGCATCATTGCTGCATCATCACATCATTGTCACAGTATCATCAAAATATCATCACAGCATCATCACACCATCATAACAACATCATCACAGCGTCATCACAGTATCGTAAATGCATCATCACAGAATCATCACTGAATCATCATAGCATCTTCATATCATCATCACAATATCATCACAGCATCATCACTGCATCATCACAGCATCATCACTGCATAATCACTGCATCATCACCACATCATCACAGCATCATCACTGCATCATCACTGCATCATCACAGCATCATCACATCGTCATCAAAACATCATTACAAGTATCAACACAACATAATCACAGTGTCATCACAGCATCATCATTGCATCCTTACTGCATGATCACAGCATCTCCGCATCGTAATCACATCATCATCACTGACTCCTCACTGAATCATCACTGCATCATCAGAGCATAATCTGAGCATAATCTGAGCATAATCTCAGCATAATCACAGCATCATCACAGAATCATCACAGCATCATTACTGTATCATCACAGCATCTTTGCATCGTCATCAGAGCATCACCACTGCATCATCACTACATCATCACATCATCATCACAGCATTTTAGCTACATAATCACAGAATCATCATAGCGTAACGACAGCATCATCACAACATCATTACAGCATCATCACAGCGTCATCGTAACATCATGACTGTATCATCACAGCATCATCACAGCATCACCGCAGCGTCATCACTGCATCATCACAGCATCATCACAGCATCATCACGGCATCGTTACAGCATCGTCATATCATCATAACTGCATCATCACAACAACATAACAAAATCATCAAAGCATCGTCACAGCATCATCACCGCGTCATCACAGCGTCATAACTGCATCGTCACTGCATCTAAACTGCATCATCACAAAATCATCACAGCTTCATCACTGCAGCATCACAGCATCATCAAAGCATCATCGCAGCATCATCACATCATCATCACTGCATCATCACAGAATCATTACTGTTTACTCACTGCGGCATCACAGCTTTATCACGGTGTCATAACTGCATCATCACTGCACCATTACTGCATCATCACAGTGTCATCTCAGCATCATCACAGCATCATTACTGCCTAATCATTGCATTATCACAACGTCATCACAGTATCATCAGTGCATCATCACAGCATCATTACTGCATCATCACATCATCATCACAGAATCACGATAGTGTCATCACAGCGTCATCACTGCATCATCACAGCGTCATCTCAGCATCATCAGAGACTCATCACAGCGTCATCACTGCATCATCACTGCATCACCACAGTATCATCACAGCATCATCACAAAATTATAAGAGCGTCATCACAGCGTTATTACTGCATCATCACAGCATCAATAGAGCATCATCACAGCGTCATCACAGCGTTATCACAGCGTCATCACAGCATCATCACAGCATCACGACATCATCATCACAGCTTCACGACAGTGTCATGAGAGCGTCTTCACAGCATCATCACTACATCATCACAGCATCATCACTGCGTCATCAGAGCATCATCACAAAATCATCACAGCGTCATTACTGCATCATCACTGCATCATCACAGCGTCATCACCGCATCATCACTGCATTGTCACAACATCATGGCGTCATAATAACTGCATCATAACAGCATGATCAAAGCATCATCACAGCGTCATCACAGCGTCATAACTGCATAAACACTGCATCATCAAAGAACCATCACAGCATCATCACAGCGTCATAACAGCATCATCAGAGCATCATCACATCGTCATCACATCGTCATCAAAGAATCTTCACAGCATCATCGCTATGTCATCATAGCATCATCATAATATTATCACAGCTTCATCACAGCGTCATAACAACATCATCACTGCATCATCACAGCATCATCATTATTGCATCATGACTGCATCATTACAGCATCATCAGAGCAGAATCAGTGCGTCGTCACAGCATCATTACTGCATCACCACATCACCACTGTGTTATCGCAGCGTCATCACAGCATCATCACAACATCATCACAGAATCATCACAGCATCATTGCAGCATCATCACATCATCATCACAGCGTCATCACAACATCATCGTAGCATCATCATGCATCATCACAGCATCATTACTGCATCATCACAGCATCATCACAGCATCATCACTGCATCATCACTGAATAATCACAGCATCATCACTGCATCATCACGGCATCGTTACAGCATCGTCATATCATCATAACTGCATCATCACAACAACATAACAAAATCATCAAAGCATCATCACAGCATCATCACCGCGTCATAACTGCATCGTCACTGCATCTAAACTGCATCATCACAAAATCATCACTGCATCACATCATAATCACAACATCATCAAAGCGTCATCACAGCATCATCACTGCGTTATCACAGCATCATCTCAGCATCATCACAGTATCATTACTGCTTATTCACTGCATCATCACAACATCATCACAGCGTCATTACAGTGTCATAAATGCATCATCACAGTGTCATCAAAGCGTCCTAACTGCATAATCACTGCATCATCGCAGCTTCATCACAGCATCATGACAGCGTCATCACAGCATCAAAAATGCATAATCACTTCATCCTCACATCATCATCATAGCATCATAGCTGCATAATCATAGAGTCATCACAGCATCATCACTACATCATCAAATTGTCATCACTGTATCATCACAGCATCATCATAGCATCATCACTGCATAATCACAGTGTCATAACAGCATCATTACAACACCATGACTACGTCATCACAGCATCACGACAGCGTCATTACAGTGTCATCACAGCATCATCACTGCATTATCACAACATCATCACAACATCATCACTGCGTCATCAGAGCGTCATCACTACATAATCACTTCTTACTCAGTGAATCCTCACTGCATCATCACATCATCACAGCATCATCTCAGCATAATCACAGTATCATCACAGCGTCATCACTACATCATCAATGCATCATCACTGCATCATCACAGCATCATCACTGCATCATCACAGCATCATCAGAGCATCATCACAGCATCATCACAACATCATCACAGAGTCATCACAGCATCATCACTGCATAATCACTGCATCATCACAGCATCCTCACAGCATCAATACAGCGTCATCACAACGTCAACAATGAATCATTACAGCATCATCTCAGTATAGTCACAGCATAATCACTGCATAATCACTGCATCATCATATCGTCATCACTGCATCATCACTGCATCATCACAGCACCATCACAGCATCATAGCTGCATAATCACAGCATCATCACATCATCATCGCATAGTCATCACAGCGTCATCACTGCATCATCACAGCATCATCACAACATCATTACTGCAGAATCACTGCATCATCACAGCATCCTCACAGCAACATCGCAGCATCATCACAGCATCATCGCATCATCATCACAGTGTCATGACAGCATCATCACTGCATAATCACCGCATAATCACAGCATCATCACAGCATAATCACAGTATCATCACAGCGTCATCACTACATCATCACTGCATCATCACAGAATCATCACTGCGTCATCACAGCATCATCAGAGCATCATCACAGCATCATCACAGCATAATCACAGTATCATCACAGCATCATCACTACATCATCACTGCATCATCACAGAATCATCACTGCGTCATCACAGCATCATCAGAGCATCATCACAGCATCATCACATCATCATCTCAGCATCATTACTGCTTACTCACTGCATCATCACAGCATCATCACATCATCATCACAACATCATCAGTTTCATGTCAGCATCATCACTGCATAATCACTGCATCATCACAGCATCCTCACAGCATCAACACAGCGTCATCACAGCGTCATCAATGCATCATTACAGCATCATCTCAGTATAGTCACAGAATTATTACAGCATAATCACTGCATCATCATATCATCACTGCATCATCACTGCATCATCACTGCATCATCACAGCACCATCACAGCATCATTACTTCAGAATCACTGCATCATCACAGCATCCTCACAGCAACATCGCAGCATCATCACAGCATCATCACACTGTCATGACAGCATCATCACTGCATAATCACTGCATAATCTCCGCATAATCACAGCATCATCACATCATCATCACAATATCATCACAGCGTCATCACTACACATCACTGCATCATCACTACATCATCACAGCATCATCACTTCGTCATCATCAGAGCATCATCACTGCATCCTCACTGCATCATGAGTGCATCATCATCACAGCATCATAACTGCATCATCAAAGCATCATCTCGGCATAATCACAATGTCATAAATACATCATCACTCCATCATCACAGCATTATCACATCATCATCACAACGTTTTCAGTGTCATCACAGCATCATAACAACGTCATCAAACTGTCATCACAGCATCATCACCAAATCATCACAGAATCATCACAGCATCATGACTGCATCATCACAGCATCTTTGCATCGTCATCAGAGCATCACCACTGCATCATCACATCATCATCTCAGCATCATCACAGCATCATTACTGCTTACTCACTGCATCATCACAGCGTCATGACAGTGTCATCACTGCATCATAACATCATAGCTTCATCATCAGAACATTATCACAGCATCATCACTGCATCATCACATCATCATTATAGCATCTTCACTGTCATCAATACATCATCACAGCATCATCACAGCATCATCAGTGTCATCTCAGCATCATCACTGCATCATGACTGCATCATAGCAGCATAATCACAGCATCATCACAGAATCATCACAGCATCATCATAAGGTCATCACAGCATCATCACTACGTCATCAAATTGTAATCACAGCATCATCACAGTGTCCTCACTGAATCATCACTGCACCATCACTGCACCATCACAGCATCATCTCAGCATCATCATGGCATCATTACTGCATCATCACTGCTTACTCACTGCATCATCACAGCATCATCTCAGCATCATCACAGAATCATTTCTGCATAATCACGGCTGACACAAGCAAGTCCTGGAGGTTCATGAAGCACCTAGATGATAACTTCTTGGTGCAGGTGCTAACGGAACCAACTAGGAAAGGTGCCCTCCTAGACCTGTTGCTAGTAAACAGAGAGGGTCTGGTGGGAGATGTGGTGATTGGTGGCCGCCTTGGTCATAGCGACCATGAAGTGGTTGAGTTCAAAATTTACGGTGACAGCAGGAAAAGTGCCACTAAAACCTCATCCCTAGATATGGGGAAAGCGGACTTCAGGCTGCTCAGGGAACTAGTCAGCAAGGTCCCCTGGGAAACTGCTCTTGAAGGCCTCGATGTCCACCAGTGCTGGTCATTCTTTAAGCGTTGCCTCCTAGAAGCACAAGATCAGGCAATTCCTAAATATCGCAAGTCAGGCAGGCGGTGCAGGAGGCCAGCGTGGCTGACCAGGAACATTCTAATGGAGATTAGGCGGAAACAGAGAGTGTTTCGCTACTGGAAGGAGGGCCAGGTGTCATGGAAAGAATACAGGGATGCTGTTCGTGTTTGTAGGGAGAAAATTCGTGTGGCCAAAGCACACCTAGAGTTGAAGCTGGCTGTGTCTGTGAGAGAAAATAAAAAGGGTTTTTTTAGATATGTGAATGGAAAAAGGAGAACTAAAGAATACATAGGGCCGCTCCTTGATAGGGAAGGTCTCCTCACAGACAATGACATAGGCAAAGCAGAGACGCTTAACGCCTTCTTTGCCTCTGTCTTCAATGCCGATGATGGGCTTTGGGACCCAGGGTGCCCTGAGCTGGAGGACCGGGACAGTGGGGATGACAAACTCCCAACCGACCCTGAACGTGTGCGGGATTTGCTACTCCACCTGGATCCCTACAAGTCCATGGGTCCGGATGGGATTCATCCCCGGGTGCTGAAAGAGCTGGCGGACGTCATCGCGGAACCTCTCTCAATTATTTTTCAACGATCCTGGGAATTTGGAGAGGTCCCGGTAGACTGGAAGCTGGCAAATGTTGTGCCGGTTTTCAAGAAGGGTCAGAAAGAAGACCCTAGCAATTACAGGCCTGTCAGTCTCACGTCAGTGCCGGGTAAAATCATGGAGAAGATGGTTCTTGAACTTATTGAGGCGCACCTGGGGGACAAAGCAGTCATTGGTCCCAGCCAGCATGGGTTTGTGAAGGGTAGGTCCTGCCTAACTAACCTGATTTCCTTTTATGATAAGATCACCCGTATGGTGGACCAAGGGAAACCAGCTGATGTGATTTTTTTGGACTTCAGCAAGGCTTTTGACACGGTTTCCCATAGGATCCTACTGGACAAAATGTCCACCATACAGCTAAATAAAAACATCATACGATGGGTGAGCAATTGGCTAACGGGCAGGGCCCAAAGGGTTATGGTAAATGGGGCTGCGTCAGGCTGGCGGGCGGTCACCAGTGGGGTCCCTCAAGGCTCCATTTTAGGGCCGGTACTTTTCAATATTTTTATAAACGATCTGGATGTAGGAATAGAGGGTATTTTGAGCAAGTTTGCTGATGACACCAAACTTGGAGGAGTTGTGGACTCGAATGAGGGTGGAAAGGCCTTGCAGAGGGACCTGGATAGGTTGGAGAGCTGGGCGATCACCAACCGCATGAAGTTCAACAAGAGCAAGTGCCGGGTCCTGCACCTGGGACGGGGAAACCCTGGCTGCACGTACAGACTGGGCGATGAGACGCTGGAGAGCAGCCTAGAAGAGAGGGATCTGCGGGTCGTGGTAGACAGCAAGTTGAATATGAGCCAGCAGTGTGCCCTGGCAGCCAGGAGGGCCAACCGTGTCCTGGGGTGCATCAAGCACGGCATCGCTAGTAGGTCACGGGAGGTGATTGTCCCGCTCTACTCTGCACTGGTGCGGCCTCACCTCGAGTACTGTGTGCAGTTCTGGGCACCACAGTATAAAAAGGACATGAAACTGTTGGAGAGTGTCCAGAGGAGGGCTACGAAGATGGTGAAAGGCCTAGAGGGGAAGACGTACGAGGAACGGCTGAGGTCACTGGGCCTGTTCAGCCTGGAGAAGAGGAGGCTGAGGGGAGACCTCATCACAGTCTACAACTTCCTCGTAAGGGGGTGTCGAGAGGCAGGAGACCTTTTCTCCATTAACACCAGTGACAGGACCCGCGGGAACGGGGTTAAGCTGAGGCAGGGGAAATTTAGGCTAGACATCAGGAGGGGGTTCTTCACAGAGAGGGTGGTTGCACACTGGAACAGGCTCCCCAGGGAAGTGGTCACTGCACCGAGCCTGTCGGAATTTAAGAAGAGATTGGACTGTGCACTTAGTCACATGGTCTGAACTCTTGGGTAGACCTGTGCGGTGTCAAGAGTTGGACTAGATGATCCTTAAGGGTCCCTTCCAACTCAGGATATTCTATGATTCTATGATTCTATGATTGCATTTTCACAGCGTCATCACAGTATCATCACTGCATCATCACAGTGTCATCACAGCATCATCAAAGCATCACGACAGCATCATCTCACCATCACGACAGCGTCATCAAAGCATCATCACTGCATCATAACAACATCATCTCAGCATCATCACAGAATCATTTCTGCATAATCACTGCATCATCATAGTGTCATCACAGTATATTCACTGCATCATCACATCATCACAGTGTCATCACAGAATCATCACTGAATCATCCAAGCATCATCCAAGCATCATCACAGCACCACCAATGCATCATCACAGTATCATCACTGCATAATCACTGCATCATCACCGCATCATCACATCATCAACACTGCATCATTGCTGCATCATTGTCACAGTATCATCAAAATATCATCACAGCATCATCACACCATCATAACAACATCATCACAGCGTCATCACAGTATCGTAAATGCATCATCACAGAATCATCACTGAATCATCATAGCATCTTCATATCATCATCACAATATCATCACAGCATCATCACTGCATCATCACAGCATCATCACTGCATAATCACTGCATCATCACCACATCATCACAGCATCATCACTGCATAATCACTGCATCATCACAGCATCATCACATCGTCATCAAAACATCATTACAAGTATCAACACAACATAATCACAGTGTCATCACAGCATCATCATTGCATCCTTACTGCATGATCACAGCATCTCCGCATCGTAATCACATCATCATCACTGACTCCTCACTGAATCATCACTGTACCATCACTGCATCATCAGAGCATAATCTGAGCATAATCTCAGCATAATCACAGCATCATCACAGAATCATCACAGCATCATTACTGCATCATCACAGCATCTTTGCATCGTCATCAGAGCATCACCACTGCATCATCACTACATCATCACATCATCATCACAGCATTTTAGCTACATAATCACAGAATCATCATAGCGTAACGACAGCATCATCACAACATCATTACAGCATCATCACAGCGTCATCGTAACATCATGACTGTATCATCACAGCATCATCACAGCATCACCGCAGCGTCATCACTGCATCATCACAGCATCATCACAGCATCATCACGGCATCGTTACAGCATCGTCATATCATCATAACTGCATCATCACAACAACATAACAAAATCATCAAAGCATCGTCACAGCATCATCACCGCGTCATCACAGCGTCATAACTGCATCGTCACTGCATCTAAACTGCATCATCACAAAATCATCACAGCTTCATCACTGCAGCATCACAGCATCATCAAAGCATCATCGCAGCATCATCACATCATCATCACTGCATCATCACAGAATCATTACTGTTTACTCACTGCGGCATCACAGCATTATCACGGTGTCATAACTGCATCATCACTGCACCATTACTGCATCATCACAGTGTCATCTCAGCATCATCACAGCATCATTACTGCCTAATCATTGCATTATCACAACGTCATCACAGTATCATCAGTGCATCATCACAGCATCATTACTGCATCATCACATCATCATCACAGAATCACGATAGTGTCATCACAGCGTCATCACTGCATCATCACAGCGTCATCTCAGCATCATCAGAGACTCATCACAGCGTCATCACTGCATCATCACTGCATCACCACAGTATCATCACAGCATCATCACAAAATTATAAGAGCGTCATCACAGCGTTATTACTGCATCATCACAGCATCAATAGAGCATCATCACAGCGTCATCACAGCGTTATCACAGCGTCATCACAGCATCACGACATCATCATCACAGCTTCACGACAGTGTCATGAGAGCGTCTTCACAGCATCATCACTACATCATCACAGCATCATCACTGTGTCATCAGAGCATCATCACAAAATCATCACAGCGTCATCACAGCGTTATTACTGCATCATCACAGCATCAATAGAGCATCATCACAGCGTCATCACAGCGTTATCACAGCGTCATCACAGCATCACGACATCATCATCACAGCTTCACGACAGTGTCATGAGAGCGTCTTCACAGCATCATCACTACATCATCACAGCATCATCACTGCGTCATCAGAGCATCATCACAAAATCATCACAGCGTCATTACTGCATCATCACTGCATCATCACAGCGTCATCACCGCATCATCACTGCATTGTCACAACATCATGGCGTCATAATAACTGCATCATAACAGCATGATCAAAGCATCATCACAGCGTCATCACAGCGTCATAACTGCATAAACACTGCATCATCAAAGAACCATCACAGCATCATCACAGCGTCATAACAGCATCATCAGAGCATCATCACATCGTCATCACATCGTCATCAAAGAATCTTCACAGCATCATCGCTATGTCATCATAGCATCATCATAATATTATCACAGCTTCATCACAGCGTCATAACAACATCATCACTGCATCATCACAGCATCATCATTATTGCATCATGACTGCATCATTACAGCATCATCAGAGCAGAATCAGTGCGTCGTCACAGCATCATTACTGCATCACCACATCACCACTGTGTTATCGCAGCGTCATCACAGCATCATCACAACATCATCACAGAATCATCACAGCATCATTGCAGCATCATCACATCATCATCACAGCGTCATCACAACATCATCGTAGCATCATCATGCATCATCACAGCATCATTACTGCATCATCACAGCATCATCACTGCATCATCACTGAATAATCACAGCATCATCACTGCATCATCACGGCATCGTTACAGCATCGTCATATCATCATAACTGCATCATCACAACAACATAACAAAATCATCAAAGCATCATCACAGCATCATCACCGCGTCATCACAGCGTCATAACTGCATCGTCACTGCATCTAAACTGCATCATCAAAAAATCATCACTGCATCACATCATAATCACAACATCATCAAAGCGTCATCACAGCATCATCACTGCGTTATCACAGCATCATCTCAGCATCATCACAGTATCATTACTGCTTATTCACTGCATCATCACAACATCATCACAGCGTCATTACAGTGTCATAAATGCATCATCACAGTGTCATCAAAGCGTCCTAACTGCATAATCACTGCATCATCGCAGCTTCATCACAGCATCATGACAGCGTCATCACAGCATCAAAAATGCATAATCACTTCATCCTCACATCATCATCATAGCATCATAGCTGCATAATCATAGAGTCATCACAGCATCATCACTACATCATCAAATTGTCATCACTGTATCATCACAGCATCATCATAGCATCATCACTGCATAATCACAGTGTCATAACAGCATCATTACAACACCATGACTACGTCATCACAGCATCACGACAGCGTCATTACAGTGTCATCACAGCATCATCACTGCATTATCACAACATCATCACAACATCATCACTGCGTCATCAGAGCGTCATCACTACATAATCACTTCTTACTCAGTGAATCATCACTGCATCATCACATCATCACAGCATCATCTCAGCATAATCACAGTATCATCACAGCGTCATCACTACATCATCAATGCATCATCACTGCATCATCACAGAATCATCACTGCGTCATCACAGCATCATCAGAGCATCATCACAGCATCATCACATCATCATCACAGAATCATCACTGCGTCATCACAGCATCATCAGAGCATCATCACATCATCATCACAACATCATCAGTTTCATGTCAGCATCATCACTGCATCATCACTGCATCATCACAGCATCCTCACAGCATCAACACAGCGTCATCACAGCGTCATCAATGCATCATTACAGCATCATCTCAGTATAGTCACAGAATTATTACAGCATAATCACTGCATCATCATATCATCACTGCATCATAACTGCATCATCACAGCACCATCACAGCATCATTACTTCAGAATCACTGCATCATCACAGCATCCTCACAGCAACATCGCAGCATCATCACAGCATCATCACACTGTCATGACAGCATCATCACTGCATAATCACTGCATAATCTCCGCATAATCACAGCATCATCACATCATCATCACAATATCATCACAGCGTCATCACTACATATCACTGCATCATCACTACATCATCACAGCATCATCACTTCGTCATCATCAGAGCATCATCACAGCATCATCACTGCATCCTCACTGCATCATGAGTGCATCATCATCACAGCATCATAACTGCATCATCAAAGCATCATCTCGGCATAATCACAATGTCATAAATACATCATCACTCCATCATCACAGCATTATCACATCATCATCACAACGTTTTCAGTGTCATCACAGCATCATAACAACGTCATCAAACTGTCATCACAGCATCATCACCAAATCATCACAGAATCATCACAGCATCATTACTGCATCATCACAGCATCTTTGCATCGTCATCAGAGCATCACCACTGCATCATCACATCATCATCTCAGCATCATCACAGCATCATTACTGCTTACTCACTGCATCATCACAGCGTCATGACAGTGTCATCACTGCATCATAACATCATAGCTTCATCATCAGAACATTATCACAGCATCATCACTGCATCATCACATCATCATTATAGCATCTTCACTGTCATCAATACATCATCACAGCATCATCACATCATTATCACAGCATCATCAGTGTCATCTCAGCATCATCACTGCATCATGACTGCATCATAGCAGCATAATCACAGCATCATCACAGAATCATCACAGCATCATCATAAGGTCATCACAGCATCATCACTACGTCATCAGATTGTAATCACAGCATCATCACAGTGTCCTCACTGAATCATCACTGCACCATCACTGCAACATCACAGCATCATCTCAGCATCATCATGGCATCATTACTGCATCATCACTGCTTACTCACTGCATCATCACAGCATCATCTCAGCATCATCACAGAATCATTTCTGCATAATCATTGCATTTTCACAGCGTCATCACAGTATCATCACTGCATCATCACAGTGTCATCACAGCATCATCAAAGCATCACGACAGCGTCATCTCACCATCACGACAGCGTCATCAAAGCATCATCACTGCATCATAACAACATCATCTCAGCATCATCACAGAATCATTTCTGCATAATCACTGCATCATCATAGTGTCATCACAGTATATTCACTGCATCATCACATCATCACAGTGTCATCACAGAATCATCACTGAATCATCCAAGCATCATCCAAGCATCATCACAGCACCACCAATGCATCATCACAGTATCATCACTGCATAATCACTGCATCATCACCGCATCATCACATCATCAACACTGCTTCATTGCTGCATCATCACATCATTGTCACAGTATCATCAAAATATCATCACAGCATCATCACACCATCATAACAACATCATCACAGCGTCATCACAGTATCGTAAATGCATCATCACAGAATCATCACTGAATCATCATAGCATCTTCATATCATCATCACAATATCATCACAGCATCATCACTGCATCATCACAGCATCATCACTGCATAATCACTGCATCATCACAGCATCATCACAGCATCATCACTGCATAATCACTGCATCATCACAGCATCATCACATCGTCATCAAAACATCATTACAAGTATCAACACAACATAATCACAGTGTCATCACAGCATCATCATTGCATCCTTACTGCATGATCACAGCATCTCCGCATCGTAATCACATCATCATCACTGACTCCTCACTGAATCATCACTGCATCATCAGAGCATAATCTGAGCATAATCTCAGCATAATCACAGCATCATCACAGAATCATCACAGCATCATTACTGCATCATCACAGCATCTTTGCATCGTCATCAGAGCATCACCACTGCATCATCACTACATCATCACATCATCATCACAGCATTTTAGCTACATAATCACAGAATCATCATAGCGTAACGACAGCATCATCACAACATCATTACAGCATCATCACAGCGTCATCGTAACATCATGACTGTATCATCACAGAATCATCACAGCATCACCGCAGCGTCATCACTGCATCATCACAGCATCATCACAGCATCATCACGGCATCGTTACAGCATCGTCATATCATCATAACTGCATCATCACAACAACATAACAAAATCATCAAAGCATCATCACAGCATCATCACCGCGTCATCACAGCGTCATAACTGCATCGTCACTGCATCTAAACTGCATCATCACAAAATCATCACAGCTTCATCACTGCAGCATCACAGCATCATCAAAGCATCATCGCAGCATCATCACATCATCATCACTGCATCATCACAGAATCATTACTGTTTACTCACTGCGGCATCACAGCATTATCACGGTGTCATAACTGCATCATCACTGCACCATTACTGCATCATCACAGTGTCATCTCAGCATCATCACAGCATCATTACTGCCTAATCATTGCATTATCACAACGTCATCACAGTATCATCAGTGCATCATCACAGCATCATTACTGCATCATCACATCATCATCACAGAATCACGATAGTGTCATCACAGCGTCATCACTGCATCATCACAGCGTCATCTCAGCATCATCAGAGACTCATCACAGCGTCATCACTGCATCATCACTGCATCACCACAGTATCATCACAGCATCATCACAAAATTATAAGAGCGTCATCACAGCGTTATTACTGCATCATCACAGCATCAATAGAGCATCATCACAGCGTCATCACAGCGTTATCACAGCGTCATCACAGCATCATCACAGCATCACGACATCATCATCACAGCTTCACGACAGTGTCATGAGAGCGTCTTCACAGCATCATCACTACATCATCACAGCATCATCACTGCGTCATCAGAGCATCATCACAAAATCATCACAGCGTCATTACTGCATCATCACTGCATCATCACAGCGTCATCACCGCATCATCACTGCATTGTCACAACATCATGGCGTCATAATAACTGCATCATAACAGCATGATCAAAGCATCATCACAGCGTCATCACAGCGTCATAACTGCATAAACACTGCATCATCAAAGAACCATCACAGCATCATCACAGCGTCATAACAGCATCATCAGAGCATCATCACATCGTCATCACATCGTCATCAAAGAATCTTCACAGCATCATCGCTATGTCATCATAGCATCATCATAATATTATCACAGCTTCATCACAGTGTCATAACAACATCATTACTGCATCATCACAGCATCATCATTATTGCATCATGACTGCATCATTACAGCATCATCAGAGCAGAATCAGTGCGTCGTCACAGCATCATTACTGCATCACCACATCATCACTGTGTTATCGCAGCGTCATCACAGCATCATCACAACATCATCACAGAATCATCACAGCATCATTGCAGCATCATCACATCATCATCACAGCGTCATCACAACATCATCGTAGCATCATCATGCATCATCACAGCATCATCACAGCATCATCACAGCATCATCACTGCATCATCACTGAATAATCACAGCATCATCACTGCATCATCACGGCATCGTTACAGCATCGTCATATCATCATAACTGCATCATCACAACAACATAACAAAATCATCAAAGTATCATCACAGCATCATCACCGCGTCATCACAGCGTCATAACTGCATCGTCACTGCATCTAAACTGCATCATCACAAAATCATCACTGCATCACATCATAATCACAACATCATCAAAGCGTCATCACAGCATCATCACTGCGTTATCACAGCATCATCTCAGCATCATCACAGTATCATTACTGCTTATTCACTGCATCATCACAACATCATCACAGCGTCATTACAGTGTCATAAATGCATCATCACAGTGTCATCAAAGCGTCCTAACTGCATAATCACTGCATCATCGCAGCTTCATCACAGCATCATGACAGCGTCATCACAGCATCAAAAATGCATAATCACTTCATCCTCACATCATCATCATAGCATCATAGCTGCATAATCATAGAGTCATCACAGCATCATCACTACATCATCAAATTGTCATCACTGTATCATCACAGCATCATCATAGCATCATCACTGCATAATCACAGTGTCATAACAGCATCATTACAACACCATGACTACGTCATCACAGCATCACGACAGCGTCATTACAGTGTCATCACAGCATCATCACTGCATTATCACAACATCATCACAACATCATCACTGCGTCATCAGAGCGTCATCACTACATAATCACTTCTTACTCAGTGAATCATCACTGCATCATCACATCATCACAGCATCATCTCAGCATAATCACAGTATCATCACAGCGTCATCACTACATCATCAATGCATCATCACTGCATCATCACAGCATCATCACTGCATCATCACAGCATCATCAGAGCATCATCACAGCATCATCACAACATCATCACAGAGTCATCACAGCATCATCACTGCATAATCACTGCATCATCACAGCATCCTCACAGCATCAATACAGCGTCATCACAACGTCAACAATGCATCATTACAGCATCATCTCAGTATAGTCACAGCATAATCACTGCATAATCACTGCATCATCATATCGTCATCACTGCATCATCACTGCATCATCACAGCACCATCACAGCATCATTACTGCAGAATCACTGCATCATCACAGCATCATAGCTGCATAATCACAGCATCATCACATCATCATCGCATAGTCATCACAGCGTCATCACTGCATCATCACAGCATCATCACAGCATCATTACTGCAGAATCACTGCATCATCACAGCATCCTCACAGCAACATCGCAGCATCATCACAGCATCATCGCATCATCATCACAGTGTCATGACAGCATCATCACTGCATAATCACAGTATCATCACAGCGTCATCACTACATCATCACTGCATCATCACAGAATCATCACTGCGTCATCACAGCATCATCAGAGCATCATCACAGCATCATCACAGCATAATCACAGTATCATCACAGCATCATCACAGAATCATCACTGCGTCATCACAGCATCATCAGAGCATCATCACAGCATCATCACATCATCATCTCAGCATCATTACTGCTTACTCACTGCATCATCATAGCATCATCACATCATCATCACAACATCATCAGTTTCATGTCAGCATCATCACTGCATAATCACTGCATCATCACAGCATCCTCACAGCATCAACACAGCGTCATCACAGCGTCATCAATGCATCATTACAGCATCATCTCAGTATAGTCACAGAATTATTACAGCATAATCACTGCATCATCATATCATCACTGCATCATCACAGCACCATCACAGCATCATTACTTCAGAATCACTGCATCATCACAGCATCCTCACAGCAACATCGCAGCATCATCACAGCATCATCACACTGTCATCTCAGCATCATCACTGCATAATCACTGCATAATCTCCGCATAATCACAGCATCATCACATCATCATCACAATATCATCACAGCGTCATCACTACACATCACTGCATCATCACTACATCATCACAGCATCATCACTTCGTCATCATCAGAGCATCATCACAGCATCATCACTGCATCCTCACTGCATCATGAGTGCATCATCATCACAGCATCATAACTGCATCATCAAAGCATCATCTCGGCATAATCACAATGTCATAAATACATCATCACTCCATCATCACAGCATTATCACATCATCATCACAACGTTTTCAGTGTCATCACAGCATCATAACAACGTCATCAAACTGTCATCACAGCATCATCACCAAATCATCACAGAATCATCACAGCATCATTACTGCATCATCACAGCATCTTTGCATCGTCATCAGAGCATCACCACTGCATCATCACATCATCATCTCAGCATCATCACAGCATCATTACTGCTTACTCACTGCATCATCACAGCGTCATGACAGTGTCATCACTGCATCATAACATCATAGCTTCATCATCAGAACATTATCACAGCATCATCACTGCATCATCACATCATCATTATAGCATCTTCACTGTCATCAATACATCATCACAGCATCATCACATCATTATCACAGCATCATCAGTGTCATCTCAGCATCATCACTGCATCATGACTGCATCATAGCAGCATAATCACAGCATCATCACAGAATCATCACAGCATCATCATAAGGTCATCACAGCATCATCACTACGTCATCAGATTGTAATCACAGCATCATCACAGTGTCCTCACTGAATCATCACTGCACCATCACAGCATCATCTCAGCATCATCATGGCATCATTACTGCATCATCACTGCTTACTCACTGCATCATCACAGCATCATCTCAGCATCATCACAGAATCATTTCTGCATAATCATTGCATTTTCACAGCGTCATCACAGTATCATCACTGCATCATCACAGTGTCATCACAGCATCATCAAAGCATCACGACAGCGTCATCTCACCATCACGACAGCGTCATCAAAGCATCATCACTGCATCATAACAACATCATCTCAGCATCATCACAGAATCATTTCTGCATAATCACTGCATCATCATAGTGTCATCACAGCATATTCACTGCATCATCACATCATCACAGTGTCATCACAGAATCATCACTGAATCATCCAAGCATCATCCAAGCATCATCACAGCACCACCAATGCATCATCACAGTATCATCACTGCATAATCACTGCATCATCACCGCATCATCACATCATCAACACTGCATCATTGCTGCATCATCACATCATTGTCACAGTATCATCAAAATATCATCACAGCATCATCACACCATCATAACAACATCATCACAGCGTCATCACAGTATCGTAAATGCATCATCACAGAATCATCACTGAATCATCATAGCATCTTCATATCATCATCACAATATCATCACAGCATCATCACCACATCATCACAGCATCATCACTGCATAATCACATCACAGTGTCATCAAAGCGTCCTAACTGCATAATCACTGCATCATCGCAGCTTCATCACAGCATCATGACAGCGTCATCACAGCATCAAAAATGCATAATCACTTCATCCTCACATCATCATCATAGCATCATAGCTGCATAATCATAGAGTCATCACAGCATCATCACTACATCATCAAATTGTCATCACTGTATCATCACAGCATCATCATAGCATCATCACTGCATAATCACAGTGTCATAACAGCATCATTACAACACCATGACTACGTCATCACAGCATCACGACAGCGTCATTACAGTGTCATCACAGCATCATCACTGCATTATCACAACATCATCACAACATCATCACTGCGTCATCAGAGCGTCATCACTACATAATCACTTCTTACTCAGTGAATCATCACTGCATCATCACATCATCACAGCATCATCTCAGCATAATCACAGTATCATCACAGCGTCATCACTACATCATCAATGCATCATCACTGCATCATCACATAATCATCACTGCGTCATCACAGCATCATCAGAGCATCATTACAGCATCATCACATCATCATCACAGAATCATCACTGCGTCATCACAGCATCATCAGAGCATCATCACATCATCATCACAACATCATCAGTTTCATGTCAGCATCATCACTGCATCATCACTGCATCATCACAGCATCCTCACAGCATCAACACAGCGTCATCACAGCGTCATCAAGGCATCATTACAGCA
The DNA here is from genome assembly GCA_963989345.1 of Clangula hyemalis. The sequence goes on from OZ022440.1 coordinate 492,419, forward strand.
TCATCTCAGTATAGTCACAGAATTATTACAGCATAATCACTGCATCATCATATCATCACTGCATCATCACTGCATCATCACAGCACCATCACAGCATCATTACTTCAGAATCACTGCATCATCACAGCATCCTCACAGCAACATCGCAGCATCATCACAGCATCATCACACTGTCATGACAGCATCATCACTGCATAATCACTGCATAATCTCCGCATAATCACAGCATCATCACATCATCATCACAATATCATCACAGCGTCATCACTACACATCACTGCATCATCACTACATCATCACAGCATCATCACTTCGTCATCATCAGAGCATCATCACAGCATCATCACTGCATCCTCACTGCATCATGAGTGCATCATCATCACAGCATCATAACTGCATCATCAAAGCATCATCTCGGCATAATCACAATGTCATAAATACATCATCACTCCATCATCACAGCATTATCACATCATCATCACAACGTTTTCAGTGTCATCACAGCATCATAACAACGTCATCAAACTGTCATCACAGCATCATCACCAAATCATCACAGAATCATCACAGCATCATTACTGCATCATCACAGCATCTTTGCATCGTCATCAGAGCATCACCACTGCATCATCACATCATCATCTCAGCATCATCACAGCATCATTACTGCTTACTCACTGCATCATCACAGCGTCATGACAGTGTCATCACTGCATCATAACATCATAGCTTCATCATCAGAACATTATCACAGCATCATCACTGCATCATCACATCATCATTATAGCATCTTCACTGTCATCAATACATCATCACAGCATCATCATAAGGTCATCACAGCATCATCAGTGTCATCTCAGCATCATCACTGCATCATGACTGCATCATAGCAGCATAATCACAGCATCATCACAGAATCATCACAGCATCATCATAAGGTCATCACAGCATCATCACTACGTCATCAGATTGTAATCACAGCATCATCACAGTGTCCTCACTGAATCATCACTGCACCATCACAGCATCATCTCAGCATCATCATGGCATCATTACTGCATCATCACTGCTTACTCACTGCATCATCACAGCATCATCTCAGCATCATCACAGAATCATTTCTGCATAATCACTGCATTTTCACAGCGTCATCACAGTATCATCACTGCATCATCACAGTGTCATCACAGCATCATCAAAGCATCACGACAGCGTCATCTCACCATCACGACAGCGTCATCAAAGCATCATCACTGCATCATAACAACATCATCTCAGCATCATCACAGAATCATTTCTGCATAATCACTGCATCATCATAGTGTCATCACAGTATATTCACTGCATCATCACATCATCACAGTGTCATCACAGAATCATCACTGAATCATCCAAGCATCATCCAAGCATCATCACAGCACCACCAATGCATCATCACAGTATCATCACTGCATAATCACTGCATCATCACCGCATCATCACATCATCAACACTGCATCATTGCTGCATCATCACATCATTGTCACAGTATCATCAAAATATCATCACAGCATCATCACACCATCATAACAACATCATCACAGCGTCATCACAGTATCGTAAATGCATCATCACAGAATCATCACTGAATCATCATAGCATCTTCATATCATCATCACAATATCATCACAGCATCATCACTGCATCATCACAGCATCATCACTGCATCATCACTGCATCATCACCACATCATCACAGCATCATCACTGCATAATCACTGCATCATCACAGCATCATCACATCGTCATCAAAACATCATTACAAGTATCAACACAACATAATCACAGTGTCATCACAGCATCATCATTGCATCCTTACTGCATGATCACAGCATCTCCGCATCGTAATCACATCATCATCACTGACTCCTCACTGAATCATCACTGTACCATCACTGCATCATCAGAGCATAATCTGAGCATAATCTCAGCATAATCACAGCATCATCACAGAATCATCACAGCATCATTACTGCATCATCACAGCATCTTTGCATCGTCATCAGAGCATCACCACTGCATCATCACTACATCATCACATCATCATCACAGCATTTTAGCTACATAATCACAGAATCATCATAGCGTAACGACAGCATCATCACAACATCATTACAGCATCATCACAGCGTCATCGTAACATCATGACTGTATCATCACAGCATCATCACAGCATCACCGCAGCGTCATCACTGCATCATCACAGCATCATCACAGCATCATCACGGCATCGTTACAGCATCGTCATATCATCATAACTGCATCATCACAACAACATAACAAAATCATCAAAGCATCGTCACAGCATCATCACCGCGTCATCACAGCGTCATAACTGCATCGTCACTGCATCTAAACTGCATCATCACAAAATCATCACAGCTTCATCACTGCAGCATCACAGCATCATCAAAGCATCATCGCAGCATCATCACATCATCATCACTGCATCATCACAGAATCATTACTGTTTACTCACTGCGGCATCACAGCTTTATCACGGTGTCATAACTGCATCATCACTGCACCATTACTGCATCATCACAGTGTCATCTCAGCATCATCACAGCATCATTACTGCCTAATCATTGCATTATCACAACGTCATCACAGTATCATCAGTGCATCATCACAGCATCATTACTGCATCATCACATCATCATCACAGAATCACGATAGTGTCATCACAGCGTCATCACTGCATCATCACAGCGTCATCTCAGCATCATCAGAGACTCATCACAGCGTCATCACTGCATCATCACTGCATCACCACAGTATCATCACAGCATCATCACAAAATTATAAGAGCGTCATCACAGCGTTATTACTGCATCATCACAGCATCAATAGAGCATCATCACAGCGTCATCACAGCGTTATCACAGCGTCATCACAGCATCACGACATCATCATCACAGCTTCACGACAGTGTCATGAGAGCGTCTTCACAGCATCATCACTACATCATCACAGCATCATCACTGCGTCATCAGAGCATCATCACAAAATCATCACAGCGTCATTACTGCATCATCACTGCATCATCACAGCGTCATCACCGCATCATCACTGCATTGTCACAACATCATGGCGTCATAATAACTGCATCATAACAGCATGATCAAAGCATCATCACAGCGTCATCACAGCGTCATAACTGCATAAACACTGCATCATCAAAGAACCATCACAGCATCATCACAGCGTCATAACAGCATCATCAGAGCATCATCACATCGTCATCACATCGTCATCAAAGAATCTTCACAGCATCATCGCTATGTCATCATAGCATCATCATAATATTATCACAGCTTCATCACAGCGTCATAACAACATCATCACTGCATCATCACAGCATCATCATTATTGCATCATGACTGCATCATTACAGCATCATCAGAGCAGAATCAGTGCGTCGTCACAGCATCATTACTGCATCACCACATCACCACTGTGTTATCGCAGCGTCATCACAGCATCATCACAACATCATCACAGAATCATCACAGCATCATTGCAGCATCATCACATCATCATCACAGCGTCATCACAACATCATCGTAGCATCATCATGCATCATCACAGCATCATTACTGCATCATCACAGCATCATCACTGCATCATCACTGAATAATCACAGCATCATCACTGCATCATCACGGCATCGTTACAGCATCGTCATATCATCATAACTGCATCATCACAACAACATAACAAAATCATCAAAGCATCATCACAGCATCATCACCGCGTCATCACAGCGTCATAACTGCATCGTCACTGCATCTAAACTGCATCATCACAAAATCATCACTGCATCACATCATAATCACAACATCATCAAAGCGTCATCACAGCATCATCACTGCGTTATCACAGCATCATCTCAGCATCATCACAGTATCATTACTGCTTATTCACTGCATCATCACAACATCATCACAGCGTCATTACAGTGTCATAAATGCATCATCACAGTGTCATCAAAGCGTCCTAACTGCATAATCACTGCATCATCGCAGCTTCATCACAGCATCATGACAGCGTCATCACAGCATCAAAAATGCATAATCACTTCATCCTCACATCATCATCATAGCATCATAGCTGCATAATCATAGAGTCATCACAGCATCATCACTACATCATCAAATTGTCATCACTGTATCATCACAGCATCATCATAGCATCATCACTGCATAATCACAGTGTCATAACAGCATCATTACAACACCATGACTACGTCATCACAGCATCACGACAGCGTCATTACAGTGTCATCACAGCATCATCACTGCATTATCACAACATCATCACAACATCATCACTGCGTCATCAGAGCGTCATCACTACATAATCACTTCTTACTCAGTGAATCATCACTGCATCATCACATCATCACAGCATCATCTCAGCATAATCACAGTATCATCACAGCGTCATCACTACATCATCAATGCATCATCACTGCATCATCACAGCATCATCACTGCATCATCACAGCATCATCAGAGCATCATCACAGCATCATCACAACATCATCACAGAGTCATCACAGCATCATCACTGCATAATCACTGCATCATCACAGCATCCTCACAGCATCAATACAGCGTCATCACAACGTCAACAATGCATCATTACAGCATCATCTCAGTATAGTCACAGCATAATCACTGCATAATCACTGCATCATCATATCGTCATCACTGCATCATCACTGCATCATCACAGCACCATCACAGCATCATTACTGCAGAATCACTGCATCATCACAGCATCATAGCTGCATAATCACAGCATCATCACATCATCATCGCATAGTCATCACAGCGTCATCACTGCATCATCACAGCATCATCACAGCATCATTACTGCAGAATCACTGCATCATCACAGCATCCTCACAGCAACATCGCAGCATCATCACAGCATCATCGCATCATCATCACAGTGTCATGACAGCATCATCACTGCATAATCACCGCATAATCACAGCATCATCACAGCATAATCACAGTATCATCACAGCGTCATCACTACATCATCACTGCATCATCACAGAATCATCACTGCGTCATCACAGCATCATCAGAGCATCATCACAGCATCATCACAGCATAATCACAGTATCATCACAGCATCATCACTACATCATCACTGCATCATCACAGAATCATCACTGCGTCATCACAGCATCATCAGAGCATCATCACAGCATCATCACATCATCATCTCAGCATCATTACTGCTTACTCACTGCATCATCATAGCATCATCACATCATCATCACAACATCATCAGTTTCATGTCAGCATCATCACTGCATAATCACTGCATCATCACAGCATCCTCACAGCATCAACACAGCGTCATCACAGCGTCATCAATGCATCATTACAGCATCATCTCAGTATAGTCACAGAATTATTACAGCATAATCACTGCATCATCATATCATCACTGCATCATCACTGCATCATCACTGCATCATCACAGCACCATCACAGCATCATTACTTCAGAATCACTGCATCATCACAGCATCCTCACAGCAACATCGCAGCATCATCACAGCATCATCACACTGTCATGACAGCATCATCACTGCATAATCACTGCATAATCTCCGCATAATCACAGCATCATCACATCATCATCACAATATCATCACAGCGTCATCACTACATATCACTGCATCATCACTACATCATCACAGCATCATCACTTCGTCACCATCAGAGCATCATCACAGCATCATCACTGCATCCTCACTGCATCATGAGTGCATCATCATCACAGCATCATAACTGCATCATCAAAGCATCATCTCGGCATAATCACCATGTCATAAATACATCATCACTCCATCATCACAGCATTATCACATCATCATCACAACGTTTTCAGTGTCATCACAGCATCATAACAACGTCATCAAACTGTCATCACAGCATCATCACCAAATCATCACAGAATCATCACAGCATCATTACTGCATCATCACAGCATCTTTGCATCATCATCAGAGCATCACCACTGCATCATCACATCATCATCTCAGCATCATCACAGCATCATTACTGCTTACTCACTGCATCATCACAGCGTCATGACAGTGTCATCACTGCATCATAACATCATAGCTTCATCATCAGAACATTATCACAGCATCATCACTGCATCATCACATCATCATTATAGCATCTTCACTGTCATCAATACATCATCACAGCATCATCACATCATTATCACAGCATCATCAGTGTCATCTCAGCATCGTCACTGCATCATGACTGCATCATAGCAGCATAATCACAGCATCATCACAGAATCATCACAGCATCATCATAAGGTCATCACAGCATCATCACTACGTCATCAGATTGTAATCACAGCATCATCACAGTGTCCTCACTGAATCATCACTGCACCATCACTACAACATCACAGCATCATCTCAGCATCATCATGGCATCATTACTGCATCATCACTGCTTACTCACTGCATCATCACAGCATCATCTCAGCATCATCACAGAATCATTTCTGCATAATCATTGCATTTTCACAGCGTCATCACAGTATCATCACTGCATCATCACAGTGTCATCACAGCATCATCAAAGCATCACGACAGCGTCATCTCACCATCACGACAGCGTCATCAAAGCATCATCACTGCATCATAACAACATCATCTCAGCATCATCACAGAATCATTTCTGCATAATCACTGCATCATCATAGTGTCATCACAGTATATTCACTGCATCATCACATCATCACAGTGTCATCACAGAATCATCACTGAATCATCCAAGCATCATCCAAGCATCATCACAGCACCACCAATGCATCATCACAGTATCATCACTGCATAATCACTGCATCATCACCGCATCATCACATCATCAACACTGCATCATTGCTGCATCATCACATCATTGTCACAGTATCATCAAAATATCATCACAGCAACATCACACCATCATAACAACATCATCACAGCGTCATCACAGTATCGTAAATGCATCATCACAGAATCATCACTGAATCATCATAGCATCTTCATATCATCATCACAATATCATCACAGCATCATCACTGCATCATCACAGCATCATCACTGCATAATCACTGCATCATCACCACATCATCACAGCATCATCACTGCATAATCACTGCATCATCACAGCATCATCACATCGTCATCAAAACATCATTACAAGTATCAACACAACATAATCACAGTGTCATCACAACATCATCATTGCATCCTTACTGCATGATCACAGCATCTCCGCATCGTAATCACATCATCATCACTGACTCCTCACTGAATCATCACTGTACCATCACTGCATCATCAGAGCATAATCTGAGCATAATCTCAGCATAATCACAGCATCATCACAGAATCATCACAGCATCATTACTGCATCATCACAGCATCTTTGCATCGTCATCAGAGCATCACCACTGCATCATCACTACATCATCACATCATCATCACAGCATTTTAGCTACATAATCACAGAATCATCATAGCGTAACGACAGCATCATCACAACATCATTACAGCATCATCACAGCGTCATCGTAACATCATGACTGTATCATCACAGCATCATCACAGCATCACCGCAGCGTCATCACTGCATCATCACAGCATCATCACAGCATCATCACGGCATCGTTACAGCATCGTCATATCATCATAACTGCATCATCACAACAACATAACAAAATCATCAAAGCATCGTCACAGCATCATCACCGCGTCATCACAGCGTCATAACTGCATCGTCACTGCATCTAAACTGCATCATCACAAAATCATCACAGCTTCATCACTGCAGCATCACAGCATCATCAAAGCATCATCGCAGCATCATCACATCATCATCACTGCATCATCACAGAATCATTACTGTTTACTCACTGCGGCATCACAGCATTATCACGGTGTCATAACTGCATCATCACTGCACCATTACTGCATCATCACAGTGTCATCTCAGCATCATCACAGCATCATTACTGCCTAATCATTGCATTATCACAACGTCATCACAGTATCATCAGTGCATCATCACAGCATCATTACTGCATCATCACATCATCATCACAGAATCACGATAGTGTCATCACAGCGTCATCACTGCATCATCACAGCGTCATCTCAGCATCATCAGAGACTCATCACAGCGTCATCACTGCATCATCACTGCATCACCACAGTATCATCACAGCATCATCACAAAATTATAAGAGCGTCATCACAGCGTTATTACTGCATCATCACAGCATCAATAGAGCATCATCACAGCGTCATCACAGCGTTATCACAGCGTCATCACAGCATCACGACATCATCATCACAGCTTCACGACAGTGTCATGAGAGCGTCTTCACAGCATCATCACTACATCATCACAGCATCATCACTGCGTCATCAGAGCATCATCACAAAATCATCACAGCGTCATTACTGCATCATCACTGCATCATCACAGCGTCATCACCGCATCATCACTGCATTGTCACAACATCATGGCGTCATAATAACTGCATCATAACAGCATGATCAAAGCATCATCACAGCGTCATCACAGCGTCATAACTGCATAAACACTGCATCATCAAAGAACCATCACAGCATCATCACAGCGTCATAACAGCATCATCAGAGCATCATCACATCGTCATCACATCGTCATCAAAGAATCTTCACAGCATCATCGCTATGTCATCATAGCATCATCATAATATTATCACAGCTTCATCACAGCGTCATAACAACATCATCACTGCATCATCACAGCATCATCATTATTGCATCATGACTGCATCATTACAGCATCATCAGAGCAGAATCAGTGCGTCGTCACAGCATCATTACTGCATCACCACATCATCACTGTGTTATCGCAGCGTCATCACAGCATCATCACAACATCATCACAGAATCATCACAGCATCATTGCAGCATCATCACATCATCATCACAGCGTCATCACAACATCATCGTAGCATCATCATGCATCATCACAGCATCATTACTGCATCATCACAGCATCATCACAGCATCATCACTGCATCATCACTGAATAATCACAGCATCATCACTGCATCATCACGGCATCGTTACAGCATCGTCATATCATCATAACTGCATCATCACAACAACATAACAAAATCATCAAAGCATCATCACAGCATCATCACCGCGTCATCACAGCGTCATAACTGCATCGTCACTGCATCTAAACTGCATCATCACAAAATCATCACTGCATCACATCATAATCACAACATCATCAAAGCGTCATCACAGCATCATCACTGCGTTATCACAGCATCATCACTGCGTTATCACAGTATCATTACTGCTTATTCACTGCATCATCACAACATCATCACAGCGTCATTACAGTGTCATAAATGCATCATCACAGTGTCATCAAAGCGTCCTAACTGCATAATCACTGCATCATCGCAGCTTCATCACAGCATCATGACAGCGTCATCACAGCATCAAAAATGCATAATCACTTCATCCTCACATCATCATCATAGCATCATAGCTGCATAATCATAGAGTCATCACAGCATCATCACTACATCATCAAATTGTCATCACTGTATCATCACAGCATCATCATAGCATCATCACTGCATAATCACAGTGTCATAACAGCATCATTACAACACCATGACTACGTCATCACAGCATCACGACAGCGTCATTACAGTGTCATCACAGCATCATCACTGCATTATCACAACATCATCACAACATCATCACTGCGTCATCAGAGCGTCATCACTACATAATCACTTCTTACTCAGTGAATCATCACTGCATCATCACATCATCACAGCATCATCTCAGCATAATCACAGTATCATCACAGCGTCATCACTGCATCATCACTGCATCATCACAGCATCATCACTGCATCATCACAGCATCATCAGAGCATCATCACAGCATCATCACAACATCATCACAGAGTCATCACAGCATCATCAGAGCATCATCACAGCATCATCACATCATCATCTCAGCATCATTACTGCTTACTCACTGCATCATCATAGCATCATCACATCATCATCACAACATCATCAGTTTCATGTCAGCATCATCACTGCATAATCACTGCATCATCACAGCATCCTCACAGCATCAACACAGCGTCATCACAGCGTCATCAATGCATCATTACAGCATCATCTCAGTATAGTCACAGAATTATTACAGCTTAATCACTGCATCATCATATCATCACTGCATCATCACTGCATCATCACTGCATCATCACAGCACCATCACAGCATCATTACTTCAGAATCACTGCATCATCACAGCATCCTCACAGCAACATCGCAGCATCATCACAGCATCATCACACTGTCATGACAGCATCATCACTGCATAATCACTGCATAATCTCCGCATAATCACAGCATCATCACATCATCATCACAATATCATCACAGCGTCATCACTACACATCACTGCATCATCACTACATCATCACAGCATCATCACTTCGTCATCATCAGAGCATCATCACAGCATCATCACTGCATCCTCACTGCATCATGAGTGCATCATCATCACAGCATCATAACTGCATCATCAAAGCATCATCTCGGCATAATCACAATGTCATAAATACATCATCACTCCATCATCACAGCATTATCACATCATCATCACAACGTTTTCAGTGTCATCACAGCATCATAACAACGTCATCAAACTGTCATCACAGCATCATCACCGAATCATCACAGCATCATTACTGCATCATCACAGCATCTTTGCATCGTCATCAGAGCATCACCACTGCATCATCACATCATCATCTCAGCATCATCACAGCATCATTACTGCTTACTCACTGCATCATCACAGCGTCATGACAGTGTCATCACTGCATCATAACATCATAGCTTCATCATCAGAACATTATCACAGCATCATCACTGCATCATCACATCATCATTATAGCATCTTCACTGTCATCAATACATCATCACAGCATCATCACATCATTATCACAGCATCATCAGTGTCATCTCAGCATCATCACTGCATCATGACTGCATCATAGCAGCATAATCACAGCATCATCACAGAATCATCACAGCATCATCATAAGGTCATCACAGCATCATCACTACGTCATCAGATTGTAATCACAGCATCATCACAGTGTCCTCACTGAATCATCACTGCACCATCACTGCAACATCACAGCATCATCTCAGCATCATCATGGCATCATTACTGCATCATCACTGCTTACTCACTGCATCATCACAGCATCATCTCAGCATCATCACAGAATCATTTCTGCATAATCATTGCATTTTCACAGCGTCATCACAGTATCATCACTGCATCATCACAGTGTCATCACAGCATCATCAAAGCATCACGACAGCGTCATCTCACCATCACGACAGCGTCATCAAAGCATCATCACTGCATCATAACAACATCATCTCAGCATCATCACAGAATCATTTCTGCATAATCACTGCATCATCATAGTGTCATCACAGTATATTCACTGCATCATCACATCATCACAGTGTCATCACAGAATCATCACTGAATCATCCAAGCATCATCCAAGCATCATCACAGCACCACCAATGCATCATCACAGTATCATCACTGCATAATCACTGCATCATCACCGCATCATCACATCATCAACACTGCATCATTGCTGCATCATCACATCATTGTCACAGTATCATCAAAATATCATCACAGCATCATCACACCATCATAACAACATCATCACAGCGTCATCACAGTATCGTAAATGCATCATCACAGAATCATCACTGAATCATCATAGCATCTTCATATCATCATCACAATATCATCACAGCATCATCACTGCATCATCACAGCATCATCACTGCATAATCACTGCATCATCACCACATCATCACAGCATCATCACTGCATAATCACTGCATCATCACAGCATCATCACATCGTCATCAAAACATCATTACAAGTATCAACACAACATAATCACAGTGTCATCACAGCATCATCATTGCATCCTTACTGCATGATCACAGCATCTCCGCATCGTAATCACATCATCATCACTGACTCCTCACTGAATCATCACTGTACCATCACTGCATCATCAGAGCATAATCTGAGCATAATCTCAGCATAATCACAGCATCATCACAGAATCATCACAGCATCATTACTGCATCATCACAGCATCTTTGCATCGTCATCAGAGCATCACCACTGCATCATCACTACATCATCACATCATCATCACAGCATTTTAGCTACATAATCACAGAATCATCATAGCGTAACGACAGCATCATCACAACATCATTACAGCATCATCACAGCGTCATCGTAACATCATGACTGTATCATCACAGCATCATCACAGCATCACCGCAGCGTCATCACTGCATCATCACAGCATCATCACAGCATCATCACGGCATCGTTACAGCATCGTCATATCATCATAACTGCATCATCACAACAACATAACAAAATCATCAAAGCATCGTCACAGCATCATCACCGCGTCATCACAGCGTCATAACTGCATCGTCACTGCATCTAAACTGCATCATCACAAAATCATCACAGCTTCATCACTGCAGCATCACAGCATCATCAAAGCATCATCGCAGCATCATCACATCATCATCACTGCATCATCACAGAATCATTACTGTTTACTCACTGCGGCATCACAGCATTATCACGGTGTCATAACTGCATCATCACTGCACCATTACTGCATCATCACAGTGTCATCTCAGCATCATCACAGCATCATTACTGCCTAATCATTGCATTATCACAACGTCATCACAGTATCATCAGTGCATCATCACAGCATCATTACTGCATCATCACATCATCATCACAGAATCACGATAGTGTCATCACAGCGTCATCACTGCATCATCACAGCGTCATCTCAGCATCATCAGAGACTCATCACAGCGTCATCACTGCATCATCACTGCATCACCACAGTATCATCACAGCATCATCACAAAATTATAAGAGCGTCATCACAGCGTTATTACTGCATCATCACAGCATCAATAGAGCATCATCACAGCGTCATCACAGCGTTATCACAGCGTCATCACAGCATCACGACATCATCATCACAGCTTCACGACAGTGTCATGAGAGCGTCTTCACAGCATCATCACTACATCATCACTGCATCATCACAGCGTCATCACCGCATCATCACTGCATTGTCACAACATCATGGCGTCATAATAACTGCATCATAACAGCATGATCAAAGCATCATCACAGCGTCATCACAGCGTCATAACTGCATAAACACTGCATCATCAAAGAACCATCACAGCATCATCACAGCGTCATAACAGCATCATCAGAGCATCATCACATCGTCATCACATCGTCATCAAAGAATCTTCACAGCATCATCGCTATGTCATCATAGCATCATCATAATATTATCACAGCTTCATCACAGCGTCATAACAACATCATCACTGCATCATCACAGCATCATCATTATTGCATCATGACTGCATCATTACAGCATCATCAGAGCAGAATCAGTGCGTCGTCACAGCATCATTACTGCATCACCACATCATCACTGTGTTATCGCAGCGTCATCACAGCATCATCACAACATCATCACAGAATCATCACAGCATCATTGCAGCATCATCACATCATCATCACAGCGTCATCACAACATCATCGTAGCATCATCATGCATCATCACAGCATCATTACTGCATCATCACAGCATCATCACAGCATCATCACTGCATCATCACTGAATAATCACAGCATCATCACAGCATCATCACGGCATCGTTACAGCATCGTCATATCATCATAACTGCATCATCACAACAACATAACAAAATCATCAAAGCATCATCACAGCATCATCACCGCGTCATCACAGCGTCATAACTGCATCGTCACTGCATCTAAACTGCATCATCAAAAAATCATCACTGCATCACATCATAATCACAACATCATCAAAGCGTCATCACAGCATCATCACTGCGTTATCACAGCATCATCTCAGCATCATCACAGTATCATTACTGCTTATTCACTGCATCATCACAACATCATCACAGCGTCATTACAGTGTCATAAATGAATCATAACAGTGTCATCAAAGCATCCTAACTGCATAATCACTGCATCATCGCAGCTTCATCACAGCATCATGACAGCGTCATCACAGCATCAAAAATGCATAATCACTTCATCCTCACATCATCATCATAGCATCATAGCTGCATAATCATAGAGTCATCACAGCATCATCACTACATCATCAAATTGTCATCACTGTATCATCACAGCATCATCATAGCATCATCACTGCATAATCACAGTGTCATAACAGCATCATTACAACACCATGACTACGTCATCACAGCATCACGACAGCGTCATTACAGTGTCATCACAGCATCATCACTGCATTATCACAACATCATCACAACATCATCACTGCGTCATCAGAGCGTCATCACTACATAATCACTTCTTACTCAGTGAATCATCACTGCATCATCACATCATCACAGCATCATCTCAGCATAATCACAGTATCATCACAGCGTCATCACTACATCATCAATGCATCATCACTGCATCATCACAGCATCATCACTGCATCATCACAGCATCATCAGAGCATCATCACAGCATCATCACAACATCATCACAGAGTCATCACAGCATCATCACTGCATAATCACTGCATCATCACAGCATCCTCACAGCATCAATACAGCGTCATCACAACGTCAACAATGCATCATTACAGCATCATCTCAGTATAGTCACAGCATAATCACTGCATAATCACTGCATCATCATATCGTCATCACTGCATCATCACAGCACCATCACAGCATCATTACTTCAGAATCACTGCATCATCACAGCATCAGAGCTGCATAATCACAGCATCATCACATCATCATCGCATAGTCATCACAGCGTCATCACTGCATCATCACAGCATCATCACAGCATCATTACTGCAGAATCACTGCATCATCACAGCATCCTCACAGCAACATCGCAGCATCATCACAGCATCATCGCATCATCATCACAGTGTCATGACAGCATCATCACTGCATAATCACCGCATAATCACAGCATCATCACAGCATAATCACAGTATCATCACAGCGTCATCACTACATCATCACTGCATCATCACAGAATCATCACTGCGTCATCACAGCATCATCAGAGCATCATCACAGCATCATCACAGCATAATCACAGTATCATCACAGCATCATCACTACATCATCACTGCATCATCACAGAATCATCACTGCGTCATCACAGCATCATCAGAGCATCATCACAGCATCATCACATCATCATCTCAGCATCATTACTGCTTACTCACTGCATCATCATAGCATCATCACATCATCATCACAACATCATCAGTTTCATGTCAGCATCATCACTGCATAATCACTGCATCATCACAGCATCCTCACAGCATCAACACAGCGTCATCACAGCGTCATCAATGCATCATTACAGCATCATCTCAGTATAGTCACAGAATTATTACAGCATAATCACTGCATCATCATATCATCACTGCATCATCACAGCACCATCACAGCATCATTACTTCAGAATCACTGCATCATCACAGCATCCTCACAGCAACATCGCAGCATCATCACAGCATCATCACACTGTCATGACAGCATCATCACTGCATAATCACTGCATAATCTCCGCATAATCACAGCATCATCACATCATCATCACAATATCATCACAGCGTCATCACTACACATCACTGCATCATCACTACATCATCACAGCATCATCACTTCGTCATCATCAGAGCATCATCACAGCATCATCACTGCATCCTCACTGCATCATGAGTGCATCATCATCACAGCATCATAACTGCATCATCAAAGCATCATCTCGGCATAATCACAATGTCATAAATACATCATCACTCCATCATCACAGCATTATCACATCATCATCACAACGTTTTCAGTGTCATCACAGCATCATAACAACGTCATCAAACTGTCATCACAGCATCATCACCAAATCATCACAGAATCATCACAGCATCATTACTGCATCATCACAGCATCTTTGCATCGTCATCAGAGCATCACCACTGCATCATCACATCATCATCTCAGCATCATCACAGCATCATTACTGCTTACTCACTGCATCATCACAGCGTCATGACAGTGTCATCACTGCATCATAACATCATAGCTTCATCATCAGAACATTATCACAGCATCATCACTGCATCATCACATCATCATTATAGCATCTTCACTGTCATCAATACATCATCACAGCATCATCACATCATTATCACAGCATCATCAGTGTCATCTCAGCATCATCACTGCATCATGACTGCATCATAGCAGCATAATCACAGCATCATCACAGAATCATCACAGCATCATCATAAGGTCATCACAGCATCATCACTACGTCATCAGATTGTAATCACAGCATCATCACAGTGTCCTCACTGAATCATCACTGCACCATCACTGCAACATCACAGCATCATCTCAGCATCATCATGGCATCATTACTGCATCATCACTGCTTACTCACTGCATCATCACAGCATCATCTCAGCATCATCACAGAATCATTTCTGCATAATCATTGCATTTTCACAGCGTCATCACAGTATCATCACTGCATCATCACAGTGTCATCACAGCATCATCAAAGCATCACGACAGCGTCATCTCACCATCACGACAGCGTCATCAAAGCATCATCACTGCATCATAACAACATCATCTCAGCATCATCACAGAATCATTTCTGCATAATCACTGCATCATCATAGTGTCATCACAGTATATTCACTGCATCATCACATCATCACAGTGTCATCACAGAATCATCACTGAATCATCCAAGCATCATCCAAGCATCATCACAGCACCACCAATGCATCATCACAGTATCATCACTGCATAATCACTGCATCATCACCGCATCATCACATCATCAACACTGCATCATTGCTGCATCATCACATCATTGTCACAGTATCATCAAAATATCATCACAGCATCATCACACCATCATAACAACATCATCACAGCGTCATCACAGTATCGTAAATGCATCATCACAGAATCATCACTGAATCATCATAGCATCTTCATATCATCATCACAATATCATCACAGCATCATCACTGCATCATCACAGCATCATCACTGCATAATCACTGCATCATCACCACATCATCACAGCATCATCACTGCATAATCACTGCATCATCACAGCATCATCACATCGTCATCAAAACATCATTACAAGTATCAACACAACATAATCACAGTGTCATCACAGCATCATCATTGCATCCTTACTGCATGATCACAGCATCTCCGCATCGTAATCACATCATCATCACTGACTCCTCACTGAATCATCACTGTACCATCACTGCATCATCAGAGCATAATCTGAGCATAATCTCAGCATAATCACAGCATCATCACAGAATCATCACAGCATCATTACTGCATCATCACAGCATCTTTGCATCGTCATCAGAGCATCACCACTGCATCATCACTACATCATCACATCATCATCACAGCATTTTAGCTACATAATCACAGAATCATCATAGCGTAACGACAGCATCATCACAACATCATTACAGCATCATCACAGCGTCATCGTAACATCATGACTGTATCATCACAGCATCATCACAGCATCACCGCAGCGTCATCACTGCATCATCACAGCATCATCACAGCATCATCACGGCATCGTTACAGCATCGTCATATCATCATAACTGCATCATCACAACAACATAACAAAATCATCAAAGCATCGTCACAGCATCATCACCGCGTCATCACAGCGTCATAACTGCATCGTCACTGCATCTAAACTGCATCATCACAAAATCATCACAGCTTCATCACTGCAGCATCACAGCATCATCAAAGCATCATCGCAGCATCATCACATCATCATCACTGCATCATCACAGAATCATTACTGTTTACTCACTGCGGCATCACAGCATTATCACGGTGTCATAACTGCATCATCACTGCACCATTACTGCATCATCACAGTGTCATCTCAGCATCATCACAGCATCATTACTGCCTAATCATTGCATTATCACAACGTCATCACAGTATCATCAGTGCATCATCACAGCATCATTACTGCATCATCACATCATCATCACAGAATCACGATAGTGTCATCACAGCGTCATCACTGCATCATCACAGCGTCATCTCAGCATCATCAGAGACTCATCACAGCGTCATCACTGCATCATCACTGCATCACCACAGTATCATCACAGCATCATCACAAAATTATAAGAGCGTCATCACAGCGTTATTACTGCATCATCACAGCATCAATAGAGCATCATCACAGCGTCATCACAGCGTTATCACAGCATCATCACAGCATCATCACAGCATCACGACATCATCATCACAGCTTCACGACAGTGTCATGAGAGCGTCTTCACAGCATCATCACTACATCATCACAGCATCATCACTGCGTCATCAGAGCATCATCACAAAATCATCACAGCGTCATTACTGCATCATCACTGCATCATCACAGCGTCATCACCGCATCATCACTGCATTGTCACAACATCATGGCGTCATAATAACTGCATCATAACAGCATGATCAAAGCATCATCACAGCGTCATCACAGCGTCATAACTGCATAAACACTGCATCATCAAAGAACCATCACAGCATCATCACAGCGTCATAACAGCATCATCAGAGCATCATCACATCGTCATCACATCGTCATCAAAGAATCTTCACAGCATCATCGCTATGTCATCATAGCATCATCATAATATTATCACAGCTTCATCACAGCGTCATAACAACATCATCACTGCATCATCACAGCATCATCATTATTGCATCATGACTGCATCATTACAGCATCATCAGAGCAGAATCAGTGCGTCGTCACAGCATCATTACTGCATCACCACATCATCACTGTGTTATCGCAGCGTCATCACAGCATCATCACAACATCATCACAGAATCATCACAGCATCATTGCAGCATCATCACATCATCATCACAGCGTCATCACAACATCATCGTAGCATCATCATGCATCATCACAGCATCATTACTGCATCATCACAGCATCATCACAGCATCATCACTGCATCATCACTGAATAATCACAGCATCATCACTGCATCATCACGGCATCGTTACAGCATCGTCATATCATCATAACTGCATCATCACAACAACATAACAAAATCATCAAAGCATCATCACAGCATCATCACCGCGTCATAACTGCATCGTCACTGCATCTAAACTGCATCATCAAAAAATCATCACTGCATCACATCATAATCACAACATCATCAAAGCGTCATCACAGCATCATCACTGCGTTATCACAGCATCATCTCAGCATCATCACAGTATCATTACTGCTTATTCACTGCATCATCACAACATCATCACAGCGTCATTACAGTGTCATAAATGCATCATCACAGTGTCATCAAAGCGTCCTAACTGCATAATCACTGCATCATCGCAGCTTCATCACAGCATCATGACAGCGTCATCACAGCATCAAAAATGCATAATCACTTCATCCTCACATCATCATCATAGCATCATAGCTGCATAATCATAGAGTCATCACAGCATCATCACTACATCATCAAATTGTCATCACTGTATCATCACAGCATCATCATAGCATCATCACTGCATAATCACAGTGTCATAACAGCATCATTACAACACCATGACTACGTCATCACAGCATCACGACAGCGTCATTACAGTGTCATCACAGCATCATCACTGCATTATCACAACATCATCACAACATCATCACTGCGTCATCAGAGCGTCATCACTACATAATCACTTCTTACTCAGTGAATCATCACTGCATCATCACATCATCACAGCATCATCTCAGCATAATCACAGTATCATCACAGCGTCATCACTACATCATCAATGCATCATCACTGCATCATCACAGCATCATCACTGCATCATCACAGCATCATCAGAGCATCATCACAGCATCATCACAACATCATCACAGAGTCATCACAGCATCATCACTGCATAATCACTGCATCATCACAGCATCCTCACAGCATCAATACAGCGTCATCACAACGTCAACAATGCATCATTACAGCATCATCTCAGTATAGTCACAGCATAATCACTGCATAATCACTGCATCATCATATCGTCATCACTGCATCATCACTGCATCATCACAGCACCATCACAGCATCATTACTGCAGAATCACTGCATCATCACAGCATCATAGCTGCATAATCACAGCATCATCACATCATCATCGCATAGTCATCACAGCGTCATCACTGCATCATCACAGCATCATCACAGCATCATTACTGCAGAATCACTGCATCATCACAGCATCCTCACAGCAACATCGCAGCATCATCACAGCATCATCGCATCATCATCACAGTGTCATGACAGCATCATCACTGCATAATCACCGCATAATCACAGCATCATCACAGCATAATCACAGTATCATCACAGCGTCATCACTACATCATCACTGCATCATCACAGAATCATCACTGCATCATCACAGCATCATCAGAGCATCATCACAGCATCATCACAGCATAATCACAGTATCATCACAGCATCATCACTACATCATCACTGCATCATCACAGAATCATCACTGCGTCATCACAGCATCATCAGAGCATCATCACAGCATCATCACATCATCATCTCAGCATCATTACTGCTTACTCACTGCATCATCATAGCATCATCACATCATCATCACAACATCATCAGTTTCATGTCAGCATCATCACTGCATAATCACTGCATCATCACAGCATCCTCACAGCATCAACACAGCGTCATCACAGCGTCATCAATGCATCATTACAGCATCATCTCAGTATAGTCACAGAATTATTACAGCATAATCACTGCATCATCATATCATCACTGCATCATCACTGCATCATCACAGCACCATCACAGCATCATTACTTCAGAATCACTGCATCATCACAGCATCCTCACAGCAACATCGCAGCATCATCACAACATCATCACACTGTCATGACAGCATCATCACTGCATAATCACTGCATAATCTCCGCATAATCACAGCATCATCACATCATCATCACAATATCATCACAGCGTCATCACTACACATCACTGCATCATCACTACATCATCACAGCATCATCACTTCGTCATCATCAGAGCATCATCACAGCATCATCACTGCATCCTCACTGCATCATGAGTGCATCATCATCACAGCATCATAACTGCATCATCAAAGCATCATCTCGGCATAATCACAATGTCATAAATACATCATCACTCCATCATCACAGCATTATCACATCATCATCACAACGTTTTCAGTGTCATCACAGCATCATAACAACGTCATCAAACTGTCATCACAGCATCATCACCAAATCATCACAGAATCATCACAGCATCATTACTGCATCATCACAGCATCTTTGCATCGTCATCAGAGCATCACCACTGCATCATCACATCATCATCTCAGCATCATCACAGCATCATTACTGCTTACTCACTGCATCATCACAGCGTCATGACAGTGTCATCACTGCATCATAACATCATAGCTTCATCATCAGAACATTATCACAGCATCATCACTGCATCATCACATCATCATTATAGCATCTTCACTGTCATCAATACATCATCACATCATTATCACAGCATCATCAGTGTCATCTCAGCATCATCACTGCATCATGACTGCATCATAGCAGCATAATCACAGCATCATCACAGAATCATCACAGCATCATCATAAGGTCATCACAGCATCATCACTACGTCATCAAATTGTAATCACAGCATCATCACAGTGTCCTCACTGAATCATCACTGCACCATCACTGCAACATCACAGCATCATCTCAGCATCATCATGGCATCATTACTGCATCATCACTGCTTACTCACTGCATCATCACAGCATCATCTCAGCATCATCACAGAATCATTTCTGCATAATCATTGCATTTTCACAGCGTCATCACAGTATCATCACTGCATCATCACAGTGTCATCACAGCATCATCAAAGCATCACGACAGCGTCATCTCACCATCACGACAGCGTCATCAAAGCATCATCACTGCATCATAACAACATCATCTCAGCATCATCACAGAATCATTTCTGCATAATCACTGCATCATCATAGTGTCATCACAGTATATTCACTGCATCATCACATCATCACAGTGTCATCACAGAATCATCACTGAATCATCCAAGCATCATCCAAGCATCATCACAGCACCACCAATGCATCATCACAGTATCATCACTGCATAATCACTGCATCATCACCGCATCATCACATCATCAACACTGCATCATTGCTGCATCATCACATCATTGTCACAGTATCATCAAAATATCATCACAGCATCATCACACCATCATAACAACATCATCACAGCGTCATCACAGTATCGTAAATGCATCATCACAGAATCATCACTGAATCATCATAGCATCTTCATATCATCATCACAATATCATCACAGCATCATCACTGCATCATCACAGCATCATCACTGCATAATCACTGCATCATCACCACATCATCACAGCATCATCACTGCATAATCACTGCATCATCACAGCATCATCACATCGTCATCAAAACATCATTACAAGTATCAACACAACATAATCACAGTGTCATCACAGCATCATCATTGCATCCTTACTGCATGATCACAGCATCTCCGCATCGTAATCACATCATCATCACTGACTCCTCACTGAATCATCACTGTACCATCACTGCATCATCAGAGCATAATCTGAGCATAATCTCAGCATAATCACAGCATCATCACAGAATCATCACAGCATCATTACTGCATCATCACAGCATCTTTGCATCGTCATCAGAGCATCACCACTGCATCATCACTACATCATCACATCATCATCACAGCATTTTAGCTACATAATCACAGAATCATCATAGCGTAACGACAGCATCATCACAACATCATTACAGCATCATCACAGCGTCATCGTAACATCATGACTGTATCATCACAGCATCATCACAGCATCACCGCAGCGTCATCACTGCATCATCACAGCATCATCACAGCATCATCACGGCATCGTTACAGCATCGTCATATCATCATAACTGCATCATCACAACAACATAACAAAATCATCAAAGCATCATCACAGCATCATCACCGCGTCATCACAGCGTCATAACTGCATCGTCACTGCATCTAAACTGCATCATCACAAAATCATCACAGCTTCATCACTGCAGCATCACAGCATCATCAAAGCATCATCGCAGCATCATCACATCATCATCACTGCATCATCACAGAATCATTACTGTTTACTCACTGCGGCATCACAGCTTTATCACGGTGTCATAACTGCATCATCACTGCACCATTACTGCATCATCACAGTGTCATCTCAGCATCATCACAGCATCATTACTGCCTAATCATTGCATTATCACAACGTCATCACAGTATCATCAGTGCATCATCACAGCATCATTACTGCATCATCACATCATCATCACAGAATCACGATAGTGTCATCACAGCGTCATCACTGCATCATCACAGCGTCATCTCAGCATCATCAGAGACTCATCACAGCGTCATCACTGCATCATCACTGCATCACCACAGTATCATCACAGCATCATCACAAAATTATAAGAGCGTCATCACAGCGTTATTACTGCATCATCACAGCATCAATAGAGCATCATCACAGCGTCATCACAGCGTTATCACAGCGTCATCACAGCATCATCACAGCATCACGACATCATCATCACAGCTTCACGACAGTGTCATGAGAGCGTCTTCACAGCATCATCACTACATCATGACAGCATCATCACTGCGTCATCAGAGCATCATCACAAAATCATCACAGCGTCATTACTGCATCATCACAGCATCATCACTGCGTCATCAGAGCATCATCACAAAATCATCACAGCGTCATTACTGCATCATCACTGCATCATCACAGCGTCATCACCGCATCATCACTGCATTGTCACAACATCATGGCGTCATAATAACTGCATCATAACAGCATGATCAAAGCATCATCACAGCGTCATCACAGCGTCATAACTGCATAAACACTGCATCATCAAAGAACCATCACAGCATCATCACAGCGTCATAACAGCATCATCAGAGCATCATCACATCGTCATCACATCGTCATCAAAGAATCTTCACAGCATCATCGCTATGTCATCATAGCATCATCATAATATTATCACAGCTTCATCACAGCGTCATAACAACATCATCACTGCATCATCACAGCATCATCATTATTGCATCATGACTGCATCATTACAGCATCATCAGAGCAGAATCAGTGCGTTGTCACAGCATCATTACTGCATCACCACATCATCACTGTGTTATCGCAGCGTCATCACAGCATCATCACAACATCATCACAGAATCATCACAGCATCATTGCAGCATCATCACATCATCATCACAGCGTCATCACAACATCATCGTAGCATCATCATGCATCATCACAGCATCATTACTGCATCATCACAGCATCATCACTGCATCATCACTGAATAATCACAGCATCATCACTGCATCATCACGGCATCGTTACAGCATCGTCATATCATCATAACTGCATCATCACAACAACATAACAAAATCATCAAAGCATCATCACAGCATCATCACCGCATCATAACTGCATCGTCACTGCATCTAAACTGCATCATCAAAAAATCATCACTGCATCACATCATAATCACAACATCATCAAAGCGTCATCACAGCATCATCACTGCGTTATCACAGCATCATCACAGTATCATTACTGCTTATTCACTGCATCATCACAACATCATCACAGCGTCATTACAGTGTCATAAATGCATCATCACAGTGTCATCAAAGCGTCCTAACTGCATAATCACTGCATCATCGCAGCTTCATCACAGCATCTTGACAGCGTCATAACAGCATCAAAAATGCATAATCACTTCATCCTCACATCATCATCATAGCATCATAGCTGCATAATCATAGAGTCATCACAGCATCATCACTACATCATCAAATTGTCATCACTGTATCATCACAGCATCATCATAGCATCATCACTGCATAATCACAGTGTCATAACAGCATCATTACAACACCATGACTACGTCATCACAGCATCACGACAGCGTCATTACAGTGTCATCACAGCATCATCACTGCATTATCACAACATCATCACAACATCATCACTGCGTCATCAGAGCGTCATCACTACATAATCACTTCTTACTCAGTGAATCATCACTGCATCATCACATCATCACAGCATCATCTCAGCATAATCACAGTATCATCACAGGGTCATCACTACATCATCAATGCATCATCACTGCATCATCACAGCATCATCACTGCATCATCACAGCATCATCAGAGCATCATCACAGCATCATCACAACATCATCACAGAGTCATCACAGCATCATCACTGCATCATCACAGCATCCTCACAGCATCAATACAGCGTCATCACAACGTCAACAATGCATCATTACAGCATCATCTCAGTATAGTCACAGCATAATCACTGCATAATCACTGCATCATCATATCGTCATCACTGCATCATCACTGCATCATCACAGCACCATCACAGCATCATTACTGCAGAATCACTGCATCATCACAGCATCATAGCTGCATAATCACAGCATCATCACATCATCATCGCATAGTCATCACAGCGTCATCACTGCATCATCACAGCATCATCACAGCATCATTACTGCAGAATCACTGCATCATCACAGCATCCTCACAGCAACATCGCAGCATCATCACAGCATCATCGCATCATCATCACAGTGTCATGACAGAATCATCACTGCATAATCACCGCATAATCACAGCATCATCACAGCATAATCACAGTATCATCACAGCGTCATCACTACATCATCACTGCATCATCACAGAATCATCACTGCGTCATCACAGCATCATCAGAGCATCATCACAGCATCATCACAGCATAATCACAGTATCATCACAGCATCATCACTACATCATCACTGCATCATCACAGAATCATCACTGCGTCATCACAGCATCATCAGAGCATCATCACAGCATCATCACATCATCATCTCAGCATCATTACTGCTTACTCACTGCATCATCATAGCATCATCACATCATCATCACAACATCATCAGTTTCATGTCAGCATCATCACTGCATAATCACTGCATCATCGCAGCATCCTCACAGCATCAACACAGCGTCATCACAGCGTCATCAATGCATCATTACAGCATCATCTCAGTATAGTCACAGAATTATTACAGCATAATCACTGCATCATCATATCATCACTGCATCATCACTGCATCATCACTGCATCATCACAGCACCATCACAGCATCATTACTTCAGAATCACTGCATCATCACAGCATCCTCACAGCAACATCGCAGCATCATCACAGCATCATCACACTGTCATGACAGCATCATCACTGCATAATCACTGCATAATCTCCGCATAATCACAGCATCATCACATCATCATCACAATATCATCACAGCGTCATCACTACACATCACTGCATCATCACTACATCATCACAGCATCATCACTTCGTCATCATCAGAGCATCATCACAGCATCATCACTGCATCCTCACTGCATCATGAGTGCATCATCATCACAGCATCATAACTGCATCATCAAAGCATCATCTCGGCATAATCACAATGTCATAAATACATCATCACTCCATCATCACAGCATTATCACATCATCATCACAACGTTTTCAGTGTCATCACAGCATCATAACAACGTCATCAAACTGTCATCACAGCATCATCACCAAATCATCACAGAATCATCGCAGCATCATTACTGCATCATCACAGCATCTTTGCATCGTCATCAGAGCATCACCACTGCATCATCACATCATCATCTCAGCATCATCACAGCATCATTACTGCTTACTCACTGCATCATCACAGCGTCATGACAGTGTCATCACTGCATCATAACATCATAGCTTCATCATCAGAACATTATCACAGCATCATCACTGCATCATCACATCATCATTATAGCATCTTCACTGTCATCAATACATCATCACAGCATCATCACATCATTATCACAGCATCATCAGTGTCATCTCAGCATCATCACTGCATCATGACTGCATCATAGCAGCATAATCACAGCATCATCACAGAATCATCACAGCATCATCATAAGGTCATCACAGCATCATCACTACGTCATCAGATTGTAATCACAGCATCATCACAGTGTCCTCACTGAATCATCACTGCACCATCACTGCACCATCTCAGCATCATCTCAGCATCATCATGGCATCATTACTGCATCATCACTGCTTACTCACTGCATCATCACAGCATCATCTCAGCATCATCACAGAATCATTTCTGCATAATCATTGCATTTTCACAGCGTCATCACAGTATCATCACTGCATCATCACAGTGTCATCACAGCATCATCAAAGCATCACGACAGCGTCATCTCACCATCACGACAGCGTCATCAAAGCATCATCACTGCATCATAACAACATCATCTCAGCATCATCACAGAATCATTTCTGCATAATCACTGCATCATCATAGTGTCATCACAGTATATTCACTGCATCATCACATCATCACAGTGTCATCACAGAATCATCACTGAATCATCCAAGCATCATCCAAGCATCATCACAGCACCACCAATGCATCATCACAGTATCATCACTGCATAATCACTGCATCATCACCGCATCATCACATCATCAACACTGCATCATTGCTGCATCATCACATCATTGTCACAGTATCATCAAAATATCATCACAGCATCATCACACCATCATAACAACATCATCACAGCGTCATCACAGTATCGTAAATGCATCATCACAGAATCATCACTGAATCATCATAGCATCTTCATATCATCATCACAATATCATCACAGCATCATCACTGCATCATCACAGCATCATCACTGCATAATCACTGCATCATCACCACATCATCACAGCATCATCACTGCATAATCACTGCATCATCACAGCATCATCACATCGTCATCAAAACATCATTACAAGTATCAACACAACATAATCACAGTGTCATCACAACATCATCATTGCATCCTTACTGCATGATCACAGCATCTCCGCATCGTAATCACATCATCATCACTGACTCCTCACTGAATCATCACTGTACCATCACTGCATCATCAGAGCATAATCTGAGCATAATCTCAGCATAATCACAGCATCATCACAGAATCATCACAGCATCATTACTGCATCATCACAGCATCTTTGCATCGTCATCAGAGCATCACCACTGCATCATCACTACATCATCACATCATCATCACAGCATTTTAGCTACATAATCACAGAATCATCATAGCGTAACGACAGCATCATCACAACATCATTACAGCATCATCACAGCGTCATCGTAACATCATGACTGTATCATCACAGCATCATCACAGCATCACCGCAGCGTCATCACTGCATCATCACAGCATCATCACAGCATCATCACGGCATCGTTACAGCATCGTCATATCATCATAACTGCATCATCACAACAACATAACAAAATCATCAAAGCATCGTCACAGCATCATCACCGCGTCATCACAGCGTCATAACTGCATCGTCACTGCATCTAAACTGCATCATCACAAAATCATCACAGCTTCATCACTGCAGCATCACAGCATCATCAAAGCATCATCGCAGCATCATCACATCATCATCACTGCATCATCACAGAATCATTACTGTTTACTCACTGCGGCATCACAGCTTTATCACGGTGTCATAACTGCATCATCACTGCACCATTACTGCATCATCACAGTGTCATCTCAGCATCATCACAGCATCATTACTGCCTAATCATTGCATTATCACAACGTCATCACAGTATCATCAGTGCATCATCACAGCATCATTACTGCATCATCACATCATCATCACAGAATCACGATAGTGTCATCACAGCGTCATCACTGCATCATCACAGCGTCATCTCAGCATCATCAGAGACTCATCACAGCGTCATCACTGCATCATCACTGCATCACCACAGTATCATCACAGCATCATCACAAAATTATAAGAGCGTCATCACAGCGTTATTACTGCATCATCACAGCATCAATAGAGCATCATCACAGCGTCATCACAGCGTTATCACAGCGTCATCACAGCATCATCACAGCATCACGACATCATCATCACAGCTTCACGACAGTGTCATGAGAGCGTCTTCACAGCATCATCACTACACCATCACAGCATCATCACTGCGTCATCAGAGCATCATCACAAAATCATCACAGCGTCATTACTGCATCATCACTGCATCATCACAGCGTCATCACCGCATCATCACTGCATTGTCACAACATCATGGCGTCATAATAACTGCATCATAACAGCATGATCAAAGCATCATCACAGCGTCATCACAGCGTCATAACTGCATAAACACTGCATCATCAAAGAACCATCACAGCATCATCACAGCGTCATAACAGCATCATCAGAGCATCATCACATCGTCATCACATCGTCATCAAAGAATCTTCACAGCATCATCGCTATGTCATCATAGCATCATCATAATATTATCACAGCTTCATCACAGCATCATAACAACATCATCACTGCATCATCACAGCATCATCATTATTGCATCATGACTGCATCATTACAGCATCATCAGAGCAGAATCAGTGCGTCGTCACAGCATCATTACTGCATCACCACATCACCACTGTGTTATCGCAGCGTCATCACAGCATCATCACAACATCATCACAGAATCATCACAGCATCATTGCAGCATCATCACATCATCATCACAGCGTCATCACAACATCATCGTAGCATCATCATGCATCATCACAGCATCATTACGGCATCATCTCAGCATCATCACAGCATCATCACTGCATCATCACTGAATAATCACAGCATCATCACTGCATCATCACGGCATCGTTACAGCATCGTCATATCATCATAACTGCATCATCACAACAACATAACAAAATCATCAAAGCATCATCACCGCGTCATCACAGCGTCATAACTGCATCGTCACTGCATCTAAACTGCATCATCACAAAATCATCACTGCATCACATCATAATCACAACATCATCAAAGCGTCATCACAGCATCATCACTGCGTTATCACAGCATCATCTCAGCATCATCACAGTATCATTACTGCTTATTCACTGCATCA
Organism: Clangula hyemalis; assembly: GCA_963989345.1. The sequence continues at coordinate 523,053 of OZ022440.1, forward strand.
TCACAACATCATCACAGCGTCATTACAGTGTCATAAATGCATCATCACAGTGTCATCAAAGCGTCCTAACTGCATAATCACTGCATCATCGCAGCTTCATCACAGCATCATGACAGCGTCATAACAGCATCAAAAATGCGTAATCACTTCATCCTCACATCATCATCATAGCATCATAGCAGCATAATCATAGAGTCATCACAGCATCATCACTACATCATCAAATTGTCATCACTGTATCATCACAGCATCATCATAGCATCATCACTGCATAATCACAGTGTCATAACAGCATCATTACAACACCATGACTACGTCATCACAGCATCACGACAGCGTCATTACAGTGTCATCACAGCATCATCACTGCATTATCACAACATCATCACAACATCATCACTGCGTCATCAGAGTGTCATCACTACATAATCACTTCTTACTCAGTGAATCATCACTGCATCATCACATCATCACAGCATCATCTCAGCATAATCACAGTATCATCACAGCGTCATCACTACATCATCAATGCATCATCACTGCATCATCACAGCATCATCACTGCATCATCACAGCATCATCAGAGCATCATCACAGCATCATCACAACATCATCACAGAGTCATCACAGCATCATCACTGCATAATCACTGCATCATCACAGCATCCTCACAGCATCAATACAGCGTCATCACAACGTCAACAATGCATCATTACAGCATCATCTCAGTATAGTCACAGCATAATCACTGCATAATCACTGCATCATCATATCGTCATCACTGCATCATCACTGCATCATCACAGCACCATCACAGCATCATAGCTGCATAATCACAGCATCATCACATCATCATCGCATAGTCATCACAGCGTCATCACTGCATCATCACAGCATCATCACAGCATCATTACTGCAGAATCACTGCATCATCACAGCATCCTCACAGCAACATCGCAGCATCATCACAGCATCATCGCATCATCATCACAGTGTCATGACAGCATCATCACTGCATAATCACCGCATAATCACAGCATCATCACAGCATAATCACAGTATCATCACAGCGTCATCACTACATCATCACTGCATCATCACAGAATCATCACTGCGTCATCACAGCATCATCAGAGCATCATCACAGCATCATCACATCATCATCTCAGCATCATTACTGCTTACTCACTGCATCATCATAGCATCATCACATCATCATCACAACATCATCAGTTTCATGTCAGCATCATCACTGCATAATCACTGCATCATCACAGCATCCTCACAGCATCAACACAGCGTCATCACAGCGTCATCAATGCATCATTACAGCATCATCTCAGTATAGTCACAGAATTATTACAGCATAATCACTGCATCATCATATCATCACTGCATCATCACTGCATCATCACAGCACCATCACAGCATCATTACTTCAGAATCACTGCATCATCACAGCATCCTCACAGCAACATCGCAGCATAATCACAGCATCATCACACTGTCATGACAGCATCATCACTGCATAATCACTGCATAATCTCCGCATAATCACAGCATCATCACATCATCATCACAATATCATCACAGCGTCATCACTACACATCACTGCATCATCACTACATCATCACTGCATCATCACTACATCATCACAGCATCATCACTTCGTCATCATCAGAGCATCATCACAGCATCATCACTGCATCCTCACTGCATCATGAGTGCATCATCATCACAGCATCATAACTGCATCATCAAAGCATCATCTCGGCATAATCACAATGTCATAAATACATCATCACTCCATCATCACAGCATTATCACATCATCATCACAACGTTTTCAGTGTCATCACAGCATCATAACAACGTCATCAAACTGTCATCACAGCATCATCACCAAATCATCACAGAATCATCACAGCATCATGACTGCATCATCACAGCATCTTTGCATCGTCATCAGAGCATCACCACTGCATCATCACATCATCATCTCAGCATCATCACAGCATCATTACTGCTTACTCACTGCATCATCACAGCGTCATGACAGTGTCATCACTGCATCATAACATCATAGCTTCATCATCAGAACATTATCACAGCATCATCACTGCATCATCACATCATCATTATAGCATCTTCACTGTCATCAATACATCATCACAGCATCATCACATCATTATCACAGCATCATCAGTGTCATCTCAGCATCATCACTGCATCATGACTGCATCATAGCAGCATAATCACAGCATCATCACAGAATCATCACAGCATCATCATAAGGTCATCACAGCATCATCACTACGTCATCAGATTGTAATCACAGCATCATCACAGTGTCCTCACTGAATCATCACTGCACCATCACTGCAACATCACAGCATCATCTCAGCATCATCATGGCATCATTACTGCATCATCACTGCTTACTCACTGCATCATCACAGCATCATCTCAGCATCATCACAGAATCATTTCTGCATAATCATTGCATTTTCACAGCGTCATCACAGTATCATCGCATCATCATCACAGTGTCATCACAGCATCATCAAAGCATCACGACAGCGTCATCTCACCATCACGACAGCGTCATCAAAGCATCATCACTGCATCATAACAACATCATCTCAGCATCATCACAAAATCATTTCTGCATAATCACTGCATCATCATAGTGTCATCACAGTATATTCACTGCATCATCACATCATCACAGTGTCATCACAGAATCATCACTGAATCATCCAAGCATCATCCAAGCATCATCACAGCACCACCAATGCATCATCACAGTATCATCACTGCATCATCACTGCATCATCACCGCATCATCACATCATCAACACTGCATCATTGCTGCATCATCACATCATTGTCACAGTATCATCAAAATATCATCACAGCATCATCACACCATCATAACAACATCATCACAGCGTCATCACAGTATCGTAAATGCATCATCACAGAATCATCACTGAATCATCATAGCATCTTCATATCATCATCACAATATCATCACAGCATCATCACTGCATCATCACAGCATCAACACTGCATAATCACTGCATCATCACAGCATCATCACATCGTCATCAAAACATCATTACAAGTATCAACACAACATAATCACAGTGTCATCACAGCATCATCATTGCATCCTTACTGCATGATCACAGCATCTCCGCATCGTAATCACATCATCATCACTGACTCCTCACTGAATCATCACTGTACCATCACTGCATCATCAGAGCATAATCTGAGCATAATCTCAGCATAATCACAGCATCATCACAGAATCATCACAGCATCATTACTGCATCATCACAGCATCTTTGCATCGTCATCAGAGCATCACCACTGCATCATCACTACATCATCACATCATCATCACAGCATTTTAGCTACATAATCACAGAATCATCATAGCGTAACGACAGCATCATCACAACATCATTACAGCATCATCACAGCGTCATCGTAACATCATGACTGTATCATCACAGCATCATCACAGCATCACCGCAGCGTCATCACTGCATCATCACAGCATCATCACAGCATCATCACGGCATCGTTACAGCATCGTCATATCATCATAACTGCATCATCACAACAACATAACAAAACCATCAAAGCATCGTCACAGCATCATCACCGTGTCATCACAGCGTCATAACTGCATCGTCACTGCATCTAAACTGCATCATCACAAAATCATCACAGCTTCATCACTGCAGCATCACAGCATCATCAAAGCATCATCGCAGCATCATCACATCATCATCACTGCATCATCACAGAATCATTACTGTTTACTCACTGCGGCATCACAGCATTATCACGGTGTCATAACTGCATCATCACTGCACCATTACTGCATCATCACAGTGTCATCTCAGCATCATCACAGCATCATTACTGCCTAATCATTGCATTATCACAACGTCATCACAGTATCATCAGTGCATCATCACAGCATCATTACTGCATCATCACATCATCATCACAGAATCACGATAGTGTCATCACAGCGTCATCACTGCATCATCACAGCGTCATCTCAGCATCATCAGAGACTCATCACAGCGTCATCACTGCATCATCACTGCATCACCACAGTATCATCACAGCATCATCACAAAATTATAAGAGCGTCATCACAGCGTTATTACTGCATCATCACAGCATCAATAGAGCATCATCACAGCGTCATCACAGCGTTATCACAGCGTCATCACAGCATCATCACAGCATCACGACATCATCATCACAGCTTCACGACAGTGTCATGAGAGCGTCTTCACAGCATCATCACTACATCATCACAGCATCATCACTGCGTCATCAGAGCATCATCACAAAATCATCACAGCGTCATTACTGCATCATCACTGCATCATCACAGCGTCATCACCGCATCATCACTGCATTGTCACAACATCATGGCGTCATAATAACTGCATCATAACAGCATGATCAAAGCATCATCACAGCGTCATCACAGCGTCATAACTGCATAAACACTGCATCATCAAAGAACCATCACAGCATCATCACAGCGTCATAACAGCATCATCAGAGCATCATCACATCGTCATCACATCGTCATCAAAGAATCTTCACAGCATCATCGCTATGTCATCATAGCATCATCATAATATTATCACAGCTTCATCACAGCGTCATAACAACATCATTACTGCATCATCACAGCATCATCATTATTGCATCATGACTGCATCATTACAGCATCATCAGAGCAGAATCAGTGCGTCGTCACAGCATCATTACTGCATCACCACATCATCACTGTGTTATCGCAGCGTCATCACAGCATCATCACAACATCATCACAGAATCATCACAGCATCATTGCAGCATCATCACATCATCATCACAGCGTCATCACAACATCATCGTAGCATCATCATGCATCATCACAGCATCATTACTGCATCATCACAGCATCATCACAGCACCATCACTGCATCATCACTGAATAATCACAGCATCATCACAGCATCGTTACAGCATCGTCATATCATCATAACTGCATCATCACAACAACATAACAAAATCATCAAAGCATCATCACAGCATCATCACCGCGTCATCACAGCGTCATAACTGCATCGTCACTGCATCTAAACTGCATCATCACAAAATCATCACTGCATCACATCATAATCACAACATCATCAAAGCGTCATCACAGCATCATCACTGCGTTATCACAGCATCATCTCAGCATCATCACAGTATCATTACTGCTTATTCACTGCATCATCACAACATCATCACAGCGTCATTACAGTGTCATAAATGCATCATCACAGTGTCATCAAAGCGTCCTAACTGCATAATCACTGCATCATCGCAGCTTCATCACAGCATCATGACAGTGTCATCACAGCATCAAAAATGCGTAATCACTTCATCCTCACATCATCATCATAGCATCATAGCTGCATAATCATAGAGTCATCACAGCATCATCACTACATCATCAAATTGTCATCACTGTATCATCACAGCATCATCATAGCATCATCACTGCATAATCACAGTGTCATAACAGCATCATTACAACACCATGACTACGTCATCACAGCATCACGACAGCGTCATTACAGTGTCATCACAGCATCATCACTGCATTATCACAACATCATCACAACATCATCACTGCGTCATCAGAGCGTCATCACTACATAATCACTTCTTACTCAGTGAATCATCACTGCATCATCACATCATCACAGCATCATCTCAGCATAATCACAGTATCATCACAGCGTCATCACTACATCATCAATGCATCATCACTGCATCATCACAGCATCATCACTGCATCATCACAGCATCATCAGAGCATCATCACAGCATCATCACAACATCATCACAGAGTCATCACAGCATCATCACTGCATAATCACTGCATCATCACAGCATCCTCGCAGCATCAATACAGCGTCATCACAACGTCAACAATGAATCATTACAGCATCATCTCAGTATAGTCACAGCATAATCACTGCATAATCACTGCATCATCATATCGTCATCACTGCATCATCACTGCATCATCACAGCACCATCACAACATCATAGCTGCATAATCACAGCATCATCACATCATCATCGCATAGTCATCACAGCGTCATCACTGCATCATCACAGCATCATCACAGCATCATTACTGCAGAATCACTGCATCATCACAGCATCCTCACAGCAACATCGCAGCATCATCACAGCATCATCGCATCATCATCACAGTGTCATGACAGCATCATCACTGCATAATCACCGCATAATCACAGCATCATCACAGCATAATCACAGTATCATCACAGCGTCATCACTACATCATCACTGCATCATCACAGAATCATCACTGCGTCATCACAGCATCATCAGAGCATCATCACAGCATCATCACAGCATAATCACAGTATCATCACAGCATCATCACTACATCATCACTGCATCATCACAGAATCATCACTGCGTCATCACAGCATCATCAGAGCATCATCACAGCATCATCACATCATCATCTCAGCATCATTACTGCTTACTCACTGCATCATCATAGCATCATCACATCATCATCACATCATCAGTTTCATGTCAGCATCATCACTGCATAATCACTGCATCATCACAGCATCCTCACAGCATCAACACAGCGTCATCACAGCGTCATCAATGCATCATTACAGCATCATCTCAGTATAGTCACAGAATTATTACAGCATAATCACTGCATCATCATATCATCACTGCATCATCACTGCATCATCACTGCATCATCACAGCACCATCACAGCATCATTACTTCAGAATCACTGCATCATCACAGCATCCTCACAGCAACATCGCAGCATCATCACAGCATCATCACACTGTCATGACAGCATCATCACTGCATAATCACTGCATAATCTCCGCATAATCACAGCATCATCACATCATCATCACAATATCATCACAGCGTCATCACTACACATCACTGCATCATCACTACATCATCACAGCATCATCACTTCGTCATCATCAGAGCATCATCACAGCATCATCACTGCATCCTCACTGCATCATGAGTGCATCATCATCACAGCATCATAACTGCATCATCAAAGCATCATCTCGGCATAATCACAATGTCATAAATACATCATCACTCCATCATCACAGCATTATCACATCATCATCACAACGTTTTCAGTGTCATCACAGCATCATAACAACGTCATCAAACTGTCATCACAGCATCATCACCAAATCATCACAGAATCATCACAGCATCATTACTGCATCATCACAGCATCTTTGCATCGTCATCAGAGCATCACCACTGCATCATCACATCATCATCTCAGCATCATCACAGCATCATTACTGCTTACTCACTGCATCATCACAGCGTCATGACACTGTCATCACTGCATCATAACATCATAGCTTCATCATCAGAACATTATCACAGCATCATCACTGCATCATCACATCATCATTATAGCATCTTCACTGTCATCAATACATCATCACAGCATCATCACATCATTATCACAGCATCATCAGTGTCATCTCAGCATCATCACTGCATCATGACTGCATCATAGCAGCATAATCACAGCATCATCACAGAGTCATCACAGTATCATCACTGCATAATCACTGCATCATCACAGCATCCTCACAGCATCAATACAGCGTCATCACAACGTCAACAATGAATCATTACAGCATCATCTCAGTATAGTCACAGCATAATCACTGCATAATCACTGCATCATCATATCGTCATCACTGCATCATCACAGCATCATCACAGCACCATCACAGCATCATAGCTGCATAATCACAGCATCATCACATCATCATCGCATAGTCATCACAGCGTCATAACTGCATCATCACAGCATCATCACAGCATCATTACTGCAGAATCACTGCATCATCACAGCATCCTCACAGCAACATCGCAGCATCATCACAGCATCATCGCATCATCATCACAGTGTCATGACAGCATCATCACTGCATAATCACCGCATAATCACAGCATAATCACAGTATAATCACAGCGTCATCACTACATCATCACTGCATCATCACAGAATCATCACTGCGTCATCACAGCATCATCAGAGCATCATCACAGCATCATCACATCATCATCTCAGCATCATTACTGCTTACTCACTGCATCATCATAGCATCATCACATCATCATCACATCATCAGTTTCATGTCAGCATCATCACTGCATCATCACTGCATCATCACAGCATCTTTGCATCGTCATCAGAGCATCACCACTGCATCATCACATCATCATCTCAGCATCATCACAGCATCATTACTGCTTACTCACTGCATCATCACAGCGTCATGACAGTGTCATCACTGCATCATAACATCATAGCTTCATCATCAGAACATTATCACAGCATCATCACTGCATCATCACATCATCATTATAGCATCTTCACTGTCATCAGTACATCATCACAGCATCATCACATCATTATCACAGCATCATCAGTGTCATCTCAGCATCGTCACTACATCATGACTGCATCATAGCAGCATAATCACAGCATCATCACAGAATCATCACAGCATCATCATAAGGTCATCACAGCATCATCACTACGTCATCAAATTGTAATCACAGCATCATCACAGTGTCCTCACTGAATCATCACTGCACCATCACTGCAACATCACAGCATCATCTCAGCATCATCATGGCATCATTACTGCATCATCACTGCTTACTCACTGCATCATCACAGCATCATCTCAGCATCATCACAGAATCATTTCTGCATAATCACGGCTGACACAAGCAAGTCCAGGAGGTTCATGAAGCACCTAGATGATAACTTCTTGGTGCAGGTGCTAACGGAACCAACTAGGAAAGGTGCCCTCCTAGACCTGTTGCTAGTAAACAGAGAGGGTCTGGTGGGAGATGTGGTGATTGGTGGCCGCCTTGGTCATAGCGACCATGAAGTGGTTGAGTTCAAAATTTACGGTGACAGCAGGAAAAGTGCCACTAAAACCTCATCCCTAGATATGGGGAAAGCGGACTTCAGGCTGCTCAGGGAACTAGTCAGCAAGGTCCCCTGGGAAACTGCTCTTGAAGGCCTCGATGTCCACCAGTGCTGGTCATTCTTTAAGCGTTGCCTCCTAGAAGCACAAGATCAGGCAATTCCTAAATATCGCAAGTCAGGCAGGCGGGGCAGGAGGCCAGCGTGGCTGACCAGGAACATTCTAATGGAGATTAGGCGGAAACAGAGAGTGTTTCGCTACTGGAAGGAGGGCCAGGTGTCATGGAAAGAATACAGGGATGCTGTTCGTGTTTGTAGGGAGAAAATTCGTGTGGCCAAAGCACACCTAGAGTTGAAGCTGGCTGTGTCTGTGAGAGAAAATAAAAAGGGTTTTTTTAGATATGTGAATGGAAAAAGGAGAACTAAAGAATACATAGGGCCGCTCCTTGATAGGGAAGGTCTCCTCACAGACAATGACATAGGCAAAGCAGAGACGCTTAACGCCTTCTTTGCCTCTGTCTTCAATGCCGATGATGGGCTTTGGGACCCAGGGTGCCCTGAGCTGGAGGACCGGGACAGTGGGGATGACAAACTCCCAACCGACCCTGAACGTGTGCGGGATTTGCTACTCCACCTCGATCCCTACAAGTCCATGGGTCCGGATGGGATTCATCCCCGGGTGCTGAAAGAGCTGGCGGACGTCATCGCGGAACCTCTCTCAATTATTTTTCAACGATCCTGGGAATTTGGAGAGGTCCCGGTAGACTGGAAGCTGGCAAATGTTGTGCCGATTTTCAAGAAGGGTCAGAAAGAAGACCCTAGCAATTACAGGCCTGTCAGTCTCACGTCAGTGCCGGGTAAAATCATGGAGAAGATGGTTCTTGAACTTATTGAGGCGCACCTGGGGGACAAAGCAGTCATTGGTCCCAGCCAGCATGGGTTTGTGAAGGGTAGGTCCTGCCTAACTAACCTGATTTCCTTTTATGATAAGATCACCCGTATGGTGGACCAAGGGAAACCAGCTGATGTGATTTTTTTGGACTTCAGCAAGGCTTTTGACACGGTTTCCCATAGGATCCTACTGGACAAAATGTCCACCATACAGCTAAATAAAAACATCATACGATGGGTGAGCAATTGGCTAACGGGCAGGGCCCAAAGGGTTATGGTAAATGGGGCTGCGTCAGGCTGGCGGGCGGTCACCAGTGGGGTCCCTCAAGGCTCCATTTTAGGGCCGGTACTTTTCAATATTTTTATAAACGATCTGGATGTAGGAATAGAGGGTATTTTGAGCAAGTTTGCTGATGACACCAAACTTGGAGGAGTTGTGGACTCGAATGAGGGTGGAAAGGCCTTGCAGAGGGACCTGGATAGGTTGGAGAGCTGGGCGATCACCAACCGCATGAAGTTCAATAAGAGCAAGTGCCGGGTCCTGCACCTGGGACGGGGAAACCCTGGCTGCACGTACAGACTGGGCGATGAGACGCTGGAGAGCAGCCTAGAAGAGAGGGATCTGGGGGTCGTGGTAGACAGCAAGTTGAATATGAGCCAGCAGTGTGCCCTGGCAGCCAGGAGGGCCAACCGGGTCCTGGGGTGCATCAAGCACGGCATCGCTAGTAGGTCACGGGAGGTGATTGTCCCGCTCTACTCTGCACTGGTGCGGCCTCACCTCGAGTACTGTGTGCAGTTCTGGGCACCACAGTATAAAAAGGACATGAAACTGTTGGAGAGTGTCCAGAGGAGGGCTACGAAGATGGTGAAAGGCCTAGAGGGGAAGACGTACGAGGAACGGCTGAGGTCACTGGGCCTGTTCAGCCTGGAGAAGAGGAGGCTGAGGGGAGACCTCATCACAGTCTACAACTTCCTCGTAAGGGGGTGTCGAGAGGCAGGAGACCTTTTCTCCATTAACACCAGTGACAGGACCCGCGGGAACGGGGTTAAGCTGAGGCAGGGGAAATTTAGGCTAGACATCAGGAGGGGGTTCTTCACAGAGAGGGTGGTTGCACACTGGAACAGGCTCCCCAGGGAAGTGGTCACTGCACCGAGCCTGTCGGAATTTAAGAAGAGATTGGACTGTGCACTTAGTCACATGGTCTGAACTCTTGGGTAGACCTGTGCGGTGTCAAGAGTTGGACTAGATGATCCTTAAGGGTCCCTTCCAACTCAGGATATTCTATGATTCTATGATTCTATGATTGCATTTTCACAGCGTCATCACAGTATCATCACTGCATCATCACAGTGTCATCACAGCATCATCAAAGCATCACGACAGCATCATCTCACCATCACGACAGCGTCATCAAAGCATCATCACTGCATCATAACAACATCATCTCAGCATCATCACAGAATCATTTCTGCATAATCACTGCATCATCATAGTGTCATCACAGTATATTCACTGCATCATCACATCATCACAGTGTCATCACAGAATCATCACTGAATCATCCAAGCATCATCCAAGCATCATCACAGCACCACCAATGCATCATCACAGTATCATCACTGCATAATCACTGCATCATCACCGCATCATCACTGCATCAACACTGCATCATTGCTGCATCATCACATCATTGTCACAGTATCATCAAAATATCATCACAGCATCATCACACCATCATAACAACATCATCACAGCGTCATCACAGTATCGTAAATGCATCATCACAGAATCATCACTGAATCATCATAGCATCTTCATATCATCATCACAATATCATCACAGCATCATCACTGCATCATCACAGCATCATCACTGCATAATCACTGCATCATCACCACATCATCACAGCATCATCACTGCATAATCACTGCATCATCACAGCATCATCACATCGTCATCAAAACATCATTACAAGTATCAACACAACATAATCACAGTGTCATCACAGCATCATCATTGCATCCTTACTGCATGATCACAGCATCTCCGCATCGTAATCACATCATCATCACTGACTCCTCACTGAATCATCACTGTACCATCACTGCATCATCAGAGCATAATCTGAGCATAATCTCAGCATAATCACAGCATCATCACAGAATCATCACAGCATCATTACTGCATCATCACAGCATCTTTGCATCGTCATCAGAGCATCACCACTGCATCATCACTACATCATCACATCATCATCACAGCATTTTAGCTACATAATCACAGAATCATCATAGCGTAACGACAGCATCATCACAACATCATTACAGCATCATCACAGCGTCATCGTAACATCATGACTGTATCATCACAGCATCATCACAGCATCACCGCAGCGTCATCACTGCATCATCACAGCATCATCACGGCATCGTTACAGCATCGTCATATCATCATAACTGCATCATCACAACAACATAACAAAACCATCAAAGCATCGTCACAGCATCATCACCGCGTCATCACAGCGTCATAACTGCATCGTCACTGCATCTAAACTGCATCATCACAAAATCATCACAGCTTCATCACTGCAGCATCACAGCATCATCAAAGCATCATCGCAGCATCATCACATCATCATCACTGCATCATCACAGAATCATTACTGTTTACTCACTGCGGCATCACAGCATTATCACGGTGTCATAACTGCATCATCACTGCACCATTACTGCATCATCACAGTGTCATCTCAGCATCATCACAGCATCATTACTGCCTAATCATTGCATTATCACAACGTCATCACAGTATCATCAGTGCATCATCACAGCATCATTACTGCATCATCACATCATCATCACAGAATCACGATAGTGTCATCACAGCGTCATCACTGCATCATCACAGCGTCATCTCAGCATCATCAGAGACTCATCACAGCGTCATCACTGCATCATCACTGCATCACCACAGTATCATCACAGCATCATCACAAAATTATAAGAGCGTCATCACAGCGTTATTACTGCATCATCACAGCATCAATAGAGCATCATCACAGCGTCATCACAGCGTTATCACAGCGTCATCACAGCATCATCACAGCATCACGACATCATCATCACAGCTTCACGACAGTGTCATGAGAGCGTCTTCACAGCATCATCACTACATCAACACAGCATCATCACTGCGTCATCAGAGCATCATCACAAAATCATCACAGCGTCATTACTGCATCATCACTGCATCATCACAGCGTCATCACCGCATCATCATTGCATTGTCACAACATCATGGCGTCATAATAACTGCATCATAACAGCATGATCAAAGCATCATCACAGAGTCATCACAGCGTCATAACTGCATAAACACTGCATCATCAAAGAACCATCACAGCATCATCACAGCGTCATAACAGCATCATCAGAGCATCATCACATCGTCATCACATCGTCATCAAAGAATCTTCACAGCATCATCGCTATGTCATCATAGCATCATCATAATATTATCACAGCTTCATCACAGCGTCATAACAACATCATCACTGCATCATCACAGCATCATCATTATTGCATCATGACTGCATCATTACAGCATCATCAGAGCAGAATCAGTGCGTTGTCACAGCATCATTACTGCATCACCACATCATCACTGTGTTATCGCAGCGTCATCACAGCATCATCACAACATCATCACAGAATCATCACAGCATCATTGCAGCATCATCACATCATCATCACAGCGTCATCACAACATCATCGTAGCATCATCATGCATCATCACAGCATCATTACTGCATCATCACAGCATCATCACTGCATCATCACTGAATAATCACAGCATCATCACTGCATCATCACGGCATCGTTACAGCATCGTCATATCATCATAACTGCATCATCACAACAACATAACAAAATCATCAAAGCATCATCACAGCATCATCACCGCGTCATCACAGCGTCATAACTGCATCGTCACTGCATCTAAACTGCATCATCACAAAATCATCACTGCATCACATCATAATCACAACATCATCAAAGCGTCATCACAGCATCATCACTGCGTTATCACAGCATCATCTCAGCATCATCACAGTATCATTACTGCTTATTCACTGCATCATCACAACATCATCACAGCGTCATTACAGTGTCATAAATGCATCATCACAGTGTCATCAAAGCGTCCTAACTGCATAATCACTGCATCATCGCAGCTTCATCACAGCATCATGACAGCGTCATCACAGCATCAAAAATGCATAATCACTTCATCCTCACATCATCATCATAGCATCATAGCTGCATAATCATAGAGTCATCACAGCATCATCACTACATCATCAAATTGTCATCACTGTATCATCACAGCATCATCATAGCATCATCACTGCATAATCACAGTGTCATAACAGCATCATTACAACACCATGACTACGTCATCACAGCATCACGACAGCGTCATTACAGTGACATCACAGCATCATCACTGCATTATCACAACATCATCACAACATCATCACTGCGTCATCAGAGCGTCATCACTACATAATCACTTCTTACTCAGTGAATCATCACTGCATCATCACATCATCACAGCATCATCTCAGCATAATCACAGTATCATCACAGCGTCATCACTACATCATCAATGCATCATCACTGCATCATCACAGCATCATCACTGCATCACAGCATCATCAGAGCATCATCACAGCATCATCACAACATCATCACAGAGTCATCACAGCATAATCACTGCATAATCACTGCATCATCATATCGTCATCACTGCATCATCACTGCATCATCAGAGCACCATCACAGCATCATTACTGCAGAATCACTGCATCATCACAGCATCATAGCTGCATAATCACAGCATCATCACATCATCATCGCATAGTCGTCACAGCGTCATCACTGCATCATCACAGCATCATCACAGCATCATTACTGCAGAATCACTGCATCATCACAGCATCATAGCTGCATAATCACAGCATCATCACATCATCATCGCATAGTCATCACAGCGTCATCACTGCATCATCACAGCATCATCACAGCATCATTACTGCAGAATCACTGCATCATCACAGCATCCTCACAGCAACATCGCAGCATCATCACAGCATCATCGCATCATCATCACAGTGTCATGACAGCATCATCACTGCATAATCACAGCATCATCACAGCATAATCACAGTATCATCACAGCGTCATCACTACATCATCACTGCATCATCACAGAATCATCACTGAGTCATCACAGCATCATCAGAGCATCATCAGAACATCATCACAGCATAATCACAGTATCATCACAGCATCATCACTACATCATCACTGCATCATCACAGAATCATCACTGCGTCATCACAGCATCATCAGAGCATCATCAGAACATCATCACAGCATAATCACAGTATCATCACAGCATCATCACTACATCATCACTGCATCATCACAGAATCATCACTGCGTCATCACAGCATCATCAGAGCATCATCAGAGCATCATCACAGCATCATCACATCATCATCTCAACATCATTACTGCTTACTCACTGCATCATCATAGCATCATCACATCATCATCACAACATCATCAGTTTCATGTCAGCATCATCACTGCATAATCACTGCATCATCACAGCATCCTCACAGCATCAACACAGCGTCATCACAGCGTCATCAATGCATCATTACAGCATCATCTCAGTATAGTCACAGAATTATTACAGCATAATCACTGCATCATCATATTATCACTGCATCATCACTGCATCATCACTGCATCATCACAGAATCATCACTGAGTCATCACAGCATCATCAGAGCATCATCAGAACATCATCACAGCATAATCACAGTATCATCACAGCATCATCACTACATCATCACTGCATCATCACAGAATCATCACTGCGTCATCACAGCATCATCAGAGCATCATCACAGCATCATCACATCATCATCTCAGCATCATTACTGCTTACTCACTGCATCATCAGAGCATCATCACATCATCATCACAACATCATCAGTTTCATGTCAGCATCATCACTGCATAATCACTGCATCATCACAGCATCCTCACAGCATCAACACAGCGTCATCACAGCGTCATCAATGCATCATTACAGCATCATCTCAGTATAGTCACAGAATTATTACAGCATAATCACTGCATCATCATATCATCACTGCATCATCACTGCATCATCACTGCATCATCACAGCACCATCACAGCATCATTACTTCAGAATCACTGCATCATCACAGCATCCTCACAGCAACATCGCAGCATCATCACAGCATCATCACACTGTCATGACAGCATCATCACTGCATAATCACTGCATAATCTCCGCATAATCACAGCATCATCACATCATCATCACAATATCATCACAGCGTCATCACTACATATCACTGCATCATCACTACATCATCACTGCATCATCACTTCGTCATCATCAGAGCATCATCACAGCATCATCACTGCATCCTCACTGCATCATGAGTGCATCATCATCACAGCATCATAACTGCATCATCAAAGCATCATCTCGGCATAATCACAATGTCATAAATACATCATCACTCCATCATCACAGCATTATCACATCATCATCACAACGTTTTCAGTGTCATCACAGCATCATAACAACGTCATCAAACTGTCATCACAGCATCATCACCAAATCATCACAGAATCATCACAGCATCATGACTGCATCATCACAGCATCTTTGCATCGTCATCAGAGCATCACCACTGCATCATCACATCATCATCTCAGCATCATCACAGCATCATTACTGCTTACTCACTGCATCATCACAGCGTCATGACAGTGTCATCACTGCATCATAACATCATAGCTTCATCATCAGAACATTATCACAGCATCATCACTGCATCATCACATCATCATTATAGCATCTTCACTGTCATCAGTACATCATCACAGCATCATCACATCATTATCACAGCATCATCAGTGTCATCTCAGCATCGTCACTACATCATGACTGCATCATAGCAGCATAATCACAGCATCATCACAGAATCATCACAGCATCATCACAGCATCATTACTGCAGAATCACTGCATCATCACAGCATCATAGCTGCATAATCACAGCATCATCACATCATAATCGCATAGTCGTCACAGCGTCATCACTGCATCATCACAGCATCATCACAGCATCATTACTGCAGAATCACTGCATCATCACAGCATCCTCACAGCAACATCGCAGCATCATCACAGCATCATCGCATCATCATCACAGTGTCATGACAGCATCATCACTGCATAATCACAGCATCATCACAGCATAATCACAGTATCATCACAGCGTCATCACTACATCATCACTGCATCATCACAGAATCATCACTGAGTCATCACAGCATCATCAGAGCATCATCAGAGCATCATCACAGCATAATCACAGTATCATCACAGCATCATCACTACATCATCACTGCATCATCACAGAATCATCACTGCGTCATCACAGCATCATCAGAGCATCATCACAGCATCATCACATCATCATCTCAGCATCATTACTGCTTACTCACTGCATCATCATAGCATCATCACATCATCATCACAACATCATCAGTTTCATGTCAGCATCATCACTGCATAATCACTGCATCATCACAGCATCCTCACAGCATCAACACAGCGTCATCACAGCGTCATCAATGCATCATTACAGCATCATCTCAGTATAGTCACAGAATTATTACAGCATAATCACTGCATCATCATATCATCACTGCATCATCACTGCATCATCACTGCATCATCACAGCATCCTCACAGCAACATCGCAGCATCATCACAGCATCATCACACTGTCATGACAGCATCATCACTGCATAATCACTGCATAATCTCCGCATAATCACAGCATCATCACATCATCATCACAATATCATCACAGCGTCATCACTACATATCACTGCATCATCACTACATCATCACAGCATCATCACTTCGTCATCATCAGAGCATCATCACAGCATCATCACTGCATCCTCACTGCATCATGAGTGCATCATCATCACAGCATCATAACTGCATCATCAAAGAATCATCTCGGCATAATCACAATGTCATAAATACATCATCACTCCATCATCACAGCATTATCACATCATCATCACAATGTTTTCAGTGTCATCACAGCATCATAACAACGTCATCAAACTGTCATCACAGCATCATCACCAAATCATCACAGAATCATCACAGCATCATTACTGCATCATCACAGCATCTTTGCATCGTCATCAGAGCATCACCACTGCATCATCACATCATCATCTCAGCATCATCACAGCATCATTACTGCTTACTCACTGCATCATCACAGCGTCATGACAGTGTCATCACTGCATCATAACATCATAGCTTCATCATCAGAACATTATCACAGCATCATCACTGCATCATCACATCATCATTATAGCATCTTCACTGTCATCAGTACATCATCACAGCATCATCACATCATTATCACAGCATCATCAGTGTCATCTCAGCATCGTCACTACATCATGACTGCATCATAGCAGCATAATCACAGCATCATCACAGAATCATCACAGCATCATCATAAGGTCATCACAGCATCATCACTACGTCATCAGATTGTAATCACAGCATCATCACAGTGTCCTCACTGAATCATCACTGCACCATCACTGCAACATCACAGCATCATCTCAGCATCATCATGGCATCATTACTGCATCAGCACTGCTTACTCACTGCATCATCACAGCATCATCTCAGCATCATCACAGAATCATTTCTGCATAATCATTGCATTTTCACAGCGTCATCACAGTATCATCACTGCATCATCACAGTGTCATCACAGCATCATCAAAGCATCACGACAGCGTCATCTCACCATCACGACAGCGTCATCAAAGCATCATCACTGCATCATAACAACATCATCTCAGCATCATCACAGAATCATTTCTGCATAATCACTGCATCATCATAGTGTCATCACAGTATATTCACTGCATCATCACATCATCACAGTGTCATCACAGAATCATCACTGAATCATCCAAGCATCATCCAAGCATCATCACAGCACCACCAATGCATCATCACAGTATCATCACTGCATCATCACTGCATCATCACCGCATCATCACATCATCAACACTGCATCATTGCTGCATCATCACATCATTGTCACAGTATCATCAAAATATCATCACAGCATCATCACACCATCATAACAACATCATCACAGCGTCATCACAGTATCGTAAATGCATCATCACAGAATCATCACTGAATCATCATAGCATCTTCATATCATCATCACAATATCATCACAGCATCATCACTGCATCATCACAGCATCATCACTGCATAATCACTGCATCATCACCACATCATCACAGCATCATCACTGCATAATCACTGCATCATCACAGCATCATCACATCGTCATCAAAACATCATTACAAGTATCAACACAACATAATCACAGTGTCATCACAGCATCATCATTGCATCCTTACTGCATGATCACAGCATCTCCGCATCGTAATCACATCATCATCACTGACTCCTCACTGAATCATCACTGTACCATCACTGCATCATCAGAGCATAATCTGAGCATAATCTCAGCATAATCACAGCATCATCACAGAATCATCACAGCATCATTACTGCATCATCACAGCATCTTTGCATCGTCATCAGAGCATCACCACTGCATCATCACTACATCATCACATCATCATCACAGCATTTTAGCTACATAATCACAGAATCATCATAGCGTAACGACAGCATCATCACAACATCATTACAGCATCATCACAGCGTCATCGTAACATCATGACTGTATCATCACAGCATCATCACAGCATCACCGCAGCGTCATCACTGCATCATCACAGCATCATCACAGCATCATCACGGCATCGTTACAGCATCGTCATATCATCATAACTGCATCATCACAACAACATAACAAAATCATCAAAGCATCGTCACAGCATCATCACCGCGTCATCACAGCGTCATAACTGCATCGTCACTGCATCTAAACTGCAGCATCACAGCTTCATCAAAGCATCATCGCAGCATCATCACATCATCATCACTGCATCATCACAGAATCATTACTGTTTACTCACTGCGGCATCACAGCATTATCACGGTGTCATAACTGCATCATCACTGCACCATTACTGCATCATCACAGTGTCATCTCAGCATCATCACAGCATCATTACTGCCTAATCATTGCATTATCACAACGTCATCACAGTATCATCAGTGCATCATCACAGCATCATTACTGCATCATCACATCATCATCACAGAATCACGATAGTGTCATCACAGCGTCATCACTGCATCATCACAGCGTCATCTCAGCATCATCAGAGACTCATCACAGCGTCATCACTGCATCACCACAGTATCATCACAGCATCATCACAAAATTATAAGAGCGTCATCACAGCGTTATTACTGCATCATCACAGCATCAATAGAGCATCATCACAGCGTCATCACAGCGTTATCACAGCATCATCACAGCATCATCACAGCATCACGACATCATCATCACAGCGTCACGACAGTGTCATGAGAGCGTCTTCACAGCATCATCACTACATCATCACAGCATCATCACTGCGTCATCAGAGCATCATCACAAAATCATCACAGCGTCATTACTGCATCATCACTGCATCATCACAGCGTCATCACCGCATCATCACTGCATTGTCACAACATCATGGCGTCATAATAACTGCATCATAACAGCATGATCAAAGCATCATCACAGCGTCATCACAGCGTCATAACAGCATCATCAGAGCATCATCACATCGTCATCACATCGTCATCAAAGAATCTTCACAGCATCATCGCTATGTCATCATAGCATCATCATAATATTATCACAGCTTCATCACAGCGTCATAACAACATCATCACTGCATCATCACAGCATCATCATTATTGCATCATGACTGCATCATTACAGCATCATCAGAGCAGAATCAGTGCGTCGTCACAGCATCATTACTGCATCACCACATCACCACTGTGTTATCGCAGCGTCATCACAGCATCATCACAACATCATCACAGAATCATCACAGCATCATTGCAGCATCATCACATCATCATCACAGCATCATCACAACATCATCGTAGCATCATCATGCATCATCACAGCATCATTACTGCATCATCACAGCATCATCACTGCATCATCACTGAATAATCACAGCATCATCACTGCATCATCACGGCATCGTTACAGCATCGTCATATCATCATAACTGCATCATCACAACAACATAACAAAATCATCAAAGCATCATCACAGCATCATCACCACGTCATCACAGCGTCATAACTGCATCGTCACTGCATCTAAACTGCATCATCACAAAATCATCACTGCATCACATCATAATCACAACATCATCAAAGCGTCATCACAGCATCATCACTGCGTTATCACAGCATCATCTCAGCATCATCACAGTATCATTACTGCTTATTCACTGCATCATCACAACATCATCACAGCGTCATTACAGTGTCATAAATGCATCATCACAGTGTCATCAAAGCGTCCTAACTGCATAATCACTGCATCATCGCAGCTTCATCACAGCATCATGACAGCGTCATCACAGCATCAAAAATGCATAATCACTTCATCCTCACATCATCATCATAGCATCATAGCTGCATAATCATAGAGTCATCACAGCATCATCACTACATCATCAAATTGTCATCACTGTATCATCACAGCATCATCATAGCATCATCACTGCATAATCACAGTGTCATAACAGCATCATTACAACACCATGACTACGTCATCACAGCATCACGACAGCGTCATTACAGTGTCATCACAGCATCATCACTGCATTATCACAACATCATCACAACATCATCACTGCGTCATCAGAGCGTCATCACTACATAATCACTTCTTACTCAGTGAATCATCACTGCATCATCACATCATCACAGCATCATCTCAGCATAATCACAGTATCATCACAGCGTCATCACTACATCATCAATGCATCATCACTGCATCATCACAGCATCATCACTGCATCATCACAGCATCATCAGAGCATCATCACAGCATCATCACAACATCATCACAGAGTCATCACAGCATCATCACTGCATAATCACTGCATCATCACAGCATCCTCACAGCATCAATACAGCGTCATCACAACGTCAACAATGCATCATTACAGCATCATCTCAGTATAGTCACAGCATAATCACTGCATAATCACTGCATCATCATATCGTCATCACTGCATCATCACTGCATCATCACAGCACCATCACAGCATCATTACTGCAGAATCACTGCATCATCACAGCATCATAGCTGCATAATCACAGCATCATCACATCATCATCGCATAGTCATCACAGCGTCATCACTGCATCATAGCTGCATAATCACAGCATCATTACTGCAGAATCACTGCATCATCACAGCATCCTCACAGCAACATCGCAGCATCATCACAGCATCATCGCATCATCATCACAGTGTCATGACAGCATCATCACTGCATAATCAATACATCATTACAAGTATCAACACAACATAATCACAGTGTCATCACAGCATCATCATTGCATCCTTACTGCATGATCACAGCATCTCCGCATCGTAATCACATCATCATCACTGACTCCTCACTGAATCATCACTGTACCATCACTGCATCATCAGAGCATAATCTGAGCATAATCTCAGCATAATCACAGCATCATCACAGAATCATCACAGCATCATTACTGCATCATCACAGCATCTTTGCATCGTCATCAGAGCATCACCACTGCATCATCACTACATCATCACATCATCATCACAGCATTTTAGCTACATAATCACAGAATCATCATAGCGTAACGACAGCATCATCACAACATCATTACAGCATCATCACAGCGTCATCGTAACATCATGACTGTATCATCACAGCATCATCACAGCATCACCGCAGCGTCATCACTGCATCATCACAGCATCATCACAGCATCATCACGGCATCGTTACAGCATCGTCATATCATCATAACTGCATCATCACAACAACATAACAAAATCATCAAAGCATCGTCACAGCATCATCACCGCGTCATCACAGCGTCATAACTGCATCGTCACTGCATCTAAACTGCATCATCACAGCTTCATCACTGCAGCATCACAGCATCATCAAAGCATCATCGCAGCATCATCACATCATCATCACTGCATCATCACAGAATCATTACTGTTTACTCACTGCGGCATCACAGCATTATCACGGTGTCATAACTGCATCATCACTGCACCATTACTGCATCATCACAGTGTCATCTCAGCATCATCACAGCATCATTACTGCCTAATCATTGCATTATCACAACGTCATCACAGTATCATCAGTGCATCATCACAGCATCATTACTGCATCATCACATCATCATCACAGAATCACGATAGTGTCATCACAGCGTCATCACTGCATCATCACAGCGTCATCTCAGCATCATCAGAGACTCATCACAGCGTCATCACTGCATCATCACTGCATCACCACAGTATCATCACAGCATCATCACAAAATTATAAGAGCGTCATCACAGCGTTATTACTGCATCATCACAGCATCAATAGAGCATCATCACAGCGTCATCACAGCGTTATCACAGCGTCATCACAGCATCATCACAGCATCACGACATCATCATCACAGCTTCACGACAGTGTCATGAGAGCGTCTTCACAGCATCATCACTACACCATCACAGCATCATCACTGCGTCATCAGAGCATCATCACAAAATCATCACAGCGTCATTACTGCATCATCACTGCATCATCACAGCGTCATCACCGCATCATCACTGCATTGTCACAACATCATGGCGTCATAATAACTGCATCATAACAGCATGATCAAAGCATCATCACAGCGTCATCACAGCGTCATAACTGCATAAACACTGCATCATCAAAGAACCATCACAGCATCATCACAGCGTCATAACAGCATCATCAGAGCATCATCACATCGTCATCACATCGTCATCAAAGAATCTTCACAGCATCATCGCTATGTCATCATAGCATCATCATAATATTATCACAGCTTCATCACAGCGTCATAACAACATCATCACTGCATCATCACAGCATCATCATTATTGCATCATGACTGCATCATTACAGCATCATCAGAGCAGAATCAGTGCGTCGTCACAGCATCATTACTGCATCACCACATCACCACTGTGTTATCGCAGCGTCATCACAGCATCATCACAACATCATCACAGAATCATCACAGCATCATTGCAGCATCATCACATCATCATCACAGCGTCATCACAACATCATCGTAGCATCATCATGCATCATCACAGCATCATTACGGCATCATCTCAGCATCATCACAGCATCATCACTGCATCATCACTGAATAATCACAGCATCATCACTGCATCATCACGGCATCGTTACAGCATCGTCATATCATCATAACTGCATCATCACAACAACATAACAAAATCATCAAAGCATCATCACCGCGTCATCACAGCGTCATAACTGCATCGTCACTGCATCTAAACTGCATCATCAAAAAATCATCACTGCATCACATCATAATCACAACATCATCAAAGCGTCATCACAGCATCATCACTGCGTTATCACAGCATCATCTCAGCATCATCACAGTATCATTACTGCTTATTCACTGCATCATCACAACATCATCACAGCGTCATTACAGTGTCATAAATGCATCATCACAGTGTCATCAAAGCGTCCTAACTGCATAATCACTGCATCATCGCAGCTTCATCACAGCATCATGACAGCGTCATAACACCATCAAAAATGCATAATCACTTCATCCTCACATCATCATCATAGCATCATAGCTGCATAATCATAGAGTCATCACAGCATCATCACTACATCATCAAATTGTCATCACTGTATCATCACAGCATCATCATAGCATCATCACTGCATAATCACAGTGTCATAACAGCATCATTACAACACCATGACTACGTCATCACAGCATCACGACAGCGTCATTACAGTGTCATCACAGCATCATCACTGCATTATCACAACATCATCACAACATCATCACTGCGTCATCAGAGTGTCATCACTACATAATCACTTCTTACTCAGTGAATCATCACTGCATCATCACATCATCACAGCATCATCTCAGCATAATCACAGTATCATCACAGCGTCATCACTACATCATCAATGCATCATCACTGCATCATCACAGCATCATCACTGCATCATCACAGCATCATCAGAGCATCATCACAGCATCATCACAACATCATCACAGAGTCATCACAGCATCATCACTGCATAATCACTGCATCATCACAGCATCCTCACAGCATCAATACAGCGTCATCACAACGTCAACAATGCATCATTACAGCATCATCTCAGTATAGTCACAGCATAATCACTGCATAATCACTGCATCATCATATCGTCATCACTGCATCATCACTGCATCATCACAGCACCATCACAGCATCATAGCTGCATAATCACAGCATCATCACATCATCATCGCATAGTCATCACAGCGTCATCACTGCATCATCACAGCATCATCACAGCATCATTACTGCAGAATCACTGCATCATCACAGCATCCTCACAGCAACATCGCAGCATCATCACAGCATCATCGCATCATCATCACAGTGTCATGACAGCATCATAACTGCATAATCACCGCATAATCACAGCATCATCACAGCATAATCACAGTATCATCACAGCGTCATCACTACATCATCACTGCATCATCACAGAATCATCACTGCGTCATCACAGCATCATCAGAGCATCATCACAGCATCATCACATCATCATCTCAGCATCATTACTGCTTACTCACTGCATCATCATAGCATCATCACATCATCATCACAACATCATCAGTTTCATGTCAGCATCATCACTGCATAATCACTGCATCATCACAGCATCCTCACAGCATCAACACAGCGTCATCACAGCGTCATCAATGCATCATTACAGCATCATCTCAGTATAGTCACAGAATTATTACAGCATAATCACTGCATCATCATATCATCACTGCATCATCACTGCATCATCACAGCACCATCACAGCATCATTACTTCAGAATCACTGCATCATCACAGCATCCTCACAGCAACATCGCAGCATCATCACAGCATCATCACACTGTCATGACAGCATCATCACTGCATAATCACTGCATAATCTCCGCATAATCACAGCATCATCACATCATCATCACAATATCATCACAGCGTCATCACTACACATCACTGCATCATCACTACATCATCACTGCATCATCACTACATCATCACAGCATCATCACTTCGTCATCATCAGAGCATCATCACAGCATCATCACTGCATCCTCACTGCATCATGAGTGCATCATCATCACAGCATCATAACTGCATCATCAAAGCATCATCTCGGCATAATCACAATGTCATAAATACATCATCACTCCATCATCACAGCATTATCACATCATCATCACAACGTTTTCAGTGTCATCACAGCATCATAACAACGTCATCAAACTGTCATCACAGCATCATCACCAAATCATCACAGAATCATCACAGCATCATTACTGCATCATCACAGCATCTTTGCATCGTCATCAGAGCATCACCACTGCATCATCACATCATCATCTCAGCATCATCACAGCATCATTACTGCTTACTCACTGCATCATCACAGCGTCATGACAGTGTCATCACTGCATCATAACATCATAGCTTCATCATCAGAACATTATCACAGCATCATCACTGCATCATCACATCATCATTATAGCATCTTCACTGTCATCAATACATCATCACAGCATCATCACATCATTATCACAGCATCATCAGTGTCATCTCAGCATCATCACTGCATCATGACTGCATCATAGCAGCATAATCACAGCATCATCACAGAGTCATCACAGTATCATCACTGCATAATCACTGCATCATCACAGCATCCTCACAGCATCAATACAGCGTCATCACAACGTCAACAATGAATCATTACAGCATCATCTCAGTATAGTCACAGCATAATCACTGCATAATCACTGCATCATCATATCGTCATCACTGCATCATCACAGCATCATCACAGCACCATCACAGCATCATAGCTGCATAATCACAGCATCATCACATCATCATCGCATAGTCATCACAGCGTCATAACTGCATCATCACAGCATCATCACAGCATCATTACTGCAGAATCACTGCATCATCACAGCATCCTCACAGCAACATCGCAGCATCATCACAGCATCATCGCATCATCATCACAGTGTCATGACAGCATCATCACTGCATAATCACCGCATAATCACAGCATAATCACAGTATAATCACAGCGTCATCACTACATCATCACTGCATCATCACAGAATCATCACTGCGTCATCACAGCATCATCAGAGCATCATCACAGCATCATCACATCATCATCTCAGCATCATTACTGCTTACTCACTGCATCATCATAGCATCATCACATCATCATCACATCATCAGTTTCATGTCAGCATCATCACTGCATCATCACTGCATCATCACAGCATCTTTGCATCGTCATCAGAGCATCACCACTGCATCATCACATCATCATCTCAGCATCATCACAGCATCATTACTGCTTACTCACTGCATCATCACAGCGTCATGACAGTGTCATCACTGCATCATAACATCATAGCTTCATCATCAGAACATTATCACAGCATCATCACTGCATCATCACATCATCATTATAGCATCTTCACTGTCATCAGTACATCATCACAGCATCATCACATCATTATCACAGCATCATCAGTGTCATCTCAGCATCGTCACTACATCATGACTGCATCATAGCAGCATAATCACAGCATCATCACAGAATCATCACAGCATCATCATAAGGTCATCACAGCATCATCACTACGTCATCAAATTGTAATCACAGCATCATCACAGTGTCCTCACTGAATCATCACTGCACCATCACTGCAACATCACAGCATCATCTCAGCATCATCATGGCATCATTACTGCATCATCACTGCTTACTCACTGCATCATCACAGCATCATCTCAGCATCATCACAGAATCATTTCTGCATAATCACGGCTGACACAAGCAAGTCCAGGAGGTTCATGAAGCACCTAGATGATAACTTCTTGGTGCAGGTGCTAACGGAACCAACTAGGAAAGGTGCCCTCCTAGACCTGTTGCTAGTAAACAGAGAGGGTCTGGTGGGAGATGTGGTGATTGGTGGCCGCCTTGGTCATAGCGACCATGAAGTGGTTGAGTTCAAAATTTACGGTGACAGCAGGAAAAGTGCCACTAAAACCTCATCCCTAGATATGGGGAAAGCGGACTTCAGGCTGCTCAGGGAACTAGTCAGCAAGGTCCCCTGGGAAACTGCTCTTGAAGGCCTCGATGTCCACCAGTGCTGGTCATTCTTTAAGCGTTGCCTCCTAGAAGCACAAGATCAGGCAATTCCTAAATATCGCAAGTCAGGCAGGCGGGGCAGGAGGCCAGCGTGGCTGACCAGGAACATTCTAATGGAGATTAGGCGGAAACAGAGAGTGTTTCGCTACTGGAAGGAGGGCCAGGTGTCATGGAAAGAATACAGGGATGCTGTTCGTGTTTGTAGGGAGAAAATTCGTGTGGCCAAAGCACACCTAGAGTTGAAGCTGGCTGTGTCTGTGAGAGAAAATAAAAAGGGTTTTTTTAGATATGTGAATGGAAAAAGGAGAACTAAAGAATACATAGGGCCGCTCCTTGATAGGGAAGGTCTCCTCACAGACAATGACATAGGCAAAGCAGAG
Source organism: Clangula hyemalis (assembly GCA_963989345.1). Next base: position 552,071 of record OZ022440.1, read on the forward strand.
ACGCTTAACGCCTTCTTTGCCTCTGTCTTCAATGCCGATGATGGGCTTTGGGACCCAGGGTGCCCTGAGCTGGAGGACCGGGACAGTGGGGATGACAAACTCCCAACCGACCCTGAACGTGTGCGGGATTTGCTACTCCACCTGGATCCCTACAAGTCCATGGGTCCGGATGGGATTCATCCCCGGGTGCTGAAAGAGCTGGCGGACGTCATCGCGGAACCTCTCTCAATTATTTTTCAACGATCCTGGGAATTTGGAGAGGTCCCGGTAGACTGGAAGCTGGCAAATGTTGTGCCGATTTTCAAGAAGGGTCAGAAAGAAGACCCTAGCAATTACAGGCCTGTCAGTCTCACGTCAGTGCCGGGTAAAATCATGGAGAAGATGGTTCTTGAACTTATTGAGGCGCACCTGGGGGACAAAGCAGTCATTGGTCCCAGCCAGCATGGGTTTGTGAAGGGTAGGTCCTGCCTAACTAACCTGATTTCCTTTTATGATAAGATCACCCGTATGGTGGACCAAGGGAAACCAGCTGATGTGATTTTTTTGGACTTCAGCAAGGCTTTTGACACGGTTTCCCATAGGATCCTACTGGACAAAATGTCCACCATACAGCTAAATAAAAACATCATACGATGGGTGAGCAATTGGCTAACGGGCAGGGCCCAAAGGGTTATGGTAAATGGGGCTGCGTCAGGCTGGCGGGCGGTCACCAGTGGGGTCCCTCAAGGCTCCATTTTAGGGCCGGTACTTTTCAATATTTTTATAAACGATCTGGATGTAGGAATAGAGGGTATTTTGAGCAAGTTTGCTGATGACACCAAACTTGGAGGAGTTGTGGACTCGAATGAGGGTGGAAAGGCCTTGCAGAGGGACCTGGATAGGTTGGAGAGCTGGGCGATCACCAACCGCATGAAGTTCAATAAGAGCAAGTGCCGGGTCCTGCACCTGGGACGGGGAAACCCTGGCTGCACGTACAGACTGGGCGATGAGACGCTGGAGAGCAGCCTAGAAGAGAGGGATCTGGGGGTCGTGGTAGACAGCAAGTTGAATATGAGCCAGCAGTGTGCCCTGGCAGCCAGGAGGGCCAACCGGGTCCTGGGGTGCATCAAGCACGGCATCGCTAGTAGGTCACGGGAGGTGATTGTCCCGCTCTACTCTGCACTGGTGCGGCCTCACCTCGAGTACTGTGTGCAGTTCTGGGCACCACAGTATAAAAAGGACATGAAACTGTTGGAGAGTGTCCAGAGGAGGGCTACGAAGATGGTGAAAGGCCTAGAGGGGAAGACGTACGAGGAACGGCTGAGGTCACTGGGCCTGTTCAGCCTGGAGAAGAGGAGGCTGAGGGGAGACCTCATCACAGTCTACAACTTCCTCGTAAGGGGGTGTCGAGAGGCAGGAGACCTTTTCTCCATTAACACCAGTGACAGGACCCGCGGGAACGGGGTTAAGCTGAGGCAGGGGAAATTTAGGCTAGACATCAGGAGGGGGTTCTTCACAGAGAGGGTGGTTGCACACTGGAACAGGCTCCCCAGGGAAGTGGTCACTGCACCGAGCCTGTCGGAATTTAAGAAGAGATTGGACTGTGCACTTAGTCACATGGTCTGAACTCTTGGGTAGACCTGTGCGGTGTCAAGAGTTGGACTAGATGATCCTTAAGGGTCCCTTCCAACTCAGGATATTCTATGATTCTATGATTCTATGATTGCATTTTCACAGCGTCATCACAGTATCATCACTGCATCATCACAGTGTCATCACAGCATCATCAAAGCATCACGACAGCATCATCTCACCATCACGACAGCGTCATCAAAGCATCATCACTGCATCATAACAACATCATCTCAGCATCATCACAGAATCATTTCTGCATAATCACTGCATCATCATAGTGTCATCACAGTATATTCACTGCATCATCACATCATCACAGTGTCATCACAGAATCATCACTGAATCATCCAAGCATCATCCAAGCATCATCACAGCACCACCAACGCATCATCACAGTATCATCACTGCATAATCACTGCATCATCACCGCATCATCACATCATCAACACTGCATCATTGCTGCATCATCACATCATTGTCACAGTATCATCAAAATATCATCACAGCATCATCACACCATCATAACAACATCATCACAGCGTCATCACAGTATCGTAAATGCATCATCACAGAATCATCACTGAATCATCATAGCATCTTCATATCATCATCACAATATCATCACAGCATCATCACTGCATCATCACAGCATCATCACTGCATAATCACTGCATCATCACCACATCATCACAGCATCATCACTGCATAATCACTGCATCATCACAGCATCATCACATCGTCATCAAAACATCATTACAAGTATCAACACAACATAATCACAGTGTCATCACAGCATCATCATTGCATCCTTACTGCATGATCACAGCATCTCCGCATCGTAATCACATCATCATCACTGACTCCTCACTGAATCATCACTGTACCATCACTGCATCATCAGAGCATAATCTGAGCATAATCTCAGCATAATCACAGCATCATCACAGAATCATCACAGCATCATTACTGCATCATCACAGCATCTTTGCATCGTCATCAGAGCATCACCACTGCATCATCACTACATCATCACATCATCATCACAGCATTTTAGCTACATAATCACAGAATCATCATAGCGTAACGACAGCATCATCACAACATCATTACAGCATCATCACAGCGTCATCGTAACATCATGACTGTATCATCACAGCATCATCACAGCATCACCGCAGCGTCATCACTGCATCATCACAGCATCGTTACAGCATCGTCATATCATCATAACTGCATCATCACAACAACATAACAAAATCATCAAAGCATCGTCACAGCATCATCACCGCGTCATCACAGCGTCATAACTGCATCGTCACTGCATCTAAACTGCATCATCACAAAATCATCACAGCTTCATCACTGCAGCATCACAGCATCATCAAAGCATCATCGCAGCATCATCACATCATCATCACTGCATCATCACAGAATCATTACTGTTTACTCACTGCGGCATCACAGCATTATCACGGTGTCATAACTGCATCATCACTGCACCATTACTGCATCATCACAGTGTCATCTCAGCATCATCACAGCATCATTACTGCCTAATCATTGCATTATCACAACGTCATCACAGTATCATCAGTGCATCATCACAGCATCATTACTGCATCATCACATCATCATCACAGAATCATGATAGTGTCATCACAGCGTCATCACTGCATCATCACAGCGTCATCTCAGCATCATCAGAGACTCATCACAGCATCATCACTGCATCAACACTGCATCACCACAGTATCATCACAGCATCATCACAAAATTATAAGAGCGTCATCACAGCGTTATTACTGCATCATCACAGCATCAATAGAGCATCATCACAGCGTCATCACAGCGTTATCACAGCGTCATCACAGCATCATCACAGCATCACGACATCATCATCACAGCTTCACGACAGTGTCATGAGAGCGTCTTCACAGCATCATCACTACATCATCACAGCATCATCACTGCGTCATCAGAGCATCATCACAAAATCATCACAGCGTCATTACTGCATCATCACTGCATCATCACAGCGTCATCACCGCATCATCACTGCATTGTCACAACATCATGGCGTCATAATAACTGCATCATAACAGCATGATCAAAGCATCATCACAGCGTCATCACAGCGTCATAACTGCATAAACACTGCATCATCAAAGAACCATCACAGCATCATCACAGCGTCATAACAGCATCATCAGAGCATCATCACATCGTCATCACATCGTCATCAAAGAATCTTCACAGCATCATCGCTATGTCATCATAGCATCATCATAATATTATCACAGCTTCATCACAGCGTCATAACAACATCATCACTGCATCATCACAGCATCATCATTATTGCATCATGACTGCATCATTACAGCATCATCAGAGCAGAATCAGTGCGTCGTCACAGCATCATTACTGCATCACCACATCATCACTGTGTTATCGCAGCGTCATCACAGCATCATCACAGAATCATCACAGAATCATCACAGCATCATTGCAGCATCATCACATCATCATCACAGCGTCATCACAACATCATCGTAGCATCATCATGCATCATCACAGCATCATTACTCATCATCACAGCATCATCACAGCATCATCACTGAATAATCACAGCATCATCACTGCATCATCACGGCATCGTTACAGCATCGTCATATCATTATAACTGCATCATCACAACAACATAACAAAATCATCAAAGCATCATCACAGCATCATCACCGCGTCATCACAGCGTCATAACTGCATCGTCACTGCATCTAAACTGCATCATCACAAAATCATCACTGCATCACATCATAATCACAACATCATCAAAGCGTCATCACAGCATCATCACTGCGTTATCACAGCATCATCTCAGCATCATCACAGTATCATTACTGCTTATTCACTGCATCATCACAACATCATCACAGCGTCATTACAGTGTCATAAATGCATCATCACAGTGTCATCAAAGCGTCCTAACTGCATAATCACTGCATCATCGCAGCTTCATCACAGCATCATGACAGCGTCATCACAGCATCAAAAATGCATAATCACTTCATCCTCACATCATCATCATAGCATCATAGCTGCATAATCATAGAGTCATCACAGCATCATCACTACATCATCAAATTGTCATCACTGTATCATCACAGCATCATCATAGCATCATCACTGCATAATCACAGTGTCATAACAGCATCATTACAACACCATGACTACGTCATCACAGCATCACGACAGCGTCATTACAGTGTCATCACAGCATCATCACTGCATTATCACAACATCATCACAACATCATCACTGCATTATCACAACATCATCACAACATCATCACTGCATCATCAGAGCGTCATCACTACATAATCACTTCTTACTCAGTGAATCATCACTGCATCATCACATCATCACAGCATCATCTCAGCATAATCACAGTATCATCACAGCGTCATCACTACATCATCACTGCATCATCACAGCATCATCACTGCATCATCACAGCATCATCAGAGCATCATCACAGCATCATCACAACATCATCACAGAGTCATCACAGCATCATCACTGCATAATCACTGCATCATCACAGCATCCTCACAGCATCAATACAGCGTCATCACAACGTCAACAATGCATCATTACAGCATCATCTCAGTATAGTCACAGCATAATCACTGCATAATCACTGCATCATCATATCGTCATCACTGCATCATCACTGCATCATCACAGCACCATCACAGCATCATTACTGCAGAATCACTGCATCATCACAGCATCATAGCTGCATAATCACAGCATCATCACATCATCATCGCATAGTCATCACAGCGTCATCACTGCATCATCACAGCATCATTACTGCAGAATCACTGCATCATCACAGCATCCTCACAGCAACATCGCAGCATCATCACAGCATCATCGCATCATCATCACAGTGTCATGACAGCATCATCACTGCATAATCACCGCATAATCACAGCATCATCACAGCATAATCACAGTATCATCACAGCGTCATCACTACATCATCACTGCATCATCACAGAATCATCACTGCGTCATCACAGCATCATCAGAGCATCATCACAGCATCATCACAGCATAATCACATTATCATCACAGCATCATCACTACATCATCACTGCATCATCACAGAATCATCACTGCGTCATCACAGCATCATCAGAGCATCATCACAGCATCATCACAGCATCCTCACAGCATCAACACAGCGTCATCACAGCGTCATCAATGCATCATTACAGCATCATCTCAGTATAGTCACAGAATTATTACAGCATAATCACTGCATCATCATATCATCACTGCATCATCACTGCATCATCACTGCATCATCACAGCACCATCACAGCATCATTACTTCAGAATCACTGCATCATCACAGCATCCTCACAGCAACATCGCAGCATCATCACAGCATCATCACACTGTCATGACAGCATCATCACTGCATAATCACTGCATAATCTCCGCATAATCACAGCATCATCACATCATCATCACAATATCATCACAGCGTCATCACTACATATCACTGCATCATCACTACATCATCACTGCATCATCACTACATCATCACAGCATCATCACTTCGTCATCATCAGAGCATCATCACAGCATCATCACTGCATCCTCACTGCATCATGAGTGCATCATCATCACAGCATCATAACTGCATCATCAAAGCATCATCTCGGCATAATCACAATGTCATAAATACATCATCACTCCATCATCACAGCATTATCACATCATCATCACAACGTTTTCAGTGTCATCACAGCATCATAACAACGTCATCAAACTGTCATCACAGCATCATCACCAAATCATCACAGAATCATCACAGCATCATTACTGCATCATCACAGCATCTTTGCATCGTCATCAGAGCATCACCACTGCATCATCACATCATCATCTCAGCATCATCACAGCATCATTACTGCTTACTCACTGCATCATCACAGCGTCATGACAGTGTCATCACTGCATCATAACATCATAGCTTCATCATCAGAACATTATCACAGCATCATCACTGCATCATCACATCATCATTATAGCATCTTCACTGTCATCAATACATCATCACAGCATCATCACATCATTATCACAACATCATCAGTGTCATCTCAGCATCATCACTGCATCATGACTGCATCATAGCAGCATAATCACAGCATCATCACAGAATCATCACAGCATCATCATAAGGTCATCACAGCATCATCACTACGTCATCAGATTGTAATCACAGCATCATCACAGTGTCCTCACTGAATCATCACTGCACCATCACTGCAACATCACAGCATCATCTCAGCATCATCATGGCATCATTACTGCATCATCACTGCTTACTCACTGCATCATCACAGCATCATCTCAGCATCATCACAGAATCATTTCTGCATAATCATTGCATTTTCACAGCGTCATCACAGTATCATCACTGCATCATCACAGTGTCATCACAGCATCATCAAAGCATCACGACAGCGTCATCTCACCATCACGAAAGCGTCATCAAAGCATCATCACTGCATCATAACAACATCATCTCAGCATCATCACAGAATCATTTCTGCATAATCACTGCATCATCATAGTGTCATCACAGTATATTCACTGCATCATCACATCATCACAGTGTCATCACAGAATCATCACTGAATCATCCAAGCATCATCCAAGCATCATCACAGCACCACCAATGCATCATCACAGTATCATCACTGCATAATCACTGCATCATCACCGCATCATCACATCATCAACACTGCATCATTGCTGCATCATCACATCATTGTCACAGTATCATCAAAATATCATCACAGCATCATCACACCATCATAACAACATCATCACAGCGTCATCACAGTATCGTAAATGCATCATCACAGAATCATCACTGAATCATCATAGCATCTTCATATCATCATCACAATATCATCACAGCATCATCACTGCATCATCACAGCATCATCACTGCATAATCACTGCATCATCACCACATCATCACAGCATCATCACTGCATAATCACTGCATCATCACAGCATCATCACATCGTCATCAAAACATCATTACAAGTATCAACACAACATAATCACAGTGTCATCACAGCATCATCATTGCATCCTTACTGCATGATCACAGCATCTCCGCATCGTAATCACATCATCATCACTGACTCCTCACTGAATCATCACTGTACCATCACTGCATCATCAGAGCATAATCTGAGCATAATCTCAGCATAATCACAGCATCATCACAGAATCATCACAGCATCATTACTGCATCATCACAGCATCTTTGCATCGTCATCAGAGCATCACCACTGCATCATCACTACATCATCACATCATCATCACAGCATTTTAGCTACATAATCACAGAATCATCATAGCGTAAGGACAGCATCATCACAACATCATTACAGCATCATCACAGCGTCATCGTAACATCATGACTGTATCATCACAGCATCATCACAGCATCACCGCAGCGTCATCACTGCATCATCACAGCATCATCACAGCATCATCACGGCATCGTTACAGCATCGTCATATCATCATAACTGCATCATCACAACAACATAACAAAATCATCAAAGCATCGTCACAGCATCATCACCGCGTCATCACAGCGTCATAACTGCATCGTCACTGCATCTAAACTGCATCATCACAAAATCATCACAGCTTCATCACTGCAGCATCACAGCATCATCAAAGCATCATCGCAGCATCATCACTGCATCATCACTGCATCATCAAAGAATCATTACTGTTTACTCACTGCGGCATCACAGCATTATCACGGTGTCATAACTGCATCATCACTGCACCATTACTGCATCATCACAGTGTCATCTCAGCATCCTCACAGCATCATTACTGCCTAATCATTGCATTATCACAACGTCATCACAGTATCATCAGTGCATCATCACAGCATCATTACTGCATCATCACATCATCATCACAGAATCACGATAGTGTCATCACAGCGTCATCACTGCATCATCACAGCGTCATCTCAGCATCATCAGAGACTCATCACAGCGTCATCACTGCATCATCACTGCATCACCACAGTATCATCACAGCATCATCACAAAATTATAAGAGCGTCATCACAGCGTTATTACTGCATCATCACAGCATCAATAGAGCATCATCACAGCGTCATCACAGCGTTTTCACAGCGTCATCACAGCGTCATCACAGCATCACGACATCATCATCACAGCTTCACGACAGTGTCATGAGAGCGTCTTCACAGCATCATCACTACATCATCACAGCATCATCACTGCGTCATCAGAGCATCATCACAAAATCATCACAGCGTCATTACTGCATCATCACTGCATCATCACAGCGTCATCACCGCATCATCACTGCATTGTCACAACATCATGGCGTCATAATAACTGCATCATAACAGCATGATCAAAGCATCATCACAGCGTCATCACAGCGTCATAACTGCATAAACACTGCATCATCAAAGAACCATCACAGCATCATCACAGCGTCATAACAGCATCATCAGAGCATCATCACATCGTCATCACATCGTCATCAAAGAATCTTCACAGCATCATCGCTATGTCATCATAGCATCATCATAATATTATCACAGCTTCATCACAGCGTCATAACAACATCATCACTGCATCATCACAGCATCATCATTATTGCATCATGACTGCATCATTACAGCATCATCAGAGCAGAATCAGTGCGTCGTCACAGCATCATTACTGCATCACCACATCATCACTGTGTTATCGCAGCGTCATCACAGCATCATCACATCATCATCACAGCGTCATCACAACATCATCGTAGCATCATCATGCATCATCACAGCATCATTACTGCATCATCACAGCATCATCACAGCATCATCACTGCATCATCACTGAATAATCACAGCATCATCACTGCATCATCACGGCATCGTTACAGCATCGTCATATCATCATAACTGCATCATCACAACAACATAACAAAATCATCAAAGCATCATCACAGCATCATCACCGCGTCATCACAGCGTCATAACTGCATCGTCACTGCATCTAAACTGCGTCATCACAGCGTCATAACTGCATCGTCACTGCATCTAAACTGCATCATCACAAAATCATCACTGCATCACATCATAATCACAACATCATCAAAGCGTCATCACAGCATCATCACTGCGTTATCACAGCATCATCTCAGCATCATCACAGTATCATTACTGCTTATTCACTGCATCATCACAACATCATCACAGCGTCATTACAGTGTCATAAATGCATCATCACAGTGTCATCAAAGCGTCCTAACTGCATAATCACTGCATCATCGCAGCTTCATCACAGCATCATGACAGCGTCATCACAGCATCAAAAATGCATAATCACTTCATCCTCACATCATCATCATAGCTGCATAATCATAGAGTCATCACAGCATCATCACTACATCATCAAATTGTCATCACTGTATCATCACAGCATCATCATAGCATCATCACTGCATAATCACAGTGTCATAACAGCATCATTACAACACCATGACTACGTCATCACAGCATCACGACAGCGTCATTACAGTGACATCACAGCATCATCACTGCATTATCACAACATCATCACAACATCATCACTGCGTCATCAGAGCGTCATCACTACATAATCACTTCTTACTCAGTGAATCATCACTGCATCATCACATCATCACAGCATCATCTCAGCATAATCACAGTATCATCACAGCGTCATCACTACATCATCAATGCATCATCACTGCATCATCACAGCATCATCACTGCATCATCACAGCATCATCAGAGCATCATCACAGCATCATCACAACATCATCACAGAGTCATCACAGCATAATCACTGCATAATCACTGCATCATCATATCGTCATCACTGCATCATCACTGCATCATCACAGCACCATCACAGCATCATTACTGCAGAATCACTGCATCATCACAGCATCATAGCTGCATAATCACAGCATCATCACATCATCATCGCATAGTCGTCACAGCGTCATCACTGCATCATCACAGCATCATCACAGCATCATTACTGCAGAATCACTGCATCATCACAGCATCCTCACAGCAACATCGCAGCATCATCACAGCATCATCGCATCATCATCACAGTGTCATGACAGCATCATCACTGCATAATCACAGCATCATCACAGCATAATCACAGTATCATCACAGCGTCATCACTACATCATCACTGCATCATCACAGAATCATCACTGAGTCATCACAGCATCATCAGAGCATCATCAGAGCATCATCACAGCATCATCACATCATCATCTCAGCATCATTACTGCTTACTCACTGCATCATCATAGCATCATCACATCATCATCACAACATCATCAGTTTCATGTCAGCATCATCACTGCATAATCACTGCATCATCACAGCATCCTCACAGCATCAACACAGCGTCATCACAGCGTCATCAATGCATCATTACAGCATCATCTCAGTATAGTCACAGAATTATTACAGCATAATCACTGCATCATCATATCATCACTGCATCATCACTGCATCATCACTGCATAATCACAGCACCATCACAGCATCATTACTTCAGAATCACTGCATCATCACAGCATCCTCAAAGCAACATCGCAGCATCATCACAGCATCATCACACTGTCATGACAGCATCATCACTGCATAATCACTGCATAATCTCCGCATAATCACAGCATCATCACATCATCATCACAATATCATCACAGCGTCATCACTACATATCACTGCATCATCACTACATCATCACTGCATCATCACTTCGTCATCATCAGAGCATCATCACAGCATCATCACTGCATCCTCACTGCATCATGAGTGCATCATCATCACAGCATCATAACTGCATCATCAAAGCATCATCTTGGCATAATCACAATGTCATAAATACATCATCACTCCATCATCACAGCATTATCACATCATCATCACAACGTTTTCAGTGTCATCACAGCATCATAACAACGTCATCAAACTGTCATCACAGCATCATCACCAAATCATCACAGAATCATCACAGCATCATTACTGCATCATCACAGCATCTTTGCATCGTCATCAGAGCATCACCACTGCATCATCACATCATCATCTCAGCATCATCACTGCTTACTCACTGCATCATCACAGCGTCATGACAGTGTCATCACTGCATCATAACATCATAGCTTCATCATCAGAACATTATCACAGCATCATCACTGCATCATCACATCATCATTATAGCATCTTCACTGTCATCAGTACATCATCACAGCATCATCACATCATTATCACAGCATCATCAGTGTCATCTCAGCATCGTCACTACATCATGACTGCATCATAGCAGCATAATCACAGCATCATCACAGAATCATCACAGCATCATCACAGCATCATTACTGCAGAATCACTGCATCATCACAGCATCATAGCTGCATAATCACAGCATCATCACATCATCATCGCATAGTCGTCACAGCGTCATCACTGCATCATCACAGCATCATCACAGCATCATTACTGCAGAATCACTGCATCATCACAGCATCCTCACAGCAACATCGCAGCATCATCACAGCATCATCGCATCATCATCACAGTGTCATGACAGCATCATCACTGCATAATCACAGCATCATCACAGCATAATCACAGTATCATCACAGCGTCATCACTACATCATCACTGCATCATCACAGAATCATCACTGAGTCATCACAGCATCATCAGAGCATCATCAGAGCATCATCACAGCATCATCACAGCATCATCACTACATCATCACTGCATCATCACAGAATCATCACTGCGTCATCACAGCATCATCAGAGCATCATCACAGCATCATCACATCATCATCTCAGCATCATTACTGCTTACTCACTGCATCATCATAGCATCATCACATCATCATCACAACATCATCAGTTTCATGTCAGCATCATCACTGCATAATCACTGCATCATCACAGCATCCTCACAGCATCAACACAGCGTCATCACAGCGTCATCAATGCATCATTACAGCATCATCTCAGTATAGTCACAGAATTATTACAGCATAATCACTGCATCATCATATCATCACTGCATCATCACTGCATCATCACTGCATCATCACAGCATCCTCACAGCAACATCGCAGCATCATCACAGCATCATCACACTGTCATGACAGCATCATCACTGCATAATCACTGCATAATCTCCGCATAATCACAGCATCATCACATCATCATCACAATATCATCACAGCGTCATCACTACATATCACTGCATCATCACTACATCATCACAGCATCATCACTTCGTCATCATCAGAGCATCATCACAGCATCATCACTGCATCCTCACTGCATCATGAGTGCATCATCATCACAGCATCATAACTGCATCATCAAAGCATCATCTCGGCATAATCACAATGTCATAAATACATCATCACTCCATCATCACAGCATTATCACATCATCATCACAACGTTTTCAGTGTCATCACAGCATCATAACAACGTCATCAAACTGTCATCACAGCATCATCACCAAATCATCACAGAATCATCACAGCATCATGACTGCATCATCACAGCATCTTTGCATCGTCATCAGAGCATCACCACTGCATCATCACATCATCATCTCAGCATCATCACAGCATCATTACTGCTTACTCACTGCATCATCACAGCGTCATGACAGTGTCATCACTGCATCATAACATCATAGCTTCATCATCAGAACATTATCACAGCATCATCACTGCATCATCACATCATCATTATAGCATCTTCACTGTCATCAATACATCATCACAGCATCATCACATCATTATCACAGCATCATCAGTGTCATCTCAGCATCATCACTGCATCATGACTGCATCATAGCAGCATAATCACAGCATCATCACAGAATCATCACAGCATCATCATAAGGTCATCACAGCATCATCACTACGTCATCAAATTGTAATCACAGCATCATCACAGTGTCCTCACTGAATCATCACTGCACCATCACTGCAACATCACAGCATCATCTCAGCATCATCATGGCATCATTACTGCATCATCACTGCTTACTCACTGCATCATCACAGCATCATCTCAGCATCATCACAGAATCATTTCTGCATAATCATTGCATTTTCACAGCGTCATCACAGTATCATCACTGCATCATCACAGTGTCATCACAGCATCATCAAAGCATCACGACAGCGTCATCTCACCATCACGACAGCGTCATCAAAGCATCATCACTGCATCATAACAACATCATCTCAGCATCATCACAGAATCATTTCTGCATAATCACTGCATCATCATAGTGTCATCACAGTATATTCACTGCATCATCACATCATCACAGTGTCATCACAGAATCATCACTGAATCATCCAAGCATCATCCAAGCATCATCACAGCACCACCAATGCATCATCACAGTATCATCACTGCATCATCACTGCATCATCACCGCATCATCACATCATCAACACTGCATCATTGCTGCATCATCACATCATTGTCACAGTATCATCAAAATATCATCACAGCATCATCACACCATCATAACAACATCATCACAGCGTCATCACAGTATCGTAAATGCATCATCACAGAATCATCACTGAATCATCATAGCATCTTCATATCATCATCACAATATCATCACAGCATCATCACTGCATCATCACAGCATCATCACTGCATAATCACTGCATCATCACCACATCATCACAGCATCATCACTGCATAATCACTGCATCATCACAGCATCATCACATCGTCATCAAAACATCATTACAAGTATCAACACAACATAATCACAGTGTCATCACAGCATCATCATTGCATCCTTACTGCATGATCACAGCATCTCCGCATCGTAATCACATCATCATCACTGACTCCTCACTGAATCATCACTGTACCATCACTGCATCATCAGAGCATAATCTGAGCATAATCTCAGCATAATCACAGCATCATCACAGAATCATCACAGCATCATTACTGCATCATCACAGCATCTTTGCATCGTCATCAGAGCATCACCACTGCATCATCACTACATCATCACATCATCATCACAGCATTTTAGCTACATAATCACAGAATCATCATAGCGTAACGACAGCATCATCACAACATCATTACAGCATCATCACAGCGTCATCGTAACATCATGACTGTATCATCACAGCATCATCACAGCATCACCGCAGCGTCATCACTGCATCATCACAGCATCATCACAGCATCATCACGGCATCGTTACAGCATCGTCATATCATCATAACTGCATCATCACAACAACATAACAAAATCATCAAAGCATCGTCACAGCATCATCACCGCGTCATCACAGCGTCATAACTGCATCGTCACTACATCTAAACTGCAGCATCACAGCATCATCAAAGCATCATCGCAGCATCATCACATCATCATCACTGCATCATCACAGAATCATTACTGTTTACTCACTGCGGCATCACAGCATTATCACGGTGTCATAACTGCATCATCACTGCACCATTACTGCATCATCACAGTGTCATCTCAGCATCATCACAGCATCATTACTGCCTAATCATTGCATTATCACAACGTCATCACAGTATCATCAGTGCATCATCACAGCATCATTACTGCATCATCACATCATCATCACAGAATCACGATAGTGTCATCACAGCGTCATCACTGCATCATCACAGCGTCATCTCATCATCATCAGAGACTCATCACAGCGTCATCACATCGTCATCAAAGAATCTTCACAGCATCATCGCTATGTCATCATAGCATCATCATAATATTATCACAGCTTCATCACAGCGTCATAACAACATCATCACTGCATCATCACAGCATCATCATTATTGCATCATGACTGCATCATTACAGCATCATCAGAGCAGAATCAGTGCGTCGTCACAGCATCATTACTGCATCACCACATCACCACTGTGTTATCGCAGCGTCATCACAGCATCATCACAACATCATCACAGAATCATCACAGCATCATTGCAGCATCATCACATCATCATCACAGCGTCATCACAACATCATCGTAGCATCATCATGCATCATCACAGCATCATCACTGCATCATCACGGCATCGTTAAAGCATCGTCATATCATCATCACTGCATCATCACAACAACATAACAAAATCGTCAAAGCATCATCACAGCATCATCACCGCGTCATCACAGCGTCATAACTGCATCGTCACTGCATCTAAACTGCATCATCAAAAAATCATCACTGCATCACATCATAATCACAACATCATCAAAGCGTCATCACAGCATCATCACTGCGTTATCACAGCATCATCTCAGCATCATCACAGTATCATTACTGCTTATTCACTGCATCATCACAACATCATCACAGCGTCATTACAGTGTCATAAATGCATCATCACAGTGTCATCAAAGCGTCCTAACTGCATAATCACTGCATCATCGCAGCTTCATCACAGCATCATGACAGCGTCATCACAGCATCAAAAATGCATAATCACTTCATCCTCACATCATCATCATAGCATCATAGCTGCATAATCATAGAGTCATCACAGCATCATCACTACATCATCAAATTGTCATCACTGTATCATCACAGCATCATCATAGTATCATCACTGCATAATCACAGTGTCATAACAGCATCATTACAACACCATGACTACGTCATCACAGCATCACGACAGCGTCATTACAGTGTCATCACAGCATCATCACTGCATTATCACAACATCATCACAACATCATCACTGCGTCATCAGAGCGTCATCACTACATAATCACTTCTTACTCAGTGAATCATCTCTGCATCATCACATCATCACAGCATCATCTCAGCATAATCACAGTATCATCACAGCGTCATCACTACATCATCAATGCATCATCACTGCATCATCACAGCATCATCACTGCATCATCACAGCATCATCAGAGCATCATCACAGCATCATCACAACATCATCACAGAGTCATCACAGCATCATCACTGCATAATCACTGCATCATCACAGCATCCTCACAGCATCAATACAGCGTCATCACAACGTCAACAATGCATCATTACAGCATCATCTCAGTATAGTCACAGCATAATCACTGCATAATCACTGCATCATCGTATCGTCATCACTGCATCATCACTGCATCATCACAGCATCATCACAGCATCATTACTGCAGAATCACTGCATCATCACAGCATCATAGCTGCATAATCACAGCATCATCACATCATCATCGCATAGTCATCACAGCGTCATCACTGCATCAACACAGCATCATTACTGCAGAATCACTGCATCATCACAGCATCCTCACAGCAACATCGCAGCATCATCACACCATCATAACAACATCATCACAGCGTCCTCACAGTATCGTAAATGCATCATCACAGAATCATCACTGCATCATCACAGAATCATCACTGCGTCATCACAGAATCATCACTGCGTCATCACAGCATCATCACAGCATAATCACAGTATCATCACAGCATCATCACTACATCATCACTGCATCATCACAGAATCATCACTGCGTCATCACAGCATCATCAGAGCATCATCACAGCATCATCACATCATCATCTCAGCATCATTACTGCTTACTCACTGCATCATCAGAGCATCATCACATCATCATCACAACATCATCAGTTTCATGTCAGCATCATCACTGCATAATCACTGCATCATCACAGCATCCTCACAGCATCAACACAGCGTCATCACAGCGTCATCAATGCATCATTACAGCATCATCTCAGTATAGTCACAGAATTATTACAGCATAATCACTGCATCATCATATCATCACTGCATCATCACTGCATCATCACTGCATCATCACAGCACCATCACAGCATCATTACTTCAGAATCACTGCATCATCACAGCATCCTCACAGCAACATCGCAGCATCATCACAGCATCATCACACTGTCATGACAGCATCATCACTGCATAATCACTGCATAATCTCCGCATAATCACAGCATCATCACATCATCATCACAATATCATCACAGCGTCATCACTACACATCACTGCATCATCACTACATCATCACAGCATCATCACTTCGTCATCATCAGAGCATCATCACAGCATCATCACTGCATCCTCACTGCATCATGAGTGCATCATCATCACAGCATCATAACTGCATCATCAAAGCATCATCTCGGCATAATCACAATGTCATAAATACATCATCACTCCATCATCACAGCATTATCACATCATCATCACAACGTTTTCAGTGTCATCACAGCATCATAACAACGTCATCAAACTGTCATCACAGCATCATCACCAAATCATCACAGAATCATCACAGCATCATTACTGCATCATCACAGCATCTTTGCATCGTCATCAGAGCATCACCACTGCATCATCACATCATCATCTCAGCATCATCACAGCATCATTACTGCTTACTCACTGCATCATCACAGCGTCATGACAGTGTCATCACTGCATCATAAAATCATAGCTTCATCATCAGAACATTATCACAGCATCATCACTGCATCATCACATCATCATTATAGCATCTTCACTGTCATCAATACATCATCACAGCATCATCACATCATTATCACAGCATCATCAGTGTCATCTCAGCATCATCACTGCATCATGACTGCATCATAGCAGCATAATCACAGCATCATCACAGAATCATCACAGCATCATCATAAGGTCATCACAGCATCATCACTACGTCATCAAATTGTAATCACAGCATCATCACAGTGTCCTCACTGAATCATCACTGCACCATCACTGCAACATCACAGCATCATCTCAGCATCATCATGGCATCATTACTGCATCATCACTGCTTACTCACTGCATCATCACAGCATCATCTCAGCATCATCACAGAATCATTTCTGCATAATCATTGCATTTTCACAGCGTCATCACAGTATCATCACTGCATCATCACAGTGTCATCACAGCATCATCAAAGCATCACGACAGCGTCATCTCACCATCACGACAGCGTCATCAAAGCATCATCACTGCATCATAACAACATCATCTCAGCATCATCACAGAATCATTTCTGCATAATCACTGCATCATCATAGTGTCATCACAGTATATTCACTGCATCATCACATCATCACAGTGTCATCACAGAATCATCACTGAATCATCCAAGCATCATCCAAGCATCATCACAGCACCACCAACGCATCATCACAGTATCATCACTGCATAATCACTGCATCATCACCGCATCATCACATCATCAACACTGCATCATTGCTGCATCATCACATCATTGTCACAGTATCATCAAAATATCATCACAGCATCATCACACCATCATAACAACATCATCACAGCGTCATCACAGTATCGTAAATGCATCATCACAGAATCATCACTGAATCATCATAGCATCTTCATATCATCATCACAATATCATCACAGCATCATCACTGCATCATCACAGCATCATCACTGCATAATCACTGCATCATCACCACATCATCACAGCATCATCACTGCATAATCACTGCATCATCACAGCATCATCACATCGTCATCAAAACATCATTACAAGTATCAACACAACATAATCACAGTGTCATCACAGCATCATCATTGCATCCTTACTGCATGATCACAGCATCTCCGCATCGTAATCACATCATCATCACTGACTCCTCACTGAATCATCACTGTACCATCACTGCATCATCAGAGCATAATCTGAGCATAATCTCAGCATAATCACAGCATCATCACAGAATCATCACAGCATCATTACTGCATCATCACAGCATCTTTGCATCGTCATCAGAGCATCACCACTGCATCATCACTACATCATCACATCATCATCACAGCATTTTAGCTACATAATCACAGAATCATCATAGCGTAACGACAGCATCATCACAACATCATTACAGCATCATCACAGCGTCATCGTAACATCATGACTGTATCATCACAACATCATCACAGCATCACCGCAGCGTCATCACTGCATCATCACAGCATCATCACAGCATCATCACGGCATCGTTACAGCATCGTCATATCATCATAACTGCATCATCACAACAACATAACAAAATCATCAAAGCATCGTCACAGCATCATCACCGCGTCATCACAGCGTCATAACTGCATCGTCACTGCATCTAAACTGCATCATCACAAAATCATCACAGCTTCATCACTGCAGCATCACAGCATCATCAAAGCATCATCGCAGCATCATCACATCATCATCACTGCATCATCACAGAATCATTACTGTTTACTCACTGCGGCATCACAGCATTATCACGGTGTCATAACTGCATCATCACTGCACCATTACTGCATCATCACAGTGTCATCTCAGCATCATCACAGCATCATTACTGCCTAATCATTGCATTATCACAACGTCATCACAGTATCATCAGTGCATCATCACAGCATCATTACTGCATCATCACATCATCATCACAGAATCACGATAGTGTCATCACAGCGTCATCACTGCATCATCACAGCGTCATCTCAGCATCATCAGAGACTCATCACAGCGTCATCACTGCATCATCACTGCATCACCACAGTATCATCACAGCATCATCACAAAATTATAAGAGCGTCATCACAGCGTTATTACTGCATCATCACAGCATCAATAGAGCATCATCACAGCGTCATCACAGCGTTATCACAGCGTCATCACAGCATCACGACATCATCATCACAGCTTCACGACAGTGTCATGAGAGCGTCTTCACAGCATCATCACTACATCATCACAGCATCATCACTGCGTCATCAGAGCATCATCACAAAATCATCACAGCGTCATTACTGCATCATCACTGCATCATCACAGCGTCATCACCGCATCATCACTGCATTGTCACAACATCATGGCGTCATAATAACTGCATCATAACAGCATGATCAAAGCATCATCACAGCGTCATCACAGCGTCATAACTGCATAAACACTGCATCATCAAAGAACCATCACATCATCATCACAGCGTCATAACAGCATCATCAGAGCATCATCACATCGTCATCACATCGTCATCAAAGAATCTTCACAGCATCATCGCTATGTCATCATAGCATCATCATAATATTATCACAGCTTCATCACAGCGTCATAACAACATCATCACTGCATCATCACAGCATCATCATTATTGCATCATGACTGCATCATTACAGCATCATCAGAGCAGAATCAGTGCGTCGTCACAGCATCATTACTGCATCACCACATCACCACTGTGTTATCGCAGCGTCATCACAGCATCATCACAACATCATCACAGAATCATCACAGCATCATTGCAGCATCATCACATCATCATCACAGCGTCATCACAACATCATCGTAGCATCATCATGCATCATCACAGCATCATAAAAGCATCATCTCAGTGTCATCACAGCATCATTTCTGCATAATCACTGCATTATCACAGCGTCATCACAGTATCATCACTGCATCATCACATCATCATCACTTCATAATCCCATCATCATCACTGCATCATCACAGCTTCATCACAACATCATCACAGCATCAATAAAGTGTCTTTGCATAAAAACCGTATAATCACAGCATCATCACAGCATCATTGCAGCATCATTACTGCTTAGTCACTGCATCATCACAGCGTCATCACGGTGTATTCACTGCATCATAACACCATCATATCTGCATCATCACATCATCATCACTGCATCAACACAACATCATCACACCACCGTCATGGTTTCATCACTGCGTCATCACAGCATCATAACAGCATCATCGCAGCGTCATAACTTTGTGATCAGAGCGTCATCACATCACCATCACTACATCATCACAGAATCATCATCTCAGCATCTTCGCAGTGTCATCAATGCATCATTACAGCATCATCACAATATCATCACAGCATCATCACTGCATCATCACTGCATCACCACTGCATCATCACAATATCCTCACAACATCATAAATGCATAATCACTGCATCATCACCGCATCATCACAGGGTCATCACAGCATCATCACAGCATCATCACTGCATCATCACTGCATCATGACATCATCATCACTGCATCATCGCTGCATCATCACAGCATCATCTCAGCGTCATTACAGAATTATTACTGCATAATCACTGCATCATCACAGCGTCATCACAGTATCATCATTGCATCATCATCATCACAGTGTCGTCACAGCATCCACACAGCATGATCATAGCATCATCACAGCATCCTCACTACGTCATCACATCATCATCACTGCATCATAACAGCGTCATCACAGCATCATCACATCATCATCACTGCATCATCCCATATTCATCACAGCATCATCACATTATCATCGCAGCGTCATCACTTTGTCATCAGAGCGTCATCACATCACCATCACTGCATCATCACAGAATCATCATCTCAGCATCTTCACAGTGTCATCAATGCATCGTTACAGCATCATCACAATATCATCACAGCATCATAAATGCATAATCACTGCATCATCACCGCATCATCACAGGGTCATCACAGCATCATCACAGCATCATCACAGTATCATCACTACATCATCACTGCATCATCACATCATCATCACAATATCATGTAAGTGTCACCACAGCATAATCACTGTCATCACAGCGTCATCACAGCATCATCACAGCATCATCACAGCTTCATAGCTCCATAATCACAGCATCATCACTACATCATTACAGCATCATCATAAATCATCAAAAAATCATCAGTGTCATAACAGCATCATCACAGCATTATCACAGAATCATTACTGCATAAACACTGCATCATCACAGCGTTATCACAGTATCATCACTGCATCATCAGAGAATAATCACATCATCATCACAACATCATCAGAGTGCCATCACAGTATCATCACTGCATCATCATAGCGTCATCACAGCATCATCACTGTGTCATCAGAGCGTCATCACAGCATAATCACAGCATCATCACAGCAGCATCAGAGCAGCATCATGGCGTCATGACAGAATCATCACTACATCATCAAATTGTCATCAGAGCAGCCCACAGCATCATCACAGCATCATTGCAGCATCATAACAGCATCATCAAAGCATCTTTACTGCTTACTCACTGCATCCTCACAGCGTCATCACACTACTGTCAGTGCATCATCAGAGCATCATCACTGCATCATCACACCATAATCACAAAATCATCACACCGTCATCACAGTGTCATAACTGCATCATCACAGGGTCATCACAGGGTCATAACTGCATCATCACATAGTCATCACAACATCATCGCAGTGTCATAAATGCCTCATCACTACGTCATCACAACATAATCATAGCATCATCACTGTATCATCACTGCATCGTCACAGCATTATCAAATCATCACTGCACCATCACATCATCATCACTGCATCATCAATGCTTCATCTCATCCTCATCACAGTATCAATACTGTGGAATCACTGCATCATCACATCAAAATATCTGCATCATCACATCACCATCACTGCATCATCACATCATCATCACAAAATCATTACAGCATCATCACTGCGTAATCATATCATCATCACTGCGTCATCACTGCATCATCACTGCATCATCACAGCATCACCTCAGCATCATCACAGCATCATTACTTCAGAATCACAGCATCATCACAGCATCATCACTGCATCATCATTGCATCATCACAGCATCATCACAGCGTTATCACATAATCACCATACAGTCATCACAGAGTCATCGCAGAATCATCACAGCATCATCACTGCGTCATCACAGCGTCGTTACAGCATCATCACAATATCATCACAGCCTCATATCTGCATCATCACTGTATAATGACTGCATCATAACAGCATCATAACTACGTCATCATATTGTCATCACAGCATCACGACAGCGTCATCACAACATCACGACAGGGTCATCACTGCATCGTCACAGAATCATGACAGCGTCATCAGAGCTTCAACACAACATCATCACATCATCATCCCTGCATCATCACATCATCATTACTGCATCATCACAGCATCATCACAGCATAATCTCAGCATCATCACAGTATCAGTACTGCAGAATCATTGCATCATCACACCATCATCACAACATCATCAGAGTGCCATCACAGTATCATCACTGCATCATCAGAGCATCATCAAAACATAATCATAGCATCATCACAGCATCATCACTGCATCATCAAGGAATCATCACAGCATCATCTCAGCAACATCACAGCATCATTACTGCTTACTCACTGCATCATAACAGCGTCATCACAGTATCATCACTGCATCATCACAGCATCATCACTGCATCTTCATATCATCATCACTGCATCATCAAAGCGTCATCACAGAATCATCAAAGCGTCATCACGGCATCATCACATCACAGCATCATCACACCATCACAGCAGCGTCATCACAGTATTACGACAGCGTCATCACAGCATTATCATAGCATCACCACAATATCGTCACAGCATCATCACTGCTTATTCACAGCATCATCGCAGCTTCATCACTGTTTCATCAGAGCATCATCACAACATTATTGCTGCGTCATCAAAGAGTCATCACAGCATCATTACTGCATCATCATCACTTCGTAATCAGAGCATCATGACTTCATCATCACAGCACCATTACTGCATCATCACAACATCATCACAGTGTCATCACAGCATCATCACAGCGTCATAACTGCATCCTCACTGCATCATCACCGCATCACCATCATCACAGCATCACAAGCTGTGATGACACTGTAAGGACGCTGTGTTGATGCTGTGATGATGCGGTGATGATGCTTTGATGATACTATGGTGATGCTGTGATGATGCTGTGATGCTCTGATCATGTGTGCTGTGCATCACAGCGTCATCACAGCATCATCACGGCATCATAGCGTCATCAAATTATCATCACTGCATCATCAGAGCATCACCAGAACTTCATCGCAGCATCATCAAAGCAACATCTCAGCGTCACTACTGCAACATCACTGCATCATCAGAGCATTGGTGTAGATGCACTTCAGCTGGGCCATTGCCCTAACCTCCGACCTTGCCATTGTTCCCCCTGGCACAGCCCCAGCAATCCTTGCTTCAGCCCCATCCCCCTTCTTACCTAGTTTAAAGCCCTCTCAATGAGCCCTGCCAGCTCCTGGCCCAGGATCCTTTTTTCCCTAAAAGATAGGGACCCGTCTGTGGCCATCAGGCCAGGTGCTGAGTAAAGTGACCCATGGTCAAAAAAAAAAAAAACAAGATTTCTGCGTTGGCACCAGAAATGATGATGTTATGATGCTGTGGTGATGCTGTTGTGATGATGCTGTGATGATGATTTGATGACACAGTGATGATGCAGTGATGACGCTATGATGACGCTTTGATTACACTGTGATGCTTTGATGATGCTGTGATGACGATGTTATTATGCTGTGATGACGCTGTGATGATGCTGTTATGACAATTTGATGATGCTGTGATTATGCAGCTATGATGCTCTCAGGATGATATGATGATGCAGTCATGATGCTGTGATGACGCTGTCGTGATTCAATGATGATGTTTTGATGACGCTGTGATGATGTTGTGATGATGCTGCGATGATGCACAGATGAGGCTGTGTTGATGCTGTGATGATGCTCTGATGATGCTGTGCTGATGTAGTGTTTATGCAGTGATGATGCAGTTATGATACTGCAATGAAGCTTTGATGATGCTGTGATGAAGCTTTGATGATGCTGTGATTACACAGCTATGATGCTTTCATGATTATATGATGATGCAGTGATGATGCTGTGATGACGCTGTTATGGTGCAGTGATGACACTGAATATGCTGTGATGACGCTGTGATGCTTTCATGATGCTATGATGATGCTGTGATGATGCTGTGATGATTCAGTGATGACGCTGCGATGATGCTGTGATGATGCATTGATAACGCTGCGAAGATGCTGCGATGATGTTGTCATGATGCTGTGATGATGCTATGATGATGCTGTGATGATGCTTTGATGACACTGCGATGATGTTGTGATGATGCTCTGATGACGCTGTGATGACTCAGTGATGATGTAGTGATGCTGCTGTGATGACGCTGTGATGATGCTTTGATGACGCTGTGATGCTGTGAACATGTATTGATGATGCTGTGATGATGCATTTATGATGATGTGTTTATGCTGTGATGACGCTGTGATGATGCAGCGATAATGCACTGCTGATGCAGTTATGACGCTGTGGTGAGGCTGTGATAATAGTGTGATGATGCTGTGATGATGGTGTGATGACACTGCGATGATGCTGTGATGATGCTGTGATGACTCTGTGATAACGCTTTGATGACACTGTAATGATGCTGTAATGACGCCGTGATGAAGCTGTGATGACGCTGTGATGGTGCTTTGATGACGCTGTGATGACGCAGTGATGATGTTGTGATGACGCTCTGATGACGCTGTGATGCTTTGATGATGCTGTGATGATGGTGTGATGACGCAGTGATGACACTGCGATGATATGGTAATGATGCAGTGATGATGCTGTGATGATGCAGTGATGATGCTTTGGTGATGCTGTGATGATGCTCTGATGACGCTGTAATGACGGAGTGATGATGCAGTGATGATGCTGTGATGACGTTGTTATGACACTTTGATGATGCTGTGATGCTGTGGTGATGTAGGTATGATGCTTTAATGAAGCTGTGATGATGCTGTGATGATGTTGTGATGGTGTTGTGATGATGCTGTGATCATGCTGTGATGATGCAGTGATACCGCTGCGATGATACAGTGATGATTCTGTGATGATGCAGTGATGGCGACGCTGTGATGCATTGATGATGCTGTGATGATGCTGCGATGATGCTGTTGTGATGCTTTGATGATGCAGTGATGACGATGCGATGGTGATGTTGTGATGATGCTGTGACAATGCTTTGATAGCACTGTGATGATGTTGTGATGATGCAGTAATGATGCTGTGATGACTCAGTGATGGTACAGTGATGATGTGATGATGACGCTGTGATGATTCTGTGATGATGCTGTGATGACGCTGTGATAATGCTGTGATGATGCATTGATGACACTGTGATGAGTCTGTGACGATGTAGTTATGATGACGCATTGATTACACTGTGATGATGCAGTGATGACGCTGTGATGGCGCTGCGATGAGGCTTTGATTATTTGATGATGCTGTGATGACGCTGTGATGACGCAGTGATGATGTTGTGATGACGCTCTGATGACGCTGTGATGCTTTGATGACGCAGTGATGACACTGCGATGATATGGTAATGATGCAGTGATGATGCTGTGATGATGCAGTGATGATGCTTTGGTGATGCTGTGATGATGCTCTGATGACGCTGTAATGACGGAGTGATGATGCAGTGATGATGCTGTGATGACATTGTTATGACACTTTGATGATGCTGTGATGCTGTGATGATGTAGGTATGATGCTTTAATGAAGCTGTGATGATGCTGTGATGATGTTGTGATGGTGTTGTGATGATGCTGTGATCATGCTGTGATGATGCAGTGATACCGCTGCGATGATACAGTGATGATTCTGTGATGATGCAGTGATGGCGACGCTGTGATGCATTGATGATGCTGTGATGATGCTGCGATGATGCTGTTGTGATGCTTTGATGATGCAGTGATGACGATGCGATGGTGATGTTGTGATGATGCTGTGACAATGCTTTGATAGCACTGTGATGATGTTGTGATGATGCAGTAATGATGCTGTAATGACTCAGTGATGGTACAGTGATGATGTGATGATGACGCTGTGATGATTCTGTGATGACGCTGTGATGACGCTGTGATAATGCTGTGATGATGCATTGTTGACACTGTGATGAGTCTGTGACGATGTAGTTATGATGACGCATTGATTACACTGTGATGATGCAGTGATGACGCTGTGATGGCGCTGCGATGAGGCTTTGATTATTTGATGATGCTGTGATGACGCTGTGATGAGGCTTTGATTATTTGATGATGCTGTGATGACGCTGTGATGACGCTTTGATGACGCTGTGATGATGCTGTGATGATGCATTGATGACACTGTGATGATGCTGTGACGATGTATTTATGATGACGCATTGATTACACTGTGATGACGCTGCGATGATGCAGTGATGATGCTGTGATGATGCTGTGATGATGCTTTGATGAGGTTTTGATTATTTGATGATGCTGTGATGATGCTGTGATGACGCTGTGAATATCACTGTGATGCTGTGATGATGTTGTGATAATGCTGTGGTGAAGCTGTGATGACGTTTTCATGATGCAGTGATCATGATGTTATGATGCTGTGATAATGCTTTGATGACGCTTTGATGACACTGTGATGATGCAGTGATGATGCTGTGATGATGCAGTGATGATGCAGTGATGGTGCTACGATGATGCTGTTGTGATGCTGTGATGATGCTGTGATGACGCTTTGATGACACTATGATAATGTTGTGATAATGCAGTAATGATGCAGTGATGACTCAGTGATGATGCTGTGATGACGCTGTGATCATGTTGTGATGATTCTGTGATGGCACTGTGATGCTTTGTTTAAGCTCTGATGATGCTGTGATGATGCTGTAATGATGTCGTGATGATGCTGTGATGATGCCGTGATGATGCTGTTATTATGCTGTGATCATGTAGTGAAATGATGTGATGATGCTCTGATGATACAGTGATGATGCAGTGATGATCCAGTTATGACGATGTGGTGAGGCTGTGATAATATTGTGATGATGCTGTGATGACGCTATGATGATGCTGTGATGATACAATGATGACGCTGTTATTCTTTGGTGATGCTGTGATGATGCTGTGATGATGCAGTGATGATGATGTGATGATGTTGTTATGATGCTGTGATGATGCAGTGATCATTCACATGATGCTGTTATGATGCAGTGATGACGCTGCGATGATGCAGTGATGACGATGCGATGATGCTGTGTTGATGCTGTAATGATGATGTGGTGACGCTGTGATGACGCACTGACAATGTAGTTATTACGCTGTGATGATTCTATGATGACGCGCTGATGATGATGTGATGACGCTTTGAAGACACTGTGATGATGCTGTGTTGATGCTGTGATGAAGCTGTGATGACGAGGTGATGGTTCTTTGATGACGCTCTGATGACGCAGTGGTGATGTTTTTGATGACGCTGCGATGAGTCTTTGATGATTCTGTGAAGATGCAGTGATGACGACGTGATGACGCTGTGATGACGCTGTCATGACGCTGTTATGACGCAGCGATGATGCAGTGATGATGCTGTGACGATGTAGTGGTGATGACGCATTGATGACGCTGTGATGATGCTTTGATGATGATGTGATGATGCTGTGATGACTCTATGATGATGCAGTGATGACACTGTGATGGCACTGTGATGCCGTGTTGAAGCTCTGATGATGCATTGAAAATGCACTGATTATGCAGTGATGATGTTGTCTTGATACTGTGATGATGCTGTGATGACGGTTCTATGACACTGTGATTATGTTCTGATGACCCAGTGATCATGCTGTGATGATGCAGTGATGACGCGGTGATGATGCTGTTGTGATGCTCTGATGATGCTGTGATGACTGTTTGATGACACTGTGATGACGTTCTGATGCTGCAGTGATGATGCTGTGATGATGCTGTGATGACGCTGCGATGATGTTGTTGTGATGGTCTGATGATGCTGTGATGACGGTTTGATGACACTGTGATGATGTTCTGATGATGCAGTGATGATGCTGTCATGATGCTGTCATGATGCTTCGATGATGCTGTTGTGATGCTCTGATAATGCTATGATGACGCTTTGATGACACTGTGTTGCTGTTGTTGTGATGCAGTGATGACGTTGTGATGATGCTGTGATGCTCTGATGATGATGTTATGATGCTGTGATGATGCAGTAATGATGCTGTGATGGTGATGTGATGACGCTTTGATTACTGCATCATAACTGCATCATCACTGCATCACCACAGCATCATCACTGCCTAATCAAAACATCATCACAGCATCAGCACAACATCATCACTGCATCATCACAGCATCATCACTGCGTCATCACAGCGTCCAAACAGCATCATCACAGCATCATCATTGCATCATCACTGCATCATCTCAGCATCACAGAATCTTTACTGCATAAATACTGCATCATAACAGCGTCATCACATTATCTTCACAGCATCACCCCGGCATCATCACATTATCATCACAACATCATCAGAGTGTCATCACAGCATCATCACTCCGTCATCACAGCGTCATCACGGTATAATCACAGCATCATCACAGCACCATAGCTGCATAATCACTGCATCATCACAGCATAATGAAAGCATCACCACTGCGCCTTCACAGCATCATCACTGCACCATCACTGCATCATCACAGCATCTTCAAATCATCATCGCAGCATCATCACTGCGTCATCGCTGCATCATCACTGCACCATCACTGCATCATCACAGCATCATCTCAGCATTATCACAGCATCATTACTGCATAATCAATGCATTATCACAGCGTCATCACAGTATCATTACTGCATCATGACATCAGCATCACTGCATCATCCCATCATCTTCACTGCATCATCACAGCATCATCACTGCATAGACACTGCATCATCACTGCATCATCACAGCGTCATCACTGCTTCATTATATCATCATCACTGCATCATCATAGCGTCATCACAGCATCAACACACCATCATCGCTGCGTCATCACAGCGTCATCACTGCACCATCACAGCATCATTACAGCATCATCAGATCATCAGAAGTGCATCATCATTGCATCATGACATCATCATCACAGCATCATCATATCATCATCACAGTGTCATCACAGCATCATCACTATGTCATCACAGCGTCATAGCTGCATAATCACAGAATCATCACAACATCATCACAGCATCATCATATCATCATCACCACATAATCACAGTGTCATCACAGCATCATCAAGGCGCCATCACTGCATCATCACAGCATCTTCGCATTGTCATCACAGCATCATCTCTGCGTCCTCACTGCATCATCACTACAGCATCAGAGCATTATCTCAGTGTCATCAGAGTATCATTACAGCATAATCACTGCATTATCACAGCATCATCACTACATCATCACATCATCATCACTGCATCATCGCAGCATCATAACAACTTCCTCACAGCAACATCACTGCATCATCTCTGCATCATCAGAGCATCATTAGAGTATCATGACAGCATCATCACTGCATAATCACTGCATCATCACCTCATCGTCAGAGCATAATCACAGCATAATCGCAGCATCATTACTGCTGACTCACTGCATCATCACAATATTATCACAATATTATCACAATAATTGGTGACTATGCGATGATGATGTGATGATGCTGTGATTATGCAGCTATGATGCTGTGATGGTGCTGTGATGATGCAGTGATGATGCAGTGATGACGATATGATGATGCAGTGATTATGCAGTGATTATGCTGTGACTATACTGAGATGATGCTGTAATGATTCATTGTTGACGTTGTGATGACGCTGTATTGATGCTGTGAGGATGCTGTGATGATGCAGTGATTATGCAGTGATGATGCTGTGATGACTCTGTGATGATGTTGTGATGATGCTCTGATGATGCTCTGATGATGCTGTGATGATGCAGTGATGATGCTGTGATGATGCAGTGATGATGCATTGATGATGTAGTGATGACGCTGTGATGATACTGTGATTATGCTGAGATGATGCTGTGATGATGTGATGATGCAGTGAGGATTCACTGAGTAAGAAGTGATTATGTAGTGATGACACTCTGATGACGCAGTGATGATGTTGTGATGATGTTGTGATAATGCAGTGATGATGCTGTGATGACACTGTAATGACGCTGTGATGATGTTGTGATGATGCAGTGAATAAGCAGTAATGATACTGTGATGATGCTGAGATGATGCTGTGATAACGCAGTGATGATGCTGTGATGACGCTTTGATGATGTTGTGATTATGATGTGATGCAGTGATGATTTTGTGATGATGCAGTTTAGATGCAGTGACGATGCAGTTATGACGCTGTGATGACGCGGTGATGATGCTGTGATGATGCTTTGATGATTTTGTTATGTTGTTGTGATGATGCAGTTATAATGATATGACGATGCTGTAACGATGCCGTGATGATGCAGTGATGATGCTGTGATTATTCAGTGATGATGCTGTGATGATGCTGTGATGATGAGTAATGATGCTGTGATGATGCATGATGATGCTACGATGATGTTGTGATGACGCTGTGATGATGATGTGATGATGCTGCAATGATGCTGTGATGATTCTGTGATGATGTTGTGATGATGCTGTGATGACGCTGCGATAACACAGTGATGATGTGGTGATGCAGTAATGATGCTGTGACGACGCACTGATTCTGCTCTGATGATGCTGTAATGATGCAGTCATGATGCAATAATGATGATGCTGTGATGATGCAGTGATGATGTTGTTATGACGCTGTGATGAAGCTGTGATAATATTATGATGATGCTATGATGACATAGCGATGATGCTGTGAAGATTCTTTGATGACGATGTGATGACGATGTGATGATGCTCTGATGATGCTGTTATGACGCTGTGATGATGCTGTGATGGTTCTTTGATGATGCAGTGTTTATGCAGTTATGACGCTGTGATGACGCTGT
The DNA here is from genome assembly GCA_963989345.1 of Clangula hyemalis. Next base: position 584,668 of record OZ022440.1, read on the forward strand.
GATGATGCTTTGATCATGCTGTTATGATGCAGTTATTATGACGCCATGATGTTGTGACAATGCAGTGATGATGCGGTGATGACGCTGTGATGATGCAGTGATGATGCAGTAATGACGCTGTGATGATTTTGTGATGATGCTCTGATGACGCAGTGATGATGCTGTGATGATGTAGTGATGATGCTGTGAAGACGCTCTCATGACACTGTCGTGAAGCTGTGATGATGATGTCGTGATGCTGTGATGATGCTGTGATGACGCTGTGATAACGCTGTGATGACGCTGTGATGATGCTCTATTGATGCTGTGATGATGCAGTAATAACGCTGTGATGACGCTCTTATAATTTTGTGATGATGCTGTGATGATACTGTGGTGATGCAGTGATGATGCAGTGATGACGCTGTGATGAGTCTCTGATGATGCTGAGATGACGCTGTGATGATGCAGTGATGACGCTGTGATGACACTATCGTGATTCTGTGATGATGATGTGATGATGCAGTAATGATGCTGTGATGATGCACTGATGATACTGTGATGACGTTGTGATAATGCAATGATTAGGCAGTAATGATGTTGTGATGATGCTGAGATGACACTGTGATGATGCAGTAATGGTGCAGTGATGATGCAGTTATGACACCGTGATAATGCTGTGATGCCGCAGTGAGTAAACAGTAATGATTCTGTGATGATGCAGTGATGATGATGTGATGATGCTGCGATGATGCTTTGATGATGCTGTGATGCTGCAGTGATGAAGCTGTGATGATTTTGTGATGATGCAGTTTAGATGCAGTGACGATGCAGTTATGACGCTGTGATGACGCGGTGATGATGCTGTGACGATGCTTTGATGATTTTGTTATGTTGTTGTGATGATGCAGTTATGATGATATGAGGATGCTGTAACGATGCCGTGATGATGCTGTGATGATGCTGTGATGCTGCAGTGATGACGCTGCGGTGATGCTGTGATGATGCTGTGATGATACAGTCATGATGTTACGATGACGCTGTGATGATGCTGTAATGATGTTGTGATGATGCTGTCGTTACGCTATGATGATTCTGTGATTATGTAGCTAAAATGCTGTGATGATGATGTGATGATGTAGTGATGATGCAGTGGTGATGCTCTGATGACGATGCAAAGATGCTGTGATGATGCAGTAATGATGCTGTGATGATTCTGTGATGATGCTGTGATTATGCTGAGATTATGCTCAGATTATGCTCTGATGATGCAGTGATGGTACAGTGATGATTCAGTGAGGAGTCAGTGATGATGATGTGATTACGATGCGGAGATGCTGTGATCATGCAGTAAGGATGCAATGATGATGCTGTGATGACACTGTGATTATGTTGTGTTGATACTTGTAATGATGTTTTGATGACGATGTGATGATGCTGTGATGATGCAGTGATTATGCAGTGATGATGCTGTGATGATGTGGTGATGATGCAGTGATTATGCAGTGATGATGCTGTGATGATGCAGTGATGATGCTGTGATGATATTGTGATGATGATATGAAGATGCTATGATGATTCAGTGATGATTCTGTGATGATGCATTTACGATACTGTGATGACGCTGTGATGATGTTGTTATGATGGTGTGATGATGCTGTGATGATATTTTGATGATACTGTGACAATGATGTGATGATGCAGCAATGATGCAGTGTTGATGATGTGATGATGCGGTGATGATGCAGTGATTATGCAGTGATGATACTGTGATGATGCATTGGTGGTGCTGTGATGATGCTTGGATGATGCTTGGATGATTCAGTGATGATTCTGTGATGACACTGTGATGATGTGATGATGCAGTGAATATACTGTGATGACACTATGATGATGCAGTGATTATGCAGAAATGATTCTGTGATGATGCTGAGATGATGTTGTTATGATGCAGTGATGATGCTTTGATGACGCTGTCGTGATGGTGAGATGACGCTGTCGTGATGCTTTGATGATGCTGTGATGACACTGTGATGATGCAGTGATGATACTGTGATGACGCTGTGAAAATGCAATGATTATGCAGAAATGATTCTGTGATGATGCTGAGATGATGCTGTGATGATGCAGTGAGTAAGCAGTGATGATGCAGTAATGATGCCATGATGATGCTGAGATGATGCTGTGATGTTGCAGTGATGGTGCAGTGATGATTCAGTGAGGACACTGTGATGATGCTGTGATTACAATTTGATGACGTAGTGATGATGCTGTGATGACCTTATGATGATGCTGTGATGATTCTGTGATGATGCTGTGATTATGCTGCTATGATGCAGTCATGATGCAGTGATGATGCTGAGATGACACTGATGATGCTGTGATAATGATGTGATGATGCTGTGATGATGTATTGATGACAGTGAAGATGCTATAATGATGATGTAATGATGCAGTGATGATGCTGTGATAATGTTCTGATGATGAAGCTATGATGTTATGATGCAGTGATGACACTGTAATGACGCTGTGATGATGCAGTGAGGATGCAGTGATGATGCTGTGATGATGCTGAGATGATGATGTGATGATGCAGTGGTGATGCTCTGATGACGATGCAAAGATGCTGTGATGATGCAGTAATGATGCTGTGATGATTCTGTGATGATTTGGTGATGATGCTGTGATGACAGTTTGATGACGTTGTTATGATGCTGTGATGACACTGAAAACGTTGTGATGATGATGTGATAATGCTGTGATGATGGAGTGATGATGTATTTATGACATTGTGATTATGCCGAGATGATGCTTTGATGATGCAGTTATGATGCTGTGATGATGATGCACTCATGATGCAGTGAGGATGCAGTGATGATGCTGTGATGATGCTCTGATGATGACGAAGTGATGATGCTGTGATGATGTAGTGATGATGCAGTGATGTGTAGTGATGACGCTGTGATGATATTGTGATGATGATGTGATGATGCTGTGATTATGCGGAGATTATGCAGTGATTATGCAGTGATGATGCTGTCATGACAGTGTGATGATGCTGTGATGATGCTGCGATGTTGCTGTGAGGATGCTGTGATGATGCAGTGATTCTGAAGTAATGATGCTGTGATGGTGCTGTGATGATGCAGTGATGATGCAGTGATGATGCAGTGATGATATGATGATGCAGTGATTATGCTGTAATAATTCTGTGACTATACTGAGATGATGCTGTAATGATGCATTGATGACGCTGTGATGACGCTGTGTTGATGCTGTGAGGATGCTGTGATGATGCAGTGATGATGCAGTGATGATGCTGACATGAAACTGATGATGTTGTGATGATGATGTGATGATGCTATGATGATGCAGTGAGTAAGCAGTAATGATGCTGAGATGATGATGTGATGATGCTGTGATGATGCTCTGATGATGCTGTGATGACGCAGTGATGATTCTGTGATGATGCAGTGATGATGTAGTGATGACGCTGTGATGATACTGTGATTATGCTGTGATGATGCTGTGATTATGCGGTGATTATGCAGTGATGATGCTGTCATGACACTGTGATGATGATGCGATGATGCTGTGATGATGCTGCGATGTTGCTGTGAGGATGCTGTGATGATGCAGTGATTCTGCAGTAATGATGCTGTGATGATGCTGTGATGATGCAGTGATGACGCTGTGATGACTATGCGATGATGATGTGATGATGCTTTGATTATGCAGCTATGATGCTGTGATGATGCAGTGATTCTGCAGTAATGATGCTGTGATGGTGCTCTGATGATGCAGTGATGATGCAGTGATGACGATATGATGATGCAGTGATTATGCAGTGATTATGCTGTGACTATACTGAGATGATGCTGTAATGATGCATTGTTGACGTTTTGATGACGCTGTATTGATGCTGTGAGGATGCTGTGATGATGCAGTGATTATGCAGTGATGATGCTGTGATGACTCTGTGATGATGTTGTGATGATGCTGTGATGATGCTCTGATGATGCTGTGATGATGCAGTGATGATGCTGTGATGATGCAGTGATGATGCATTGATGATGTTGTGATGATGCTGTGATGATGCTCTGATGATGCTGAGATGATGCTGTGATGATGTGATGATGCAGTGAGGATTCACTGAGTAAGAAGTGATTATGTAGTGATGACACTCTGATGACGCAGTGATGATGTTGTGATGATGTTGTGATAATGCAGTGATGATGCTGTGATGACACTGTAATGACGCTGTCGTGATGCTGTGATGACGTAGTCATGATGTTGTAATGATGCTGTTATGACACTGTGATTATGCAGTGATGATGCTATGATGATGCTGTGATGATACAGTGATGACAATTTGATGATGTAGTGATGATGCTGTGATGACTCTATGATTATGCAGCTATGATGCTATGATGATGATGTGAGGATGAAGTGATTATGCATTTTTGATGCTGTGATGACGCTGTCATGATGCTGTGATGAAGCTGCGATGATGCAGTGATTATGCAGTTAGGACGCTTTGATGACACTGTGATGATGCATTTATGACACTGTAATGACGCTGTGATGATGTTGTGATGATGCAGTGAATAAGCAGTAATGATGCTGAGATGATGCTGTGATAACGCAGTGATGATGCTGTGATGACGCTTTGATGATGTTGTGATTATGATGTGATGCAGTGATGATTTTTTGATGATGCAGTTTAGATGCAGTGACGATGCAGTTATGACGCTGTGATGACGCGGTGATGATGCTTTGATGATTTTGTTATGTTGTTGTGATGATGCAGTTAGGATGATATGACGATGCTGTAACGATGCCGTGATGATGCAGTGATGATGCTGTGATTATTCAGTGATGATGCAGTGATGATGCTGTGATGATGCTGTGATGATGCAGTAATGATGCTGTGATGATGCATGATGATGCTACGATGATGTTGTGATGACGCTGTGATGATGATGTGATGATGCTGCAATGATGCTGTGATGATTCTGTGATGATGTTGTGATGATGCTGTGATGACGCTGCGATAACACAGTGGTGATGTGGTGATGCAGTAATGATGCTGTGACGACGCACTGATTCTGCTCTGATGATGCTGTAATGATGCAGTCATGATGCAATAATGATGATGCTGTGATGATGCAGTGATGATGTTGTTATGACGCTGTGATGAAGCTGTGATAATATTATGATGATGCTATGATGACATAGCGATGATGCTGTGAAGATTCTTTGATGACGATGTGATGACGATGTGATGATGCTCTGATGATGCTGTTATGACGCTGTGATGATGCTGTGATGGTTCTTTGATGATGCAGTGTTTATGCAGTTATGACGCTGTGATGACGCTGTGATGATGCTTTGATCATGCTGTTATGATGCAGTTATTATGACGCCATGATGTTGTGACAATGCAGTGATGATGCGGTGATGACGCTGTGATGATGCAGTGATGATGCAGTAAAGACGCTGTGATGATTTTGTGATGATGCTCTGATGACGCAGTGATGATGCTGTGATGATGTAGTGATGATGCTGTGAAGACGCTCTCATGACACTGTCGTGAAGCTGTGATGATGATGTCGTGATGCTGTGATGATGCTGTGATGACGCTGTGATAACGCTGTGATGACGCTGTGATGATGCTCTATTGATGCTGTGATGATGCAGTAATAACGCTGTGATGACGCTCTTATAATTTTGTGATGATACTGTGGTGATGCAGTGATGATGCAGTGATGACGCTGTGATGAGTCTCTGATGATGCTGAGATGACGCTGTGATGATGCAGTGATGACGCTGTGATGACACTATCGTGATTCTGTGATGATGATGTGATGATGCAGTAATGATGCTGTGATGATGCACTGATGATACTGTGATGACGTTGTGATAATGCAATGATTAGGCAGTAATGATGCTGTGATGATGCTGAGATGACACTGTGATGATGCAGTAATGGTGCAGTGATGATGCAGTTATGACACCGTGATAATGCTGTGATGCCGCAGTGAGTAAACAGTAATGATTCTGTGATGATGCAGTGATGATGATGTGATGATGCTGCGATGATGCTTTGATGATGCTGTGATGCTGCAGTGATGAAGCTGTGATGATTTTGTGATGATGCAGTTTAGATGCAGTGACGATGCAGTTATGACGCTGTGATGACGCGGTGATGATGCTGTGACGATGCTTTGATGATTTTGTTATGTTGTTGTGATGATGCAGTTATGATGATATGACGATGCTGTAACGATGCCGTGATGATGCTGTGATGATGCAGTGATGACGCTGCGGTGATGCTGTGATGATGCTGTGATGATACAGTCATGATGTTACGATGACGCTGTGATGATGCTGTAATGATGTTGTGATGATGCTGTCGTTACGCTATGATGATTCTGTGATTATGTAGCTAAAATGCTGTGATGATGATGTGATGATGTAGTGATGATGCAGTGGTGATGCTCTGATGACGATGCAAAGATGCTGTGATGATGCAGTAATGATGCTGTGATGATTCTGTGATGATGCTGTGATTATGCTGAGATTTTGCTCAGATTATGCTCTGATGATGCAGTGATGGTACAGTGATGATTCAGTGAGGAGTCAGTGATGATGATGTGATTACGATGCGGAGATGCTGTGATCATGCAGTAAGGATGCAATGATGATGCTGTGATGACACTGTGATTATGTTGTGTTGATACTTGTAATGATGTTTTGATGACGATGTGATGATGCTGTGATGATGCAGTGATTATGCAGTGATGATGCTGTGATGATGTGGTGATGATGCAGTGATTATGCAGTGATGATGCTGTGATGATGCAGTGATGATGCTGTGATGATATTGTGATGATGATATGAAGATGCTATGATGATTCAGTGATGATTCTGTGATGATGCATTTACGATACTGTGATGACGCTGTGATGATGTTGTTATGATGGTGTGATGATGCTGTGATGATATTTTGATGATACTGTGACAATGATGTGATGATGCAGCAATGATGCAGTGTTGATGATGTGATGATGTGGTGATGATGCAGTGATTATGCAGTGATGATGCTGTGATGATGCAGTGATGATGCTGTGATGATATTGTGATGATGATATGAAGATGCTATGATGATTCAGTGATGATTCTGTGATGATGCATTTACGATACTGTGATGACGCTGTGATGATGTTGTTATGATGGTGTGATGATGCTGTGATGATATTTTGATGATACTGTGACAATGATGTGATGATGCAGCAATGATGCAGTGTTGATGATGTGATGATGCGGTGATGATGCAGTGATTATGCAGTGATGATACTGTGATGATGCATTGGTGGTGCTGTGATGATGCTTGGATGATGCTTGGATGATTCAGTGATGATTCTGTGATGACACTGTGATGATGTGATGATGCAGTGAATATACTGTGATGACACTATGATGATGCAGTGATTATGCAGAAATGATTCTGTGATGATGCTGAGATGATGTTGTTATGATGCAGTGATGATGCTTTGATGACGCTGTCGTGATGGTGAGATGACGCTGTCGTGATGCTTTGATGATGCTGTGATGACACTGTGATGATGCAGTGATGATACTGTGATGACGCTGTGAAAATGCAATGATTATGCAGAAATGATTCTGTGATGATGCTGAGATGATGCTGTGATGATGCAGTGAGTAAGCAGTGATGATGCAGTAATGATGCCATGATGATGCTGAGATGATGCTGTGATGTTGTAGTGATGGTGCAGTGATGATTCAGTGAGGACACTGTGATGATGCTGTGATTACAATTTGATGACGTAGTGATGATGCTGTGATGACCTTATGATGATGCTGTGATGATTCTGTGATGATGCTGTGATTATGCTGCTATGATGCAGTCATGATGCAGTGATGATGCTGAGATGACACTGATGATGCTGTGATAATGATGTGATGATGCTGTGATGATGTATTGATGACAGTGAAGATGCTATAATGATGATGTGATGATGCAGTGATGATGCTGTGATAATGTTCTGATGATGAAGCTATGATGTTATGATGCAGTGATGACACTGTCATGACGCTGTGATGATGCAGTGAGTAAGCAGTAATGATGCTGTGATGATGCTGAGATGATGATGTGATGATGCAGTGGTGATGCTCTGATGACGATGCAAAGATGCTGTGATGATGCAGTAATGATGCTGTGATGATTCTGTGATGATTTGGTGATGATGCTGTGATGACAGTTTGATGACGTTGTTATGATGCTGTGATGACACTGAAAACGTTGTGATGATGATGTGATAATGCTGTGATGATGGAGTGATGATGTATTTATGACATTGTGATTATGCCGAGATGATGCTTTGATGATGCAGTTATGATGTTGTGATGATGATGCACTCATGATGCAGTGAGGATGCAGTGATGATGCTGTGATGATGCTCTGATGATGACGAAGTGATGATGCTGTGATGATGTAGTGATGATGCAGTGATGTGTAGTGATGACGCTGTGATGATATTGTGATGATGATGTGATGATGCTGTGATTATGCAGAGATTATGCAGTGATTATGCAGTGATGATGCTGTCATGACAGTGTGATGATGCTGTGATGATGCTGCGATGTTGCTGTGAGGATGCTGTGATGATGCAGTGATTCTGAAGTAATGATGCTGTGATGGTGCTGTGATGATGCAGTGATGATGCAGTGATGATATGATGATGCAGTGATTATGCTGTAATAATTCTGTGACTATACTGAGATGATGCAGTAATGATGCATTGATGACGCTGTGATGACGCTGTGTTGATGCTGTGATGGTGCTGTGATGATGCAGTGATGATGCAGTGATGATGCAGTGATGATATGATGATGCAGTGATTATGCTGTAATAATTCTGTGACTATACTGAGATGATGCTGTAATGATGCATTGATGACGCTGTGATGACGCTGCGTTGATGCTGTGAGGATGTTGTGATGATGCAGTGATGATGCAGTGATGATGCTGACATGAAACTGATGATGTTGTGATGATGATGTGATGATGCTATGATGATGCAGTGAGTAAGCAGTAATGATGCTGAGATGATGATGTGATGATGCTGTGATGATGCTCTGATGATGCTGTGATGACGCAGTGATGATTCTGTGATGATGCAGTGATGATGTAGTGATGATGCTGTGATGATACTGTGATTATGCTGTGATGATGCTGTGATGATGCTCTGATGATGCTGTGATGACGCAGTGATGATTCTGTGATGATGCAGTGATGATGTAGTGATGACGCTGTGATGATACTGTGATTATGCTGTGATGATGCTGTGATTATGCGGTGATTATGCAGTGATGATGCTGTCATGACACTGTGATGATGATGCGATGATGCTGTGATGATGCTGCGATGTTGCTGTGAGGATGCTGTGATGATGCAGTGATTCTGCAGTAATGATGCTGTGATGATGCTGTGATGATGCAGTGATGACGCTGTGATGACTATGCGATGATGATGTGATGATGCTGTGATTATGCAGCTATGATGCTGTGATGATGCAGTGATTCTGCAGTAATGATGCTGTGATGGTGCTGTGATGATGCAGTGATGATGCAGTGATGACGATATGATGATGCAGTGATTATGCAGTGATTATGCTGTGACTATACTGAGATGATGCTGTAATGATGCATTGTTGACGTGATGACGCTGTATTGATGCTGTGAGGATGCTGTGATGATGCAGTGATTATGCAGTGATGATGCTGTGATGACTCTGTGATGATGTTGTGATGATGCTGTGATGATGCTCTGATGATGCTGTGATGATGCAGTGATGATGCTGTGATGATGCAGTGATGATGCATTGATGATGTAGTGATGACGCTGTGATGATACTGTGATTATGCTGAGATGATGCTGTGATGATGTGATGATGCAGTGAGGATTCACTGAGTAAGAAGTGATTATGTAGTGATGACACTCTGATGACGCAGTGATGATGTTGTGATGATGTTGTGATAATGCAGTGATGATGCTGTGATGACACTGTAATGACGCTGTCGTGATGCTGTGATGACGTAGTCATGGTGTTGTAATGATGCTGTTATGACACTGTGATTATGCAGTGATGATGCTATGATGATGCTGTGATGATACAGTGATGACAATTTGATGATGTAGTGATGATGCTGTGATGACTCTATGATTATGCAGCTATGATGCTATGATGATGATGTGAGGATGAAGTGATTACGCATTTTTGATGCTGTGATGACGCTGTCATGATGCTGTGATGAAGCTGCGATGATGCAGTGATTATGCAGTTAGGACGCTTTGATGACACTGTGATGATGCATTTATGACACTGTAATGACGCTGTGATGATGTTGTGATGATGCAGTGAATAAGCAGTAATGATACTGTGATGATGCTGAGATGATGCTGTGATAACGCAGTGATGATGCTGTGATGACGCTTTGATGATGTTGTGATTATGATGTGATGCAGTGATGATTTTTTGATGATGCAGTTTAGATGCAGTGACGATGCAGTTATGACGCTGTGATGACGCGGTGATGATGCTTTGATGATTTTGTTATGTTGTTGTGATGATGCAGTTAGGATGATATGACGATGCTGTAACGATGCCGTGATGATGCAGTGATGATGCTGTGATTATTCAGTGATGATGCAGTGATGATGCTGTGATGATGCTGTGATGATGCAGTAATGATGCTGTGATGATGCATGATGATGCTACGATGATGTTGTGATGACGCTGTGATGATGATGTGATGATGCTGCAATGATGCTGTGATGATTCTGTGATGATGTTGTGATGATGTTGTGATGACGCTGCGATAACACAGTGGTGATGTGGTGATGCAGTAATGATGCTGTGATGATGCTGTGATGATGCAGTGATGACGCTGTGATGACTATGCGATGATGATGTGATGATGCTGTGATTATGCAGCTATGATGCTGTGATGATGCAGTGATTCTGCAGTAATGATGCTGTGATGGTGCTGTGATGATGCAGTGATGATGCAGTGATGACGATATGATGATGCAGTGATTATGCAGTGATTATGCTGTGACTATGCTGAGATGATGCTGTAATGATGCATTGTTGACGTTGTGATGACGCTGTATTGATGCTGTGAGGATGCTGTGATGATGCAGTGATTATGCAGTGATGATGCTGTGATGACTCTGTGATGATGTTGTGATGATGCAGTGATGATGCTGTGATGACACTGTAATGACGCTGTCGTGATGCTGTGATGACGTAGTCATGGTGTTGTAATGATGCTGTTATGACACTGTGATTATGCAGTGATGATGCTATGATGATGCTGTGATGATACAGTGATGACAATTTGATGATGTAGTGATGATGCTGTGATGACTCTATGATTATGCAGCTATGATGCTATGATGATGATGTGAGGATGAAGTGATTACGCATTTTTGATGCTGTGATGACGCTGTCATGATGCTGTGATGAAGCTGCGATGATGCAGTGATTATGCAGTTAGGACGCTTTGATGACACTGTGATGATGCATTTATGACACTGTAATGACGCTGTGATGATGTTGTGATGATGCAGTGAATAAGCAGTAATGATACTGTGATGATGCTGAGATGATGCTGTGATAACGCAGTGATGATGCTGTGATGACGCTTTGATGATGTTGTGATTATGATGTGATGCAGTGATGATTTTTTGATGATGCAGTTTAGATGCAGTGACGATGCAGTTATGACGCTGTGATGACGCGGTGATGATGCTTTGATGATTTTGTTATGTTGTTGTGATGATGCAGTTAGGATGATATGACGATGCTGTAACGATGCCGTGATGATGCAGTGATGATGCTGTGATTATTCAGTGATGATGCAGTGATGATGCTGTGATGATGCTGTGATGATGCAGTAATGATGCTGTGATGATGCATGATGATGCTACGATGATGTTGTGATGACGCTGTGATGATGATGTGATGATGCTGCAATGATGCTGTGATGATTCTGTGATGATGTTGTGATGATGTTGTGATGACGCTGCGATAACACAGTGGTGATGTGGTGATGCAGTAATGATGCTGTGATGATGCTGTGATGATGCAGTGATGACGCTGTGATGACTATGCGATGATGATGTGATGATGCTGTGATTATGCAGCTATGATGCTGTGATGATGCAGTGATTCTGCAGTAATGATGCTGTGATGGTGCTGTGATGATGCAGTGATGATGCAGTGATGACGATATGATGATGCAGTGATTATGCAGTGATTATGCTGTGACTATACTGAGATGATGCTGTAATGATGCATTGTTGACGTTGTGATGACGCTGTATTGATGCTGTGAGGATGCTGTGATGATGCAGTGATTATGCAGTGATGATGCTGTGATGACTCTGTGATGATGTTGTGATGATGCAGTGATGATGCTGTGATGACACTGTAATGACGCTGTCGTGATGCTGTGATGACGTAGTCATGGTGTTGTAATGATGCTGTTATGACACTGTGATTATGCAGTGATGATGCTATGATGATGCTGTGATGATACAGTGATGACAATTTGATGATGTAGTGATGATGCTGTGATGACTCTATGATTATGCAGCTATGATGCTATGATGATGATGTGAGGATGAAGTGATTACGCATTTTTGATGCTGTGATGACGCTGTCATGATGCTGTGATGAAGCTGCGATGATGCAGTGATTATGCAGTTAGGACGCTTTGATGACACTGTGATGATGCATTTATGACACTGTAATGACGCTGTGATGATGTTGTGATGATGCAGTGAATAAGCAGTAATGATACTGTGATGATGCTGAGATGATGCTGTGATAACGCAGTGATGATGCTGTGATGACGCTTTGATGATGTTGTGATTATGATGTGATGCAGTGATGATTTTTTGATGATGCAGTTTAGATGCAGTGACGATGCAGTTATGACGCTGTGATGACGCGGTGATGATGCTTTGATGATTTTGTTATGTTGTTGTGATGATGCAGTTAGGATGATATGACGATGCTGTAACGATGCCGTGATGATGCAGTGATGATGCTGTGATTATTCAGTGATGATGCAGTGATGATGCTGTGATGATGCTGTGATGATGCAGTAATGATGCTGTGATGATGCATGATGATGCTACGATGATGTTGTGATGACGCTGTGATGATGATGTGATGATGCTGCAATGATGCTGTGATGATTCTGTGATGATGTTGTGATGATGCTGTGATGACGCTGCGATAACACAGTGGTGATGTGGTGATGCAGTAATGATGCTGTGACGACGCACTGATTCTGCTCTGATGATGCTGTAATGATGCAGTCATGATGCAATAATGATGATGCTGTGATGATGCAGTGATGATGTTGTTATGACGCTGTGATGAAGCTGTGATAATATTATGATGATGCTATGATGACATAGCGATGATGCTGTGAAGATTCTTTGATGACGATGTGATGACGATGTGATGATGCTCTGATGATGCTGTTATGACGCTGTGATGATGCTGTGATGGTTCTTTGATGATGCAGTGTTTATGCAGTTATGACGCTGTGATGACGCTGTGATGATGCTTTGATCATGCTGTTATGATGCAGTTATTATGACGCCATGATGTTGTGACAATGCAGTGATGATGCGGTGATGACGCTGTGATGATGCAGTGATGATGCAGTAATGACGCTGTGATGATTTTGTGATGATGCTCTGATGACGCAGTGATGATGCTGTGATGATGTAGTGATGATGCTGTGAAGACGCTCTCATGACACTGTCGTGAAGCTGTGATGATGATGTCGTGATGCTGTGATGATGCTGTGATGACGCTGTGATAACGCTGTGATGACGCTGTGATGATGCTCTATTGATGCTGTGATGATGCAGTAATAACGCTGTGATGACGCTCTTATAATTTTGTGATGATACTGTGGTGATGCAGTGATGATGCAGTGATGACGCTGTGATGATGCAGTGATGACGCTGTGATGACACTATCGTGATTCTGTGATGATGATGTGATGATGCAGTAATGATGCTGTGATGATGCACTGATGATACTGTGATGACGTTGTGATAATGCAATGATTAGGCAGTAATGATGCTGTGATGATGCAGTAATGGTGCAGTGATGATGCAGTTATGACACCGTGATAATGCTGTGATGCCGCAGTGAGTAAACAGTAATGATTCTGTGATGATGCAGTGATGATGATGTGATGATGCTGCGATGATGCTTTGATGATGCTGTGATGCTGCAGTGATGAAGCTGTGATGATTTTGTGATGATGCAGTTTAGATGCAGTGACGATGCAGTTATGACGCTGTGATGACGCGGTGATGATGCTGTGACGATGCTTTGATGATTTTGTTATGTTGTTGTGATGATGCAGTTATGATGATATGACGATGCTGTAACGATGCCGTGATGATGCTGTGATGATGCTGTGATGATGCAGTGATGACGCTGCGGTGATGCTGTGATGATGCTGTGATGATACAGTCATGATGTTACGATGACGCTGTGATGATGCTGTAATGATGTTGCGATGATGCTGTCGTTACGCTATGATGATTCTGTGATTATGTAGCTAAAATGCTGTGATGATGATGTGATGATGTAGTGATGATGCAGTGGTGATGCTCTGATGACGATGCAAAGATGCTGTGATGATGCAGTAATGATGCTGTGATGATTCTGTGATGATGCTGTGATTATGCTGAGATTTTGCTCAGATTATGCTCTGATGATGCAGTGATGGTACAGTGATGATTCAGTGAGGAGTCAGTGATGATGATGTGATTACGATGCGGAGATGCTGTGATCATGCAGTAAGGATGCAATGATGATGCTGTGATGACACTGTGATTATGTTGTGTTGATACTTGTAATGATGTTTTGATGACGATGTGATGATGCTGTGATGATGCAGTGATTATGCAGTGATGATGCTGTGATGATGTGGTGATGATGCAGTGATTATGCAGTGATGATGCAGTGATGATGCAGTGATGATGCTGTGATGATGATATGAAGATGCTATGATGATTCAGTGATGATTCTGTGATGATGCATTTACGATACTGTGATGACGCTGTGATGATGTTGTTATGATGGTGTGATGATGCTGTGATGATATTTTGATGATACTGTGACAATGATGTGATGATGCAGCAATGATGCAGTGTTGATGATGTGATGATGCGGTGATGATGCAGTGATTATGCAGTGATGATACTGTGATGATGCATTGGTGGTGCTGTGATGATGCTTGGATGATGCTTGGATGATTCAGTGATGATTCTGTGATGACACTGTGATGATGTGATGATGCAGTGAATATACTGTGATGACACTATGATGATGCAGTGATTATGCAGAAATGATTCTGTGATGATGCTGAGATGATGCTGTGATGATGCAGTGAGTAAGCAGTGATGATGCAGTAATGATGTCATGATGATGCTGAGATGATGCTGTGATGTTGCAGTGATGGTGCAGTGATGATTCAGTGAGGACACTGTGATGATGCTGTGATTACAATTTGATGACGTAGTGATGATGCTGTGATGACCTTATGATGATGCTGTGATGATTCTGTGATGATGCTGTGATTATGCTGCTATGATGCAGTCATGATGCAGTGATGATGCTGAGATGACACTGATGATGCTGTGATAATGATGTGATGATGCTGTGATGATGTATTGATGACAGTGAAGATGCTATAATGATGATGTGATGATGCAGTGATGATGCTGTGATAATGTTCTGATGATGAAGCTATGATGTTATGATGCAGTGATGACACTGTCATGACGCTGTGATGATGCAGTGAGTAAGCAGTAATGATGCTGTGATGATGCTGAGATGATGATGTGATGATGCAGTGGTGATGCTCTGATGACGATGCAAAGATGCTGTGATGACACTGAAAACGTTGTGATGATGATGTGATAATGCTGTGATGATGGAGTGATGATGTATTTATGACATTGTGATTATGCCGAGATGATGCTTTGATGATGCAGTTATGATGCTGTGATGATGATGCACTCATGATGCAGTGAGGATGCAGTGATGATGCTGTGATGATGCTGAGATGATGATGTGATGATGCAGTGGTGATGCTCTGATGACGATGCAAAGATGCTGTGATGATGCAGTAATGATGCTGTGATGATTCTGTGATGATTTGGTGATGATGCTGTGATGACAGTTTGATGACGTTGTTATGATGCTGTGATGACACTGAAAACGTTGTGATGATGATGTGATAATGCTGTGATGATGGAGTGATGATGTATTTATGACATTGTGATTAAGCCGAGATGATGCTTTGATGATGCAGTTATGATGCTGTGATGATGATGCACTCATGATGCAGTGAGGATGCAGTGATGATGCTGTGATGATGCTCTGATGATGACGAAGTGATGATGCTGTGATGATGTAGTGATGATGCAGTGATGTGTAGTGATGACGCTGTGATGATATTGTGATGATGATGTGATGATGCTGTGATTATGCGGAGATTATGCAGTGATTATGCAGTGATGATGCTGTCATGACAGTGTGATGATGCTGCGATGTTGCTGTGAGGATGCTGTGATGATGCAGTGATTCTGAAGTAATGATGCTGTGATGGTGCTGTGATGATGCAGTGATGATGCAGTGATGATGCAGTGATGATATGATGATGCAGTGATTATGCTGTAATAATTCTGTGACTATACTGAGATGATGCTGTAATGATGCATTGATGACGCTGTGTTGATGCTGTGAGGATGCTGTGATGATGCAGTGATTATGCAGTGATGATGCTGACATGAAACTGATGATGTTGTGATGATGATGTGATGATGCTATGATGATGCAGTGAGTAAGCAGTAATGATGCTGAGATGATGATGAGATGATGCTGTGATGATGCTCTGATGATGCTGTGATGACGCAGTGATGATTCTGTGATGATGCAGTGGTGATGTAGTGATGATGCTGTGATGATACTGTGATTATGCTGTGATGATGCTGTGATGATGCTCTGATGATGCTGTGATGACGCAGTGATGATTCTGTGATGATGCAGTGATGATGCAGTGATGACGCTGTGATGACACTATCGTGATTCTGTGATGATGATGTGATGATGCAGTAATGATGCTGTGATGATGCACTGATGATACTGTGATGACGTTGTGATAATGCAATGATTAGGCAGTAATGATGCTGTGATGATGCAGTAATGGTGCAGTGATGATGCAGTTATGACACCGTGATAATGCTGTGATGCCGCAGTGAGTAAACAGTAATGATTCTGTGATGATGCAGTGATGATGATGTGATGATGCTGCGATGATGCTTTGATGATGCTGTGATGCTGCAGTGATGAAGCTGTGATGATTTTGTGATGATGCAGTTTAGATGCAGTGACGATGCAGTTATGACGCTGTGATGACGCGGTGATGATGCTGTGACGATGCTTTGATGATTTTGTTATGTTGTTGTGATGATGCAGTTATGATGATATGACGATGCTGTAACGATGCCGTGATGATGCTGTGATGATGCTGTGATGATGCAGTGATGACGCTGCGGTGATGCTGTGATGATGCTGTGATGATACAGTCATGATGTTACGATGACGCTGTGATGATGCTGTAATGATGTTGCGATGATGCTGTCGTTACGCTATGATGATTCTGTGATTATGTAGCTAAAATGCTGTGATGATGATGTGATGATGTAGTGATGATGCAGTGGTGATGCTCTGATGACGATGCAAAGATGCTGTGATGATGCAGTAATGATGCTGTGATGATTCTGTGATGATGCTGTGATTATGCTGAGATTTTGCTCAGATTATGCTCTGATGATGCAGTGATGGTACAGTGATGATTCAGTGAGGAGTCAGTGATGATGATGTGATTACGATGCGGAGATGCTGTGATCATGCAGTAAGGATGCAATGATGATGCTGTGATGACACTGTGATTATGTTGTGTTGATACTTGTAATGATGTTTTGATGACGATGTGATGATGCTGTGATGATGCAGTGATTATGCAGTGATGATGCTGTGATGATGTGGTGATGATGCAGTGATTATGCAGTGATGATGCAGTGATGATGCAGTGATGATGCTGTGATGATGATATGAAGATGCTATGATGATTCAGTGATGATTCTGTGATGATGCATTTACGATACTGTGATGACGCTGTGATGATGTTGTTATGATGGTGTGATGATGCTGTGATGATATTTTGATGATACTGTGACAATGATGTGATGATGCAGCAATGATGCAGTGTTGATGATGTGATGATGCGGTGATGATGCAGTGATTATGCAGTGATGATACTGTGATGATGCATTGGTGGTGCTGTGATGATGCTTGGATGATGCTTGGATGATTCAGTGATGATTCTGTGATGACACTGTGATGATGTGATGATGCAGTGAATATACTGTGATGACACTATGATGATGCAGTGATTATGCAGAAATGATTCTGTGATGATGCTGAGATGATGCTGTGATGATGCAGTGAGTAAGCAGTGATGATGCAGTAATGATGTCATGATGATGCTGAGATGATGCTGTGATGTTGCAGTGATGGTGCAGTGATGATTCAGTGAGGACACTGTGATGATGCTGTGATTACAATTTGATGACGTAGTGATGATGCTGTGATGACCTTATGATGATGCTGTGATGATTCTGTGATGATGCTGTGATTATGCTGCTATGATGCAGTCATGATGCAGTGATGATGCTGAGATGACACTGATGATGCTGTGATAATGATGTGATGATGCTGTGATGATGTATTGATGACAGTGAAGATGCTATAATGATGATGTGATGATGCAGTGATGATGCTGTGATAATGTTCTGATGATGAAGCTATGATGTTATGATGCAGTGATGACACTGTCATGACGCTGTGATGATGCAGTGAGTAAGCAGTAATGATGCTGTGATGATGCTGAGATGATGATGTGATGATGCAGTGGTGATGCTCTGATGACGATGCAAAGATGCTGTGATGACACTGAAAACGTTGTGATGATGATGTGATAATGCTGTGATGATGGAGTGATGATGTATTTATGACATTGTGATTATGCCGAGATGATGCTTTGATGATGCAGTTATGATGCTGTGATGATGATGCACTCATGATGCAGTGAGGATGCAGTGATGATGCTGTGATGATGCTGAGATGATGATGTGATGATGCAGTGGTGATGCTCTGATGACGATGCAAAGATGCTGTGATGATGCAGTAATGATGCTGTGATGATTCTGTGATGATTTGGTGATGATGCTGTGATGACAGTTTGATGACGTTGTTATGATGCTGTGATGACACTGAAAACGTTGTGATGATGATGTGATAATGCTGTGATGATGGAGTGATGATGTATTTATGACATTGTGATTAAGCCGAGATGATGCTTTGATGATGCAGTTATGATGCTGTGATGATGATGCACTCATGATGCAGTGAGGATGCAGTGATGATGCTGTGATGATGCTCTGATGATGACGAAGTGATGATGCTGTGATGATGTAGTGATGATGCAGTGATGTGTAGTGATGACGCTGTGATGATATTGTGATGATGATGTGATGATGCTGTGATTATGCGGAGATTATGCAGTGATTATGCAGTGATGATGCTGTCATGACAGTGTGATGATGCTGCGATGTTGCTGTGAGGATGCTGTGATGATGCAGTGATTCTGAAGTAATGATGCTGTGATGGTGCTGTGATGATGCAGTGATGATGCAGTGATGATGCAGTGATGATATGATGATGCAGTGATTATGCTGTAATAATTCTGTGACTATACTGAGATGATGCTGTAATGATGCATTGATGACGCTGTGTTGATGCTGTGAGGATGCTGTGATGATGCAGTGATTATGCAGTGATGATGCTGACATGAAACTGATGATGTTGTGATGATGATGTGATGATGCTATGATGATGCAGTGAGTAAGCAGTAATGATGCTGAGATGATGATGAGATGATGCTGTGATGATGCTCTGATGATGCTGTGATGACGCAGTGATGATTCTGTGATGATGCAGTGGTGATGTAGTGATGATGCTGTGATGATACTGTGATTATGCTGTGATGATGCTGTGATGATGCTCTGATGATGCTGTGATGACGCAGTGATGATTCTGTGATGATGCAGTGATGATGTAGTGATGACGCTGTGATGATACTGTGATTATGCTGTGATGATGCTGTGATTATGCGGTGATTATGCAGTGATGATGCTGTCATGACACTGTGATGATGATGCGATGATGCTGTGATGATGCTGCGATGTTGCTGTGAGGATGCTGTGATGATGCAGTGATTCTGCAGTAATGATGCTGTGATGATGCTGTGATGATGCAGTGATGACGCTGTGATGACTATGCGATGATGATGTGATGATGCTGTGATTATGCAGCTATGATGCTGTGATGATGCAGTGATTCTGCAGTAATGATGCTGTGATGATGCTGTGATGATGCAGTGATGATGCTGTGATGACTATGCGATGATGATGTGATGATGCTGTGATTATGCAGCTATGATGCTGTGATGGTGCTGTGATGATGCAGTGATGACGATATGATGATGCAGTGATTATGCAGTGATTATGCTGTGACTATACTGAGATGATGCTGTAATGATGCATTGTTGACGTTGTGATGACGCTGTATTGATGCTGTGAGGATGCTGTGATGATGCAGTGATTATGCAGTGATGATGCTGTGATGACTCTGTGATGATGTTGTGATGATGCTCTGATGATGCTCTGATGATGCTGTGATGATGCAGTGATGATGCTGTGATGATGCAGTGATGATGCATTGATGATGTAGTGATGACGCTGTGATGATACTGTGATTATGCTGAGATGATGCTGTGATGATGTGATGATGCAGAGATGATTCACTGAGTAAGAAGTGATTATGTAGTGATGACGCTCTGATGACGCAGTGTTGATGTTGTGATGATGTTGTGATAATGCAGTGATGATGCTGTGATGACACTGTAATGACGCTGTCGTGATGCTGTGATGACGTAGTCATGGTGTTGTAATGATGCTGTTATGACACTGTGATTATGCAGTGATGATGCTATGATGATGCTGTGATGATACAGTGATGACAATTTGATGATGTAGTGATGATGCTGTGATGACTCTATGATTATGCAGCTATGATGCTATGATGATGATGTGAGGATGAAGTGATTATGCATTTTTGATGCTGTGATGACGCTGTCATGATGCTGTGATGAAGCTGCGATGATGCAGTGATTATGCAGTTAGGACGCTTTGATGACACTGTGATGATGCATTTATGACACTGTAATGACGCTGTGATGATGTTGTGATGATGCAGTGAATAAGCAGTAATGATACTGTGATGATGCTGAGATGATGCTGTGATAACGCAGTGATGATGCTGTGATGACGCTTTGATGATGTTGTGATTATGATGTGATGCAGTGATGATTTTGTGATGATGCAGTTTAGATGCAGTGACGATGCAGTTATGACGCTGTGATGACGCGGTGATGATGCTGTGATGATGCTTTGATGATTTTGTTATGTTGTTGTAATGATGCAGTTATGATGATATGACGATGCTGTAACGATGCCGTGATGATGCAGTGATGATGCTGTGATTATTCAGTGATGATGCAGTGATGATGCTGTGATGATGCTGTGATGATGCAGTAATGATGCTGTGATGATGCATGATGATGCTACGATGATGTTGTGATGACGCTGTGATGATGATGTGATGATGCTGCAATGATGCTGTGATGATTCTGTGATGATGTTGTGATGATGCTGTGATGACGCTGCGATAACACAGTGATGATGTGGTGATGCAGTAATGATGCTGTGACGACGCACTGATTCTGCTCTGATGATGCTGTAATGATGCAGTCATGATGCAATAATGATGATGCTGTGATGATGCAGTGATGATGTTGTTATGACGCTGTGATGAAGCTGTGATAATATTATGATGATGCTATGATGACATAGCGATGATGCTGTGAAAATTCTTTGATGACGATGTGATGACGATGTGATGATGCTCTGATGATGCTGTTATGACGCTGTGATGATGCTGTGATGGTTCTTTGATGATGCAGTGTTTATGCAGTTATGACGCTGTGATGACGCTGTGATGATGCTTTGATCATGCTGTTATGATGCAGTTATTATGACGCCATGATGTTGTGACAATGCAGTGATGATGCGGTGATGACGCTGTGATGATGCAGTGATGATGCAGTAATGACGCTGTGATGATTTTGTGATGATGCTCTGATGACGCAGTGATGATGCTGTGATGATGTAGTGATGATGCTGTGAAGACGCTCTCATGACACTGTCGTGACGCTGTGATGATGATGTCGTGATGCTGTGATGACGCTGTGATAACGCTGTGATGACGCTGTGATGATGCTCTATTGATGCTGTGATGATGCAGTAATAACGCTGTGATGACGCTCTTATAATTTTGTGATGATGCTGTGATGATACTGTGGTGATGCAGTGATGATGCAGTGATGACGCTGTGATGAGTCTCTGATGATGCTGAGATGACGCTGTGATGATGCAGTGATGACGCTGTGATGACACTATCGTGATTCTGTGATGATGATGTGATGATGCAGTAATGATGCTGTGATGATGCACTGATGATACTGTGATGACGTTGTGATAATGCAATGATTAGGCAGTAATGATGCTGTGATGATGCTGAGATGACACTGTGATGATGCAGTAATGGTGCAGTGATGATGCAGTTATGACACCGTGATAATGCTGTGATGCCGCAGTGAGTAAACAGTAATGATTCTGTGATGCTGCAGTGATGATGATGTGATGATGCTGCGATGATGCTTTGATGATGCTGTGATGCTGCAGTGATGAAGCTGTGATGATTTTGTGATGATGCAGTTTAGATGCAGTGACGATGCAGTTATGACGCTGTGATGACGCGGTGATGATGCTGTGACGATGCTTTGATGATTTTGTTATGTTGTTGTGATGATGCAGTTATGATGATATGACGATGCTGTAACGATGCCGTGATGATGCTGTGATGATGCTGTGATGATGCAGTGATGACGCTGCGGTGATGCTGTGATGATGCTGTGATGATACAGTCATGATGTTACGATGACGCTGTGATGATGCTGTAATGATGTTGTGATGATGCTGTCGTTACGCTATGATGATTCTGTGATTATGTAGCTAAAATGCTGTGATGATGATGTGATGATGTAGTGATGATGCAGTGGTGATGCTCTGATGACGATGCAAAGATGCTGTGATGATGCAGTAATGATGCTGTGATGATTCTGTGATGATGCTGTGATTATGCTGAGATTATGCTCAGATTATGCTCTGATGATGCAGTGATGGTACAGTGATGATTCAGTGAGGAGTCAGTGATGATGATGTGATTACGATGCGGAGATGCTGTGATCATGCAGTAAGGATGCAATGATGATGCTGTGATGACACTGTGATTATGTTGTGTTGATACTTGTAATGATGTTTTGATGACGATGTGATGATGCTGTGATGATGCAGTGATTATGCAGTGATGATGCTGTGATGATGTGGTGATGATGCAGTGATTATGCAGTGATGATGCTGTGATGATGCAGTGATGATGCTGTGATGATATTGTGATGATGATATGAAGATGCTATGATGATTCAGTGATGATTCTGTGATGATGCATTTACGATACTGTGATGACGCTGTGATGATGTTGTTATGATGGTGTGATGATGCTGTGATGATATTTTGATGATACTGTGACAATGATGTGATGATGCAGCAATGATGCAGTGTTGATGATGTGATGATGCGGTGATGATGCAGTGATTATGCAGTGATGATACTGTGATGATGCATTGGTGGTGCTGTGATGATGCTTGGATGATGCTTGGATGATTCAGTGATGATTCTGTGATGACACTGTGATGATGTGATGATGTGATGATGCAGTGAATATACTGTGATGACACTATGATGATGCAGTGATTATGCAGAAATGATTCTGTGATGATGCTGAGATGATGTTGTTATGATGCAGTGATGATGCTTTGATGACGCTGTCGTGATGGTGAGATGACGCTGTCGTGATGCTTTGATGATGCTGTGATGACACTGTGATGATGCAGTGATGATACTGTGATGACGCTGTGAAAATGCAATGATTATGCAGAAATGATTCTGTGATGATGCTGAGATGATGCTGTGATGATGCAGTGAGTAAGCAGTGATGATGCAGTAATGATGCCATGATGATGCTGAGATGATGCTGTGATGTTGCAGTGATGGTGCAGTGATGATTCAGTGAGGACACTGTGATGATGCTGTGATTACAATTTGATGACGTAGTGATGATGCTGTGATGACCTTATGATGATGCTGTGATGATTCTGTGATGATGCTGTGATTATGCTGCTATGATGCAGTCATGATGCAGTGATGATGCTGAGATGACACTGATGATGCTGTGATAATGATGTGATGATGCTGTGATGATGTATTGATGACAGTGAAGATGCTATAATGATGATGTGATGATGCAGTGATGATGCTGTGATAATGTTCTGATGATGAAGCTATGATGTTATGATGCAGTGATGACACTGTCATGACGCTGTGATGATGCAGTGAGGATGCAGTGATGATGCTGTGATGATGCTGAGATGATGCTGTGATGATGTAGTGATGATGCAGTGATGTGTAGTGATGACGCTGTGATGATATTGTGATGATGATGTGATGATGCTGTGATTATGCGGAGATTATGCAGTGATTATGCAGTGATGATGCTGTCATGACAGTGTGATGATGCTGTGATGATGCTGCGATGTTGCTGTGAGGATGCTGTGATGATGCAGTGATTCTGAAGTAATGATGCTGTGATGGTGCTGTGATGATGCAGTGATGATGCAGTGATGATGCAGTGATGATATGATGATGCAGTGATTATGCTGTAATAATTCTGTGACTATACTGAGATGATGCTGTAATGATGCATTGATGACGCTGTGATGACGCTGTGTTGATGCTGTGAGGATGCTGTGATGATGCAGTGATTATGCAGCGATGATGCTGACATGAAAATGATGATGTTGTGATGATGATGTGATGATGCTCTGATGATGCAGTGAGTAAGCAGTAATGATGCTGAGATGATGATGTGATGATGCTGTGATGATGCTCTGATGATGCTGTGATGACGCAGTGATGATTCTGTGATGATGCAGTGATGATGTAGTGATGATGCTGTGATGATACTGTGATTATGCTGTGATGATGCTGTGATGATGCTCTGATGATGCTGTGATGACGCAGTGATGATTCTGTGATGATGCAGTGATGATGTAGTGATGACGCTGTGATGATACTGTGATTATGCTGTGATGATGCTGTGATTATGCGGTGATTATGCAGTGATGATGCTGTCATGACACTGTGATGATGATGTGATGATGCTGTGATGATGCTGCGATGTTGCTGTGAGGATGCTGTGATGATGCAGTGATTCTGCAGTAATGATGGTGTGATGGTGCTGTGATGATGCAGTGATGATGCAGTGATGACGATATGATGATGCAGTGATTATGCAGTGATTATGCTGTGACTATACTGAGATGATGCTGTAATGATGCATTGTTGACGTTGTGAGGACGCTATATTGATGCTGTGATGATGCAGTGATTATGCAGTGATGATGCTGTGATGACTCTGTGATGATGTTGTGATGATGCTGTGATGATGCTCTGATGATGCTGTGATGATGCAGTGATGATGCTGTGATGATGCAGTGATGATGCATTGATGATGTAGTGATGACGCTGTGATGATACTGTGATTATGCTGAGATGATGCTGTGATGATGTGATGATGCAGTGAGGATTCACTGAGTAAGAAGTGATTATGTAGTGATGACGCTCTGATGACGCAGTGATGATGTTGTGATGATGTTGTGATAATGCAGTGATGATGCTGTGATGACACTGTAATGACGCTGTCGTGATGCTGTGATGACGTAGTCATGGTGTTGTAATGATGCTGTTATGACACTGTGATTATGCAGTGATGATGCTATGATGATGCTGTGATGATACAGTGATGACAATTTGATGATGTAGTGATGATGCTGTGATGACTCTATGATTATGCAGCTATGATGCTATGATGATGATGTGAGGATGAAGTGATTATGCATTTTTGATGCTGTGATGACGCTGTCATGATGCTGTGATGAAGCTGCGATGATGCAGTGATTATGCAGTTAGGACGCTTTGATGACACTGTGATGATGCATTTATGACACTGTAATGACGCTGTGATGATGTTGTGATGATGCAGTGAATAAGCAGTAATGATACTGTGATGATGCTGAGATGATGCTGTGATAACGCAGTGATGATGCTGTGATGATGATGTGATGATGTTGTGATTATGATGTGATGCAGTGATGATTTTGTGATGATGCAGTTTAGATGCAGTGACGATGCAGTTATGACGCTGTGATGACGCGGTGATGATGCTGTGATGATGCTTTGATGATTTTGTTATGTTGTTGTGATGATGCAGTTATGATGATATGACGATGCTGTAACGATGCCGTGATGATGCAGTGATGATGCTGTGATTATTCAGTGATGATGCTGTGATGATGCTGTGATGATGCTGTGATGATGCCGTAATGATGCTGTGATGATGCATGATGATGCTACGATGATGTTGTGATGACGCTGTGATGATGATGTGATGATGCTGCAATGATGCTGTGATGATTCTGTGATGATGTTGTGATGATGCTGTGATGACGCTGCGATAACACAGTGATGATGTGGTGATGCAGTAATGATGCTGTGACGACGCACTGATTCTGCTCTGATGATGCTGTAATGATGCAGTCATGATGCAATAATGATGATGCTGTGATGATGCAGTGATGATGTTGTTATGACGCTGTGATGAAGCTGTGATAATATTATGATGATGCTATGATGACATAGCGATGATGCTGTGAAGATTCTTTGATGACGATGACGATGTGATGATGCTCTGATGATGCTGTTATGACGCTGTGATGATGCTGTGATGGTTCTTTGATGATGCAGTGTTTATGCAGTTATGACGCTGTGATGACGCTGTGATGATGCTTTGATCATGCTGTTATGATGCAGTTATTATGACGCCATGATGTTGTGACAATGCAGTGATGATGCGGTGATGACGCTGTGATGATGCAGTGATGATGCAGTAATGACGCTGTGATGATTTTGTGATGATGCTCTGATGACGCAGTGATGATGCTGTGATGATGTAGTGATGATGCTGTGAAGACGCTCTCATGACACTGTCGTGACGCTGTGATGATGATGTCGTGATGCTGTGATGATGCTGTGATGACGCTGTGATAACGCTGTGATGACGCTGTGATGATGCTCTATTGATGCTGTGATGATGCAGTAATAACGCTGTGATGACGCTCTTATAATTTTGTGATGATGCTGTGATGATACTGTGGTGATGCAGTGATGATGCAGTGATGACGCTGTGATGAGTCTCTGATGATGCTGAGATGACGCTGTGATGATGCAGTGATGACGCTGTGATGACACTATCGTGATTCTGTGATGATGATGTGATGATGCAGTAATGATGCTGTGATGATGCACTGATGATACTGTGATGACGTTGTGATAATGCAATGATTAGGCAGTAATGATGCTGTGATGATGCTGAGATGACACTGTGATGATGCAGTAATGGTGCAGTGATGATGCAGTTATGACACCGTGATAATGCTGTGATGCCGCAGTGAGTAAACAGTAATGATTCTGTGATGATGCAGTGATGATGATGTGATGATGCTGCGATGATGCTTTGATGATGCTGTGATGCTGCAGTGATGAAGCTGTGATGATTTTGTGATGATGCAGTTTAGATGCAGTGACGATGCAGTTATGACGCTGTGATGACGCGGTGATGATGCTGTGACGATGCTTTGATGGTTTTGTTATGTTGTTGTGATGATGCAGTTATGATGATATGACGATGCTGTAACGATGCCGTGATGATGCTGTGATGATGCAGTGATGACGCTGCGGTGATGCTGTGATGATGCTGTGATGATGCAGTGATGACGCTGCGGTGATTCTGTGATGATGCTGTGATGATACAGTCATGATGTTACGATGACGCTGTGATGATGCTGTAATGATGTTGTGATGATGCTGTCGTTACGCTATGATGATTCTGTGATTATGTAGCTAAAATGCTGTGATGATGATGTGATGATGTAGTGATGATGCAGTGGTGATGCTCTGATGACGATGCAAAGATGCTGTGATGATGCAGTAATGATGCTGTGATGATTCTGTGATGATGCTGTGATTATGCTGAGATTTTGCTCAGATTATGCTCTGATGATGCAGTGATGGTACAGTGATGATTCAGTGAGGAGTCAGTGATGATGATGTGATTACGATGCGGAGATGCTGTGATCATGCAGTAAGGATGCAATGATGATGCTGTGATGACACTGTGATTATGTTGTGTTGATACTTGTAATGATGTTTTGATGACGATGTGATGATGCTGTGATGATGCAGTGATTATGCAGTGATGATGCTGTGATGATGTGGTGATGATGCAGTGATTATGCAGTGATGATGCTGTGATGATGCAGTGATGATGCTGTGATGATATTGTGATGATGATATGAAGATGCTATGATGATTCAGTGATGATTCTGTGATGATGCATTTACGATACTGTGATGACGCTGTGATGATGTTGTTATGATGGTGTGATGATGCTGTGATGATATTTTGATGATACTGTGACAATGATGTGATGATGCAGCAATGATGCAGTGTTGATGATGTGATGATGCGGTGATGATGCAGTGATTATGCAGTGATGATACTGTGATGATGCATTGGTGGTGCTGTGATGATGCTTGGATGATGCTTGGATGATTCAGTGATGATTCTGTGATGACACTGTGATGATGTGATGATGCAGTGAATATACTGTGATGACACTATGATGATGCAGTGATTATGCAGAAATGATTCTGTGATGATGCTGAGATGATGTTGTTATGATGCAGTGATGATGCTTTGATGACGCTGTCGTGATGGTGAGATGACGCTGTCGTGATGCTTTGATGATGCTGTGATGACACTGTGATGATGCAGTGATGATGCTGTGATGATGCTGTGATGATGCATTGATGATGTAGTGATGACGCTGTGATGATACTGTGATTATGCTGAGATGATGCTGTGATGATGTGATGATGCAGTGAGGATTCACTGAGTAAGAAGTGATTATGTAGTGATGACGCTCTGATGACGCAGTGATGATGTTGTGATGATGTTGTGATAATGCAGTGATGATGCTGTGATGACACTGTAATGACGCTGTCGTGATGCTGTGATGACGTAGTCATGGTGTTGTACTGATGCTGTTATGACACTGTGATTATGCAGTGATGATGCTATGATGATGCTGTGATGATACAGTGATGACAATTTGATGATGTAGTGATGATGCTGTGATGACTCTATGATTATGCAGCTATGATGCTATGATGATGATGTGAGGATGAAGTGATTATGCATTTTTGATGCTGTGATGACGCTGTCATGATGCTGTGATGAAGCTGCGATGATGCAGTGATTATGCAGTTAGGACGCTTTGATGACACTGTGATGATGCATTTATGACACTGTAATGACGCTGTGATGATGTTGTGATGATGCAGTGAATAAGCAGTAATGATACTGTGATGATGCTGAGA
This sequence comes from Clangula hyemalis, assembly GCA_963989345.1. Next base: position 614,637 of record OZ022440.1, read on the forward strand.
TGATGCTGTGATAACGCAGTGATGATGCTGTGATGACGCTTTGATGATGTTGTGATTATGATGTGATGCAGTGATGATTTTTTGATGATGCAGTTTAGATGCAGTGACGATGCAGTTATGACGCTGTGATGACGCGGTGATGATGCTGTGATGATGCTTTGATGATTTTGTTATGTTGTTGTGATGATGCAGTTATGATGATATGACGATGCTGTAACGATGCCGTGATGATGCAGTGATGATGTTGTGATTATTCAGTGATGATGCAGTGATGATGCTGTGATGATGCAGTAATGATGCTGTGATGATGCATGATGATGCTACGATGATGTTGTGATGACGCTGTGATGATGATGTGATGATGCTGCAATGATGCTGTGATGATTCTGTGATGATGTTGTGATGATGCTGTGATGACGCTGCGATAATACAGTGATGATGTGGTGATGCAGTAATGATGCTGTGATGACGCACTGATTCTGCTCTGATGATGCTGTAATGATGCAGTCATGATGCAATAATGATGATGCTGTGATGATGCAGTGATGATGTTGTTATGACGCTGTGATGAAGCTGTGATAATATTATGATGATGCTATGATGACATAGCGATGATGCTGTGAAGATTCTTTGATGACGATGTGATGACGATGTGATGATGCTCTGATGATGCTGTTATGACGCTGTGATGATGCTGTGATGGTTCTTTGATGATGCAGTGTTTATGCAGTTATGACGCTGTGATGACGCTGTGATGATGCTTTGATCATGCTGTTATGATGCAGTTATTATGACGCCATGATGTTGTGACAATGCAGTGATGATGCGGTGATGACGCTGTGATGATGCAGTGATGATGCAGTAATGACGCTGTGATGATTTTGTGATGATGCTCTGATGACGCAGTGATGATGCTGTGATGATGTAGTGATGATGCTGTGAAGACGCTCTCATGACACTGTCGTGAAGCTGTGATGATGATGTCGTGATGCTGTGATGACGCTGTGATAACGCTGTGATGACGCTGTGATGATGCTCTATTGATGCTGTGATGATGCAGTAATAACGCTGTGATGACGCTCTTATAATTTTGTGATGATGCTCTGATGATACTGTGGTGATGCAGTGATGACGCTGTGATGAGTCTCTGATGATGCTGAGATGACGCTGTGATGATGCAGTGATGACGCTGTGATGACACTATCGTGATTCTGTGATGATGATGTGATGATGCAGTAATGATGCTGTGATGATGCACTGATGATACTGTGATGACGTTGTGATAATGCAATGATTAGGCAGTAATGATGCTGTGATGATGCTGAGATGACACTGTGATGATGCAGTAATGGTGCAGTGATGATGCAGTTATGACACCGTGATAATGCTGTGATGCCGCAGTGAGTAAACAGTAATGATTCTGTGATGATGCAGTGATGATGATGTGATGATGCTGCGATGATGCTTTGATGATGCTGTGATGCTGCAGTGATGAAGCTGTGATGATTTTGTGATGATGCAGTTTAGATGCAGTGACGATGCAGTTATGACGCTGTGATGACGCGGTGATGATGCTGTGACGATGCTTTGATGGTTTTGTTATGTTGTTGTGATGATGCAGTTATGATGATATGACGATGCTGTAACGATGCCGTGATGATGCTGTGATGATGCAGTGATGACGCTGCGGTGATGCTGTGATGATGCTGTGATGATACAGTCATGATGTTACGATGACGCTGTGATGATGCTGTAATGATGTTGTGATGATGCTGTCGTTACGCTATGATGATTCTGTGATTATGTAGCTAAAATGCTGTGATGATGATGTGATGATGTAGTGATGATGCAGTGGTGATGCTCTGATGACGATGCAAAGATGCTGTGATGATGCAGTAATGATGCTGTGATGATTCTGTGATGATGCTGTGATTATGCTGAGATTATGCTCAGATTATGCTCTGATGATGCAGTGATGGTACAGTGATGATTCAGTGAGGAGTCAGTGATGATGATGTGATTACGATGCGGAGATGCTGTGATCATGCAGTAAGGATGCAATGATGATGCTGTGATGACACTGTGATTATGTTGTGTTGATACTTGTAATGATGTTTTGATGACGATGTGATGATGCTGTGATGATGCAGTGATTATGCAGTGATGATGCTGTGATGATGTGGTGATGATGCAGTGATTATGCAGTGATGATGCTGTGATGATGCAGTGATGATGCTGTGATGATATTGTGATGATGATATGAAGATGCTATGATGATTCAGTGATGATTCTGTGATGATGCATTTACGATACTGTGATGACGCTGTGATGATGTTGTTATGATGGTGTGATGATGCTGTGATGATATTTTGATGATACTGTGACAATGATGTGATGATGCAGCAATGATGCAGTGTTGATGATGTGATGATGCGGTGATGATGCAGTGATTATGCAGTGATGATACTGTGATGATGCATTGGTGGTGCTGTGATGATGCTTGGATGATGCTTGGATGATTCAGTGATGATTCTGTGATGACACTGAGATGATGTGATGATGCAGTGAATATACTGTGATGACACTATGATGATGCAGTGATTATGCAGAAATGATTCTGTGATGATGCTGAGATGATGTTGTTATGATGCAGTGATGATGCTTTGATGACGCTGTCGTGATGGTGAGATGACGCTGTCGTGATGCTTTGATGATGCTGTGATGACACTGTGATGATGCAGTGATGATACTGTGATGACGCTGTGAAAATGCAATGATTATGCAGAAATGATTCTGTGATGATGCTGAGATGATGCTGTGATGATGCAGTGAGTAAGCAGTGATGATGCAGTAATGATGCCATGATGATGCTGAGATGATGCTGTGATGTTGCAGTGATGGTGCAGTGATGATTCAGTGAGGACACTGTGATGATGCTGTGATTACAATTTGATGACGTAGTGATGATGCTGTGATGACCTTATGATGATGCTGTGATGATTCTGTGATGATGCTGTGATTATGCTGCTATGATGCAGTCATGATGCAGTGATGATGCTGAGATGACACTGATGATGCTGTGATAATGATGTGATGATGCTGTGATGATGTATTGATGACAGTGAAGATGCTATAATGATGATGTGATGATGCAGTGATGATGCTGTGATAATGTTCTGATGATGAAGCTATGATGTTATGATGCAGTGATGACACTGTCATGACGCTGTGATGATGCAGTGAGTAAGCAGTAATGATGCTGTGATGATGCTGAGATGATGATGTGATGATGCAGTGGTGATGCTCTGATGACGATGCAAAGATGCTGTGATGATGCAGTAATGATGCTGTGCTGATTCTGTGATGATTTGGTGATGATGCTGTGATGACAGTTTGATGACGTTGTTATGATGCTGTGATGACACTGAAAACGTTGTGATGATGATGTGATAATGCTGTGATGATGGAGTGATGATGTATTTATGACATTGTGATTATGCCGAGATGATGCTTTGATGATGCAGTTATGATGCTGTGATGATGATGCACTCATGATGCAGTGAGGATGCACTCATGATGCAGTGAGGATACAGTGATGACAATTTGATGATGTAGTGATGATGCTGTGATGACTCTATGATTATGCAGCTATGATGCTATGATGATGATGTGAGGATGAAGTGATTATGCATTTTTGATGCTGTGATGACGCTGTCATGATGCTGTGATGAAGCTGCGATGATGCAGTGATTATGCAGTTAGGACGCTTTGATGACACTGTGATGATGCATTTATGACACTGTAATGACGCTGTGATGATGTTGTGATGATGCAGTGAATAAGCAGTAATGATACTGTGATGATGCTGAGATGATGCTGTGATAACGCAGTGATGATGCTGTGATGACGCTTTGATGATGTTGTGATTATGATGTGATGCAGTGATGATTTTGTGATGATGCAGTTTAGATGCAGTGACGATGCAGTTATGACGCTGTGATGACGCGGTGATGATGCTGTGATGATGCTTTGATGATTTTGTTATGTTGTTGTGATGATGCAGTTATGATGATATGACGATGCTGTAACGATGCCGTGATGATGCAGTGATGATGCTGTGATTATTCAGTGATGATGCAGTGATGATGCTGTGATGATGCAGTAATGATGCTGTGATGATGCATGATGATGCTACGATGATGTTGTGATGACGCTGTGATGATGATGTGATGATGCTGCAATGATGCTGTGATGATTCTGTGATGATGTTGTGATGATGCTGTGATGACGCTGCGATAACACAGTGATGATGTGGTGATGCAGTAATGATGCTGTGATGACGCACTGATTCTGCTCTGATGATGCTGTAATGATGCAGTCATGATGCAATAATGATGATGCTGTGATGATGCAGTGATGATGTTGTTATGACGCTGTGATGAAGCTGTGATAATATTATGATGATGCTATGATGACATAGCGATGATGCTGTGAAGATTCTTTGATGACGATGTGATGACGATGTGATGATGCTCTGATGATGCTGTTATGACGCTGTGATGATGCTGTGATGGTTCTTTGATGATGCAGTGTTTATGCAGTTATGACGCTGTGATGACGCTGTGATGATGCTTTGATCATGCTGTTATGATGCAGTTATTATGACGCCATGATGTTGTGACAATGCAGTGATGATGCGGTGATGACGCTGTGATGATGCAGTGATGATGCAGTAATGACGCTGTGATGATTTTGTGATGATGCTCTGATGACGCAGTGATGATGCTGTGATGATGTAGTGATGATGCTGTGAAGACGCTCTCATGACACTGTCGTGACGCTGTGATGATGATGTCGTGATGCTGTGATGATGCTGTGATGACGCTGTGATAACGCTGTGATGACGCTGTGATGATGCTCTATTGATGCTGTGATGATGCAGTAATAACGCTGTGATGACGCTCTTATAATTTTGTGATGATGCTGTGATGATACTGTGGTGATGCAGTGATGATGCAGTGATGACGCTGTGATGAGTCTCTGATGATGCTGAGATGACGCTGTGATGATGCAGTGATGACGCTGTGATGACACTATCGTGATTCTGTGATGATGATGTGATGATGCAGTAATGATGCTGTGATGATGCACTGATGATACTGTGATGACGTTGTGATAATGCAATGATTAGGCAGTAATGATGCTGTGATGATGCTGAGATGACACTGTGATGATGCAGTAATGGTGCAGTGATGATGCAGTTATGACACCGTGATAATGCTGTGATGCCGCAGTGAGTAAACAGTAATGATTCTGTGATGATGCAGTGATGATGATGTGATGATGCTGCGATGATGCTTTGATGATGCTGTGATGCTGCAGTGATGAAGCTGTGATGATTTTGTGATGATGCAGTTTAGATGCAGTGACGATGCAGTTATGACGCTGTGATGACGCGGTGATGATGCTGTGACGATGCTTTGATGATTTTGTTATGTTGTTGTGATGATGCAGTTATGATGATATGACGATGCTGTAACGATGCCGTGATGATGCTGTGATGATGCAGTGATGACGCTGCGGTGATGCTGTGATGATGCTGTGATGATACAGTCATGATGTTACGATGACGCTGTGATGATGCTGTAATGATGTTGTGATGATGCTGTCGTTACGCTATGATGATTCTGTGATTATGTAGCTAAAATGCTGTGATGATGATGTGATGATGTAGTGATGATGCAGTGGTGATGCTCTGATGACGATGCAAAGATGCTGTGATGATGCAGTAATGATGCTGTGATGATTCTGTGATGATGCTGTGATTATGCTGAGATTATGCTCAGATTATGCTCTGATGATGCAGTGATGGTACAGTGATGATTCAGTGAGGAGTCAGTGATGATGATGTGATTACGATGCGGAGATGCTGTGATCATGCAGTAAGGATGCAATGATGATGCTGTGATGACACTGTGATTATGTTGTGTTGATACTTGTAATGATGTTTTGATGACGATGTGATGATGCTGTGATGATGCAGTGATTATGCAGTGATGATGCTGTGATGATGTGGTGATGATGCAGTGATTATGCAGTGATGATGCTGTGATGATGCAGTGATGATGCTGTGATGATATTGTGATGATGATATGAAGATGCTATGATGATTCAGTGATGATTCTGTGATGATGCATTTACGATACTGTGATGACGCTGTGATGATGTTGTTATGATGGTGTGATGATGCTGTGATGATATTTTGATGATACTGTGACAATGATGTGATGATGCAGCAATGATGCAGTGTTGATGATGTGATGATGCGGTGATGATGCAGTGATTATGCAGTGATGATACTGTGATGATGCATTGGTGGTGCTGTGATGATGCTTGGATGATGCTTGGATGATTCAGTGATGATTCTGTGATGACACTGAGATGATGTGATGATGCAGTGAATATACTGTGATGACACTATGATGATGCAGTGATTATGCAGAAATGATTCTGTGATGATGCTGAGATGATGTTGTTATGATGCAGTGATGATGCTTTGATGACGCTGTCGTGATGGTGAGATGACGCTGTCGTGATGCTTTGATGATGCTGTGATGACACTGTGATGATGCAGTGATGATACTGTGATGACGCTGTGAAAATGCAATGATTATGCAGAAATGATTCTGTGATGATGCTGAGATGATGCTGTGATGATGCAGTGAGTAAGCAGTGATGATGCAGTAATGATGCCATGATGATGCTGAGATGATGCTGTGATGTTGCAGTGATGGTGCAGTGATGATTCAGTGAGGACACTGTGATGATGCTGTGATTACAATTTGATGACGTAGTGATGATGCTGTGATGACCTTATGATGATGCTGTGATGATTCTGTGATGATGCTGTGATTATGCTGCTATGATGCAGTCATGATGCAGTGATGATGCTGAGATGACACTGATGATGCTGTGATAATGATGTGATGATGCTGTGATGATGTATTGATGACAGTGAAGATGCTATAATGATGATGTGATGATGCAGTGATGATGCTGTGATAATGTTCTGATGATGAAGCTATGATGTTATGATGCAGTGATGACACTGTCATGACGCTGTGATGATGCAGTGAGTAAGCAGTAATGATGCTGTGATGATGCTGAGATGATGATGTGATGATGCAGTGGTGATGCTCTGATGACGATGCAAAGATGCTGTGATGATGCAGTAATGATGCTGTGCTGATTCTGTGATGATTTGGTGATGATGCTGTGATGACAGTTTGATGACGTTGTTATGATGCTGTGATGACACTGAAAACGTTGTGATGATGATGTGATAATGCTGTGATGATGGAGTGATGATGTATTTATGACATTGTGATTATGCCGAGATGATGCTTTGATGATGCAGTTATGATGCTGTGATGATGATGCACTCATGATGCAGTGAGGATGCAGTGATGATGCTGTGATGATACAGTGATGACAATTTGATGATGTAGTGATGATGCTGTGATGACTCTATGATTATGCAGCTATGATGCTATGATGATGATGTGAGGATGAAGTGATTATGCATTTTTGATGCTGTGATGACGCTGTCATGATGCTGTGATGAAGCTGCGATGATGCAGTGATTATGCAGTTAGGACGCTTTGATGACACTGTGATGATGCATTTATGACACTGTAATGACGCTGTGATGATGTTGTGATGATGCAGTGAATAAGCAGTAATGATACTGTGATGATGCTGAGATGATGCTGTGATAACGCAGTGATGATGCTGTGATGACGCTTTGATGATGTTGTGATTATGATGTGATGCAGTGATGATTTTGTGATGATGCAGTTTAGATGCAGTGACGATGCAGTTATGACGCTGTGATGACGCGGTGATGATGCTGTGATGATGCTTTGATGATTTTGTTATGTTGTTGTGATGATGCAGTTATGATGATATGACGATGCTGTAACGATGCCGTGATGATGCAGTGATGATGCTGTGATTATTCAGTGATGATGCAGTGATGATGCTGTGATGATGCAGTAATGATGCTGTGATGATGCATGATGATGCTACGATGATGTTGTGATGACGCTGTGATGATGATGTGATGATGCTGCAATGATGCTGTGATGATTCTGTGATGATGTTGTGATGATGCTGTGATGACGCTGCGATAACACAGTGATGATGTGGTGATGCAGTAATGATGCTGTGATGACGCACTGATTCTGCTCTGATGATGCTGTAATGATGCAGTCATGATGCAATAATGATGATGCTGTGATGATGCAGTGATGATGTTGTTATGACGCTGTGATGAAGCTGTGATAATATTATGATGATGCTATGATGACATAGCGATGATGCTGTGAAGATTCTTTGATGACGATGTGATGACGATGTGATGATGCTCTGATGATGCTGTTATGACGCTGTGATGATGCTGTGATGGTTCTTTGATGATGCAGTGTTTATGCAGTTATGACGCTGTGATGACGCTGTGATGATGCTTTGATCATGCTGTTATGATGCAGTTATTATGACGCCATGATGTTGTGACAATGCAGTGATGATGCGGTGATGACGCTGTGATGATGCAGTGATGATGCAGTAATGACGCTGTGATGATTTTGTGATGATGCTCTGATGACGCAGTGATGATGCTGTGATGATGTAGTGATGATGCTGTGAAGACGCTCTCATGACACTGTCGTGACGCTGTGATGATGATGTCGTGATGCTGTGATGATGCTGTGATGACGCTGTGATAACGCTGTGATGACGCTGTGATGATGCTCTATTGATGCTGTGATGATGCAGTAATAACGCTGTGATGACGCTCTTATAATTTTGTGATGATGCTGTGATGATACTGTGGTGATGCAGTGATGACGCTGTGATGAGTCTCTGATGATGCTGAGATGACGCTGTGATGATGCAGTGATGACGCTGTGATGACACTATCGTGATTCTGTGATGATGATGTGATGATGCAGTAATGATGCTGTGATGATGCACTGATGATACTGTGATGACGTTGTGATAATGCAATGATTGGGCAGTAATGATGCTGTGATGATGCTGAGATGACACTGTGATGATGCAGTAATGGTGCAGTGATGATGCAGTTATGACACCGTGATAATGCTGTGATGCCGCAGTGAGTAAACAGTAATGATTCTGTGATGATGCAGTGATGATGATGTGATGATGCTGCGATGATGCTTTGATGATGCTGTGATGCTGCAGTGATGAAGCTGTGATGATTTTGTGATGATGCAGTTTAGATGCAGTGACGATGCAGTTATGACGCTGTGATGACGCGGTGATGATGCTGTGACGATGCTTTGATGGTTTTGTTATGTTGTTGTGATGATGCAGTTATGATGATATGACGATGCTGTAACGATGCCGTGATGATGCTGTGATGATGCTGTGATGATGCAGTGATGACGCTGCGGTGATGCTGTGATGATGCTGTGATGATACAGTCATGATGTTACGATGACGCTGTGATGATGCTGTAATGATGTTGTGATGATGCTGTCGTTACGCTATGATGATTCTGTGATTATGTAGCTAAAATGCTGTGATGATGATGTGATGATGTAGTGATGATGCAGTGGTGATGCTCTGATGACGATGCAAAGATGCTGTGATGATGCAGTAATGATGCTGTGATGATTCTGTGATGATGCTGTGATTATGCTGAGATTATGCTCAGATTATGCTCTGATGATGCAGTGATGGTACAGTGATGATTCAGTGAGGAGTCAGTGATGATGATGTGATTACGATGCGGAGATGCTGTGATCATGCAGTAAGGATGCAATGATGACGCTGTGATGACACTGTGATTATGTTGTGTTGATACTTGTAATGATGTTTTGATGACGATGTGATGATGCTGTGATGATGCAGTGATTATGCAGTGATGATGCTGTGATGATGTGGTGATGATGCAGTGATTATGCAGTGATGATGCTGTGATGATGCAGTGATGATGCTGTGATGATATTGTGATGATGATATGAAGATGCTATGATGATTCAGTGATGATTCTGTGATGATGCATTTACGATACTGTGATGACGCTGTGATGATGTTGTTATGATGGTGTGATGATGCTGTGATGATATTTTGATGATACTGTGACAATGATGTGATGATGCAGCAATGATGCAGTGTTGATGCAGTGATGATGCGGTGATGATGCAGTGATTATGCAGTGATGATACTGTGATGATGCATTGGTGGTGCTGTGATGATGCTTGGATGATGCTTGGATGATTCAGTGATGATTCTGTGATGACACTGAGATGATGTGATGATGCAGTGAATATACTGTGATGACACTATGATGATGCAGTGATTATGCAGAAATGATTCTGTGATGATGCTGAGATGATGTTGTTATGATGCAGTGATGATGCTTTGATGACGCTGTCGTGATGGTGAGATGACGCTGTCGTGATGCTTTGATGATGCTGTGATGACACTGTGATGATGCAGTGATGATACTGTGATGACGCTGTGAAAATGCAATGATTATGCAGAAATGATTCTGTGATGATGCTGAGATGATGCTGTGATGATGCAGTGAGTAAGCAGTGATGATGCAGTAATGATGCCATGATGATGCTGAGATGATGCTGTGATGTTGCAGTGATGGTGCAGTGATGATTCAGTGAGGACACTGTGATGATGCTGTGATTACAATCTGATGACGTAGTGATGATGCTGTGATGACCTTATGATGATGCTGTGATGATTCTGTGATGATGCTGTGATTATGCTGCTATGATGCAGTCATGATGCAGTGATGATGCTGAGATGACACTGATGATGCTGTGATAATGATGTGATGATGCTGTGATGATGTATTGATGACAGTGAAGATGCTATAATGATGATGTGATGATGCAGTGATGATGCTGTGATAATGTTCTGATGATGAAGCTATGATGTTATGATGCAGTGATGACACTGTCATGACGCTGTGATGATGCAGTGAGTAAGCAGTAATGATGCTGTGATGATGCTGAGATGATGATGTGATGATGCAGTGGTGATGCTCTGATGACGATGCAAAGATGCTGTGATGATGCAGTAATGATGCTGTGATGATTCTGTGATGATTTGGTGATGATGCTGTGATGACAGTTTGATGACGTTGTTATGATGCTGTGATGACACTGAAAACGTTGTGATGATGATGTGATAATGCTGTGATGATGGAGTGATGATGTATTTATGACATTGTGATTATGCCGAGATGATGCTTTGATGATGCAGTTATGATGCTGTGATGATGATGCACTCATGATGCAGTGAGGATGCAGTGATGATGCTGTGATGATGCTCTGATGATGACGAAGTGATGATGCTGTGATGATGTAGTGATGATGCAGTGATGTGTAGTGATGACGCTGTGATGATATTGTGATGATGATGTGATGATGCTGTGATTATGCGGAGATTATGCAGTGATTATGCAGTGATGATGCTGTCATGACAGTGTGATGATGCTGTGATGATGCTGCGATGTTGCTGTGAGGATGCTGTGATGATGCAGTGATTCTGAAGTAATGATGCTGTGATGGTGCTGTGATGATGCAGTGATGATGCAGTGATGATGCAGTGATGATATGATGATGCAGTGATTATGCTGTAATAATTCTGTGACTATACTGAGATGATGCTGTAATGATGCATTGATGACGCTGTGATGACGCTGTGTTGATGCTGTGAGGATGCTGTGATGATGCAGTGATTATGCAGTGATGATGCTGACATGAAACTGATGATGTTGTGATGATGATGTGATGATGCTCTGATGATGCAGTGAGTAAGCAGTAATGATGCTGAGATGATGATGTGATGATGCTGTGATGATGCTCTGATGATGCTGTGATGATGCTCTGATGATGCTGTGATGACGCAGTGATGATTCTGTGATGATGCAGTGATGATACTGTGATTATGCTGTGATGATGCTGTGATGATGCTCTGATGATGCTGTGATGACGCAGTGATGATTCTGTGATGATGCAGTGATGATGTAGTGATGACGCTGTGATGATACTGTGATTATGCTGTGATGATGCTGTGATTATGCGGTGATTATGCAGTGATGATGCTGTCATGACACTGTGATGATGATGCGATGATGCTGTGATGATGCTGCGATGTTGCTGTGAGGATGCTGTGATGATGCAGTGATTCTGCAGTAATGATGCTGTGATGATGCTGTGATGATGCAGTGATGATGCAGTGATGACGATATGATGATGCAGTGATTATGCAGTGATTATGCTGTGACTATACTGAGATGATGCTGTAATGATGCATTGTTGACGTTGTGATGACGCTGTATTGATGCTGTGAGGATGCTGTGATGATGCAGTGATTATGCAGTGATGACTCTGTGATGATGTTGTGATGATGCTGTGATGATGCTCTGATGATGCTGTGATGATGCAGTGATGATGCTGTGATGATGCAGTGATGATGCATTGATGATGTAGTGATGACGCTGTGATGATACTGTGATTATGCTGAGATGATGCTGTGATGATGTGATGATGCAGTGATGATTCACTGAGTAAGAAGTGATTATGTAGTGATGACGCTCTGATGACGCAGTGATGATGTTGTGATGATGTTGTGATAATGCAGTGATGATGCTGTGATGACACTGTAATGACGCTGTCGTGATGCTGTGATGACGTAGTCATGGTGTTGTAATGATGCTGTTATGACACTGTGATTATGCAGTGATGATGCTATGATGATGCTGTGATGATACAGTGATGACAATTTGATGATGTAGTGATGATGCTGTGATGACTCTATGATTATGCAGCTATGATGCTATGATGATGATGTGAGGATGAAGTGATTATGCATTTTTGATGCTGTGATGACGCTGTCATGATGCTGTGATGAAGCTGCGATGATGCAGTGATTATGCAGTTAGGACGCTTTGATGACACTGTGATGATGCATTTATGACACTGTAATGACGCTGTGATGATGTTGTGATGATGCAGTGAATAAGCAGTAATGATACTGTGATGATGCTGAGATGATGCTGTGATAACGCAGTGATGATGCTGTGATGACGCTTTGATGATGTTGTGATTATGATGTGATGCAGTGATGATTTTTTGATGATGCAGTTTAGATGCAGTGACGATGCAGTTATGACGCTGTGATGACGCGGTGATGATGCTGTGATGATGCTTTGATGATTTTGTTATGTTGTTGTGATGATGCAGTTATGATGATATGACGATGCTGTAACGATGCCGTGATGATGCAGTGATGATGCTGTGATTATTCAGTGATGATGCAGTGATGATGCTGTGATGATGCAGTAATGATGCTGTGATGATGCATGATGATGCTACGATGATGTTGTGATGACGCTGTGATGATGATGTGATGATGCTGCAATGATGCTGTGATGATTCTGTGATGATGTTGTGATGATGCTGTGATGACGCTGCGATAACACAGTGATGATGTGGTGATGCAGTAATGATGCTGTGACGACGCACTGATTCTGCTCTGATGATGCTGTAATGATGCAGTCATGATGCAATAATGATGATGCTGTGATGATGCAGTGATGATGTTGTTATGACGCTGTGATGAAGCTGTGATAATATTATGATGATGCTATGATGACATAGCGATGATGCTGTGAAGATTCTTTGATGACGATGTGATGACGATGTGATGATGCTCTGATGATGCTGTTATGACGCTGTGATGATGCTGTGATGGTTCTTTGATGATGCAGTGTTTATGCAGTTATGACGCTGTGATGACGCTGTGATGATGCTTTGATCATGCTGTTATGATGCAGTTATTATGACGCCATGATGTTGTGACAATGCAGTGATGATGCGGTGATGACGCTGTGATGATGCAGTGATGATGCAGTAATGACGCTGTGATGATTTTGTGATGATGCTCTGATGACGCAGTGATGATGCTGTGATGATGTAGTGATGATGCTGTGAAGACGCTCTCATGACACTGTCGTGAAGCTGTGATGATGATGTCGTGATGCTGTGATGATGCTGTGATGACGCTGTGATAACGCTGTGATGACGCTGTGATGATGCTCTATTGATGCTGTGATGATGCAGTAATAACGCTGTGATGACGCTCTTATAATTTTGTGATGATGCTGTGATGATACTGTGGTGATGCAGTGATGATGCAGTGATGACGCTGTGATGAGTCTCTGATGATGCTGAGATGACGCTGTGATGATGCAGTGATGACGCTGTGATGACACTATCGTGATTCTGTGATGATGATGTGATGATGCAGTAATGATGCTGTGATGATGCACTGATGATACTGTGATGACGTTGTGATAATGCAATGATTAGGCAGTAATGATGCTGTGATGATGCTGAGATGACACTGTGATGATGCAGTAATGGTGCAGTGATGATGCAGTTATGACACCGTGATAATGCTGTGATGCCGCAGTGAGTAAACAGTAATGATTCTGTGATGATGCAGTGATGATGATGTGATGATGCTGCGATGATGCTTTGATGATGCTGTGATGCTGCAGTGATGAAGCTGTGATGATTTTGTGATGATGCAGTTTAGATGCAGTGACGATGCAGTTATGACGCTGTGATGACGCGGTGATGATGCTGTGACGATGCTTTGATGATTTTGTTATGTTGTTGTGATGATGCAGTTATGATGATATGACGATGCTGTAACGATGCCGTGATGATGCTGTGATGATGCTGTGATGATGCAGTGATGACGCTGCGGTGATGCTGTGATGATGCTGTGATGATACAGTCATGATGTTACGATGACGCTGTGATGATGCTGTAATGATGTTGTGATGATGCTGTCGTTACGCTATGATGATTCTGTGATTATGTAGCTAAAATGCTGTGATGATGATGTGATGATGTAGTGATGATGCAGTGGTGATGCTCTGATGACGATGCAAAGATGCTGTGATGATGCAGTAATGATGCTGTGATGATTCTGTGATGATGCTGTGATTATGCTGAGATTATGCTCAGATTATGCTCTGATGATGCAGTGATGGTACAGTGATGATTCAGTGAGGAGTCAGTGATGATGATGTGATTACGATGCGGAGATGCTGTGATCATGCAGTAAGGATGCAATGATGATGCTGTGATGACACTGTGATTATGTTGTGTTGATACTTGTAATGATGTTTTGATGACGATGTGATGATGCTGTGATGATGCAGTGATTATGCAGTGATGATGCTGTGATGATGTGGTGATGATGCAGTGATTATGCAGTGATGATGCTGTGATGATGCAGTGATGATGCTGTGATGATATTGTGATGATGATATGAAGATGCTATGATGATTCAGTGATGATTCTGTGATGATGCATTTACGATACTGTGATGACGCTGTGATGATGTTGTTATGATGGTGTGATGATGCTGTGATGATATTTTGATGATACTGTGACAATGATGTGATGATGCAGCAATGATGCAGTGTTGATGATGTGATGATGCGGTGATGATGCAGTGATTATGCAGTGATGATACTGTGATGATGCATTGGTGGTGCTGTGATGATGCTTGGATGATGCTTGGATGATTCAGTGATGATTCTGTGATGACACTGTGATGATGTGATGATGCAGTGAATATACTGTGATGACACTATGATGATGCAGTGATTATGCAGAAATGATTCTGTGATGATGCTGAGATGATGTTGTTATGATGCAGTGATGATGCTTTGATGACGCTTTCGTGATGGTGAGATGACGCTGTCGTGATGCTTTGATGATGCTGTGATGACACTGTGATGATGCAGTGATGATACTGTGATGACGCTGTGAAAATGCAATGATTATGCAGAAATGATTCTGTGATGATGCTGAGATGATGCTGTGATGATGCAGTGAGTAAGCAGTGATGATGCAGTAATGATGCCATGATGATGCTGAGATGATGCTGTGATGTTGCAGTGATGGTGCAGTGATGATTCAGTGAGGACACTGTGATGATGCTGTGATTACAATCTGATGACGTAGTGATGATGCTGTGATGACCTTATGATGATGCTGTGATGATTCTGTGATGATGCTGTGATTATGCTGCTATGATGCAGTCATGATGCAGTGATGATGCTGAGATGACACTGATGATGCTGTGATAATGATGTGATGATGCTGTGATGATGTATTGATGACAGTGAAGATGCTATAATGATGATGTGATGATGCAGTGATGATGCTGTGATAATGTTCTGATGATGAAGCTATGATGTTATGATGCAGTGATGACACTGTCATGACGCTGTGATGATGCAGTGAGTAAGCAGTAATGATGCTGTGATGATGCTGAGATGATGATGTGATGATGCAGTGGTGATGCTCTGATGACGATGCAAAGATGCTGTGATGATGCAGTAATGATGCTGTGATGATTCTGTGATGATTTGGTGATGATGCTGTGATGACAGTTTGATGACGTTGTTATGATGCTGTGATGACACTGAAAACGTTGTGATGATGATGTGATAATGCTGTGATGATGGAGTGATGATGTATTTATGACATTGTGATTATGCCGAGATGATGCTTTGATGATGCAGTTATGATGCTGTGATGATGATGCACTCATGATGCAGTGAGGATGCAGTGATGATGCTGTGATGATGCTCTGATGATGACGAAGTGATGATGCTGTGATGATGTAGTGATGATGCAGTGATGTGTAGTGATGACGCTGTGATGATAATGTGATGATGATGTGATGATGCTGTGATTATGCGGAGATTATGCAGTGATTATGCAGTGATGATGCTGTCATGACAGTGTGATGATGCTGTGATGATGCTGCGATGTTGCTGTGAGGATGCTGTGATGGTGCAGTGATTCTGAAGTAATGATGCTGTGATGGTGCTGTGATGATGCAGTGATGATGCAGTGATGATATGATGATGCAGTGATTATGCTGTAATAATTCTGTGACTATACTGAGATGATGCTGTAATGATGCATTGATGACACTGTGATGACGCTGTGTTGATGCTGTGAGGATGCTGTGATGATGCAGTGATTATGCAGTGATGATGCTGACATGAAACTGATGATGTTGTGATGATGATGTGATGATGCTATGATGATGATGTGAGTAAGCAGTAATGATGCTGAGATGATGATGTGATGATGCTATGATGATGCTCTGATGATGCTGTGATGACGCAGTGATGATTCTGTGATGATGCAGTGATGATGTAGTGATGACGCTGTGATGATACTGTGATTATGCTGTGATGATGCTGTGATTATGCAGTGATTATGCAGTGATGATGCTGTCATGACACTGTGATGATGATGCGATGATGCTGTGATGATGCTGCGATGTTGCTGTGAGGATGCTGTGACGATGCAGTGATTCTGCAGTAATGATGCTGTGATTATGCAGCTATGATGCAGTGATGACGCTGTGATGACTATGCGATGATGATGTGATGATGCTGTGATTATGCAGCTATGATGCTGTGATGATGCAGTGATTCTGCAGTAATGATGCTGTGATGGTGCTGTGATGATGCAGTGATGATGCTGTGATGACGATATGATGATGCAGTGATTATGCAGTGATCATGCTGTGACTATACTGAGATGATGCTGTAATGATGCATTGTTGACGTTGTGATGACGCTGTATTGATGCTGTGAGGATGCTGTGATGATGCAGTGATTATGCAGTGATGATGCTGTGATGACTCTGTGATGATGTTGTGATGATGCTGTGATGATGCTCTGATGATGCTGTGATGATGCAGTGATGATGCTGTGATGATGCAGTGATGATGCATTGATGATGTAGTGATGACGCTGTGATGATACTGTGATTATGCTGAGATGATGCTGTGATGATGTGATGATGCAGTGATGATTCACTGAGTAAGAAGTGATTATGTAGTGATGACGCTCTGATGACGCAGTGATGATGTTGTGATGATGTTGTGATAATGCAGTGATGATGCTGTGATGACACTGTAATGACGCTGTCGTGATGCTGTGATGACGTAGTCATGGTGTTGTAATGATGCTGTTATGACACTGTGATTATGCAGTGATGATGCTATGATGATGCTGTGATGATACAGTGATGACAATTTGATGATGTAGTGATGATGCTGTGATGACTCTATGATTATGCAGCTATGATGCTATGATGATGATGTGAGGATGAAGTGATTATGCATTTTTGATGCTGTGATGACGCTGTCATGATGCTGTGATGAAGCTGCGATGATGCAGTGATTATGCAGTTAGGACGCTTTGATGACACTGTGATGATGCATTTATGACACTGTAATGACGCTGTGATGATGTTGTGATGATGCAGTGAATAAGCAGTAATGATACTGTGATGATGCTGAGATGATGCTGTGATAACGCAGTGATGATGCTGTGATGACGCTTTGATGATGTTGTGATTATGATGTGATGCAGTGATGATTTTTTGATGATGCAGTTTAGATGCAGTGACGATGCAGTTATGACGCTGTGATGACGCGGTGATGATGCTTTGATGATTTTGTTATGTTGTTGTGATGATGCAGTTATGATGATATGACGATGCTGTAACGATGCCGTGATGATGCAGTGATGATGCTGTGATTATTCAGTGATGATGCAGTGATGATGCTGTGATGATGCTGTGATGATGCAGTAATGATGCTGTGATGATGCATGATGATGCTACGATGATGTTGTGATGACGCTGTGATGATGATGTGATGATGCTGCAATGATGCTGTGATGATTCTGTGATGATGTTGTGATGATGCTGTGATGACGCTGCGATAACACAGTGATGATGTGGTGATGCAGTAATGATGCTGTGACGACGCACTGATTCTGCTCTGATGATGCTGTAATGATGCAGTCATGATGCAATAATGATGATGCTGTGATGATGCAGTGATGATGTTGTTATGACGCTGTGATGAAGCTGTGATAATATTATGATGATGCTATGATGACATAGCGATGATGCTGTGAAGATTCTTTGATGACGATGTGATGACGATGTGATGATGCTCTGATGATGCTGTTATGACGCTGTGATGATGCTGTGATGGTTCTTTGATGATGCAGTGTTTATGCAGTTATGACGCTGTGATGACGCTGTGATGATGCTTTGATCATGCTGTTATGATGCAGTTATTATGACGCCATGATGTTGTGACAATGCAGTGATGATGCGGTGATGACGCTGTGATGATGCAGTGATGATGCAGTAATGACGCTGTGATGATTTTGTGATGATGCTCTGATGACGCAGTGATGATGCTGTGATGATGTAGTGATGATGCTGTGAAGACGCTCTCATGACACTGTCGTGAAGCTGTGATGATGATGTCGTGATGCTGTGATGATGCTGTGATGACGCTGTGATAACGCTGTGATGACGCTGTGATGATGCTCTATTGATGCTGTGATGATGCAGTAATAACGCTGTGATGACGCTCTTATAATTTTGTGATGATGCTGTGATGATACTGTGGTGATGCAGTGATGATGCAGTGATGACGCTGTGATGAGTCTCTGATGATGCTGAGATGACGCTGTGATGATGCAGTGATGACGCTGTGATGACACTATCGTGATTCTGTGATGATGATGTGATGATGCAGTAATGATGCTGTGATGATGCACTGATGATACTGTGATGACGTTGTGATAATGCAATGATTAGGCAGTAATGATGCTGTGATGATGCTGAGATGACACTGTGATGATGCAGTAATGGTGCAGTGATGATGCAGTTATGACACCGTGATAATGCTGTGATGCCGCAGTGAGTAAACAGTAATGATTCTGTGATGATGCAGTGATGATGATGTGATGATGCTGCGATGATGCTTTGATGATGCTGTGATGCTGCAGTGATGAAGCTGTGATGATTTTGTGATGATGCAGTTTAGATGCAGTGACGATGCAGTTATGACGCTGTGATGACGCGGTGATGATGCTGTGACGATGCTTTGATGGTTTTGTTATGTTGTTGTGATGATGCAGTTATGATGATATGACGATGCTGTAACGATGCCGTGATGATGCTGTGATGATGCTGTGATGATGCAGTGATGACGCTGCGGTGATGCTGTGATGATGCTGTGATGATACAGTCATGATGTTACGATGACGCTGTGATGATGCAGTAATGATGCTGTGATGATTCTGTGATGATGCTGTGATTATGCTGAGATTATGCTCAGATTATGCTCTGATGATGCAGTGATGGTACAGTGATGATTCAGTGAGGAGTCAGTGATGATGATGTGATTACGATGCGGAGATGCTGTGATCATGCAGTAAGGATGCAATGATGATGCTGTGATGACACTGTGATTATGTTGTGTTGATACTTGTAATGATGTTTTGATGACGATGTGATGATGCTGTGATGATGCAGTGATTATGCAGTGATGATGCTGTGATGATGTGGTGATGATGCAGTGATTATGCAGTGATGATGCTGTGATGATGCAGTGATGATGCTGTGATGATATTGTGATGATGATATGAAGATGCTATGATGATTCAGTGATGATTCTGTGATGATGCATTTACGATACTGTGATGACGCTGTGATGATGTTGTTATGATGGTGTGATGATGCTGTGATGATATTTTGATGATACTGTGACAATGATGTGATGATGCAGCAATGATGCAGTGTTGATGATGTGATGATGCGGTGATGATGCAGTGATTATGCAGTGATGATACTGTGATGATGCATTGGTGGTGCTGTGATGATGCTTGGATGATGCTTGGATGATTCAGTGATGATTCTGTGATGACACTGTGATGATGTGATGATGCAGTGAATATACTGTGATGACACTATGATGATGCAGTGATTATGCAGAAATGATTCTGTGATGATGCTGAGATGATGTTGTTATGATGCAGTGATGATGCTTTGATGACGCTGTCGTGATGGTGAGATGACGCTGTCGTGATGCTTTGATGATGCTGTGATGACACTGTGATGATGCAGTGATGATACTGTGATGACGCTGTGAAAATGCAATGATTATGCAGAAATGATTCTGTGATGATGCTGAGATGATGCTGTGATGATGCAGTGAGTAAGCAGTGATGATGCAGTAATGATGCCATGATGATGCTGAGATGATGCTGTGATGTTGTAGTGATGGTGCAGTGATGATTCAGTGAGGACACTGTGATGATGCTGTGATTACAATCTGATGACGTAGTGATGATGCTGTGATGACCTTATGATGATGCTGTGATGATTCTGTGATGATGCTGTGATTATGCTGCTATGATGCAGTCATGATGTAGTGACGATGCTGAGATGACACTGATGATGCTGTGATAATGATGTGATGATGCTGTGATGATGTATTGATGACAGTGAAGATGCTATAATGATGATGTGATGATGCAGTGATGATGCTGTGATAATGTTCTGATGATGAAGCTATGATGTTATGATGCAGTGATGACACTGTCATGACGCTGTGATGATGCAGTGAGTAAGCAGTAATGATGCTGTGATGATGCTGAGATGATGATGTGATGATGCAGTGGTGATGCTCTGATGACGATGCAAAGATGCTGTGATGATGCAGTAATGATGCTGTGATGATTCTGTGATGATTTGGTGATGATGCTGTGATGACAGTTTGATGACGTTGTTATGATGCTGTGATGACACTGAAAACGTTGTGATGATGATGTGATAATGCTGTGATGATGGAGTGATGATGTATTTATGACATTGTGATTATGCCGAGATGATGCTTTGATGATGCAGTTATGATGCTGTGATGATGATGCACTCATGATGCAGTGAGGATGCAGTGATGATGCTGTGATGATGCTCTGATGATGACGAAGTGATGATGCTGTGATGATGTAGTGATGATGCAGTGATGTGTAGTGATGACGCTGTGATGATATTGTGATGATGATGTGATGATGCTGTGATTATGCGGAGATTATGCAGTGATTATGCAGTGATGATGCTGTCATGACAGTGTGATGATGCTGTGATGATGCTGCGATGTTGCTGTGAGGATGCTGTGATGATGCAGTGATTCTGAAGTAATGATGCTGTGATGGTGCTGTGATGATGCAGTGATGATGCAGTGATGATGCAGTGATGATATGATGATGCAGTGATTATGCTGTAATAATTCTGTGACTATACTGAGATGATGCTGTAATGATGCATTGATGACGCTGTGATGACGCTGTGTTGATGCTGTGAGGATGCTGTGATGATGCAGTGATGATGCTGACATGAAACTGATGATGTTGTGATGATGATGTGATGATGCTATGATGATGCAGTGAGTAAGCAGTAATGATGCTGAGATGATGATGTGATGATGCTATGATGATGCTGTGATGACGCAGTGATGATTCTGTGATGATGCAGTGATGATGTAGTGATGATGCTGTGATGATACTGTGATTATGCTGTGATGATGCTGTGATGATGCTCTGATGATGCTGTGATGACTCAGTGATGATTCTGTGATGATGCAGTGATGATGTAGTGATGACGCTGTGATGATACTGTGATTATGCTGTGATGATGCTGTGATTATGCAGTGATGATGCTGTCATGACACTGTGATGATGATGCGATGATGCTGCGATGTTGCTGTGAGGATGCTGTGATGATGCAGTGATTCTGCAGTAATGATGCTGTGATGATGCAGTGATGATGCAGTGATGACGCTGTGATGACTATGCGATGATGATGTGATGATGCTGTGATTATGCAGCTATGATGCTGTGATGATGCAGTGATTCTGCAGTAATGATGCTGTGATGGTGCTCTGATGATGCAGTGATGATGCAGTGATGACGATATGATGATGCAGTGATTATGCAGTGATTATGCTGTGACTATACTGAGATGATGCTGTAATGATGCATTGTTGACGTTGTGATGACGCTGTATTGATGCTGTGTGGATGCTGTGATGATGCAGTGATTATGCAGTGATGATGCTGTGATGATGCTGTGATGATGCAGTGATGACGCTGTGATGACTATGCGATGACGATGTGATGATGCTGTGATTATGCAGCTATGATGCTGTGATGATGCAGTGATTCTGCAGTAATGATGCTGTGATGGTGCTGTGATGATGCAGTGATGATGCAGTGATGACGATATGATGATGCAGTGATTATGCAGTGATTATGCTGTGACTATACTGAGATGATGCTGTAATGATGCATTGTTGACATTGTGATGACGCTGTATTGATGCTGTGAGGATGCTGTGATGATGCAGTGATGATGTTGTGATGATGCTGTGATGATGCTCTGATGATGCTGTGATGATGCAGTGATGATGCTGTGATGATGCAGTGATGATGCATTGATGATGTAGTGATGACGCTGTGATGATACTGTGATTATGCTGAGATGATGCTGTGATGATGTGATGATGCAGTGATGATTCACTGAGTAAGAAGTGATTATGTAGTGATGACGCTCTGATGACGCAGTGATGATGTTGTGATG
Organism: Clangula hyemalis; assembly: GCA_963989345.1. Next base: position 638,244 of record OZ022440.1, read on the forward strand.
ATGTTGTGATAATGCAGTGATGATGCTGTGATGACACTGTAATGACGCTGTCGTGATGCTGTGATGACGTAGTCATGGTGTTGTAATGATGCTGTTATGACACTGTGATTATGCAGTGATGATGCTATGATGATGCTGTGATGATACAGTGATGACAATTTGATGATGTAGTGATGATGCTGTGATGACTCTATGATTATGCAGCTATGATGCTATGATGATGATGTGAGGATGAAGTGATTATGCATTTTTGATGCTGTGATGACGCTGTCATGATGCTGTGATGAAGCTGCGATGATGCAGTGATTATGCAGTTAGGACGCTTTGATGACACTGTGATGATGCATTTATGACACTGTAATGACGCTGTGATGATGTTGTGATGATGCAGTGAATAAGCAGTAATGATACTGTGATGATGCTGAGATGATGCTGTGATAACGCAGTGATGATGCTGTGATGACGCTTTGATGATGTTGTGATTATGATGTGATGCAGTGATGATTTTTTGATGATGCAGTTTAGATGCAGTGACGATGCAGTTATGACGCTGTGATGACGCGGTGATGATGCTGTGATGATGCTTTGATGATTTTGTTATGTTGTTGTGATGATGCAGTTATGATGATATGACGATGCTGTAACGATGCCGTGATGATGCAGTGATGATGCTGTGATTATTCAGTGATGATGCAGTGATGATGCTGTGATGATGCAGTAATGATGCTGTGATGATGCATGATGATGCTACGATGATGTTGTGATGACGCTGTGATGATGATGTGATGATGCTGCAATGATGCTGTGATGATTCTGTGATGATGTTGTGATGATCTGTGATGACGCTGCGATAACACAGTGATGATGTGGTGATGCAGTAATGATGCTGTGACGACGCACTGATTCTGCTCTGATGATGCTGTAATGATGCAGTCATGATGCAATAATGATGATGCTGTGATGATGCAGTGATGATGTTGTTATGACGCTGTGATGAAGCTGTGATAATATTATGATGATGCTATGATGACATAGCGATGATGCTGTGAAGATTCTTTGATGACGATGTGATGACGATGTGATGATGCTCTGATGATGCTGTTATGACGCTGTGATGATGCTGTGATGGTTCTTTGATGATGCAGTGTTTATGCAGTTATGACGCTGTGATGACGCTGTGATGATGCTTTGATCATGCTGTTATGATGCAGTTATTATGACGCCATGATGTTGTGACAATGCAGTGATGATGCGGTGATGACGCTGTGATGATGCAGTGATGATGCAGTAATGACGCTGTGATGATTTTGTGATGATGCTCTGATGACGCAGTGATGATGCTGTGATGATGTAGTGATGATGCTGTGAAGACGCTCTCATGACACTGTCGTGAAGCTGTGATGATGATGTCGTGATGCTGTGATGACGCTGTGATAACGCTGTGATGACGCTGTGATGATGCTCTATTGATGCTGTGATGATGCAGTAATAACGCTGTGATGACGCTCTTATAATTTTGTGATGATGCTGTGATGATACTGTGGTGATGCAGTGATGATGCAGTGATGACGCTGTGATGAGTCTCTGATGATGCTGAGATGACGCTGTGATGATGCAGTGATGACGCTGTGATGACACTATCGTGATTCTGTGATGATGATGTGATGATGCAGTAATGATGCTGTGATGATGCACTGATGATACTGTGATGACGTTGTGATAATGCAATGATTAGGCAGTAATGATGCTGTGATGATGCTGAGATGACACTGTGATGATGCAGTAATGGTGCAGTGATGATGCAGTTATGACACCGTGATAATGCTGTGATGCCGCAGTGAGTAAACAGTAATGATTCTGTGATGATGCAGTGATGATGATGTGATGATGCTGCGATGATGCTTTGATGATGCTGTGATGCTGCAGTGATGAAGCTGTGATGATTTTGTGATGATGCAGTTTAGATGCAGTGACGATGCAGTTATGACGCTGTGATGACGCGGTGATGATGCTGTGACGATGCTTTGATGGTTTTGTTATGTTGTTGTGATGATGCAGTTATGATGATATGACGATGCTGTAACGATGCCGTGATGATGCTGTGATGATGCTGTGATGATGCAGTGATGACGCTGCGGTGATGCTGTGATGATGCTGTGATGATACAGTCATGATGTTACGATGACGCTGTGATGATGCTGTAATGATGTTGTGATGATGCTGTCGTTACGCTGTGATGCTTCTGTGATTATGTAGCTAAAATGCTGTGATGATGATGTGATGATGTAGTGATGATGCAGTGGTGATGCTCTGATGACGATGCAAAGATGCTGTGATGATGCAGTAATGATGCTGTGATGATGCTGTGATTATGCTGAGATTATGCTCAGATTATGCTCTGATGATGCAGTGATGGTACAGTGATGATTCAGTGAGGAGTCAGTGATGATGATGTGATTACGATGCGGAGATGCTGTGATCATGCAGTAAGGATGCAATGATGATGCTGTGATGACACTGTGATTATGTTGTGTTGATACTTGTAATGATGTTTTGATGACGATGTGATGATGCTGTGATGATGCAGTGATTCTGCAGTAATGATGCTGTGATGGTGCTCTGATGATGCAGTGATGATGCAGTGATGACGATATGATGATGCAGTGATTATGCAGTGATTATGCTGTGACTATACTGAGGTGATGCTGTAATGATGCATTGTTGACGTTGTGATGACGCTGTATTGATGCTGTGATGATGCTGTGATGATGCTCTGATGATGCTGTGATGATGCAGTGATGATTCTGTGATGATGCAGTGATGATGCATTGATGATGTAGTGATGACGCTGTGATGATACTGTGATTATGCTGAGATGATGCTGTGATGATGTGATGATGCAGTGATGATTCACTGAGTAAGAAGTGATTATGTAGTGATGACGCTCTGATGACGCAGTGATGATGTTGTGATGATGTTGTGATAATGCAGTGATGATGCTGTGATGACACTGTAATGACGCTGTCGTGATGCTGTGATGACGTAGTCATGGTGTTGTAATGATGCTGTTATGACACTGTGATTATGCAGTGATGATGCTATGATGATGCTGTGATGATACAGTGATGACAATTTGATGATGTAGTGATGATGCTGTGATGACTCTATGATTATGCAGCTATGATGCTATGATGATGATGTGAGGATGAAGTGATTATGCATTTTTGATGCTGTGATGACGCTGTCATGATGCTGTGATGAAGCTGCGATGATGCAGTGATTATGCAGTTAGGACGCTTTGATGACACTGTGATGATGCATTTATGACACTGTAATGACGCTGTGATGATGTTGTGATGATGCAGTGAATAAGCAGTAATGATACTGTGATGATGCTGAGATGATGCTGTGATAACGCAGTGATGATGCTGTGATGACGCTTTGATGATGTTGTGATTATGATGTGATGCAGTGATGATTTTGTGATGATGCAGTTTAGATGCAGTGACGATGCAGTTATGACGCTGTGATGACGCGGTGATGATGCTGTGATGATGCTTTGATGATTTTGTTATGTTGTTGTAATGATGCAGTTATGATGATATGACGATGCTGTAACGATGCCGTGATGATGCAGTGATGATGCTGTGATTATTCAGTGATGATGCAGTGATGATGCTGTGATGACGCTGCGATAACACAGTGATGATGTGGTGATGCAGTAATGATGCTGTGACGACGCACTGATTCTGCTCTGATGATGCTGTAATGATGCAGTCATGATGCAATAATGATGATGCTGTGATGATGCAGTGATGATGTTGTTATGACGCTGTGATGAAGCTGTGATAATATTATGATGATGCTATGATGACATAGCGATGATGCTGTGAAGATTCTTTGATGACGATGTGATGACGATGTGATGATGCTCTGATGATGCTGTTATGACACTGTGATGATGCTGTGATGGTTCTTTGATGATGCAGTGTTTATGCAGTTATGACGCTGTGATGACGCTGTGATGATACTTTGATCATGCTGTTATGATGCAGTTATTATGACGCCATGATGTTGTGACAATGCAATGATGATGCGGTGATGACGCTGTGATGATTTTGTGATGATGCTCTGATGACGCAGTGATGATGCTGTGATGATGTAGTGATGATGCTGTGAAGACGCTCTCATGACACTGTCGTGAAGCTGTGATGATGATGTCGTGATGCTGTGATGATGCTGTGATGACGCTGTGATAACGCTGTGATGACGCTGTGATGATGCTCTATTGATGCTGTGATGATGCAGTAATAACGCTGTGATGACGCTCTTATAATTTTGTGATGATGCTGTGATGATACTGTGGTGATGCAGTGATGATGCAGTGATGACGCTGTGATGAGTCTCTGATGATGCTGAGATGACGCTGTGATGATGCAGTGATGACGCTGTGATGACACTATCGTGATTCTGTGATGATGATGTGATGATGCAGTAATGATGCTGTGATGATGCACTGATGATACTGTGATGACGTTGTGATAATGCAATGATTAGGCAGTAATGATGCTGTGATGATGCTGAGATGACACTGTGATGATGCAGTAATGGTGCAGTGATGATGCAGTTATGACACCGTGATAATGCTGTGATGCCGCAGTGAGTAAACAGTAATGATTCTGTGATGATGCAGTGATGATGATGTGATGATGCTGCGATGATGCTTTGATGATGCTGTGATGCTGCAGTGATGAAGCTGTGATGATTTTGTGATGATGCAGTTTAGATGCAGTGACGATGCAGTTATGACGCTGTGATGACGCGGTGATGATGCTGTGACGATGCTTTGATGGTTTTGTTATGTTGTTGTGATGATGCAGTTATGATGATATGACGATGCTGTAACGATGCCGTGATGATGCTGTGATGATGCTGTGATGATGCAGTGATGACGCTGCGGTGATGCTGTGATGATGCTGTGATGATACAGTCATGATGTTACGATGACGCTGTGATGATGCTGTAATGATGTTGTGATGATGCTGTCGTTACGCTATGATGATTCTGTGATTATGTAGCTAAAATGCTGTGATGATGATGTGATGATGTAGTGATGATGCAGTGGTGATGCTCTGATGACGATGCAAAGATGCTGTGATGATGCAGTAATGATGCTGTGATGATTCTGTGATGATGCTGTGATTATGCTGAGATTATGCTCAGATTATGCTCTGATGATGCAGTGATGGTACAGTGATGATTCAGTGAGGAGTCAGTGATGATGATGTGATTACGATGCGGAGATGCTGTGATCATGCAGTAAGGATGCAATGATGATGCTGTGATGACACTGCGATTATGTTGTGTTGATACTTGTAATGATGTTTTGATGACGATGTGATGATGCTGTGATGATGCAGTGATTATGCAGTGATGATGCTGTGATGATGTGGTGATGATGCAGTGATTATGCAGTGATGATGCTGTGATGATGCAGTGATGATGCTGTGATGATATTGTGATGATGATATGAAGATGCTATGATGATTCAGTGATGATTCTGTGATGATGCATTTACGATACTGTGATGACGCTGTGATGATGTTGTTATGATGGTGTGATGATGCTGTGATGATATTTTGATGATACTGTGACAATGATGTGATGATGCAGCAATGATGCAGTGTTGATGCAGTGATGATGCGGTGATGATGCAGTGATTATGCAGTGATGATACTGTGATGATGCATTGGTGGTGCTGTGATGATGCTTGGATGATGCTTGGATGATTCAGTGATGATTCTGTGATGACACTGTGATGATGTGATGATGCAGTGAATATACTGTGATGACACTATGATGATGCAGTGATTATGCAGAAATGATTCTGTGATGATGCAGTGATGATGCTGTGACTATACTGAGGTGATGCTGTAATGATGCATTGTTGACGTTGTGATGACGCTGTATTGATGCTGTGATGATGCTGTGATGATGCTCTGATGATGCTGTGATGATGCAGTGATGATTCTGTGATGATGCAGTGATGATGCATTGATGATGTAGTGATGACGCTGTGATGATACTGTGATTATGCTGAGATGATGCTGTGATGATGTGATGATGCAGTGATGATTCACTGAGTAAGAAGTGATTATGTAGTGATGACGCTCTGATGACGCAGTGATGATGTTGTGATGATGTTGTGATAATGCAGTGATGATGCTGTGATGACACTGTAATGACGCTGTCGTGATGCTGTGATGACGTAGTCATGGTGTTGTAATGATGCTGTTATGACACTGTGATTATGCAGTGATGATGCTATGATGATGCTGTGATGATACAGTGATGACAATTTGATGATGTAGTGATGATGCTGTGATGACTCTATGATTATGCAGCTATGATGCTATGATGATGATGTGAGGATGAAGTGATTATGCATTTTTGATGCTGTGATGACGCTGTCATGATGCTGTGATGAAGCTGCGATGATGCAGTGATTATGCAGTTAGGACGCTTTGATGACACTGTGATGATGCATTTATGACACTGTAATGACGCTGTGATGATGTTGTGATGATGCAGTGAATAAGCAGTAATGATACTGTGATGATGCTGAGATGATGCTGTGATAACGCAGTGATGATGCTGTGATGACGCTTTGATGATGTTGTGATTATGATGTGATGCAGTGATGATTTTGTGATGATGCAGTTTAGATGCAGTGACGATGCAGTTATGACGCTGTGATGACGCGGTGATGATGCTGTGATGATGCTTTGATGATTTTGTTATGTTGTTGTAATGATGCAGTTATGATGATATGACGATGCTGTAACGATGCCGTGATGATGCAGTGATGATGCTGTGATTATTCAGTGATGATGCAGTGATGATGCTGTGATGACGCTGCGATAACACAGTGATGATGTGGTGATGCAGTAATGATGCTGTGACGACGCACTGATTCTGCTCTGATGATGCTGTAATGATGCAGTCATGATGCAATAATGATGATGCTGTGATGATGCAGTGATGATGTTGTTATGACGCTGTGATGAAGCTGTGATAATATTATGATGATGCTATGATGACATAGCGATGATGCTGTGAAGATTCTTTGATGACGATGTGATGACGATGTGATGATGCTCTGATGATGCTGTTATGACACTGTGATGATGCTGTGATGGTTCTTTGATGATGCAGTGTTTATGCAGTTATGACGCTGTGATGACGCTGTGATGATACTTTGATCATGCTGTTATGATGCAGTTATTATGACGCCATGATGTTGTGACAATGCAATGATGATGCGGTGATGACGCTGTGATGATGCAGTGATGATGCAGTAATGACGCTGTGATGATTTTGTGATGATGCTCTGATGACGCAGTGATGATGCTGTGATGATGTAGTGATGATGCTGTGAAGACGCTCTCATGACACTGTCGTGAAGCTGTGATGATGATGTCGTGATGCTGTGATGATGCTGTGATGACGCTGTGATAACGCTGTGATGACGCTCTTATAATTTTGTGATGATGCTGTGATGATACTGTGGTGATGCAGTGATGATGCAGTGATGACGCTGTGATGAGTCTCTGATGATGCTGAGATGACGCTGTGATGATGCAGTGATGACGCTGTGATGACACTATCGTGATTCTGTGATGATGATGTGATGATGCAGTAATGATGCTGTGATGATGCACTGATGATACTGTGATGACGTTGTGATAATGCAATGATTAGGCAGTAATGATGCTGTGATGATGCTGAGATGACACTGTGATGATGCAGTAATGGTGCAGTGATGATGCAGTTATGACACCGTGATAATGCTGTGATGCCGCAGTGAGTAAACAGTAATGATTCTGTGATGATGCAGTGATGATGATGTGATGATGCTGCGATGATGCTTTGATGATGCTGTGATGCTGCAGTGATGAAGCTGTGATGATTTTGTGATGATGCAGTTTAGATGCAGTGACGATGCAGTTATGACGCTGTGATGACGCGGTGATGATGCTGTGACGATGCTTTGATGGTTTTGTTATGTTGTTGTGATGATGCAGTTATGATGATATGACGATGCTGTAACGATGCCGTGATGATGCTGTGATGATGCTGTGATGATGCAGTGATGACGCTGCGGTGATGCTGTGATGATGCTGTGATGATACAGTCATGATGTTACGATGACGCTGTGATGATGCTGTAATGATGTTGTGATGATGCTGTCGTTACGCTATGATGATTCTGTGATTATGTAGCTAAAATGCTGTGATGATGATGTGATGATGTAGTGATGATGCAGTGGTGATGCTCTGATGACGATGCAAAGATGCTGTGATGATGCAGTAATGATGCTGTGATGATTCTGTGATGATGCTGTGATTATGCTGAGATTATGCTCAGATTATGCTCTGATGATGCAGTGATGGTACAGTGATGATTCAGTGAGGAGTCAGTGATGATGATGTGATTACGATGCGGAGATGCTGTGATCATGCAGTAAGGATGCAATGATGATGCTGTGATGACACTGTGATTATGTTGTGTTGATACTTGTAATGATGTTTTGATGACGATGTGATGATGCTGTGATGATGCAGTGATTATGCAGTGATGATGCTGTGATGATGTGGTGATGATGCAGTGATTATGCAGTGATGATGCTGTGATGATGCAGTGATGATGCTGTGATGATATTGTGATGATGATATGAAGATGCTATGATGATTCAGTGATGATTCTGTGATGATGCATTTACGATACTGTGATGACGCATTTACGATACTGTGATGACGCTGTGATGATGTTGTTATGATGGTGTGATGATGCTGTGATGATATTTTGATGATACTGTGACAATGATGTGATGATGCAGCAATGATGCAGTGTTGATGCAGTGATGATGCGGTGATGATGCAGTGATTATGCAGTGATGATACTGTGATGATGCATTGGTGGTGCTGTGATGATGCTTGGATGATGCTTGGATGATTCAGTGATGATTCTGTGATGACACTGTGATGATGTGATGATGCAGTGAATATACTGTGATGACACTATGATGATGCAGTGATTATGCAGAAATGATTCTGTGATGATGCTGAGATGATGTTGTTATGATGCAGTGATGATGCTTTGATGACGCTGTCGTGATGGTGAGATGACGCTGTCGTGATGCTTTGATGATGCTGTGATGACACTGTGATGATGCAGTGATGATACTGTGATGACGCTGTGAAAATGCAATGATTATGCAGAAATGATTCTGTGATGATGCTGAGATGATGCTGTGATGATGCAGTGAGTAAGCAGTGATGATGCAGTAATGATGCCATGATGATGCTGAGATGATGCTGTGATGTTGCAGTGATGGTGCAGTGATGATTCAGTGAGGACACTGTGATGATGCTGTGATTACAATCTGATGACGTAGTGATGATGCTGTGATGACCTTATGATGATGCTGTGATGATTCTGTGATGATGCTGTGATTATGCTGCTATGATGCAGTCATGATGCAGTGATGATGCTGAGATGACACTGATGATGCTGTGATAATGATGTGATGATGTTGTGATGATGTATTGATGACAGTGAAGATGCTATAATGATGATGTGATGATGCAGTGATGATGCTGTGATAATGTTCTGATGATGAAGCTATGATGTTATGATGCAGTGATGACACTGTCATGACGCTGTGATGATGCAGTGAGTAAGCAGTAATGATGCTGTGATGATGCTGAGATGATGATGTGATGATGCAGTGGTGATGCTCTGATGACGATGCAAAGATGCTGTGATGATGCAGAGATGATGCAGTGATGATATGATGATGCAGTGATTATGCTGTAATAATTCTGTGACTATACTGAGATGATGCTGTAATGATGCATTGATGACGCTGTGATGACGCTGTGTTGATGCTGTGAGGATGCTGTGATGATGCAGTGATTATGCAGTGATGATGCTGACATGAAACTGATGATGTTGTGATGATGATGTGATGATGCTATGATGATGCAGTGAGTAAGCAGTAATGATGCTGAGATGATGATGTGATGATGCTGTGATGATGCTCTGATGATGCTGCGATGATGCTCTGATGATGCTGTGATGACGCAGTGATGATTCTGTGATGATGCAGTGATGATGTAGTGATGACGCTGTGATGATACTGTGATTATGCTGTGATGATGCTGTGATTATGCGGTGATTATGCAGTGATGATGCTGTCATGACACTGTGATGATGTTGTGATGATGATGCGATGATGCTGTGATGATGCTGCGATGTTGCTGTGAGGATGCTGTGATGATGCAGTGATTCTGCAGTAATGATGCTGTGATGATGCTGTGATGATGCAGTGATGACGCTGTGATGACTATGCGATGATGATGTGATGATGCTGTGATTATGCAGCTATGATGCTGTGATGATGCAGTGATTCTGCAGTAATGATGCTGTGATGGTGCTGTGATGATGCAGTGATGATGCAGTGATGACGATATGATGATGCAGTGATTATGCAGTGATTATGCTGTGACTATACTGAGATGATGCTGTAATGATGCATTGTTGACGTTGTGATGACGCTGTATTGATGCTGTGAGGATGCTGTGATGATGCAGTGATTATGCAGTGATGATGCTGTGATGACTCTGTGATGATGTTGTGATGATGTTGTGATGATGCTCTGATGATGCTGTGATGATGCAGTGATGATGCTGTGATGATGCAGTGATGATGCATTGATGATGTAGTGATGACGCTGTGATGATACTGTGATTATGCTGAGATGATGCTGTGATGATGTGATGATGCAGTGATGATTCACTGAGTAAGAAGTGATTATGTAGTGATGACGCTCTGATGACGCAGTGATGATGTTGTGATGATGTTGTGATAATGCAGTGATGATGCTGTGATGACACTGTAATGACGCTGTCGTGATGCTGTGATGACGTAGTCATGGTGTTGTAATGATGCTGTTATGACACTGTGATTATGCAGTGATGATGCTATGATGATGCTGTGATGATACAGTGATGACAATTTGATGATGTAGTGATGATGCTGTGATGACTCTATGATTATGCAGCTATGATGCTATGATGATGATGTGAGGATGAAGTGATTATGCATTTTTGATGCTGTGATGACGCTGTCATGATGCTGTGATGAAGCTGCGATGATGCAGTGATTATGCAGTTAGGACGCTTTGATGACACTGTGATGATGCATTTATGACACTGTAATGACGCTGTGATGATGTTGTGATGATGCAGTGAATAAGCAGTAATGATACTGTGATGATGCTGTGATAACGCAGTGATGATGCTGTGATGACGCTTTGATGATGTTGTGATTATGATGTGATGCAGTGATGATTTTTTGATGATGCAGTTTAGATGCAGTGACGATGCAGTTATGACGCTGTGATGACGCGGTGATGATGCTTTGATGATTTTGTTATGTTGTTGTGATGATGCAGTTATGATGATATGACGATGCTGTAACGATGCCGTGATGATGCAGTGATGATGCTGTGATTATTCAGTGATGATGCAGTGATGATGCTGTGATGATGCAGTAATGATGCTGTGATGATGCATGATGATGCTACGATGATGTTGTGATGACGCTGTGATGATGATGTGATGATGCTGCAATGATGCTGTGATGATTCTGTGATGATGTTGTGATGATCTGTGATGACGCTGCGATAACACAGTGGTGATGTGGTGATGCAGTAATGATGCTGTGACGACGCACTGATTCTGCTCTGATGATGCTGTAATGATGCAGTCATGATGCAATAATGATGATGCTGTGATGATGCAGTGATGATGTTGTTATGACGCTGTGATGAAGCTGTGATAATATTATGATGATGCTATGATGACATAGCGATGATGCTGTGAAGATTCTTTGATGACGATGTGATGACGATGTGATGATGCTCTGATGATGCTGTTATGACGCTGTGATGATGCTGTGATGGTTCTTTGATGATGCAGTGTTTATGCAGTTATGACGTTGTGATGATGCTTTGATCATGCTGTTATGATGCAGTTATTATGACGCCATGATGTTGTGACAATGCAGTGATGATGCGGTGATGACGCTGTGATGATGCAGTGATGATGCAGTAATGACGCTGTGATGATTTTGTGATGATGCTCTGATGACGCAGTGATGATGCTGTGATGATGTAGTGATGATGCTGTGAAGACGCTCTCATGACACTGTCGTGAAGCTGTGATGATGATGTCGTGATGCTGTGATGATGCTGTGATGACGCTGTGATAACGCTGTGATGACGCTGTGATGATGCTCTATTGATGCTGTGATGATGCAGTAATAACGCTGTGATGACGCTCTTATAATTTTGTGATGATGCTGTGATGATACTGTGGTGATGCAGTGATGATGCAGTGATGACGCTGTGATGAGTCTCTGATGATGCTGAGATGACGCTGTGATGATGCAGTGATGACGCTGTGATGACACTATCGTGATTCTGTGATGATGATGTGATGATGCAGTAATGATGCTGTGATGATGCACTGATGATACTGTGATGACGTTGTGATAATGCAATGATTAGGCAGTAATGATGCTGTGATGATGCTGAGATGACACTGTGATGATGCAGTAATGGTGCAGTGATGATGCAGTTATGACACCGTGATAATGCTGTGATGCCGCAGTGAGTAAACAGTAATGATTCTGTGATGATGCAGTGATGATGATGTGATGATGCTGCGATGATGCTTTGATGATGCTGTGATGCTGCAGTGATGAAGCTGTGATGATTTTGTGATGATGCAGTTTAGATGCAGTGACGATGCAGTTATGACGCTGTGATGACGCGGTGATGATGCTGTGACGATGCTTTGATGATTTTGTTATGTTGTTGTGATGATGCAGTTATGATGATATGACGATGCTGTAACGATGCCGTGATGATGCTGTGATGATGCTGTGATGATGCAGTGATGACGCTGCGGTGATGCTGTGATGATGCTGTGATGATACAGTCATGATGTTACGATGACGCTGTGATGATGCTGTAATGATGTTGTGATGATGCTGTCGTTACGCTATGATGATTCTGTGATTATGTAGCTAAAATGCTGTGATGATGATGTGATGATGTAGTGATGATGCAGTGGTGATGCTCTGATGACGATGCAAAGATGCTGTGATGATGCAGTAATGATGCTGTGATGATTCTGTGATGATGCTGTGATTATGCTGAGATTATGCTCAGATTATGCTCTGATGATGCAGTGATGGTACAGTGATGATTCAGTGAGGAGTCAGTGATGATGATGTGATTACGATGCGGAGATGCTGTGATCATGCAGTAAGGATGCAATGATGATGCTGTGATGACACTGTGATTATGTTGTGTTGATACTTGTAATGATGTTTTGATGACGATGTGATGATGCTGTGTTGATGCAGTGATTATGCAGTGATGATGCTGTGATGATGTGGTGATGATGCAGTGATTATGCAGTGATGATGCTGTGATGATGCAGTGATGATGCTGTGATGATATTGTGATGATGATATGAAGATGCTATGATGATTCAGTGATGATTCTGTGATGATGCATTTACGATACTGTGATGACGCTGTGATGATGTTGTTATGATGGTGTGATGATGCTGTGATGATATTTTGATGATACTGTGACAATGATGTGATGATGCAGCAATGATGCAGTGTTGATGATGTGATGATGCGGTGATGATGCAGTGATTATGCAGTGATGATACTGTGATGATGCATTGGTGGTGCTGTGATGATGCTTGGATGATGCTTGGATGATTCAGTGATGATTCTGTGATGACACTGTGATGATGTGATGATGCAGTGAATATACTGTGATGACACTATGATGATGCAGTGATTATGCAGAAATGATTCTGTGATGATGCTGAGATGATGTTGTTATGATGCAGTGATGATGCTTTGATGACGCTGTCGTGATGGTGAGATGACGCTGTCGTGATGCTTTGATGATGCTGTGATGACACTGTGATGATGCAGTGATGATACTGTGATGACGCTGTGAAAATGCAATGATTATGCAGAAATGATTCTGTGATGATGCTGAGATGATGCTGTGATGATGCAGTGAGTAAGCAGTGATGATGCAGTAATGATGCCATGATGATGCTGAGATGATGCTGTGATGTTGCAGTGATGGTGCAGTGATGATTCAGTGAGGACACTGTGATGATGCTGTGATTACAATCTGATGACGTAGTGATGATGCTGTGATGACCTTATGATGATGCTGTGATGATTCTGTGATGATGCTGTGATTATGCTGCTATGATGCAGTCATGATGCAGTGATGATGCTGAGATGACACTGATGATGCTGTGATAATGATGTGATGATGCTGTGATGATGTATTGATGACAGTGAAGATGCTATAATGATGATGTGATGATGCAGTGATGATGCTGTGATAATGTTCTGATGATGAAGCTATGATGTTATGATGCAGTGATGACACTGTCATGACGCTGTGATGATGCAGTGAGTAAGCAGTAATGATGCTGTGATGATGCTGAGATGATGATGTGATGATGCAGTGGTGATGCTCTGATGACGATGCAAAGATGCTGTGATGATGCAGTAATGATGCTGTGATGATTCTGTGATGATTTGGTGATGATGCTGTGATGACAGTTTGATGACGTTGTTATGATGCTGTGATGACACTGAAAACGTTGTGATGATGATGTGATAATGCTGTGATGATGGAGTGATGATGTATTTATGACATTGTGATTATGCCGAGATGATGCTTTGATGATGCAGTTATGATGCTGTGATGATGATGCACTCATGATGCAGTGAGGATGCAGTGATGATGCTGTGATGATGCTCTGATGATGACGAAGTGATGATGCTGTGATGATGTAGTGATGATGCAGTGATGATGTAGTGATGATGCAGTGATGTGTAGTGATGACGCTGTGATGATATTGTGATGATGATGTGATGATGCTGTGATTATGCGGAGATTATGCAGTGATTATGCAGTGATGATGCTGTCATGACAGTGTGATGATGCTGTGATGATGCTGCGATGTTGCTGTGAGGATGCTGTGATGATGCAGTGATTCTGAAGTAATGATGCTGTGATGGTGCTGTGATGATGCAGTGATGATGCAGTGATGATGCAGTGATGATATGATGATGCAGTGATTATGCTGTAATAATTCTGTGACTATACTGAGATGATGCTGTAATGATGCATTGATGACGCTGTGATGACGCTGTGTTGATGCTGTGAGGATGCTGTGATGATGCAGTGATTATGCAGTGATGATGCTGACATGAAACTGATGATGTTGTGATGATGATGTGATGATGCTATGATGATGCAGTGAGTAAGCAGTAATGATGCTGAGATGATGATGTGATGATGCTGTGATGATGCTCTGATGATGCTGTGATGACGCAGTGATGATTCTGTGATGATGCAGTGATGATGTAGTGATGACGCTGTGATGATGCTGTGATTATGCTGTGATGATGCTGTGATGATGCTCTGATGATGCTGTGATGACGCAGTGATGATTCTGTGATGATGCAGTGATGATGTAGTGATGACGCTGTGATGATACTGTGATTATGCTGTGATGATGCTGTGATTATGCGGTGATTATGCAGTGATGATGCTGTCATGACACTGTGATGATGATGCGATGATGCTGTGATGATGCTGCGATGTTGCTGTGAGGATGCTGTGATGATGCAGTGATTCTGCAGTAATGATGCTGTGATGATGCTGTGATGATGCAGTGATGACGCTGTGATGACTATGCGATGATGATGTGATGATGCTGTGATTATGCAGCTATGATGCTGTGATGATGCAGTGATTCTGCAGTAATGATGCTGTGATGGTGCTGTGATGATGCAGTGATGATGCAGTGATGACGATATGATGATGCAGTGATTATGCAGTGATGATGCTGTGATGACTCTGTGATGATGTTGTGATGATGCTGTGATGATGCTCTGATGATGCTGTGATGATGCAGTGATGATGCTGTGATGATGCATTGATGATGTAGTGATGACGCTGTGATGATACTGTGATTATGCTGAGATGATGCTGTGATGATGTGATGATGCAGTGATGATTCACTGAGTAAGAAGTGATTATGTAGTGATGACGCTCTGATGACGCAGTGATGATGTTGTGATGATGTTGTGATAATGCAGTGATGATGCTGTGATGACACTGTAATGACGCTGTCGTGATGCTGTGATGACGTAGTCATGGTGTTGTAATGATGCTGTTATGACACTGTGATTATGCAGTGATGATGCTATGATGATGCTGTGATGATACAGTGATGACAATTTGATGATGTAGTGATGATGCTGTGATGACTCTATGATTATGCAGCTATGATGCTATGATGATGATGTGAGGATGAAGTGATTATGCATTTTTGATGCTGTGATGACGCTGTCATGATGCTGTGATGAAGCTGCGATGATGCAGTGATTATGCAGTTAGGACGCTTTGATGACACTGTGATGATGCATTTATGACACTGTAATGACGCTGTGATGATGTTGTGATGATGCAGTGAATAAGCAGTAATGATACTGTGATGATGCTGAGATGATGCTGTGATAACGCAGTGATGATGCTGTGATGACGCTTTGATGATGTTGTGATTATGATGTGATGCAGTGATGATTTTGTGATGATGCAGTTTAGATGCAGTGACGATGCAGTTATGACGCTGTGATGACGCGGTGATGATGCTGTGATGATGCTTTGATGATTTTGTTATGTTGTTGTGATGATGCAGTTATGATGATATGACGATGCTGTAACGATGCCGTGATGATGCAGTGATGATGCTGTGATTATTCAGTGATGATGCTGTGATGATGCTGTGATGATGCAGTAATGATGCTGTGATGATGCATGATGATGCTACGATGATGTTGTGATGACGCTGTGATGATGATGTGATGATGCTGCAATGATGCTGTGATGATTCTGTGATGATGTTGTGATGATGCTGTGATGACGCTGCGATAACACAGTGATGATGTGGTGATGCAGTAATGATGCTGTGACGACGCACTGATTCTGCTCTGATGATGCTGTAATGATGCAGTCATGATGCAATAATGATGATGCTGTGATGATGCAGTGATGATGTTGTTATGACGCTGTGATGAAGCTGTGATAATATTATGATGATGCTATGATGACATAGCGATGATGCTGTGAAGATTCTTTGATGACGATGTGATGACGATGTGATGATGCTCTGATGATGCTGTTATGACGCTGTGATGATGCTGTGATGGTTCTTTGATGATGCAGTGTTTATGCAGTTATGACGCTGTGATGACGCTGTGATGATGCTTTGATCATGCTGTTATGATGCAGTTATTATGACGCCATGATGTTGTGACAATGCAGTGATGATGCGGTGATGACGCTGTGATGATGCAGTGATGATGCAGTAATGACGCTGTGATGATTTTGTGATGATGCTCTGATGATGCTGTTATGACGCTGTGATGATGCTGTGATGGTTCTTTGATGATGCAGTGTTTATGCAGTTATGACGCTGTGATGACGCTGTGATGATGCTTTGATCATGCTGTTATGATGCAGTTATTATGACGCCATGATGTTGTGACAATGCAGTGATGATGCGGTGATGACGCTGTGATGATGCAGTGATGATGCAGTAATGACGCTGTGATGATTTTGTGATGATGCTCTGATGACGCAGTGATGATGCTGTGATGATGTAGTGATGATGCTGTGAAGACGCTCTCATGACACTGTCGTGAAGCTGTGATGATGATGTCGTGATGCTGTGATGATGCTGTGATGACGCTGTGATAACGCTGTGATGACGCTGTGATGATGCTCTATTGATGCTGTGATGATGCAGTAATAACGCTGTGATGACGCTCTTATAATTTTGTGATGATGCTGTGATGATACTGTGGTGATGCAGTGATGATGCAGTGATGACGCTGTGATGAGTCTCTGATGATGCTGAGATGACGCTGTGATGATGCAGTGATGACGCTGTGATGACACTATCGTGATTCTGTGATGATGATGTGATGATGCAGTAATGATGCTGTGATGATGCACTGATGATACTGTGATGACGTTGTGATAATGCAATGATTAGGCAGTAATGATGCTGTGATGATGCTGAGATGACACTGTGATGATGCAGTAATGGTGCAGTGATGATGCAGTTATGACACCGTGATAATGCTGTGATGCCGCAGTGAGTAAACAGTAATGATTCTGTGATGATGCAGTGATGATGATGTGATGATGCTGCGATGATGCTTTGATGATGCTGTGATGCTGCAGTGATGAAGCTGTGATGATTTTGTGATGATGCAGTTTAGATGCAGTGACGATGCAGTTATGACGCTGTGATGACGCGGTGATGATGCTGTGACGATGCTTTGATGATTTTGTTATGTTGTTGTGATGATGCAGTTATGATGATATGACGATGCTGTAACGATGCCGTGATGATGCTGTGATGATGCTGTGATGATGCAGTGATGACGCTGCGGTGATGCTGTGATGATGCTGTGATGATACAGTCATGATGTTACGATGACGCTGTGATGATGCTGTAATGATGTTGTGATGATGCTGTCGTTACGCTATGATGATTCTGTGATTATGTAGCTAAAATGCTGTGATGATGATGTGATGATGTAGTGATGATGCAGTGGTGATGCTCTGATGACGATGCAAAGATGCTGTGATGATGCAGTAATGATGCTGTGATGATTCTGTGATGATGCTGTGATTATGCTGAGATTATGCTCAGATTATGCTCTGATGATGCAGTGATGGTACAGTGATGATTCAGTGAGGAGTCAGTGATGATGATGTGATTACGATGCGGAGATGCTGTGATCATGCAGTAAGGATGCAATGATGATGCTGTGATGACACTGTGATTATGTTGTGTTGATACTTGTAATGATGTTTTGATGACGATGTGATGATGCTGTGATGATGCAGTGATTATGCAGTGATGATGCTGTGATGATGTGGTGATGATGCAGTGATTATGCAGTGATGATGCTGTGATGATGCAGTGATGATGCTGTGATGATATTGTGATGATGATATGAAGATGCTATGATGATTCAGTGATGATTCTGTGATGATGCATTTACGATACTGTGATGACGCTGTGATGATGTTGTTATGATGGTGTGATGATGCTGTGATGATATTTTGATGATACTGTGACAATGATGTGATGATGCAGCAATGATGCAGTGTTGATGATGTGATGATGCGGTGATGATGCAGTGATTATGCAGTGATGATACTGTGATGATGCATTGGTGGTGCTGTGATGATGCTTGGATGATGCTTGGATGATTCAGTGATGATTCTGTGATGACACTGTGATGATGTGATGATGCAGTGAATATACTGTGATGACACTATGATGATGCAGTGATTATGCAGAAATGATTCTGTGATGATGCTGAGATGATGTTGTTATGATGCAGTGATGATGCTTTGATGACGCTGTCGTGATGGTGAGATGACGCTGTCGTGATGCTTTGATGATGCTGTGATGACACTGTGATGATGCAGTGATGATACTGTGATGACGCTGTGAAAATGCAATGATTATGCAGAAATGATTCTGTGATGATGCTGAGATGATGCTGTGATGATGCAGTGATGATGCTGTGATGATGCAGTGATGATGCATTGATGATGTAGTGATGACGCTGTGATGATACTGTGATTATGCTGAGATGATGCTGTGATGATGTGATGATGCAGTGAGGATTCACTGAGTAAGAAGTGATTATGTAGTGATGACGCTCTGATGACGCAGTGATGATGTTGTGATGATGTTGTGATAATGCAGTGATGATGCTGTGATGACACTGTAATGACGCTGTCGTGATGCTGTGATGACGTAGTCATGGTGTTGTAATGATGCTGTTATGACACTGTGATTATGCAGTGATGATGCTATGATGATGCTGTGATGATACAGTGATGACAATTTGATGATGTAGTGATGATGCTGTGATGACTCTATGATTATGCAGCTATGATGCTATGATGATGATGTGAGGATGAAGTGATTATGCATTTTTGATGCTGTGATGACGCTGTCATGATGCTGTGATGAAGCTGCGATGATGCAGTGATTATGCAGTTAGGACGCTTTGATGACACTGTGATGATGCATTTATGACACTGTAATGACGCTGTGATGATGTTGTGATGATGCAGTGAATAAGCAGTAATGATACTGTGATGATGCTGAGATGATGCTGTGATAACGCAGTGATGATGCTGTGATGACGCTTTGATGATGTTGTGATTATGATGTGATGCAGTGATGATTTTGTGATGATGCAGTTTAGATGCAGTGACGATGCAGTTATGACGCTGTGATGACGCGGTGATGATGCTGTGATGATGCTTTGATGATTTTGTTATGTTGTTGTGATGATGCAGTTATGATGATATGACGATGCTGTAACGATGCCGTGATGATGCAGTGATGATGCTGTGATTATTCAGTGATGATGCTGTGATGATGCTGTGATGATGCAGTAATGATGCTGTGATGATGCATGATGATGCTACGATGATGTTGTGATGACGCTGTGATGATGATGTGATGATGCTGCAATGATGCTGTGATGATTCTGTGATGATGTTGTGATGATGCTGTGATGACGCTGCGATAACACAGTGATGATGTGGTGATGCAGTAATGATGCTGTGACGACGCACTGATTCTGCTCTGATGATGCTGTAATGATGCAGTCATGATGCAATAATGATGATGCTGTGATGATGCAGTGATGATGTTGTTATGACGCTGTGATGAAGCTGTGATAATATTATGATGATGCTATGATGACATAGCGATGATGCTGTGAAGATTCTTTGATGACGATGTGATGACGATGTGATGATGCTCTGATGATGCTGTTATGACGCTGTGATGATGCTGTGATGGTTCTTTGATGATGCAGTGTTTATGCAGTTATGACGCTGTGATGACGCTGTGATGATGCTTTGATCATGCTGTTATGATGCAGTTATTATGACGCCATGATGTTGTGACAATGCAGTGATGATGCGGTGATGACGCTGTGATGATGCAGTGATGATGCAGTAATGACGCTGTGATGATTTTGTGATGATGCTCTGATGACGCAGTGATGATGCTGTGATGATGTAGTGATGATGCTGTGAAGACGCTCTCATGACACTGTCGTGAAGCTGTGATGATGATGTCGTGATGCTGTGATGATGCTGTGATGACGCTGTGATAACGCTGTGATGACGCTGTGATGATGCTCTATTGATGCTGTGATGATGCAGTAATAACGCTGTGATGACGCTCTTATAATTTTGTGATGATGCTGTGATGATACTGTGGTGATGCAGTGATGATGCAGTGATGACGCTGTGATGAGTCTCTGATGATGCTGAGATGACGCTGTGATGATGCAGTGATGACGCTGTGATGACACTATCGTGATTCTGTGATGATGATGTGATGATGCAGTAATGATGTTGTGATGATGCACTGATGATACTGTGATGACGTTGTGATAATGCAATGATTAGGCAGTAATGATGCTGTGATGATGCTGAGATGACACTGTGATGATGCAGTAATGGTGCAGTGATGATGCAGTTATGACACCGTGATAATGCTGTGATGCCGCAGTGAGTAAACAGTAATGATTCTGTGATGATGCAGTGATGATGATGTGATGATGCTGCGATGATGCTTTGATGATGCTGTGATGCTGCAGTGATGAAGCTGTGATGATTTTGTGATGATGCAGTTTAGATGCAGTGACGATGCAGTTATGACGCTGTGATGACGCGGTGATGATGCTGTGACGATGCTTTGATGATTTTGTTATGTTGTTGTGATGATGCAGTTATGATGATATGACGATGCTGTAACGATGCCGTGATGATGCTGTGATGATGCTGTGATGATGCAGTGATGACGCTGCGGTGATGCTGTGATGATGCTGTGATGATACAGTCATGATGTTACGATGACGCTGTGATGATGCTGTAATGATGTTGTGATGATGCTGTCGTTACGCTATGATGATTCTGTGATTATGTAGCTAAAATGCTGTGATGATGATGTGATGATGTAGTGATGATGCAGTGGTGATGCTCTGATGACGATGCAAAGATGCTGTGATGATGCAGTAATGATGCTGTGATGATTCTGTGATGATGCTGTGATTATGCTGAGATTATGCTCAGATTATGCTCTGATGATGCAGTGATGGTACAGTGATGATTCAGTGAGGAGTCAGTGATGATGATGTGATTACGATGCGGAGATGCTGTGATCATGCAGTAAGGATGCAATGATGATGCTGTGATGACACTGTGATTATGTTGTGTTGATACTTGTAATGATGTTTTGATGACGATGTGATGATGCTGTGATGATGCAGTGATTATGCAGTGATGATGCTGTGATGATGTGGTGATGATGCAGTGATTATGCAGTGATGATGCTGTGATGATGCAGTGATGATGCTGTGATGATATTGTGATGATGATATGAAGATGCTATGATGATTCAGTGATGATTCTGTGATGATGCATTTACGATACTGTGATGACGCTGTGATGATGTTGTTATGATGGTGTGATGATGCTGTGATGATATTTTGATGATACTGTGACAATGATGTGATGATGCAGCAATGATGCAGTGTTGATGCAGTGATGATGCGGTGATGATGCAGTGATTATGCAGTGATGATACTGTGATGATGCATTGGTGGTGCTGTGATGATGCTTGGATGATGCTTGGATGATTCAGTGATGATTCTGTGATGACACTGTGATGATGTGATGATGCAGTGAATATACTGTGATGACACTATGATGATGCAGTGATTATGCAGAAATGATTCTGTGATGATGCTGAGATGATGTTGTTATGATGCAGTGATGATGCTTTGATGACGCTGTCGTGATGGTGAGATGACGCTGTCGTGATGCTTTGATGATGCTGTGATGACACTGTGATGATGCAGTGATGATACTGTGATGACGCTGTGAAAATGCAATGATTATGCAGAAATGATTCTGTGATGATGCTGAGATGATGCTGTGATGATGCAGTGAGTAAGCAGTGATGATGCAGTAATGATGCCATGATGATGCTGAGATGATGCTGTGATGTTGCAGTGATGGTGCAGTGATGATTCAGTGAGGACACTGTGATGATGCTGTGATTACAATCTGATGACGTAGTGATGATGCTGTGATGACCTTATGATGATGCTGTGATGATTCTGTGATGATGCTGTGATTATGCTGCTATGATGCAGTCATGATGCAGTGATGATGCTGAGATGACACTGATGATGCTGTGATAATGATGTGATGATGCTGTGATGATGTATTGATGACAGTGAAGATGCTATAATGATGATGTGATGATGCAGTGATGATGCTGTGATAATGTTCTGATGATGAAGCTATGATGTTATGATGCAGTGATGACACTGTCATGACGCTGTGATGATGCAGTGAGTAAGCAGTAATGATGCTGTGATGATGCTGAGATGATGATGTGATGATGCAGTGGTGATGCTCTGATGACGATGCAAAGATGCTGTGATGATGCAGTAATGATGCTGTGATGATTCTGTGATGATTTGGTGATGATGCTGTGATGACAGTTTGATGACGTTGTTATGATGCTGTGATGACACTGAAAACGTTGTGATGATGATGTGATAATGCTGTGATGATGGAGTGATGATGTATTTATGACATTGTGATTATGCCGAGATGATGCTTTGATGATGCAGTTATGATGCTGTGATGATGATGCACTCATGATGCAGTGAGGATGCAGTGATGATGCTGTGATGATGCTCTGATGATGACGAAGTGATGATGCTGTGATGATGTAGTGATGATGCAGTGATGTGTAGTGATGACGCTGTGATGATATTGTGATGATGATGTGATGATGCTGTGATTATGCGGAGATTATGCAGTGATTATGCAGTGATGATGCTGTCATGACAGTGTGATGATGCTGTGATGATGCTGCGATGTTGCTGTGAGGATGCTGTGATGATGCAGTGATTCTGAAGTAATGATGCTGTGATGGTGCTGTGATGATGCAGTGATGATGCAGTGATGATGCAGTGATGATATGATGATGCAGTGATTATGCTGTAATAATTCTGTGACTATACTGAGATGATGCTGTAATGATGCATTGATGACGCTGTGATGACGCTGTGTTGATGCTGTGAGGATGCTGTGATGATGCAGTGATTATGCAGTGATGATGCTGACATGAAACTGATGATGTTGTGATGATGATGTGATGATGCTATGATGATGCAGTGAGTAAGCAGTAAAGATGCTGAGATGATGATGTGATGATGCTGTGAGGATGCTCTGATGATGCTGTGATGACGCAGTGATGATTCTGTGATGATGCAGTGATGATGTAGTGATGACGCTGTGATGATGCTGTGATTATGCTGTGATGATGCTGTGATGATGCTCTGATGATGCTGTGATGACGCAGTGATGATTCTGTGATGATGCAGTGATGATGTAGTGATGACGCTGTGATGATACTGTGATTATGCTGTGATGATGCTGTGATTATGCGGTGATTATGCAGTGATGATGCTGTCATGACACTGTGATGATGATGCGATGATGCTGTGATGATGCTGCGATGTTGCTGTGAGGATGCTGTGATGATGCAGTGATTCTGCAGTAATGATGCTGTGATGATGCTGTGATGATGCAGTGATGACGTTGTGATGACTATGCGATGATGATGTGATGATGCTGTGATTATGCAGCTATGATGCTGTGATGATGCAGTGATTCTGCAGTAATGATGCTGTGATGGTGCTGTGATGATGCAGTGATGATGCAGTGATGACGATATGATGATGCAGTGATTATGCAGTGATTATGCTGTGACTATACCGAGATGATGCTGTAATGATGCATTGTTGACGTTGTGATGACGCTGTATTGATGCTGTGAGGATGCTGTGATGATGCAGTGATTATGCAGTGATGATGCTGTGATGACTCTGTGATGATGTTGTGATGATGCTCTGATGATGCTGTGATGATGCAGTGATGATGCTGTGATGATGCATTGATGATGTAGTGATGACGCTGTGATGATACTGTGATTATGCTGAGATGATGCTGTGATGATGTGATGATGCAGTGATGATTCACTGAGTAAGAAGTGATTATGTAGTGATGACGCTCTGATGACGCAGTGATGATGTTGTGATGATGTTGTGATAATGCAGTGATGATGCTGTGATGACACTGTAATGACGCTGTCGTGATGCTGTGATGACGTAGTCATGGTGTTGTAATGATGCTGTTATGACACTGTGATTATGCAGTGATGATGCTATGATGATGCTGTGATGATACAGTGATGACAATTTGATGATGTAGTGATGATGCTGTGATGACTCTATGATTATGCAGCTATGATGCTATGATGATGATGTGAGGATGAAGTGATTATGCATTTTTGATGCTGTGATGACGCTGTCATGATGCTGTGATGAAGCTGCGATGATGCAGTGATTATGCAGTTAGGACGCTTTGATGACACTGTGATGATGCATTTATGACACTGTAATGACGCTGTGATGATGTTGTGATGATGCAGTGAATAAGCAGTAATGATACTGTGATGATGCTGAGATGATGCTGTGATAACGCAGTGATGATGCTGTGATGACGCTTTGATGATGTTGTGATTATGATGTGATGCAGTGATGATTTTGTGATGATGCAGTTTAGATGCAGTGACGATGCAGTTATGACGCTGTGATGACGCGGTGATGATGCTGTGATGATGCTTTGATGATTTTGTTATGTTGTTGTGATGATGCAGTTATGATGACATGACGATGCTGTAACGATGCCGTGATGATGCAGTGATGATGCTGTGATTATTCAGTGATGATGCAGTGATGATGCTGTGATGATGCTGTGATGATGCAGTAATGATGCTGTGATGATGCATGATGATGCTACGATGATGTTGTGATGACGCTGTGATGATGATGTGATGATGCTGCAATGATGCTGTGATGATTCTGTGATGATGTTGTGATGATGCTGTGATGACGCTGCGATAACACAGTGGTGATGTGGTGATGCAGTAATGATGCTGTGACGACGCACTGATTCTGCTCTGATGATGCTGTAATGATGCAGTCATGATGCAATAATGATGATGCTGTGATGATGCAGTGATGATGTTGTTATGACGCTGTGATGAAGCTGTGATAATATTATGATGATGCTATGATGACATAGCGATGATGCTGTGAAGATTCTTTGATGACGATGTGATGACGATGTGATGATGCTCTGATGATGCTGTTATGACGCTGTGATGATGCTGTGATGGTTCTTTGATGATGCAGTGTTTATGCAGTTATGACGCTGTGATGACGCTGTGATGATGCTTTGATCATGCTGTTATGATGCAGTTATTATGACGCCATGATGTTGTGACAATGCAGTGATGATGTGGTGATGATGCTGTGATGATGCAGTGATGATCATCATCACTGAATCATCACTGCATCGTCACTGCATCATCACTGCATCATCACAGCATCATCGCTGCATCATCACAGCGTCATCACTGAGTAATCAAAACATCATCACAGCACCAGCACAACATTATTTCTGCATAATCACTGCCTCATCAGAGCATCATTACAGTGTCATGACAGCATCATCACTGCATAATCCCGGGTGGCGCCACAGGGTAATGTCGGGACCGCGGCACCCGAGGTCGCAGGTTCGATTCCCCATAAGGGCCAAAAAAACACTTCTTGGGTCAAGTCCCCGGGTGGCGTCACAGGGTAATGTCTGGACCCCGGCACCCGAGGTCGCAGGTACAATTCCCCATAAGGGCCAAAAAAGCTCGGGTCGGCTAGGGTCCCCGGGTGGCGCCACAGGGTAATGTCTGGACCCCAGCACCCGAGGTCGCAGGTTCGATTCCTCATAAGGGCCAAAAATACCCCAGGTATGTACGAGTCCCCGGGTGGCGTCACAGGGTAATGTTGGGACCCCGGCACCCGAGGTCGCAGGTTCGATTCCCCATAAGGGCCAAAAAAGCCCCGGTCGGGTCGGGTCCCCAGGTGACGCCACAGGGTAATGTCAGGACCCCGGCACACGACGTCGCAGCTTCGATTCCCCATAAGGGCCAAAAAAGCCCGGGTCGGGTCGGAACCCCGGGTGGCTCCACAGGGAAACTTAGGGACCCCGGCACCCGAGGTCGCAGGTTCGATTCCCCATAAGGGCCAAAAAACCACTTCTCAGGTCGGGTCCCCGGGTGGCGCCACAGGGTAATGTTGGGACCCTGGCACCCGAGGTCGCAGGTTCGATTCCCCACAAGGGCCAAAAAAGCTCGGGTCTGTAAGTGTCCCCGGGTGGTGCCACAAGGTAATGTCGGGACCCCCACACCTGAGGTCGCAGGTTCGATTCCCCATAAGGGCCAAAAAAGCTCGGGTCTGTAAGTGTCCCCGGGTGGCGCCACAGGGTAATGTCGGGACCCCCGCAACCGAGGTCGCAGGTTCGATTCCCCATAAGGGCCAAAAAAGCCCGGGTCGCGTCGGGACCCCGGGTGGCTCGACATGGTAATGTCTGGACCCTGGCACCCGAGGTCGCAGGTTCGATTCCCCATAAGGGCCATAAAAACCCCAGGAATGTTTGAGTCCCCGAGTTGCTCCACATGGTAATGTCAGGAGCCCGGTCACCCGAAGTCGCAGGTTCGATTCCCCATAAGGGCCAAAAAAGCCCGGGTCGTGTCGGGTCCCCGGGTGGCGTCACAGGGTAATGTCGGGACCCCGAAACCCGAGGTCGCAGGTTCAATTCCCCATAAGGGCCAAAAAAGCCCGGGTCGCGTCGGGTCCCCGGGTGGCGCCTCAGAGTAATGTTGGGACCCTAGCACCCGAGGTCGCAGGTTCGATTCCCCATAAGGCCCAAAAATGCCCGGGTCTGTAAGTGTCCCCGGGTGGCGCCACAGTGTAATGTCGGGACCCCCGCAACCGAGGTCGCAGGTTCGATTCCCCATAAGGGCCAAAAAAGCCCGGGTCGCGTTGGGACCCCGGGTGGCTCGACATGGTAATGTCTGGACCCTGGCACCCGAGGTCGCAGGTTCGATTCCCCATAAGGGCCATAAAAACCCCAGGAATGTTTGAGTCCCCGAGTGGTAATGTCAGGACCCCGGTCACCCGAGGTCGCAGGTTCGATTCCCCATACCGGTCAAAAAAGCCCGGGTCGGGTCGGGTCCCCGGGTGGCGCCACAGGGTAATGTCGGGACCCCGGCACCCGAGGTCGCAGGTTCGATTCCTTATAAGGGCCAAAAAAACCCCAGGTATGTTCGAGTCCCCGGGTGGCGTCACAGGGTAATGTCTGGACCCTGGCACCCGAGGTCGCAGGTTCAATTCCCCATAAGGGCCAAAAAAGCCCGGGTCGGGTCGGGACCCCGGGTGGCGCCACAGGGAAACTTAGGGACCCCGGCACCCGAGGTCGCAGGTTCGATTCCCCATAAGGGCCAAAAAATCCCTTGTCGGGTCAGGTCCCCGGGTGGCGCCACAGGGTAATGTCGGGACCGCGGTCACCCGAGGTCGCAGGTTCGATTCCCCATAAGGGCCAAAAAAGCCCGGGTCGGGTCGGGTCCCCGGGTGGCGCCACAGGGTAATGTCGGGACCGCGGCACCCGAGGTCGCAGGTACAATTCCCCATAAGGGCCAAAAAACCACTTCTCGGGTCGGGTCCCCGGGTGGCACCACAGTGTAATGTCGGGACCCCCGCAACCGAGGTCGCAGGTTCGATTCCCCATAAGGGCCAAAAAAGCCCGGGTCGCGTCGGGACCCCGGGTGGCGCCACAGGGTAATGTCGGGACCCCGGCACCCGAGGTCGCAGGTTCGATTCCCCATACCGGTCAAAAAATCCCTTGTCGGGTCGGGTCCCCGGGTGGCGCCACAGGGTAATGTCGGGACCCCGGCACCCGAGGTCACAGGTTCGATTCCTTATAAGGGCCAAAAAAACCCCAGGTATGTTCGAGTCCCCGGGTGGCGTCACAGGGTAATGTCTGGACCCTGGCACCCGAGGTCGCAGGTTCAATTCCCCATAAGGGCCAAAAAAGCCCGGGTCGGGTCGGGACCCCGGGTGGCTCCACAGGGAAACTTAGGGACCCCGGCACCGGAGGTCGCAGGTTCGATTCCTTATAAGGGCCAAAAAAACCCCAGGTATGTTCGAGTCCCCGGGTGGCATCACAGGGTAATGTCTGGACCCTGGCACCCGAGGTCGCAGGTTCAATTCCCCATAAGGGCCAAAAAAGCCCGGGTCGGGTCGGGACCCCGGGTGGCGCCACAGGGAAACTTAGGGACCCCGGCACCCGAGGTCGCAGGTTCGATTCCCCATAAGGGCCAAAAAAGCCCGGGTCGGGTCGGGTCCCAGGTTGGCACCTCAGAGTAATGTTGGGACCCTGGCACCCGAGGTCGCAGGTTCGATTCCCCATAAGGGTCAAAAAATCCCTTGTCGGGTCAGGTCCCCGGGTGGCGCCACAGGGTAATGTCGGGACCGCGGTCACCCGAGGTCGCAGGTTCGATTCCCCATAAGGGCCAAAAAAGCCCGGGTCGTGTCGGGTCCCCGGGTGGCGCCACAGGGTAATGTCGGGACCGCGGCACCCGAGGTCGCAGGTACAATTCCCCATAAGGGCCAATAAACCACTTCTCGGGTCGGGTCCCCGGGTGGCGCCACAGTGTAATGTCGGGACCCCCGCAACTGAGGTCGCAGGTTCGATTCCCCATAAGGGCCAAAAAAGCCCGGGTCGCGTCGGGACCCCGGGTGGCGCCACAGGGTAATGTCGGGACCCCGGCACCCGAGGTCGCAGGTTCAATTCCCCATACCGGTCAAAAAAGCCCGGGTCGGGTCGGGTCCCCGGGTGGCGCCACAGGGTAATGTCGGGACCCCGGCACCTGAGGTCGCAGGTTCGATTCCTTATAAGGGCCAAAAAAACCCCAGGTATGTTCGAGTCCCCGGGTGGCGTCACAGGGTAATGTCTGGACCCTGGCACCCGAGGTCGCAGGTTCAATTCCCCATAAGGGCCAAAAAAGCCCGGGTCGCGTCAGGACCCCGGGTGGCTCGACATGGTAATGTCGGGACCCCGGTCACCCGAGGTCGCAGGTTCGATTCCCCATAAGGGCCAAAAAAGCCCGGGTCGGGTCGGGACCCCGGGTGGCGCCACAGGGTAATGTCGGTACCCCAGCACCCGAGGTCGCAGGTTCGATTCCCCATACCGGTCAAAAAAGCCCGGGTCGGGTCGGGTCCCCGGGTGGCGGCACAGGGTAATGTCGGGACCCCGGCACCCGAGGTCGCAGGTTCAATTCCCCATAAGGGCCAAAAAAGCCCGGGTCGCGTCGGGACCCCGGGTGGCTCCACAGGGAAACTTCGGGACCCCGGCACCCGAGGTCGCAGGTTCGATTCCCCATAAGGGCCAAAAAAGCCCGGGTCGGGTCAGGTCCCAGGTTGGCACCTCAGAGTAATGTTGGGACCCTGGCACCCGAGGTCACAGGTTCGATTCCCCATAAGGGCCAAAAAATCCCTTGTCGGGTCAGGTCCCCGGGTGGCGCCACAGGGTAATGTCGGGACCCCGGTCACCCGAGGTCGCAGGTTCGATTCCCCATAAGGGCCAAAAAAGCCCGGGTCGTGTCGGGTCCCCGGGTGGCGCCACAGGGTAATGTCGGGACCGCGGCACCCGAGGTCGCAGGTACAATTCCCCATAAGGGCCAATAAACCACTTCTCGGGTCGGGTCCCCGGGTGGCGCCACTGTGTAATGTCGGGACCCCTGCAACCGAGGTCGCAGGTTCGATTCCCCATAAGGGCCAAAAAAGCCCGGGTCGCGTCGGGACCCCGGGTGGCTCGACACGGTAATGTCTGGACCCTGGCACCCGAGGTCGCAGGTTCGATTCCCCATAAGGGCCATAAAAACCCCAGGAATGTTTGAGTCCCCGAGTTGCTCCACATGGTAATGTCGGGACCCCGGTCACCCGAGGTCGCAGGTTCGATTCCCCATAAGGGCCAAAAAAACCCCAGGTATGTTCGAGTCCCCGGATGGCGTCACAGGGTAATTTCTGGACCCTGGCACCCGAGGTCGCAGGTTCAATTCCCCATAAGGGCCAAAAAGCCCGGGTCGGGTCGGGTCCCCGGGTGGCGCCACAGGGTAATGTCTGGACCCCGGCACCCGAGGTCGCAGGTACAATTCCCCATAAGGGCCAAAAAAGCTCGGGTCGGCTAGGGTCCCCGGGTGGCGCCACAGGGTAATGTCGGGACCCCCGCAACCGAGGTCGCAGGTTCGATTCCCCATAAGGGCCAAAAAAGCCCGGGTCGCGTTGGGACCCCGGGTGGCTCGACATGGTAATGTCTGGACCCTGGCACCCGAGGTCGCAGGTTCGATTCCCCATAAGGGCCATAAAAACCCCAGGAATGTTTGAGTCCCCGAGTGGTAATGTCAGGACCCCGGTCACCCGAGGTCGCAGGTTCGATTCCCCATACCGGTCAAAAAAGCCCGGGTCGGGTCGGGTCCCCGGGTGGCGCCACAGGGTAATGTCGGGACCCCGGCACCCGAGGTCGCAGGTTCGATTCCTTATAAGGGCCAAAAAAACCCCAGGTATGTTCGAGTCCCCGGGTGGCGTCACAGGGTAATGTCTGGACCCTGGCACCCGAGGTCGCAGGTTCAATTCCCCATAAGGGCCAAAAAAGCCCGGGTCGGGTCGGGACCCCGGGTGGCGCCACAGGGAAACTTAGGGACCCCGGCACCCGAGGTCGCAGGTTCGATTCCCCATAAGGGCCAAAAAATCCCTTGTCGGGTCAGGTCCCCGGGTGGCGCCACAGGGTAATGTCGGGACCGCGGTCACCCGAGGTCGCAGGTTCGATTCCCCATAAGGGCCAAAAAAGCCCGGGTCGTGTCGGGTCCCCGGGTGGCGCCACAGGGTAATGTCGGGACCGCGGCACCCGAGGTCGCAGGTACAATTCCCCATAAGGGCCAATAAACCACTTCTCGGGTCGGGTCCCCGGGTGGCGCCACAGTGTAATGTCGGGACCCCCGCAACCGAGGTCGCAGGTTCGATTCCCCATAAGGGCCAAAAAAGCCCGGGTCGCGTCGGGACCCCGGGTGGCGCCACAGGGTAATGTCGGGACCCCGGCACCCGAGGTCGCAGGTTCAATTCCCCATACCGGTCAAAAAAGCCCGGGTCGGGTCGGGTCCCCGGGTGGCGCCACAGGGTAATGTCGGGACCCCGGCACCCGAGGTCGCAGGTTCGATTCCTTATAAGGGCCAAAAAAACCCCAGGTATGTTCGAGTCCCCGGGTGGCGTCACAGGGTAATGTCTGGACCCTGGCACCCGAGGTCGCAGGTTCAATTCCCCATAAGGGCCAAAAAAGCCCGGGTCGCGTCAGGACCCCGGGTGGCTCGACATGGTAATGTCGGGACCCCGGTCACCCGAGGTCGCAGGTTCGATTCCCCATAAGGGCCAAAAAAGCCCGGGTCGGGTCGGGACCCCGGGTGGCGCCACAGGGTAATGTCGGTACCCCAGCACCCGAGGTCGCAGGTTCGATTCCCCATACCGGTCAAAAAAGCCCGGGTCGGGTCGGGTCCCCGGGTGGCGGCACAGGGTAATGTCGGGACCCCGGCACCCGAGGTCGCAGGTTCAATTCCCCATAAGGGCCAAAAAAGCCCGGGTCGCGTCGGGACCCCGGGTGGCTCCACAGGGAAACTTCGGGACCCCGGCACCCGAGGTCGCAGGTTCGATTCCCCATAAGGGCCAAAAAAGCCCGGGTCGGGTCAGGTCCCAGGTTGGCACCTCAGAGTAATGTTGGGACCCTGGCACCCGAGGTCACAGGTTCGATTCCCCATAAGGGCCAAAAAATCCCTTGTCGGGTCAGGTCCCCGGGTGGCGCCACAGGGTAATGTCGGGACCCCGGTCACCCGAGGTCGCAGGTTCGATTCCCCATAAGGGCCAAAAAAGCCCGGGTCGTGTCGGGTCCCCGGGTGGCGCCACAGGGTAATGTCGGGACCGCGGCACCCGAGGTCGCAGGTACAATTCCCCATAAGGGCCAATAAACCACTTCTCGGGTCGGGTCCCCGGGTGGCGCCACTGTGTAATGTCGGGACCCCTGCAACCGAGGTCGCAGGTTCGATTCCCCATAAGGGCCAAAAAAGCCCGGGTCGCGTCGGGACCCCGGGTGGCTCGACACGGTAATGTCTGGACCCTGGCACCCGAGGTCGCAGGTTCGATTCCCCATAAGGGCCATAAAAACCCCAGGAATGTTTGAGTCCCCGAGTTGCTCCACATGGTAATGTCGGGACCCCGGTCACCCGAGGTCGCAGGTTCGATTCCCCATAAGGGCCAAAAAAACCCCAGGTATGTTCGAGTCCCCGGATGGCGTCACAGGGTAATTTCTGGACCCTGGCACCCGAGGTCGCAGGTTCAATTCCCCATAAGGGCCAAAAAGCCCGGGTCGGGTCGGGTCCCCGGGTGGCGCCACAGGGTAATGTCTGGACCCCGGCACCCGAGGTCGCAGGTACAATTCCCCATAAGGGCCAAAAAAGCTCGGGTCGGCTAGGGTCCCCGGGTGGCGCCACAGGGTAATGTCGGGACCCCCGCAACCGAGGTCGCAGGTTCGATTCCCCATAAGGGCCAAAAAAGCCCGGGTCGGGTCAGGTCCCCGGGTGGCGTCACAGGGTAATGTCTGGACCCCAGCACCCGAGGTCGCAGGTTCGATTCCTTATAAGGGCCAAAAATACCCCAGGTATGTACGAGTCCCCGGGTGGCGTCACAGGGTAATGTTGGGACCCCGGCACCCGAGGTCGCAGGTTTGATTCCCCATAAGGGCCTAAAAAGCCCCGGTCAGGTCGGGTCCCCAGGTGGTGCCACAGGGTAATGTCAGGACCCCGGCACCCGAGGTCGCAGGTTCGATTCCCTATACCGGCCAAAAAATCCCGGGTCGGTTTGGAACCCCGGGTGGCGCCACAGGGTAATGTCGGGACCCCGGCACCCGAGGTCGCAGCTTCGATTCCCCATAAGGGCCATAAAAGCTCGGGTCGGTTTGTGTCCCTTGGAGGAGTCACAGGGTAATGTCGGGACCCCGGCACCCGAGGTCGCAG
This sequence comes from Clangula hyemalis, assembly GCA_963989345.1. Next base: position 672,589 of record OZ022440.1, read on the forward strand.
GTTCAATTCCCCATAAGGGCCAAAAAAGCCCGGGTCGGGTCGGGACCCCGGGTGGCTCCACAGGGAAACTTAGGGACCCCGGCACCCGAGGTCGCAGGTTCGATTCCCCATAAGGGCCAAGAAACCACTTCTCAGGTCGGGTCCCCGGGTGGCGCCACAGGGTAATGTTGGGACCCTGGCACCCGAGGTCGCAGGTTCGATTCCCCACAAGGGCCAAAAAAGCTCGGGTCTGTAAGTGTCCCCGGGTGGTGCCACAAGGTAATGTCGGGACCCCCACACCTGAGGTCGCAGGTTCGATTCCCCATAAGGGCCAAAAAAGCCCGAGTCACATTAGGTCGTCGGTTACGTGCCACTGAGTAATGTCGGGACCCCAGCACCCAAGGTCGCAGGTTCGATTCCCCATAAGGGCCAAAAAAGCCCGGGTCGGCTAAGGTCCCCGGGTGGTGCCACAGGGTAATGTCGGGACCCCGTCACCCGAGGTCGCAGGTTCAATTCCTTATACAGGCCAAAAATTCCGGGTCGGCTAGTGTCCCCGGGTGGCGCCACAGGGTAATGTCTGGACCTTGGCACCCGAGGTCGCAGGTTCGATTCCCCATACCGGCCAAAAAACTTCGGGTCTGTTGAGGTCCCTGAGTGGCGTCACAGGGTAATGTCTGGACTCTGGCACCTGAGTTCGCACGTTTCGATTCCCCATACCAGCCAAAAAACCCCGGGTCGGATAGATTCCCCTGGTGGAATCACAGGGTAAGGTCTGGACCCCGTCACCCGAGGTCGCAGGTTCGATTCCCCATAGCGGCCAAAAAACCCCGGGTCGTGTCGGGTCCCCGGGTGCCGCCACATGGTAATGTCTAGACCCCGGCACCCGAGGTTGCAGGTTCGATTCGCCATAAGGGCCATAAATGCTCGGGTCGGTTTGTGTCCCTTGGAGGAGTCACAGGGTAATGTTGTAACCCCGGCACGTGAGGTCGCAGATTCCATTCCCCATAAGGGCCAAAAAAGCCTGGGTCAGATTAGGTTCCCGGGTACGCGCCACAGAGTAATGTCTGGACCCCGGCACCCGAGGTCACAGGTTCGATTCCTTATACAGGCCAAAAAATCCCGGGTCGGTTCGGGTCCCAGGGTGGCGCCACATGGTAATTCTGGACCCCGGCACCCGAGGTCGCAGGTACAATTCCCCATAAAGGCCAAAAACACCCTTGTCGGGTTGGTCCCCGGGTGGCGTCAAATGGTAATGTCTGGACCCCGGCACCCGAGGTTGCAGGTTCGATTCCCCATACCGGCCAAAAAACCCCGGGTCAGGTTAGGTCCCCGGGTGGCGCCACAGCGTAATGTCTGGACCCCGGCATTCGAGTTCACAGATTCGCTTCCCCATAAAGGTCAAAAAAGCCTGGGTCGGGTCTGGTCCCCGGGTGGCGCCACAGGGTAATGTCTGGACTCAGGCACCAGAGGTTGCAGGTTTGATTCCCCAAACCGGCCAAAAAAGCCCGGGTCAGGTCGGTTCCCCTGGTGGTGCCACAGAGTAATGTCTGGACCCCGGCACCCGAGGCTGCAGGTTCGATTCCCCAGACCGTCCAAAAATACCGGGTGAGGTCGGGTCTCCGGGTGGCGCCACACCTTAACCATAACCCTAACCCTAACCCTGACCATGACCCTGATCCAGGAGCTGACCCTAACCCTGACCATGACCCTGATCCAGGAGCTGACCCTAACCCTAAACCTGACCCTTTCCCTGACCCTGATCCTGACCCTACCCCTGAACATGACCCTGACCCTGATACTGACCCTGTCACTGACCCTTACGTCTGACTCTGACTCTGAATCTGAAGCTGTGCTGATGCTGTGATGATAAATTGAGGATGATGTGATGATACAGTGATGATGCTGTGATGATCATGTGTTGATGTTGTGATAATGATGTTATGATGGTGCTATGATGCAGTGATCATGCTGTGATGATGTTTTGATGCAGTGGTGCTGCTCTGCTGATGCTGTGTTGACCATATCGTGATGCTGTGATGACGCTGTGATGACGCTGTGATAATGCTGTGATGAATCATTGATGATGCTTTGATGATGCAGCGGTGATGCAGTAATGACCCTGTCGTGATGCTGTGTTGCAGACATAACCCTGTGACGCCATTCCGGGACCCGACCCGACCCAGGGATTTTTGGCCCTTATGAGGAATCGAACCTGCAACATGGGGTGCCGAGGTACAGACATTACCCTGTGACTCCACTCAGGAACCCGGGTAGAGTCATGTCCACAGCTCAGGTCCCAGGTTCGATTCCCAACACCGGCTTCTATACCCAGGGTCATATAGAGTCTCCATCCCCTGGTCCCTATTTCGATTGCCCGTATCCACCCGTAGTACCTGGTCGGGTACAGTCCCCAGCCCTGGGAACGAAGTTCCATTCCGCACTCCTGCCCCGCGTCCACAGGTAGAGTCGTGTCCCCGGATCGGGTCCCAGGTTTGATTCCCCACACCGGCTTCTAGTGCTAGAGCCGTGTAGGGTCTCCAGCCCCGGGTCCCTGGTTTGATTCCCCACACCGGATTCTAGTCCCCGGGTCGTGTACGGTCCCCAGCCCGGGGAATGAAGTTCGAGTCCCCACTCCTGCCCCGGGTCCCCGGGTAGAGTCTTGTCCCCGGCTCAGGTCCCAGGTTCGATTCCCCACACGGGTCCCTAGTGCCAGGAAGAGTCGTGTCCCCAGGTCTGGTCCTTGGTTCGATTCCACGCACCGACCCCTAGTCCCCGGGTCGGGCAAGGTCCCCAGCCCTGGGAACGAAGTTCGATTCCGCACTCCTGCCCCGCGTCCACAGGTAGAGTCATGTCCCCGGATCCGGTCCAGGGTTCCATACCCTACACCGGCTTCTAGTGCCAGGGTCGTGTAGGGTCTCCAGCCGCGGGTACCAGCTTCGATTCCTTAAAACGGCCCCTAGTCCACTGGTACAGTCGTGCCCCGGACATGGTCCTTGGTTCGATTCCACGCACCGACCCCTAGTCCCCGGCTCGGGCAAGGTCCCCAGCCCTGGGAACGAAGTTCCATTCCGCACTCCTGCCCCGCGTCCACAGGTAGAGTCGTGTCCCCGGATCGGGTCCCAGGTTCCATACCCTACACCGGCTTCTAGTCCCAGTGTCGTGTAGGGTCTCCAGCCTCTTGTCCCTGGTTCGATTCCCTACCCCGGCCCCTGGTCCCCGGGTCGGGTACAGTCCTCAGCCCCGGTACGTGGATCTGTTTCCTAAAATGGCCCCGGGTCTTCGGATGGAGTCGGGAACCTGACCCTGGTTCCCAGGTTTGATTCCCCACACCGGATTCTAGTCCCCGGGTCGTGTACGGTCCCCAGCCCGGGGAATGAAGTTCGAGTCCCCACTCCTGCCCCGGGTCCCCGGGTAGAGTCTTGTCTCCGGCTCAGGTCCCAGGTTCGATTCCGCACACGGGTCCCTAGTGCCAGGAAGAGTCGTGTCCCCAGGTCTGGTCCTTGGTTCGATTCCACGCACCGACCCCTAGTCCCCGGCTCGGGCAAGGTCCCCAGCCCTGGGAACGAAGTTCCATTCCGCACTCCTGCCCCGCGTCCACAGGTAGAGTCGTGTCCCCGGATCGGGTCCCAGGTTTGATTCCCCACACCGGCTTCTAGTGCTAGAGCCGTGTAGGGTCTCCAGCCCCGGGTCCCTGGTTTGATTCCCCGTATCGGCCCCTAGTCCCCGGGTCGTGTACGGTCCCCAGCCCGGGGAATGAAGTTCGAGTCCCCACTCCTGCCCCGGGTCCCCGGGTAGAGTCTTGTCGCCGGCTCAGGTCCCAGGTTCGATTCCGCACACGGGTCCCTAGTGCCAGGAAGAGTCGTGTCCCCAGGTCTGGTCCTTGGTTCGATTCCACGCACCGACCCCTAGTCCCCGGGTCGTGTACGGTCCCCAGCCCGGGGAATGAAGTTCGAGTCCCCACTCCTGCCCCGCGTCCACAGGTAGAGTCGTGTCCCCGGATCGGGTCCCAGGTTCCATACCCTACACCGGCTTCTAGTCCCAGTGTCGTGCAGGGTCCCCAGCCCCGGGTCACTGTTTCGATTGATCGTATCGGCCCAAAGACCTCTGGTAGGGGAACAGTCCCCAGCCCTGGAAAAGAAGTTCCATTCCGCACTCCTGCCCCGCGTCCACAAGTAGAGTCGAGGCTCCGACTAAGGTCCCAGGTTGGATTTCCCACACCGGCTTCTAGTGCCAGGGTCGTGTAAAGTCTCCAGCCCCAGGTACCAGCTTCGATTCCTTAAAACGGCCCCTAGTCCACTGGTACAGTCGTGCCCCGGATAGGGTCCTTGGTTCGATTCCACGCACCGACCCCTAGTCTCCGGGTCGGGTACGTTCCCCAGTCCTGGGAGCGATGTTCGATTCCGCACTCCTGCCCCGGGTCACCGGGTAGGCACTTGTCCCCGGATCAGGTCCCAGGTTCCATAACCTACACCGGCTTCTAGTGCCAGGGTCGTGTAGGGTCTCCAGCCGCGGGTAACAGCTTCGATTCCTTAAAACGGCCCCTAGTCCAGTCGTGCCCCGGACATGGTCCTTGGTTCGATTCCACGCACCGACCCCTAGTTCCCGGCTCGGGCAAGGTCCCCAGCCCTGGGAACGAAGTTCCATTCCGCACTCCTGCCCCGCGTCCACAGGTAGAGTCGTGTCCCCGGATCGGGTCCCAGGTTTGATTCCCCACACCGGCTTCTAGTGCTAGAGCCGTGTAGGGTCTCCAGCCCCGGGTCCCTGGTTTGATTCCCCGTATCGGCCCCTAGTCCCCGGGTCGTGTACGGTCCCCAGCCCGGGCAATGAATTTCGAGTCCCAACTCCTACCCCGGGTCCCCGGGTAGAGTCTTGTCCCCGGCTCAGGTCCCAGGTTCGATTCCCCACACGGGTCCCTAGTGCCAGGAAGAGTCGTGTCCCCAGGTCTGGTCCTTGGTTCGATTCCACGCACCGACCCCTAGTCCCCGGGTCGGGCAAGGTCCCCAGCCCTGGGAACGAAGTTCGATTCCGCACTCCTGCCCCGCGTCCACAGGTAGAGTCATGTCCCCGGATCCGGTCCAGGGTTCCATACCCTACACCGGCTTCTAGTGCCAGGGTCGTGTAGGGTCTCCAGCCGCGGGTACCAGCTTCGATTCCTTAAAACGGCCCCTAGTCCACTGGTACAGTCGTGCCCCGGACATGGTCCTTGGTTCGATTCCACGCACCGACCCCTAGTCCCCGGCTCGGGCAAGGTCCCCAGCCCTGGGAACGAAGTTCCATTCCGCACTCCTGCCCCGCGTCCACAGGTAGAGTCGTGTCCCCGGATCGGGTCCCAGGTTCCATACCCTACACCGGCTTCTAGTCCCAGTGTCGTGTAGGGTCTCCAGCCCCTTGTCCCTGGTTCGATTCCCTACCCGGCCCCTGGTCCCCGGGTCGGGTACAGTCCTCAGCCCCGGTACGTGGATCTGTTTCCTAAAATGGCCCCGGGTCTTCGGATGGAGTCGGGAACCTGACCCTGGTTCCCAGGTTTGATTCCCCACACCGGATTCTAGTCCCCGGGTCGTGTACGGTCCCCAGCCCGGGGAATGAAGTTCGAGTCCCCACTCCTGCCCCGGGTCCCCGGGTAGAGTCTTGTCTCCGGCTCAGGTCCCAGGTTCGATTCCGCACACGGGTCCCTAGTGCCAGGAAGAGTCGTGTCCCCAGGTCTGGTCCTTGGTTCGATTCCACGCACCGACCCCTAGTCCCCGGCTCGGGCAAGGTCCCCAGCCCTGGGAACGAAGTTCCATTCCGCACTCCTGCCCCGCGTCCACAGGTAGAGTCGTGTCCCCGGATCGGGTCCCAGGTTTGATTCCCCACACCGGCTTCTAGTGCTAGAGCCGTGTAGGGTCTCCAGCCCCGGGTCCCTGGTTTGATTCCCCGTATCGGCCCCTAGTCCCCGGGTCGTGTACGGTCCCCAGCCCGGGGAATGAAGTTCGAGTCCCCACTCCTGCCCCGGGTCCCCGGGTAGAGTCTTGTCGCCGGCTCAGGTCCCAGGTTCGATTCCGCACACGGGTCCCTAGTGCCAGGAAGAGTCGTGTCCCCAGGTCTGGTCCTTGGTTCGATTCCACGCACCGACCCCTAGTCCCCGGCTCGGGCAAGGTCCCCAGCCCTGTGAACGAAGTTCCATTCCGCACTCCTGTCCCGTGTCCACACGTAGAGTCGTGTCCCCGGATCGGGTCCCAGGTTTGATTCCCCACACCGGCTTCTAATGCCAGGGTCGAGTAGGGTCTCCAGCCGCGGGTACCAGCTTCGATTCCTTAAAACGGCCCCTAGTCCACTGGTACAGTCGTGCCCCGGACATGGTCCTTGGTTCGATTCCACGCACCGACCCCTAGTCCCCGGCTCGGGCAAGGTCCCCAGCCCCGGGAACGAAGTTCGATTCCGCACTCCTGTCCCGGTTCCCTAGGTAGAGTCGTGTCCCCGGATCGGGTCCCAGGTTCCATACCCTACACCCTCTTATAGTTCCAGTGTCGTGCAGGGTCCCTAGCCCCGGGTCACTGTTTCGATTGATTGTATCGGCCCAAAGACCTCTGGTAGGGGAACAGTCCCCAGCCCTGGGAACGAAGTTCCATTCCGCACTCCTGCCCCGCGTCCACAGGTAGAGTCGTGTCCCCGGATCGGGTCCCAGGTTTGATTCCCCACACCGGCTTCTAGTGCTAGAGCCGTGTAGGGTCTCCAGCCCCGGGTCCCTGGTTTGATTCCCCGTATCGGCCCCTAGTCCCCGGGTCGTGTACGGTCCCCAGCCCGGGGAATGAAGTTCGAGTCCCCACTCCTGCCCCGGGTCCCCGGGTAGAGTCTTGTCGCCGGCTCAGGTCCCAGGTTCGATTCCGCACACGGGTCCCTAGTGCCAGGAAGAGTCGTGTCCCCAGGTCTGGTCCTTGGTTCGATTCCACGCACCGACCCCTAGTCCCCGGGTCGTGTACGGTACCCACCCGGGGAATGAAGTTCGAGTCCCCACTCCTGCCCCGCGTCCACAGGTAGAGTCGTGTCCCCGGATCGGGTCCCAGGTTCCATACCCTACACCGGCTTCTAGTCCCAGTGTCGTGCAGGGTCCCCAGCCCCGGGTCACTGTTTCGATTGATCGTATCGGCCCAAAGACCTCTGGTAGGGGAACAGTCCCCAGCCCTGGAAAAGAAGTTCCATTCCGCACTCCTGCCCCGCGTCCACAAGTAGAGTCGAGGCTCCGACTAAGGTCCCAGGTTGGATTTCCCACACCGGCTTCTAGTGCTAGAGCCGTGTAGGGTCTCCAGCCCCAGGTACCAGCTTCGATTCCTTAAAACGGCCCCTAGTCCACTGGTACAGTCGTGCCCCGGATAGGGTCCTTGGTTCGATTCCACGCACCGATCCCTAGTCTCCGGGTCGGGTACGTTCCCCAGTCCTGGGAGCGATGTTCGATTCCGCACTCCTGCCCCGGGTCACCGGGTAGGCACTTGTCCCCGGATCAGGTCCCAGGTTCCATACCCTACACCGGCTTCTAGTGCCAGGGTCGTGTAGGGTCTCCAGCCGCGGGTAACAGCTTCGATTCCTTAAAACGGCCCCTAGTCCACTGGTACAGTCGTGCCCCGGACATGGTCCTTGGTTCGATTCCACGCACCGACCCCTAGTCCCCGGCTCGGGCAAGGTCCCCAGCCCTGGGAACGAAGTTCCATTCCGCACTCCTGCCCCGCGTCCACAGGTAGAGTCGTGTCCCCGGATCGGGTCCCAGGTTTGATTCCCCACACCGGCTTCTAGTGCTAGAGCCGTGTAGGGTCTCCAGCCCCGGGTCCCTGGTTTGATTCCCCGTATCGGCCCCTAGTCCCCGGGTCGTGTACGGTCCCCAGCCCGGGGAATGAAGTTCGAGTCCCCACTCCTGCCCCGGGTCCCCGGGTAGAGTCTTGTCGCCGGCTCAGGTCCCAGGTTCGATTCCGCACACGGGTCCCTAGTGCCAGGAAGAGTCGTGTCCCCAGGTCTGGTCCTTGGTTCGATTCCACGCACCGACCCCTAGTCCCCGGCTCGGGCAAGGTCCCCAGCCCTGTGAACGAAGTTCCATTCCGCACTCCTGTCCCGCGTCCACACGTAGAGTCGTGTCCCCGGATCGGGTCCCAGGTTTGATTCCCCACACCGGCTTCTAATGCCAGGGTCGAGTAGGGTCTCCAGCCGCGGGTACCAGCTTCGATTCCTTAAAACGGCCCCGAGTCCACTGGTACAGTCGTGCCCCGGACATGGTCCTTGGTTCGATTCCACGCACCGATCCCTAGTCCCCGGGTCGGGCAAGGTCCCCAGCCCTGGGAACGAAGTTCCATTCCGAACTCCTGCCCCGCGTCCACAGGTAGAATCGTGTCCCCGGATCGGGTCCCAGGTTTGATTCCCCACACCGGCTTCTAATGCCAGGGTCGAGTAGGGTCTCCATCCGCGGGTACCAGCTTCGATTCCTTAAAACGGCCCCTAGTCCACTGGTACAGTCGTGCCCCGGACATGGTCCTTGGTTCGATTCCACGCACCGACCCCTAGTCCCCGGCTCGGGCAAGGTCCCTAACCCTGGAAAAGAAGTTCCATTCCGCACTCCTGCCGCGCGTCCACAGGTAGAGTCGTGTCCCCGGATCGGGTCCCAGGTTCCATACCCTACACCGGCTTCTAGTGCCAGGGTCGTGTAGGGTCTCCAGCCGCGGGTAACAGCTTCGATTCCTTAAAACTGCCCCTAGTCCAGTCGTGCCCCGGACATGGTCCTTGGTTCGATTCCACGCACCGACCCCTAGTCCCCGGCTCGGGCAAGGTCCCCAGCCCCGGGAACGAAGTTCGATTCCGCACTCCTGTCCCGGTTCCCTAGGTAGAGTCGTGTCCCCGGATCGGGTCCCAGGTTCCATACCCTACACCCTCTTATAGTTCCAGTGTCGTGCAGGGTCCCTAGCCCCGGGTCACTGTTTCGATTGATTGTATCGGCCCAAAGACCTCTGGTAGGGGAACAGTCCCCAGCCCTGGGAACGAAGTTCCATTCCGCACTCCTGCCCCGCGTCCACAGGTAGAGTCGTGTCCCCGGATCGGGTCCCAGGTTTGATTCCCCACACCGGCTTCTAGTGCTAGAGCCGTGTAGGGTCTCCAGCCCCGGGTCCCTGGTTTGATTCCCCGTATCGGCCCCTAGTCCCCGGGTCGTGTACGGTCCCCAGCCCGGGGAATGAAGTTCGAGTCCCCACTCCTGCCCCGGGTCCCCGGGTAGAGTCTTGTCGCCGGCTCAGGTCCCAGGTTCGATTCCGCACACGGGTCCCTAGTGCCAGGAAGAGTCGTGTCCCCAGGTCTGGTCCTTGGTTCGATTCCACGCACCGACCCCTAGTCCCCGGGTCGTGTACGGTCCCCAGCCCGGGGAATGAAGTTCGAGTCCCCACTCCTGCCCCGCGTCCACAGGTAGAGTCGTGTCCCCGGATCGGGTCCCAGGTTCCATACCCTACACCGGCTTCTAGTCCCAGTGTCGTGCAGGGTCCCCAGCCCCGGGTCACTGTTTCGATTGATCGTATCGGCCCAAAGACCTCTGGTAGGGGAACAGTCCCCAGCCCTGGAAAAGAAGTTCCATTCCGCACTCCTGCCCCGCGTCCACAAGTAGAGTCGAGGCTCCGACTAAGGTCCCAGGTTGGATTTCCCACACCGGCTTCTAGTGCCAGGGTCGTGTAAAGTCTCCAGCCCCAGGTACCAGCTTCGATTCCTTAAAACGGCCCCTAGTCCACTGGTACAGTCGTGCCCCGGATAGGGTCCTTGGTTCGATTCCACGCACCGACCCCTAGTCTCCGGGTCGGGTACGTTCCCCAGTCCTGGGAGCGATGTTCGATTCCGCACTCCTGCCCCGGGTCACCGGGTAGGCACTTGTCCCCGGATCAGGTCCCAGGTTCCATACCCTACACCGGCTTCTAGTGCCAGGGTCGTGTAGGGTCTCCAGCCGCGGGTAACAGCTTCGATTCCTTAAAACTGCCCCTAGTCCAGTCGTGCCCCGGACATGGTCCTTGGTTCGATTCCACGCACCGACCCCTAGTTCCCGGCTCGGGCAAGGTCCCCAGCCCTGGGAACGAAGTTCCATTCCGCACTCCTGCCCCGCGTCCACAGGTAGAGTCGTGTCCCCGGATCGGGTCCCAGGTTTGATTCCCCACACCGGCTTCTAGTGCTAGAGCCGTGTAGGGTCTCCAGCCCCGGGTCCCTGGTTTGATTCCCCGTATCGGCCCCTAGTCCCCGGGTCGTGTACGGTCCCCAGCCCGGGGAATGAAGTTCGAGTCCCCACTCCTGCCCCGGGTCCCCGGGTAGAGTCTTGTCGCCGGCTCAGGTCCCAGGTTCGATTCCGCACACGGGTCCCTAGTGCCAGGAAGAGTCGTGTCCCCAGGTCTGGTCCTTGGTTCGATTCCACGCACCGACCCCTAGTCCCCGGCTCGGGCAAGGTCCCCAGCCCTGGGAACGAAGTTCGATTCCGCACTCCTGCCCCGCGTCCACAGGTAGAGTCGTGTCCCCGGATCGGGTCCCAGGTTCCATACCCTACACCGACTTCTAGTCCCAGTGTCGTGCAGGGTCCCCAGCCCCGGGTCACTGTTTCGATTGATCGTATCGGCCCAAAGACCTCTGGTAGGGGAACAGTCCCCAGCCCTGGAAAAGAAGTTCCATTCCGCACTCCTGCCCCGCGTCCACAAGTAGAGTCGAGTCTCCGACTAAGGTCCCAGGTTGGATTTCCCACACCGGCTTCTAGTGCCAGGGTCGTGTACGGTCTCCAGCCCCAGGTACCAGCTTCGATTCCTTAAAACGGCCCCTAGTCCACTGGTACAGTCGTGCCCTGGATAGGGTCCTTGGTTCGATTCCACGCACCGACCCCTAGTCTCCGGGTCGGGTACGTTCCCCAGTCCTGGGAGCGATGTTCGATTCCGCACTCCTGCCCCGGGTCACCGGGTAGGCACTTGTCCCCGGATCAGGTCCCAGGTTCCATACCCTACACCGGCTTCTAGTGCCAGGGTCGTGTAGGGTCTCCAGCCGCGGGTAACAGCTTCGATTCCTTAAAACTGCCCCTAGTCCAGTCGTGCCCCGGACATGGTCCTTGGTTCGATTCCACGCACCGACCCCTAGTCCCCGGCTCGGGCAAGGTCCCCAGCCCTGGGAACGAAGTTCCATTCCGCACTCCTGTCCCGGTTCCCTAGGTAGAGTCGTGTCCCTGGATCGGGTCCCAGGTTCCATACACTACACTGGCTTATAGTTCCAGTGTCGTGCAGGGTCCCTAGCCCCGGGTCACTGTTTCGATTGATCGTATCGGCCCAAAGACCTCTGGTAGGGGAACAGTCCCCAGCCCTGGAAAAGAAGTTCCATTCCGCACTCCTGCCCCGCGTCCACAAGTAGAGTCGAGTCTCCGACTAAGGTCCCAGGTTGGATTTCCCACACCGGCTTCTAGTGCCAGGGTCGTGTACGGTCTCCAGCCCCAGGTACCAGCTTCGATTCCTTAAAACGGCCCCTAGTCCACTGGTACAGTCGTGCCCTGGATAGGGTCCTTGGTTCGATTCCACGCACCGACCCCTAGTCTCCGGGTCGGGTACGTTCCCCAGTCCTGGGAGCGATGTTCGATTCCGCACTCCTGCCCCGGGTCACCGGGTAGGCACTTGTCCCCGGATCAGGTCCCAGGTTCCATACCCTACACCGGCTTCTAGTGCCAGGGTCGTGTAGGGTCTCCAGCCGCGGGTAACAGCTTCGATTCCTTAAAACTGCCCCTAGTCCAGTCGTGCCCCGGACATGGTCCTTGGTTCGATTCCACGCACCGACCCCTAGTCCCCGGCTCGGGCAAGGTCCCCAGCCCTGGGAACGAAGTTCCATTCCGCACTCCTGTCCCGGTTCCCTAGGTAGAGTCGTGTCCCTGGATCGGGTCCCAGGTTCCATACACTACACTGGCTTATAGTTCCAGTGTCGTGCAGGGTCCCTAGCCCCGGGTCACTGTTTCGATTGATCGTATCGGCCCAAAGACCTCTGGTAGGGGAACAGTCCCCAGCCCTGGAAAAGAAGTTCCATTCCGCACTCCTGTCCCGCGTCCACAAGTAGAGTCGAGGCTCCGACTAAGGTCCCAGGATGGATTCCCCACACCGGCTTCTAGTGCCAGGGTCGTGTAGGGTCTCCAGCCCCAGGTACCAGCTTCGATTCCTTAAAACGGCCCCTAGTCCACTGGTAGAGTCGTGCCCCGGATAGGGTCCTTGGTTCGATTCCACGCACCGACCCCTAGTCTCCGGGTCGGGTACGTTCCCCAGTCCTGGGAGCGATGTTCGATTCCGCACTCCTGCCCCGGGTCACCGGGTAGGCACTTGTCCCCGGATCAGGTCCCAGGTTCCATACCCTACACCGGCTTCTAGTGCCAGGGTCGTGTAGCGTCTCCAGCCGCGGGTAACAGCTTCGATTCCTTAAAACTGCCCCTAGTCCAGTCGTGCCCCGGACATGGTCCTTGGTTCGATTCCACGCACCGACCCCTAGTCCCCGGCTCGGGCAAGGTCCCCAGTCCTGGGAGCGATGTTCGATTCCGCACTCCTGTCCCGGTTCACTAGGTAGAGTCGTGTCCCTGGATCGGGTCCCAGGTTCCATACCCTACACCGGCTTATAGTTCCAGTGTCGTGCAGGGTCCCTAGCCCCGGGTCACTGTTTCGATTGATCGTATCGGCCCAAAGACCTCTGGTAGGGGAACAGTCCCCAGCCCTGGGAACGAAGTTCCATTCCGCACTCCTGCCCCGCGTCCACAGGTAGAGTCGTGTCCCCGGATCGGGTCCCAGGTTTGATTCCCCACACCGGCTTCTAGTGCTAGAGCCGTGTAGGGTCTCCAGCCCCGGTCCCTGGTTTGATTCCCCACACCGGATTCTAGTCCCCGGGTCGTGTACGGTCCCCAGCCCGGGGAATGAAGTTCGAGTCCCCACTCCTGCCCCGGGTCCCCGGGTAGAGTCTTGTCGCCGGCTCAGGTCCCAGGTTCGATTCCGCACACGGGTCCCTAGTGCCAGGAAGAGTCGTGTCCCCAGGTCTGGTCCTTGGTTCGATTCCACGCACCGACCCCTAGTCCCCGGCTCGGGCAAGGTCCCCAGCCCTGGGAACGAAGTTCCATTCCGCACTCCTGCCCCGCGTCCACAGGTAGAGTCGTGTCCCCGGATCGGGTCCCAGGTTTGATTCCCCCACCGGCTTCTAATGCCAGGGTCGAGTAGGGTCTCCAGCCGCGGGTACCAGCTTCGATTCCTTTAAATGGCCCCTAGTCCACTGGTACAGTCGTGCCCCGGACATGGTCCTTGGTTCGATTCCACGCACCGACCCCTAGTCCCCGGCTCGGGCAAGGTCCCTAACCCTGGAAAAGAAGTTCCATTCCGCACTCCTGCCCCGCGTCCACAGGTAGAGTCGTGTCCCCGGATCGAGTCCCAGGTTCCATACCCTACACCGGCTTCTAGTGCCAGGGTCGTGTAGGGTCTCCAGCCGCGGGTAACAGCTTCGATTCCTTAAAACTGCCCCTAGTCCAGTCGTGCCCCGGACATGGTCCTTGGTTCGATTCCACGCACCGACCCCTAGTCCCCGGCTCGGGCAAGGTCCCCAGCCCCGGGAACGAAGTTCGATTCCGCACTCCTGTCCCGGTTCCCTAGGTAGAGTCGTGTCCCTGGATCGGGTCCCAGGTTCCATACCCTACACCGGCTTATAGTTCCAGTGTCGTGCAGGGTCCCTAGCCCCGGGTCACTGTTTCGATTGATCGTATCGGCCCAAAGACCTCTGGTAGGGGAACAGTCCCCAGCCCTGGGAACGAAGTTCCATTCCGCACTCCTGCCCCGCGTCCACAGGTAGAGTCGTGTCCCCGGATCGGGTCCCAGGTTTGATTCCCCACACCGGCTTCTAGTGCTAGAGCCGTGTAGGGTCTCCAGCCCCGGGTCCCTGGTTTGATTCCCCGTATCGGCCCCTAGTCCCCGGGTCGTGTACGGTCCCCAGCCCGGGGAATGAAGTTCGAGTCCCCACTCCTGCCCCGGGTCCCCGGGTAGAGTCTTGTCGCCGGCTCTGGTCCCAGGTTCGATTCCCCACACGGGTCCCTAGTGCCAGGAAGAGTCGTGTCCCCAGGTCTGGTCCTTGGTTCGATTCCACGCACCGACCCCTAGTCCCCGGCTCGGGCAAGGTCCCCAGCCCTGGGAACGAAGTTCCATTCCGCACTCCTATCCCGGGTCCCAAGGTAGAGTCGTGTCCCCGGATCGGGTCCCAGGTTCCATACCCTACACCGGCTTCTAGTCCCAGTGTCGTGCAGGGTCCCCAGCCCCGAGTCACTGTTTCGATTGATCGTATCGGCCCAAAGACCTCTGGTAGGGGAACAGTCCCCAGCCCTGGAAAAGAAGTTCCATTCCGCACTCCTGCCCCGCGTCCACAAGTAGAGTCGAGGCTCCGACTAAGGTCCCAGGTTGGATTTCCCACACCGGCTTCTAGTGCCAGGGTCGTGTAGGGTCTCCAGCCCCCAGGTACCAGCTTCGATTCCTTAAAACGGCCCCTAGTCCACTGGTACAGTCGTGCCCCGGATAGGGTCCTTGGTTCGATTCCACGCACCGACCCCTAGTCTCCGGGTCGGGTACGTTCCCCAGTCCTGGGAGCGATGTTCGATTCCGCACTCCTGCCCCGGGTCACCGGGTAGGCACTTGTCCCCGGATCAGGTCCCAGGTTCCATACCCTACACCGGCTTCTAGTGCCAGGGTCGTGTAGGGTCTCCAGCCGCGGGTAACAGCTTCGATTCCTTAAAACTGCCCCTAGTCCAGTCGTGCCCCGGACATGGTCCTTGGTTCGATTCCACGCACCGACCCCTAGTCCCCGGCTCGGGCAAGGTCCCCAGCCCTGGGAACGAAGTTCGATTCCGCACTCCTGTCCCGGGTCCCAAGGTAGAGTCGTGTCCCTGGATCGGGTCCCAGGTTCCATACCCTACACCGGCTTATAGTTCCAGTGTCGTGCAGGGTCCCTAGCCCCGGGTCACTGTTTCGATTGATCGTATCGGCCCAAAGACCTCTGGTAGGGGAACAGTCCCCAGCCCTGGAAACGAAGTTCCATTCCGCACTCCTGCCCCGCGTCCACAGGTAGAGTCGTGTCCCCGGATCGGGTCCCAGGTTTGATTCCCCACACCGGCTTCTAGTGCTAGAGCCGTGTAGGGTCTCCAGCCCCGGGTCCCTGGTTTGATTCCCCACACCGGATTCTAGTCCCCTGGTCGTGTACGGTCCCCAGCCCGGGGAATGAAGTTCGAGTCCCCACTCCTGCCCCGGGTCCCCGGGTAGAGTCTTGTCGCCGGCTCAGGTCCCAGGTTCGATTCCGCACACGGGTCCCTAGTGCCAGGAAGAGTCGTGTCCCCAGGTCTGGTCCTTGGTTCGATTCCACGCACCGACCCCTAGTCCCCGGCTCGGGCAAGGTCCCCAGCCCTGGGAACGAAGTTCCATTCCGCACTCCTGCCCCGCGTCCACAGGTAGAGTCGTGTCCCCGGATCGGGTCCCAGGTTCCATACCCTACACCGGCTTCTAGTGCCAGGGTCGTGTAGGGTCTCCAGCCCCAGGTACCAGCTTCGATTCCTTAAAACGGCCCCTAGTCCACTGGTAGAGTCGTGCCCCGGATAGGGTCCTTGGTTCGATTCCACGCACCGACCCCTAGTCTCCGGGTCGGGTACGTTCCCCAGTCCTGGGAGCGATGTTCGATTCCGCACTCCTGCCCCGGGTCACCGGGTAGGCACTTGTCCCCGGATCAGGTCCCAGGTTCCATACCCTACACCGGCTTCTAGTGCCAGGGTCGTGTAGGGTCTCCAGCCGCGGGTAACAGCTTCGATTCCTTAAAACGGCCCCTAGTCCACTGGCAGAGTCGTGCCCCCGATAGGGTCCTTGGTTCGATTCCACGCATAGACCCCTAGTCCCCGGCTCGGGCATGGTCCCCAGCCCTGGGAACGAAGTTCCATTCCGCACTCCTGCCCCGCGTCCACAGGTAGAGTCGTGTCTCCGGATCCGGTCCAGGGTTCCATACCCTACACCGGCTTCTAGTGCCAGGGTCGTGTAGGGTCTACAGCCGCGGGTACCATCTTCGATTCCTTAAAACGGCCCCTAGTCCACTGGTACAGTCGTGCCCCGGACATGGTCCTTGGTTCGATTCCACGCACCGACCCCTAGTCCCCGGCTCGGGCAAGGTCCCCAGTCTTGGGAGCGATGTTCGATTCCGCACTCCTGCCCCGCGTCCACAGGTAGAGTCGTGTCCCCGGATCGAGTCCCAGGTTCCATACCCTACACCGGCTTCTAGTGCCAGGGTCGTGTAGGGTCTCCAGCCGCGGCTACCAGCTTCAATTCCTTAAAACTGCCCCTAGTCCACTGGTACAGTCGTGCCCCGGACATGGTCCTTGGTTCGATTCCACGCACCGACCCCTAGTCTCCGGGTCGGGTACGTTCCCCAGTCCTGGGAGCGATGTTCGATTCCGCACTACTGCCCCGGTCACCGGGTAGGCACTTGTCCCCGGATCGAGTTCCAGGTTCCATACCTTACACCGGCTTCTAGTCCCAGTGTCGTGCAGGGTCTCCGGCCGCGGGTACCAGCTTCGACTCCTTAAAACGGCCCCTAGACCACTGGCAGAGTCGTGCCCCCGATAGGGTCCTTGGTTCGATGCCACGCACCGACCCCTAGTCCCCGGCTCGGGCATGGTCCCCAGCCCTGGGAACGAAGTTCCATTCCGCACTCCTATCCCGGGTCCCAAGGTAGAGTCGTGTCCCCGGATCGGGTCCCAGGTTCCATACCCTACACCGGCTTCTAGTCCCAGTGTCGTGCAGGGTCCCCAGCCCCGAGTCACTGTTTCGATTGATCGTATCGGCCCAAAGACCTCTGGTAGGGGAACAGTCCCCAGCCCTGGAAAAGAAGTTCCATTCCGCACTCCTGCCCCGCGTCCACAAGTAGAGTCGAGGCTCCGACTAAGGTCCCAGGTTGGATTTCCCACACCGGCTTCTAGTGCCAGGGTCGTGTAGGGTCTCCAGCCGCAGGTACCAGCTTCGATTCCTTAAAACGGCCCCTAGTCCACTGGCAGAGTCGTGCCCCCGATAGGGTCCTTGGTTCGATTCCACGCATAGACCCCTAGTCCCCGGCTCGGGCATGGTCCCCAGCCCTGGGAACGAAGTTCCATTCCGCACTCCTGCCACGCGTCCACAGGTAGACTCCTATCCCCGGTTTGGGTCCCAGGTTCCACTTCCCATATGAACCTCTAATGGATTAGTATTACCGTAAAGGTTTGGAGTTAGGGTCAGGTAAAGGCTTATGGTAAGTGTAAGGGTCTGCTTTATGGTCAGGATAAGGGTCACGGGTAGGGTCAGGGACAGATTCAGGTTTAGTGTCAAGGTCAGGGTCAAGGTCAATTTCAGGGTCAGGGTCAAGGACATTGTCAGAGTCAGTGTCAGCTTTAGGGTGAGAGTCAGCGTCAGGGTCAGGGTCAAGGTCAGGGTCAAGGTCAAGGTCATGTTCAAGGTGAGGGGTAGGGTCAGCGTCTTGGTCAGGGCCAGGTCAGGTGCAGGGTCAGTGTCAGGGTCAGCGTCAAGGTCAAGGTCAACGTCAGGGAAAGGGACAGGGTCAAGGTGAAGGACAGGGTCGTGGTCAGGGTCAGGGTCAGGGACAAGTTCAAGGTCAAGCTCAGGGTGACGGTCAGGGTCAAGGTCGAGGTCAAGGTCAGGGTCAATGTCAAGGTCAAGGTCAGGGTCAGGGTTAGCTTTAGGGTGAGGGTCAGGGTCAGGGTCAAGGTCAAGTTAAAGTTCAAGTTCAAGGTAAGGTTCAGGCTCAAGTTGAAGGTCAGGGTCATTGTCAAGTTCAAGGTCAGGGTCAGGGTCAAGGTAAGGGTCAGGGTCAGGGTCATGGTCAGGGTGAGGGTCAGGGTCAGGGTCAAGTTCATGTTCAGGGTCAGTGTCAAGGTCAGGGTCAGGGTCAGGGTCAAGGTCAAGTTCAAGGTCAATTTCGGGGTCAGGGTCAAGGTCAAGGTCAGGTTCAGTATCAGGGTCAGGGTCAGGGTGCGAGTGAGGGTCAGGGTCAGGGTCAAGATGAAGGTCAAGGTCAGGGTCAGGTTGAAGTTCAAGGTCAGGGTCAGGGTCAGGGTCAGGTTTAGGGTGAGTGTCAGGTTGAGGGTCAGGGTCAAGGTCAAGGTCAGGGTCAGGGTCAGGGTCAAGGTCATGTTCAAGGTGAGGGGTAGGGTCATCGTCTGGGTCAGGGCCAGGTCAGGTGCAGGGTCAGTGTCAGGGTCAGCGTCAAGGTCAAGGTCAAGGTAGGGTCAAGGTCAACGTCAGGGAAAGGGACAGGGTCAAGGTCAAGGACAGGGTCGTGGTCAGGGTCAGAATCAGGGACAAGTTCAAGGTCAAGCTCAGGGTGAAGGTCAGGGTCAAGGTCAAGGTCAAGGTCAGGGTCAATGTCAAGCTCAAGGTCAGGGTCAGGGTCAAGGTCAAGTTCAGTGTCAGGGTCAAGGTCAAGGTCATTGTCAGAGTCAGTGTCAGGTTTAGGGTGAGGGTCAGCATCAGGGTCAAGGTCAAGGTCAAGGTCAGGGTCATTGTCAAGTTCAGTGTCAGGGTCATTGTTAAAGTCAGGGTCAATGTCAGGTTCAGGGTCAGGGTCAGTGTCTAGGTCAAGGTCAAGGTCAAGGTCAGGGTCAGGGTTAGGTTTAGGGTGAGGGTCAGGGTCAGGGTCAAGGTCAAGTTAAAGTTCAAGTTCAAGGTAAGGTTCAGGCTCAAGTTGAAGGTCAGGGTCAGGGTCAAGTTCAAGGTCAGTGTCAGGGTCAAGGTCAGGGTCAGGGTCAGGGTCAGGTCCAAGGTCAAGGTCAAGATGAGGGATAGTGTCAGTGTCCCGTTCAGGGTCAGGGTTAGGTTCAGGTTCAAGGTCAGGGTCATGGTCAGTGTCAGGGTCATACTTAGGGTCAAGGTCAAGGTCAAGGTCAGGGTCATGGTCAGGGTGAGGGTCAGGGTCAAGGTCAAGTTCAAGTTCAGGGTCAATGTCAATGTCAGGGTCAGGGTCAGGGTCAAGGTCAAGTTCAAGGTCAATTTCGGGGTCAGGGTCAAGGTCAAGGTCAGGTTCAGTATCAGGGTCAGGGTCAGGGTGCAAGTGAGGGTCAGGGTCAGGGTCAAGATCAAGGTCAAGGTCAGGGTCAGGTTGAAGTTCAAGGTCAGGGTCAGGGTCAGGGTCAGGTTTAGGGTGAGTGTCATGTTGAGGGTCAAGATCAAGGTCAGGGTCAGGGTCAGGGTCAAGGTCAAGGTGAGGGGTAGGGTCGGGTCAAGGTCAACGTCAGGGAAAGGGACAGGGTCAAGGTCAAGGACAGGGTCATGGTCAGGGTCAGGGTCAGGGACAAGTTCAAGGTCAAGCTCAGGGTGAAGGTCAGGGTCAAGGTCAAGGTCAAGGTCAGGGTCAATGTCAAGGTCAAGGTCAGGGTCAGGGTCAGTTTTAGGGTGAGGGTCAGCGTCAGGGTCAAGGTCAAGTTAAAGTTCAAGTTCAAGGTAAGGTTCAGGCTCAAGTTGAAGGTCAGGGTCAGGGTCAAGTTGAAGGTCAGGTTCAAGGTCAAGGTCAGGGTCAACGTCAGGATCAACTTTAGTGTGAGGGGCAGGATGAGGTTCAGGTTCAAGATCAAGGTCAGGGTCATGGTCAGGGTGTGGTTCAGGGTGAAGGTCAAGGTCAAATTCAAGTTCAGGGTCAATGTCAAGGTCAAGGTCAGGGTCAGGGTCAAGGTCAAGTTCAGGGTTAGGGTCAAGTTCAAGGTCAGGGTCAGGGTCAGGTTTAGGGTGAGTGTCAGGGTGAGGGTCAGGGTCAAGGTCAAGTTCATGGTCAGGGTCAGGGTCAAGGTCAAGGTCAAGGTGAGTGGTAGGGTCAGCGTCTTGGTCAGAGTCAGGTCAGGTGCAGGATCAGTGTCAGGGTCAGGGTCAAGGTCAAGGTCAGGGTCAGGGTTAAGGTCAACATCAGGGTAAGGGACAGGGTCAAGACAAAGGTCAGGGTCATGGTCAGGGTCAGGGTCAGACTTAGGGTCAGGGTCAAGGTCAGGGTCCAGGTCAAGGTCAGGGTCAGGGACAATGTCAAGGTCAAGCTCAGGTTGAGGGTCAAGGTCAAGGTCAGGGTCAATGTCAAGTTCAAGGTCAGGGTTAGGGTCAAGGTCAGGGTCAGGGTCAGGGTCAAGGTCAAGGTCATTGTCAGAGTCAGTGTCAGGTTTAGGGTGAGGGTCAGCGTTAGGGTCAAGGTCAGGACAGGGTCAGGATCAAGGTCAAGTTCAAGGTTAATTTCGGGGTCAGGGTCAAAGTTAAATTCATGTTCAAGGTCAGGGTCAGGGTCAGGTTTAGGGTTAATGTCAGGTTGAGGGTCAGGGTCAAGATCAAGGTCAGGGTTAGGGTCAAGGTCAAGGACAAAGTGAGGGGTAGGGTCAAGGTCAATGTCAAGGTGAGGGGTAGGGTCAGCGTCTTGGTCAGGGTCAGGTCAGGTGCAGGGTCAGTGTCAGGGTCAGGGTCAAGGTCAAGGTCAAGTTCAGGGTCCAGGTCAAAATCAGGGTCAGGGACAAGTTCAAGGTCAAGCTCAGGGTGAAGGTCAGGGTCAAGGTCAAGGTCAAGGTCAGGGTCAATGTCAAGCTCAAGGTCAGGGTCAGGGTCAAGTTCAAATTCAGTGTCAGGGTCAAGGTCAAGGTCATTGTCAGAGTCAGTGTCAGGTTTAGGGTGAGGGTCAGCGTCAGGGTCAAGGTCAGGGTCAGGGTCAGGGTCAAGGTCAAGTTCAAAGTCAATTTCGGGGTCAGGGTCAAAGTCAAGTTCATGTTCAATATCAGGGTCAGGGTCAGGGTGAGGGTGAGGGTCAGGCTCAGGGTCAAGGTCAAGGTCAGGGTCAGGGTCAGGTTTAGGGTGAGTGTCAGGTTGAGGGTCAGGGTCAAGGTCAAGGTCAGGGTCAGGGTCAGGGTCAAGGTCAAGGTCAGGGTCAGGGTAAAGGTCAAGGTCAAGTTCAGAGTCAGGGTCAAGGTCAAGGTCATTGTCAGAGTCAGTGTCAGGTTTAGGGTGAGGGTCAGCATCAGGGTCAAGGTCAAGGTCGGGTCAAGGTCAACGTCAGGGAAAGGGACAGGGTCAAGGTCAAGGACAGGGTCATGGTCAGGGTCAGGGTCAGGGACAAGTTCAAGGTCAAGCTCAGGGTGAAGGTCAGGGTCAAGGTCAAGGTCAAGGTCAGGGTCAATGTCAATGTCAAGGTCAGGGTCAGGGTTAGCTTTAGTGTGAGGGTCAGGGTCAGGGTCAAGGTCAAGTTAAAGTTCAAGTTCAAGGTAAGGTTCAGGCTCAAGTTGAAGGTCAGGGTCATTGTCAAGTTCAAGGTCAGGGTCAGGGTCAAGGTAAGGGTCAGGGTCAGGGTCATGGTCAGGGTGAGGGTCAGGGTCAAGGTCAAGTTCATGTTTAGGGTCAGTGTCAAGGTCAGGGTCAGGGTCAGGGTCAGGGTCAAGGTCAAGTCAAGTTCAAGGTCAATTTCGGGGTCAGGGTCAAGGTCAAGGTCAGGTTCAGTATCAGGGTCAGGGTCAGGGTGCGAGTCAGGGTCAGGGTCAGGGTTAGGTTTAGGGTGAGTGTCAGGTTGAGGGTCAGGGTCAAGGTCAAGGTCAGGGTCAGGGTCAAGGTCATGTTCAAGGTGAGGGGTAGGGTCAGCGTCTTGGTCAGGGCCAGGTCAGGTGCAGGGTCAGGGTCAGCGTCAAGGTCAAGGTCAAGGTCGGGTCAAGGTCAACGTCAGGGAAAGGGACAGGGTCAAGGTCAAGGACGGGGTCATGGTCAGGGTCAGGGTCAGGGACAAGTTCAAGGTTATTTTCGGGGTCAGGGTCAAAGTTAAATTCATGTTCAAGGTCAGGGTCAGGGTCAGGTTTAGGGTTAATGTCAGGTTGAGGGTCAGGGTCAAGATCAAGGTCAGGGTCAGGGTCAGGGTCAAGGTCAAGGACAAGGTGAGGGGTAGGGTCAAGGTCAATGTCAAGGTGAGGGGTAGGGTCAGCGTCTTGGTCAGGGTCAGGTCAGGTGCAGGGTCAGCGTCAGGGTCAAGGTCAGGGTCAGGGTCAGGGTCAAGGTCAAGTTCAAAGTCAATTTCGGGGTCAGGGTCAAAGTCAAGTTCATGTTCAATATCAGGGTCAGGGTCAGGGTGAGGGTGAGGGTGAGGGTCAGGCTCAGGGTCAAGGTCAAGGTCAGGGTCAGGGTCAGGTTTAGGGTGAGTGTCAGGTTGAGGGTCAGGGTCAAGGTCAAGGTCAGGGTCAGGGTCAGGGTCAAGGTCAAGGTCAGGGTCAGGGTCAGGGTCAAGTTCAAGTTCAGTGTCAGGGTCAAGGTCAAGGTCATTGTCAGAGTCAGTGTCAGGTTTAGGGTGAGGGTCAGCATCAGGGTCAAGGTCAAGGTCAGGGTCATTGTCAAGTTCAGTGTCAGGGTCATTGTTAAAGTCAGGGTCAATGTCAGGTTCAGGGTCAGGGTCAGTGTCTAGGTCAAGGTCAAGGTCAAGGTCAGGGTCAGGGTTAGGTTTAGGGTGAGGGTCAGGGTCAGGGTCAAGGTCAAGTTAAAGTTCAAGTTCAAGGTAAGGTTCAGGCTCAAGTTGAAGGTCAGGGTCAGGGTCAAGTTCAAGGTCAGGGTCAGGGTCAAGGTCAGGGTCATGGTCAGGGTCAGGTCCAAGGTCAAGGTCAAGATGAGGGATAGTGTCAGTGTCCCGTTCAGGGTCAGGGTTAGGTTCAGGTTCAAGGTCAGGGTCATGGTCAGTGTCAGGGTCAGACTTAGGGTCAAGGTCAAGGTCAAGGTCAGGGTCATGGTCAGGGTGAGGGTCAGGGTCAAGGTCAAGTTAAAGTTCAAGTTCAAGGTAAGGTTCAGGCTCAAGTTGAAGGTCAGGGTCAGGGTCAAGTTGAAGGTCAGGTTCAAGGTCAAGGTCAGGGTCAGCGTCAGGATCAACTTTAGTGTGAGGGGCAGGATGAGGTTCAGGTTCAAGATCAAGGTCAGGGTCATGGTCAGGGTGTGGTTCAGGGTGAAGGTCAAGGTCAAGTTCAAGTTCAGGGTCAATGTCAAGGTCAGGGTCAGGGTCAAGGTCAAGTTCAAGGTCAATTTCGGGGTCAGGGTCAAGGTCAAGGTCAGGTTCAGTATCAGGGTCAGGGTCAGGGTGCGAGTGAGGGTCAGGGTCAGGGTCAAGATGAAGGTCAAGGTCAGGGTCAGGTTGAAGTTCAAGGTCAGGGTCAGGGTCAGGGTCAGGTTTAGGGTGAGTGTCAGGTTGAGGGTCAGGGTCAAGGTCAAGGTCAGGGTCAGGGTCAGGGTCAAGGTCATGTTCAAGGTGAGGGGTAGGGTCATCGTCTGGGTCAGGGCCAGGTCAGGTGCAGGGTCAGTGTCAGGGTCAGCGTCAAGGTCAAGGTCAAGGTCGGGTCAAGGTCAACGTCAGGGAAAGGGACAGGGTCAAGGTCAAGGACAGGGTTGTGGTCAGGGTCAGAATCAGGGACAAGTTCAAGGTCAAGCTCAGGGTGACGTTCAGGGTCAAGGTCAAGGTCAGGGTCAATGTCAAGGTCAAGGTCAGGGTCAGGGTCAAGTTCAAGTTCAGTGTCAGGGTCAAGGTCAAGGTCATTGTCAGAGTCAGTGTCAGGTTTAGGGTGAGGGTCAGCGTCAGGGTCATGGTCAGGGTGTGGTTCAGGGTGAAGGTCAAGGTCAAATTCAAGTTCATTGTCAATGTCAAGGTCAAGGTCAGGGTCAGGGTCAAGGTCAAGTTCAGGGTCAGGGTCAAGTTCAAGGTCAGGGTCAGGGTCAGGTTTAGGGTGAGTGTCAGGGTGAGGGTCAGGGTCAAGGTCAAGGTCAGGGTCAGGGTCAGGGTCAAGGTCAAGGTCAGGGTCAGGGTAAAGGTCAAGGTCAAGTTCAGAGTCAGGGTCACGGTCAAGGTCATTGTCAGAGTCAGTGTCAGGTTTAGGGTGAGGGTCAGCATCAGGGTCAAGGTCAAGGTCAAGGTCAGGGTCATTGTCAAGTTCAGTGTCAGGGTCATTGTTAAAGTCAGGGTCAATGTCAGGTTCAGGGTCAGGGTCAGTGTCTAGGTCAAGGTCAAGGTCAAGGTCAGGGTCAGGGTTAGGTTTAGGGTGAGGGTCAGGGTCAGGGTCAAGGTCAAGTTAAAGTTCAAGTTCAAGGTAAGGTTCAGGCTCAAGTTGAAGGTCAGGGTCAGGGTCAAGTTCAAGGTCAGTGTCAGGGTCAAGGTCAGGGTCAGGGTCAGGGTCAGGTCCAAGGTCAAGGTCAAGATGAGGGATAGTGTCAGTGTCCCGTTCAGGGTCAGGGTTAGGTTCAGGTTCAAGGTCAGGGTCATGGTCAGTGTCAGGGTCAGACTTAGGGTCAAGGTCAAGGTCAAGGTCAGGGTCATGGTCAGGGTGAGGGTCAGGGTCAAGGTCAAGTTCAAGTTCAGGGTCAATGTCAATGTCAGGGTCAGGGTCAGGGTCAAGGTCAAGTTCAAGGTCAATTTCGGGGTCAGGGTCAAGGTCAAGGTCAGGTTCAGTATCAGGGTCAGGGTCAGGGTGCAAGTGAGGGTCAGGGTCAGGGTCAAGATCAAGGTCAAGGTCAGGGTCAGGTTGAAGTTCAAGGTCAGGGTCAGGGTCAGGGTCAGGTTTAGGGTGAGTGTCATGTTGAGGGTCAAGATCAAGGTCAGGGTCAGGGTCAGGGTCAAGGTCAAGGTGAGGGGTAGGGTCGGGTCAAGGTCAACGTCAGGGAAAGGGACAGGGTCAAGGTCAAGGACAGGGTCATGGTCAGGGTCAGGGTCAGGGACAAGTTCAAGGTCAAGCTCAGGGTGAAGGTCAGGGTCAAGGTCAAGGTCAAGGTCAGGTTCAATGTCAAGGTCAAGGTCAGGGTCAGGGTCAAGGTCAAGTTCAGTGTCAGGGTCAAGGTCAAGGTCATTGTCAGAGTCAGTGTCAGTTTTAGGGTGAGGGTCAGCGTCAGGGTCAAGGTCAAGTTAAAGTTCAAGTTCAAGGTAAGGTTCAGGCTCAAGTTGAAGGTCAGGGTCAGGGTCAAGTTGAAGGTCAGATTCAAGGTCAAGGTCAGGGTCAGCGTCAGGATCAACTTTAGTGTGAGGGGCAGGATGAGGTTCAGGTTCAAGATCAAGGTCAGGGTCATGGTCAGGGTGTGGTTCAGGGTGAAGGTCAAGGTCAAATTCAAGTTCAGGGTCAATGTCAAGGTCAAGGTCAGGGTCAGGGTCAAGGTCAAGTTCAGGGTTAGGGTCAAGTTCAAGGTCAGGGTCAGGGTCAGGTTTAGGGTGAGTGTCAGGGTGAGGGTCAGGGTCAAGGTCAGGGTCAGGGTCAGGGTCAAGGTCAAGGTCATTGTCAGAGTCAGTGTCAGGTTTAGGGTGAGGGTCAGCGTCAGGGTCAAGGTCAGGGTCAGGGTCAGGATCAAGGTCAAGTTCAAGGTTAATTTCGGGGTCAGGGTCAAAGTTAAATTCATGTTCAAGGTCAGGGTCAGGGTCAGGTTTAGGGTTAATGTCAGGTTGAGGGTCAGGGTCAATGTCAGGTTCAGGGTCAGGGTCAGGGTCAAGGTCAAGGACAAGGTGAGGGGTAGGGTCAAGGTCAATGTCAAGGTGAGGGGTAGGGTCAGCGTCTTGGTCAGGGTCAGGTCAGGTGCAGGGTCAGTGTCAGGGTCAGGGTCAAGGTCAAGGTCAAGTTCAGGGTCCAGGTCAAAATCAGGGTCAGGGACAAGTTCAAGGTCAAGCTCAGGGTGAAGGTCAGGGTCAAGGTCAAGGTCAAGGTCAGGGTCAATGTCAAGCTCAAGGTCAGGGTCAGGGTCAAGGTCAAGTTCAGTGTCAGGGTCAAGGTCAAGGTCATTGTCAGAGTCAGTGTCAGGTTTAGGGTGAGGGTCAGCGTCAGGGTCAAGGTCAGGGTCAGGGTCAGGGTCAAGGTCAAGTTCAAAGTCAATTTCAAGGTCAGGGTCAAAGTCAAGTTCATGTTCAATATCAGGGTCAGGGTGAGGGTGAGGGTGAGGGTCAGGCTCAGGGTCAAGGTCAAGGTCAGGGTCAGGGTCAGGTTTAGGGTGAGTGTCAGGTTGAGGGTCAGGGTCAAGGTCAAGGTCAGGGTCAGGGTCAGGGTCAAGGTCAAGGTGAGGGGTAGGGTCGGGTCAAGGTCAACGTCAGGGAAAGGGACAGGGTCAGGGTCAAGGACAGGGTCATGGTCAGGGTCAGGGACAAGTTCAAGGTCAAGCTCAGGGTGACGGTCAGGGTCAAGGTCAAGGTCAATGTCAGGTTCAATGTCAAGGTCAAGGTCAGGGTCAGGGTCAAGGTCAAGTTCAGTGTCAGGGTCAAGGTCAAGGTCATTGTCAGAGTCAGTGTCAGTTTTAGGGTGAGGGTCAGCGTCAGGGTCAAGGTCAAGTTAAAGTTCAAGTTCAAGGTAAGGTTCAGGCTCAAGTTGAAGGTCAGGGTCAGGGTCAAGTTGAAGGTCAGATTCAAGGTCAAGGTCAGGGTCAGCGTCAGGATCAACTTTAGTGTGAGGGGCAGGATGAGGTTCAGGTTCAAGATCAAGGTCAGGGTCATGGTCAGGGTGTGGTTCAGGGTGAAGGTCAAGGTCAAATTCAAGTTCAGGGTCAATGTCAAGGTCAAGGTCAGGGTCAGGGTCAAGGTCAAGTTCAGGGTTAGGGTCAAGTTCAAGGTCAGGGTCAGGGTCAGGTTTAGGGTGAGTGTCAGGGTGAGGGTCAGGGTCAAGGTCAGGGTCAGGGTCAGGGTCAAGGTCAAGGTCATTGTCAGAGTCAGTGTCAGGTTTAGGGTGAGGGTCAGCGTCAGGGTCAAGGTCAGGGTCAGGGTCAGGATCAAGGTCAAGTTCAAGGTTAATTTCGGGGTCAGGGTCAAAGTTAAATTCATGTTCAAGGTCAGGGTCAGGGTCAGGTTTAGGGTTAATGTCAGGTTGAGGGTCAGGGTCAATGTCAGGTTCAGGGTCAGGGTCAGGGTCAAGGTCAAGGACAAGGTGAGGGGTAGGGTCAAGGTCAATGTCAAGGTGAGGGGTAGGGTCAGCGTCTTGGTCAGGGTCAGGTCAGGTGCAGGGTCAGTGTCAGGGTCAGGGTCAAGGTCAAGGTCAAGTTCAGGGTCCAGGTCAAAATCAGGGTCAGGGACAAGTTCAAGGTCAAGCTCAGGGTGAAGGTCAGGGTCAAGGTCAAGGTCAAGGTCAGGGTCAATGTCAAGCTCAAGGTCAGGGTCAGGGTCAAGGTCAAGTTCAGTGTCAGGGTCAAGGTCAAGGTCATTGTCAGAGTCAGTGTCAGGTTTAGGGTGAGGGTCAGCGTCAGGGTCAAGGTCAGGGTCAGGGTCAGGGTCAAGGTCAAGTTCAAAGTCAATTTCAAGGTCAGGGTCAAAGTCAAGTTCATGTTCAATATCAGGGTCAGGGTGAGGGTGAGGGTGAGGGTCAGGCTCAGGGTCAAGGTCAAGGTCAGGGTCAGGGTCAGGTTTAGGGTGAGTGTCAGGTTGAGGGTCAGGGTCAAGGTCAAGGTCAGGGTCAGGGTCAGGGTCAAGGTCAAGGTGAGGGGTAGGGTCGGGTCAAGGTCAACGTCAGGGAAAGGGACAGGGTCAGGGTCAAGGACAGGGTCATGGTCAGGGTCAGGGACAAGTTCAAGGTCAAGCTCAGGGTGACGGTCAGGGTCAAGGTCAAGGTCAAGGTCAGGTTCAATGTCAAGGTCAAGTTCAGGGTCAGGGTCAAGGTCAAGTTCAGTGTCAGGGTCAAGTTCAAGGTCATTGTCAGAGTCAGTGTCAGTTTTAGGGTGAGGGTCAGCGTCAGGGTCAAGGTCAAGTTAAAGTTCAAGTTCAAGGTAAGGTTCAGGCTCAAGTTGAAGGTCAGGTTCAAGGTCAAGGTCAGGGTCAGCGTCAGGATCAACTTTAGTGTGAGGGGCAGGATGAGGTTCAGGTTCAAGATCAAGGTCAGGGTCATGGTCAGGGTGTGGGTCAGGGTGAAGGTCAAGGTCAAGTTCAAGTTCAGGGTCAATGTCAAGGTCAGGGTCAGGGTCAAGGTCAAGTTCAAGGTCAATTTCGGGGTCAGGGTCAAGGTCAAGGTCAGGTTCAGTACCAGGGTCAGGGTCAGGGTGCGAGTGAGGGTCAGGGTCAGGGTCAAGATGAAGGTCAAGGTCAGGGTCAGGTTGAAGTTCAAGGTCAGGGTCAGGGTCAGGGTCAGGTTTAGGGTGAGTGTCAGGTTGAGGGTCAGGGTCAAGGTCAAGGTCAGGGTCAGGGTCAGGGTCAAGGTCATGTTCAAGGTGAGGGGTAGGGTCATCGTCTGGGTCAGGGCCAGGTCAGGTGCAGGGTCAGTGTCAGGGTCAGCGTCAAGGTCAAGGTCAAGGTCGGGTCAAGGTCAACGTCAGGGAAAGGGACAGGGTCAAGGTCAAGGACAGGGTTGTGGTCAGGGTCAGAATCAGGGACAAGTTCAAGGTCAAGCTCAGGGTGACGTTCAGGGTCAAGGTCAAGGTCAGGGTCAATGTCAAGGTCAAGGTCAGGGTCAGGGTCAAGTTCAAGTTCAGTGTCAGGGTCAAGGTCAAGGTCATTGTCAGAGTCAGTGTCAGGTTTAGGGTGAGGGTCAGCGTCAGGGTCATGGTCAGGGTGTGGTTCAGGGTGAAGGTCAAGGTCAAATTCAAGTTCATTGTCAATGTCAAGGTCAAGGTCAGGGTCAGGGTCAAGGTCAAGTTCAGGGTCAGGGTCAAGTTCAAGGTCAGGGTCAGGGTCAGGTTTAGGGTGAGTGTCAGGGTGAGGGTCAGGGTCAAGGTCAAGGTCAGGGTCAGGGTCAGGGTCAAGGTCAAGGTCAGGGTCAGGGTAAAGGTCAAGGTCAAGTTCAGAGTCAGGGTCACGGTCAAGGTCATTGTCAGAGTCAGTGTCAGGTTTAGGGTGAGGGTCAGCATCAGGGTCAAGGTCAAGGTCAAGGTCAGGGTCAAAGTCAAGTTCAGTGTCAGGGTCATTGTTAAAGTCAGGGTCAATGTCAGGTTCAGGGTCAGGGTCAGTGTCTAGGTCAAGGTCAAGGTCAAGGTCAGGGTCAGGGTTAGGTTTAGGGTGAGGGTCAGGGTCAGGGTCAAGGTCAAGTTAAAGTTCAAGTTCAAGGTAAGGTTCAGGCTCAAGTTGAAGGTCAGGGTCAGGGTCAAGTTCAAGGTCAGGGTCAGGGTCAAGGTCAGGGTCAGGGTCAGGGTCAGGTCCAAGGTCAAGGTCAAGATGAGGGATAGTGTCAGTGTCCCGTTCAGGGTCAGGGTTAGGTTCAGGTTCAAGGTCAGGGTCATGGTCAGTGTCAGGGTCAGACTTAGGGTCAAGGTCAAGGTCAAGGTCAGGGTCATGGTCAGGGTGAGGGTCAGGGTCAAGGTCAAGTTCAAGTTCAGGGTCAATGTCAATGTCAGGGTCAGGGTCAGGGTCAAGGTCAAGTTCAAGGTCAATTTCGGGGTCAGGGTCAAGGTCAAGGTCAAGGTCAGGTTCAGTATCAGGGTCAGGGTCAGGGTGCAAGTGAGGGTCAGGGTCAGGGTCAAGATCAAGGTCAAGGTCAGGGTCAGGTTGAAGTTCAAGGTCAGGGTCAGGGTCAGGGTCAGGTTTAGGGTGAGTGTCATGTTGAGGGTCAAGATCAAGGTCAGGGTCAGGGTCAGGGTCAAGGTCAAGGTGAGGGGTAGGGTCGGGTCAAGGTCAACGTCAGGGAAAGGGACAGGGTCAAGGTCAAGGACAGGGTCATGGTCAGGGTCAGGGTCAGGGACAAGTTCAAGGTCAAGCTCAGGGTGAAGGTCAGGGTCAAGGTCAAGGTCAATGTCAGGTTCAATGTCAAGGTCAAGGTCAGGGTCAGGGTCAAGGTCAAGTTCAGTGTCAGGGTCAAGGTCAAGGTCATTGTCAGAGTCAGTGTCAGTTTTAGGGTGAGGGTCAGCGTCAGGGTCAAGGTCAAGTTAAAGTTCAAGTTCAAGGTAAGGTTCAGGCTCAAGTTGAAGGTCAGGGTCAGGGTCAAGTTGAAGGTCAGATTCAAGGTCAAGGTCAGGGTCAGCGTCAGGATCAACTTTAGTGTGAGGGGCAGGATGAGGTTCAGGTTCAAGATCAAGGTCAGGGTCATGGTCAGGGTGTGGTTCAGGGTGAAGGTCAAGGTCAAATTCAAGTTCAGGGTCAATGTCAAGGTCAAGGTCAGGGTCAGGGTCAAGGTCAAGTTCAGGGTTAGGGTCAAGTTCAAGGTCAGGGTCAGGGTCAGGTTTAGGGTGAGTGTCAGGGTGAGGGTCAGGGTCAAGGTCAAGTTCATGGTCAGGGTCAGGGTCAAGGTCAAGGTCAAGGTGAGTGGTAGGGTCAGCGTCTTGGTCAGAGTCAGGTCAGGTGCAGGATCAGTGTCAGGGTCAGGGTCAAGGTCAAGGTCAGGGTCAGGGTTAAGGTCAACATCAGGGTAAGGGACAGGGTCAAGACAAAGGTCAGGGTCATGGTCAGGGTCAGGGTCAGAATTAGGGTCAGGGTCAAGGTCAGGGTCCAGGTCAAGGTCAGGGTCAGGGACAATGTCAAGGTCAAGCTCAGGTTGAGGGTCAAGGTCAAGGTCAAGGTCAGGGTCAATGTCAAGTTCAAGGTCAGGGTTAGGGTCAAGGTCAGGGTCAGGGTCAGGGTCAAGGTCAAGGTCATTGTCAGAGTCAGTGTCAGGTTTAGGGTGAGGGTCAGCGTCAGGGTCAAGGTCAGGGTCAGGATCAAGGTCAAGTTCAAGGTTAATTTCGGGGTCAGGGTCAAAGTTAAATTCATGTTCAAGGTCAGGGTCAGGGTCAGGTTTAGGGTTAATGTCAGGTTGAGGGTCAGGGTCAAGATCAAGGTCAGGGTCAGGGTCAGGGTCAAGGTCAAGGACAAGGTGAGGGGTAGGGTCAAGGTCAATGTCAAGGTGAGGGGTAGGGTCAGCGTCTTGGTCAGGGTCAGGTCAGGTGCAGGGTCAGTGTCAGGGTCAGGGTCAAGGTCAAGGTCAAGTTCAGGGTCCAGGTCAAAATCAGGGTCAGGGACAAGTTCAAGGTCAAGCTCAGGGTGAAGGTCAGGGTCAAGGTCAAGGTCAAGGTCAGGGTCAATGTCAAGCTCAAGGTCAGGGTCAGGGTCAAGGTCAAGTTCAGTGTCAGGGTCAAGGTCAAGGTCATTGTCAGAGTCAGTGTCAGGTTTAGGGTGAGGGTCAGCGTCAGGGTCAAGGTCAGGGTCAGGGTCAGGGTCAAGGTCAAGTTCAAAGTCAATTTCGGGGTCAGGGTCAAAGTCAAGTTCATGTTCAATATCAGGGTCAGGGTCAGGGTGAGGGTGAGGGTCAGGCTCAGGGTCAAGGTCAAGGTCAGGGTCAGGGTCAGGTTTAGGGTGAGTGTCAGGTTGAGGGTCAGGGTCAAGGTCAGGGTCAGGGTCAGGGTCAAGGTCAAGGTCAGGGTCAGGGTAAAGGTCAAGGTCAAGTTCAGAGTCAGGGTCAAGGTCAAGGTCATTGTCAGAGTCAGTGTCAGGTTTAGGGTGAGGGTCAGCATCAGGGTCAAGGTCAAGGTCGGGTCAAGGTCAACGTCAGGGAAAGGGACAGGGTCAAGATCAAGGACAGGGTCATGGTCAGGGTCAGGTTCAGGGACAAGTTCAAGGTCAAGCTCAGGGTGAAGGTCAGGGTCAAGGTCAAGGTCAAGGTCAGGGTCAATGTCAATGTCAAGGTCAGGGTCAGGGTTAGCTTTAGTGTGAGGGTCAGGGTCAGGGTCAAGGTCAAGTTAAAGTTCAAGTTCAAGGTAAGGTTCAGGCTCAAGTTGAAGGTCAGGGTCATTGTCAAGTTCAAGGTCAGGGTCAGGGTCAAGGTAAGGGTCAGGGTCAGGGTCATGGTCAGGGTGAGGGTCAGGGTCAAGGTCAAGTTCATGTTTAGGGTCAGTGTCAAGGTCAGGGTCAGGGTCAGGGTCAGGTTCAAGGTCAAGTCAAGTTCAAGGTCAATTTCGGGGTCAGGGTCAAGGTCAAGGTCAGGTTCAGTATCAGGGTCAGGGTCAGGGTGCGAGTCAGGGTCAGGGTCAGGGTTAGGTTTAGGGTGAGTGTCAGGTTGAGGGTCAGGGTCAAGGTCAAGGTCAGGGTCAGGGTCAAGGTCATGTTCAAGGTGAGGGGTAGGGTCAGCGTCTTGGTCAGGGTCAGGTCAGGTGCAGGGTCAGGGTCAGCGTCAAGGTCAAGGTCAAGGTCGGGTCAAGGTCAACGTCAGGGAAAGGGACAGGGTCAAGGTCAAGGACGGGGTCATGGTCAGGGTCAGGGTCAGGGACAAGTTCAAGGTTATTTTCGGGGTCAGGGTCAAAGTTAAATTCATGTTCAAGGTCAGGGTCAGGGTCAGGTTTAGGGTTAATGTCAGGTTGAGGGTCAGGGTCAAGATCAAGGTCAGGGTCAAGGTCAGGGTCAAGGTCAAGGACAAGGTGAGGGGTAGGGTCAAGGTCAATGTCAAGGTGAGGGGTAGGGTCAGCGTCTTGGTCAGGGTCAGGTCAGGTGCAGGGTCAGCGTCAGGGTCAAGGTCAGGGTCAGGGTCAGGGTCAAGGTCAAGTTCAAAGTCAATTTCGGGGTCAGGGTCAAAGTCAAGTTCATGTTCAATATCAGGGTCAGGGTCAGGGTGAGGGTGAGGGTGAGGGTCAGGCTCAGGGTCAAGGTCAAGGTCAGGGTCAGGGTCAGGTTTAGGGTGAGTGTCAGGTTGAGGGTCAGGGTCAAGGTCAAGGTCAGGGTCAGGGTCAGGGTCAAGGTCAAGGTCAGGGTCAGGGTCAGGGTCAAGTTCAAGTTCAGTGTCAGGGTCAAGGTCAAGGTCATTGTCAGAGTCAGTGTCAGGTTTAGGGTGAGGGTCAGCATCAGGGTCAAGGTCAAGGTCAGGGTCATTGTCAAGTTCAGTGTCAGGGTCATTGTTAAAGTCAGGGTCAATGTCAGGTTCAGGGTCAGGGTCAGTGTCTAGGTCAAGGTCAAGGTCAAGGTCAGGGTCAGGGTTAGGTTTAGGGTGAGGGTCAGGGTCAGGGTCAAGGTCAAGTTAAAGTTCAAGTTCAAGGTAAGGTTCAGGCTCAAGTTGAAGGTCAGGGTCAGGGTCAAGTTCAAGGTCAGGGTCAGGGTCAAGGTCAGGGTCAGGGTCAGGGTCAGGTCCAAGGTCAAGGTCAAGATGAGGGATAGTGTCAGTGTCCCGTTCAGGGTCAGGGTTAGGTTCAGGTTCAAGGTCAGGGTCATGGTCAGTGTCAGGGTCAGACTTAGGGTCAAGGTCAAGGTCAAGGTCAGGGTCATGGTCAGGGTGAGGGTCAGGGTCAAGGTCAAGTTCAAGTTCAGGGTCAATGTCAATGTCAGGGTCAGGGTCAGGGTCAAGGTCAAGTTCAAGGTCAAGTTCAGGGTCAGGGTCAAGGTCAAGGTCAGGTTCAGTATCAGGGTCAGGGTCAGGGTGCAAGTGAGGGTCAGGGTCAGGGTCAAGATCAAGGTCAAGGTCAGGGTCAGGTTGAAGTTCAAGGTCAGGGTCAGGGTCAGGGTCAGGTTTAGGGTGAGTGTCATGTTGAGGGTCAAGATCAAGGTCAGGGTCAGGGTCAGGGTCAAGGTCAAGGTGAGGGGTAGGGTCGGGTCAAGGTCAACGTCAGGGAAAGGGACAGGGTCAAGGTCAAGGACAGGGTCATGGTCAGGGTCAGGGTCAGGGACAAGTTCAAGGTCAAGCTCAGGGTGAAGGTCAGGGTCAAGGTCAAGGTCAAGGTCAGGTTCAATGTCAAGGTCAAGGTCAGGGTCAGGGTCAAGGTCAAGTTCAGTGTCAGGGTCAAGGTCAAGGTCATTGTCAGAGTCAGTGTCAGTTTTAGGGTGAGGGTCAGCGTCAGGGTCAAGGTCAAGTTAAAGTTCAAGTTCAAGGTAAGGTTCAGGCTCAAGTTGAAGGTCAGGGTCAGGGTCAAGTTGAAGGTCAGATTCAAGGTCAAGGTCAGGGTCAGCGTCAGGATCAACTTTAGTGTGAGGGGCAGGATGAGGTTCAGGTTCAAGATCAAGGTCAGGGTCATGGTCAGGGTGTGGTTCAGGGTGAAGGTCAAGGTCAAATTCAAGTTCAGGGTCAATGTCAAGGTCAAGGTCAGGGTCAGGGTCAAGGTCAAGTTCAGGGTTAGGGTCAAGTTCAAGGTCAGGGTCAGGGTCAGGTTTAGGGTGAGTGTCAGGGTGAGGGTCAGGGTCAAGGTCAAGTTCATGGTCAGGGTCAGGGTCAAGGTCAAGGTCAAGGTGAGTGGTAGGGTCAGCGTCTTGGTCAGAGTCAGGTCAGGTGCAGGATCAGTGTCAGGGTCAGGGTCAAGGTCAAGGTCAGGGTCAGGGTTAAGGTCAACATCAGGGTAAGGGACAGGGTCAAGACAAAGGTCAGGGTCATGGTCAGGGTCAGGGTCAGAATTAGGGTCAGGGTCAAGGTCAGGGTCCAGGTCAAGGTCAGGGTCAGGGACAATGTCAAGGTCAAGCTCAGGTTGAGGGTCAAGGTCAAGGTCAAGGTCAGGGTCAATGTCAAGTTCAAGGTCAGGGTTAGGGTCAAGGTCAGGGTCAGGGTCAGGGTCAAGGTCAAGGTCATTGTCAGAGTCAGTGTCAGGTTTAGGGTGAGGGTCAGCGTCAGGGTCAAGGTCAGGGTCAGGGTCAGGATCAAGGTCAAGTTCAAGGTTAATTTCGGGGTCAGGGTCAAAGTTAAATTCATGTTCAAGGTCAGGGTCAGGGTCAGGTTTAGGGTTAATGTCAGGTTGAGGGTCAGGGTCAAGATCAAGGTCAGGGTCAGGGTCAGGGTCAAGGTCAAGGACAAGGTGAGGGGTAGGGTCAAGGTCAATGTCAAGGTGAGGGGTAGGGTCAGCGTCTTGGTCAGGGTCAGGTCAGGTGCAGGGTCAGTGTCAGGGTCAGGGTCAAGGTCAAGGTCAAGTTCAGGGTCCAGGTCAAAATCAGGGTCAGGGACAAGTTCAAGGTCAAGCTCAGGGTGAAGGTCAGGGTCAAGGTCAAGGTCAAGGTCAGGGTCAATGTCAAGCTCAAGGTCAGGGTCAGGGTCAAGGTCAAGTTCAGTGTCAGGGTCAAGGTCAAGGTCATTGTCAGAGTCAGTGTCAGGTTTAGGGTGAGGGTCAGCGTCAGGGTCAAGGTCAGGGTCAGGGTCAGGGTCAAGGTCAAGTTCAAAGTCAATTTCAAGGTCAGGGTCAAAGTCAAGTTCATGTTCAATATCAGGGTCAGGGTCAGGGTGCAAGTGAGGGTCAGGCTCAGGGTCAAGGTCAAGGTCAGGGTCAGGGTCAGGTTTAGGGTGAGTGTCAGGTTGAGGGTCAGGGTCAAGGTCAAGGTCAGGGTCAGGGTCAGGGTCAAGGTCAAGGTGAGGGGTAGGGTCGGGTCAAGGTCAACGTCAGGGAAAGGGACAGGGTCAGGGTCAAGGACAGGGTCATGGTCAGGGTCAGGGACAAGTTCAAGGTCAAGCTCAGGGTGACGGTCAGGGTCAAGGTCAAGGTCAAGGTCAGGTTCAATGTCAAGGTCAAGTTCAGGGTCAGGGTCAAGGTCAAGTTCAGTGTCAGGGTCAAGTTCAAGGTCATTGTCAGAGTCAGTGTCAGTTTTAGGGTGAGGGTCAGCGTCAGGGTCAAGGTCAAGTTAAAGTTCAAGTTCAAGGTAAGGTTCAGGCTCAAGTTGAAGGTCAGGTTCAAGGTCAAGGTCAGGGTCAGCGTCAGGATCAACTTTAGTGTGAGGGGCAGGATGAGGTTCAGGTTCAAGATCAAGGTCAGGGTCATGGTCAGGGTGTGGGTCAGGGTGAAGGTCAAGGTCAAGTTCAAGTTCAGGGTCAATGTCAAGGTCAGGGTCAGGGTCAAGGTCAAGTTCAAGGTCAATTTCGGGGTCAGGGTCAAGGTCAAGGTCAGGTTCAGTATCAGGGTCAGGGTCAGGGTGCAAGTGAGGGTCAGGGTCAGGGTCAAGATGAAGGTCAAGGTCAGGGTCAGGTTGAAGTTCAAGGTCAGGGTCAGGGTCAGGGTCAGGTTTAGGGTGAGTGTCAGGTTGAGGGTCAGGGTCAAGGTCAAGGTCAGGGTCAGGGTCAGGGTCAAGGTCATGTTCAAGGTGAGGGGTAGGGTCATCGTCTGGGTCAGGGCCAGGTCAGGTGCAGGGTCAGTGTCAGGGTCAGCGTCAAGGTCAAGGTCAAGGTCGGGTCAAGGTCAACGTCAGGGAAAGGGACAGGGTCAAGGTCAAGGACAGGGTTGTGGTCAGGGTCAGAATCAGGGACAAGTTCAAGGTCAAGCTCAGGGTGACGTTCAGGGTCAAGGTCAAGGTCAGGGTCAATGTCAAGGTCAAGGTCAGGGTCAGGGTCAAGTTCAAGTTCAGTGTCAGGGTCAAGGTCAAGGTCATTGTCAGAGTCAGTGTCAGGTTTAGGGTGAGGGTCAGCGTCAGGGTCATGGTCAGGGTGTGGTTCAGGGTGAAGGTCAAGGTCAAATTCAAGTTCATTGTCAATGTCAAGGTCAAGGTCAGGGTCAGGGTCAAGGTCAAGTTCAGGGTCAGGGTCAAGTTCAAGGTCAGGGTCAGGGTCAGGTTTAGGGTGAGTGTCAGGGTGAGGGTCAGGGTCAAGGTCAAGGTCAGGGTCAGGGTCAGGGTCAAGGTCAAGGTCAGGGTCAGGGTAAAGGTCAAGGTCAAGTTCAGAGTCAGGGTCACGGTCAAGGTCATTGTCAGAGTCAGTGTCAGGTTTAGGGTGAGGGTCAGCATCAGGGTCAAGGTCAAGGTCAAGGTCAGGGTCAAAGTCAAGTTCAGTGTCAGGGTCATTGTTAAAGTCAGGGTCAATGTCAGGTTCAGGGTCAGGGTCAGTGTCTAGGTCAAGGTCAAGGTCAAGGTCAGGGTCAGGGTTAGGTTTAGGGTGAGGGTCAGGGTCAGGGTCAAGGTCAAGTTAAAGTTCAAGTTCAAGGTAAGGTTCAGGCTCAAGTTGAAGGTCAGGGTCAGGGTCAAGTTCAAGGTCAGGGTCAGGGTCAAGGTCAGGGTCAGGGTCAGGGTCAGGTCCAAGGTCAAGGTCAAGATGAGGGATAGTGTCAGTGTCCCGTTCAGGGTCAGGGTTAGGTTCAGGTTCAAGGTCAGGGTCATGGTCAGTGTCAGGGTCATACTTAGGGTCAAGGTCAAGGTCAAGGTCAGGGTCATGGTCAGGGTGAGGGTCAGGGTCAAGGTCAAGTTCAAGTTCAGGGTCAATGACAATGTCAGGGTCAGGGTCAGGGTCAAGGTCAAGTTCAAGGTCAATTTCGGGGTCAGGGTCAAGGTCAAGGTCAGGTTCAGTATCAGGGTCAGGGTCAGGGTGCAAGTGAGGGTCAGGGTCAGGGTCAAGATCAAGGTCAAGGTCAGGGTCAGGTTGAAGTTCCAGGTCAGGGTCAGGGTCAGGGTCAGGTTTAGGGTGAGTGTCATGTTGAGGGTCAAGATCAAGGTCAGGGTCAGGGTCAGGGTCAAGGTCAAGGACAAGGTGAGGGGTAGGGTCAAGGTCAATGTCAAGGTGAGGGGTAGGGTCAGCGTCTTGGTCAGGGTCAGGTCAGGTGCAGGGTCAGTGTCAGGGTCAGGGTCAAGGTCAAGGTCAAGTTCAGGGTCCAGGTCAAAATCAGGGTCAGGGACAAGTTCAAGGTCAAGCTCAGGGTGAAGGTCAGGGTCAAGGTCAAGGTCAAGGTCAGGGTCAATGTCAAGCTCAAGGTCAGGGTCAGGGTCAAGGTCAAGTTCAGTGTCAGGGTCAAGGTCAAGGTCATTGTCAGAGTCAGTGTCAGGTTTAGGGTGAGGGTCAGCGTCAGGGTCAAGGTCAGGGTCAGGGTCAGGGTCAAGGTCAAGTTCAAAGTCAATTTCGGGGTCAGGGTCAAAGTCAAGTTCATGTTCAATATCAGGGTCAGGGTCAGGGTGAGGGTGAGGGTGAGGGTCAGGCTCAGGGTCAAGGTCAAGGTCAGGGTCAGGGTCAGGTTTAGGGTGAGTGTCAGGTTGAGGGTCAGGGTCAAGGTCAAGGTCAGGGTCAGGGTCAGGGTCAAGGTCAAGGTGAGGGGTAGGGTCGGGTCAAGGTCAACGTCAGGGAAAGGGACAGGGTCAAGGTCAAGGACAGGGTCATGGTCAGGGTCAGGGTCAGGGACAAGTTCAAGGTCAAGCTCAGGGTGAAGGTCAGGGTCAAGGTCAAGGTCAAGGTCAGGGTCAATGTCAAGCTCAAGGTCAGGGTCAGGGTCAAGGTCAAGTTCAGTGTCAGGGTCAAGGTCAAGGTCATTGTCAGAGTCAGTGTCAGGTTTAGGGTGAGGGTCAGCATCAGGGTCAAGGTCAAGGTCAAGGTCAGGGTCATTGTCAAGTTCAGTGTCAGGGTCATTGTTAAAGTCAGGGTCAATGTCAGGTTCAGGGTCAGGGTCAGTGTCTAGGTCAAGGTCAAGGTCAAGGTCAGGGTCAGGGTTAGGTTTAGGGTGAGGGTCAGGGTCAGGGTCAAGGTCAAGTTAAAGTTCAAGTTCAAGGTAAGGTTCAGGCTCAAGTTGAAGGTCAGGGTCAGGGTCAAGTTCAAGGTCAGGGTCAGGGTCAAGGTCAGGGTCAGGGTCAGGGTCAGGTCCAAGGTCAAGGTCAAGATGAGGGATAGTGTCAGTGTCCCGTTCAGGGTCAGGGTTAGGTTCAGGTTCAAGGTCAGGGTCATGGTCAGTGTCAGGGTCAGACTTAGGGTCAAGGTCAAGGTCAAGGTCAGGGTCATGGTCAGGGTGAGGGTCAGGGTCAAGGTCAAGTTCAAGTTCAGGGTCAATGTCAATGTCAGGGTCAGGGTCAGGGTCAAGGTCAAGTTCAAGGTCAATTTCGGGGTCAGGGTCAAGGTCAAGGTCAAGGTCAGGTTCAGTATCAGGGTCAGGGTCAGGGTGCAAGTGAGGGTCAGGGTCAGGGTCAAGATCAAGGTCAAGGTCAGGGTCAGGTTGAAGTTCAAGGTCAGGGTCAGGGTCAGGGTCAGGTTTAGGGTGAGTGTAATGTTGAGGGTCAAGATCAAGGTCAGGGTCAGGGTCAGGGTCAAGGTCAAGGTGAGGGGTAGGGTCGGGTCAAGGTCAACGTCAGGGAAAGGGACAGGGTCAAGGTCAAGGACAGGGTCATGGTCAGGGTCAGGGTCAGGGACAAGTTCAAGGTCAAGCTCAGGGTGAAGGTCAGGGTCAAGGTCAAGGTCAATGTCAGGTTCAATGTCAAGGTCAAGGTCAGGGTCAGGGTCAAGGTCAAGTTCAGTGTCAGGGTCAAGGTCAAGGTCATTGTCAGAGTCAGTGTCAGTTTTAGGGTGAGGGTCAGCGTCAGGGTCAAGGTCAAGTTAAAGTTCAAGTTCAAGGTAAGGT
Source organism: Clangula hyemalis (assembly GCA_963989345.1). The sequence goes on from OZ022440.1 coordinate 711,681, forward strand.
TCAGGCTCAAGTTGAAGGTCAGGGTCAGGGTCAAGTTGAAGGTCAGATTCAAGGTCAAGGTCAGGGTCAGCGTCAGGATCAACTTTAGTGTGAGGGGCAGGATGAGGTTCAGGTTCAAGATCAAGGTCAGGGTCATGGTCAGGGTGTGGTTCAGGGTGAAGGTCAAGGTCAAATTCAAGTTCAGGGTCAATGTCAAGGTCAAGGTCAGGGTCAGGGTCAAGGTCAAGTTCAGGGTTAGGGTCAAGTTCAAGGTCAGGGTCAGGGTCAGGTTTAGGGTGAGTGTCAGGGTCAAGGTCAAGGTCAAGGTGAGTGGTAGGGTCAGCGTCTTGGTCAGAGTCAGGTCAGGTGCAGGATCAGTGTCAGGGTCAGGGTCAAGGTCAAGGTCAGGGTCAGGGTTAAGGTCAACATCAGGGTAAGGGACAGGGTCAAGACAAAGGTCAGGGTCATGTTCAGGGTCAGGGTCAGAATTAGGGTCAGGGTCAAGGTCAGGGTCCAGGTCAAGGTCAGGGTCAGGGACAATGTCAAGGTCAAGCTCAGGTTGAGGGTCAAGGTCAAGGTCAAGGTCAGGGTCAATGTCAAGTTCAAGGTCAGGGTTAGGGTCAAGGTCAAGGTCAGGGTCAGGGTCAAGGTCAAGGTCATTGTCAGAGTCAGTGTCAGGTTTAGGGTGAGGGTCAGCGTCAGGGTCAAGGTCAGGGTCAGGGTCAGGATCAAGGTCAAGTTCAAGGTTAATTTCGGGGTCAGGGTCAAAGTTAAATTCATGTTCAAGGTCAGGGTCAGGGTCAGGTTTAGGGTTAATGTCAGGTTGAGGGTCAGGGTCAAGATCAAGGTCAGGGTCAGGGTCAGGGTCAAGGTCAAGGACAAGGTGAGGGGTAGGGTCAAGGTCAATGTCAAGGTGAGGGGTAGGGTCAGCGTCTTGGTCAGGGTCAGGTCAGGTGCAGGGTCAGTGTCAGGGTCAGGGTCAAGGTCAAGGTCAAGTTCAGGGTCCAGGTCAAAATCAGGGTCAGGGACAAGTTCAAGGTCAAGCTCAGGGTGAAGGTCAGGGTCAAGGTCAAGGTCAAGGTCAGGGTCAATGTCAAGCTCAAGGTCAGGGTCAGGGTCAAGGTCAAGTTCAGTGTCAGGGTCAAGGTCAAGGTCATTGTCAGAGTCAGTGTCAGGTTTAGGGTGAGGGTCAGCGTCAGGGTCAAGGTCAGGGTCAGGGTCAGGGTCGAGGTCAAGTTCAAAGTCAATTTCGGGGTCAGGGTCAAAGTCAAGTTCATGTTCAATATCAGGGTCAGGGTCAGGGTGAGGGTGAGGGTCAGGCTCAGGGTCAAGGTCAAGGTCAGGGTCAGGGTCAGGTTTAGGGTGAGTGTCAGGTTGAGGGTCAGGGTCAAGGTCAAGGTCAGGGTCAGGGTCAGGGTCAAGGTCAAGGTGAGGGGTAGGGTCGGGTCAAGGTCAACGTCAGGGAAAGGGACAGGGTCAAGGTCAAGGACAGGGTCATGGTCAGGGTCAGGGTCAGGGACAAGTTCAAGGTCAAGCTCAGGGTGAAGGTCAGGGTCAAGGTCAAGGTCAAGGTCAGGGTCAATGTCAAGGTCAAGGTCAGGGTCAGGGTCAAGTTCAAGTTCAGTGTCAGGGTCAAGGTCAAGGTCATTGTCAGAGTCAGTGTCAGGTTTAGGGTGAGGGTCAGCATCAGGGTCAAGGTCAAGGTCAAGGTCAGGGTCATTGTCAAGTTCAGTGTCAGGGTCATTGTTAAAGTCAGGGTCAATGTCAGGTTCAGGGTCAGGGTCAGTGTCTAGGTCAAGGTCAAGGTCAAGGTCAGGGTCAGGGTTAGGTTTAGGGTGAGGGTCAGGGTCAGGGTCAAGGTCAAGTTAAAGTTCAAGTTCAAGGTCAGGGTCAGGGTCAAGGTCAAGTTCAGGGTTAGGGTCAAGTTCAAGGTCAGGGTCAGGGTCAAGGTCAGGGTCAAGGTCAGGGTCAGGTCCAAGGTCAAGGTCAAGATGAGGGATAGTGTCAGTGTCCCGTTCAGGGTCAGGGTTAGGTTCAGGTTCAAGGTCAGGGTCATGGTCAGTGTCAGGGTCAGACTTAGGGTCAAGGTCAAGGTCAAGGTCAGGGTCATGGTCAGGGTGAGGGTCAGGGTCAAGGTCAAGTTCAAGTTCAGGGTCAATGTCAATGTCAGGGTCAGGGTCAGGGTCAAGGTCAAGTTCAAGGTCAATTTCGGGGTCAGGGTCAAGGTCAAGGTCAGGTTCAGTATCAGGGTCAGGGTCAGGGTGCAAGTGAGGGTCAGGGTCAGGGTCAAGATCAAGGTCAAGGTCAGGGTCAGGTTGAAGTTCAAGGTCAGGGTCAGGGTCAGGGTCAGGTTTAGGGTGAGTGTAATGTTGAGGGTCAAGATCAAGGTCAGGGTCAGGGTCAGGGTCAAGGTCAAGGTGAGGGGTAGGGTCGGGTCAAGGTCAACGTCAGGGAAAGGGACAGGGTCAAGGTCAAGGACAGGGTCATGGTCAGGGTCAGGGTCAGGGACAAGTTCAAGGTCAAGCTCAGGGTGACGGTCAGGGTCAAGGTCAAGGTCAAGGTCAGGGTCAATGTCAAGCTCAAGGTCAGGGTCAGGGTCAAGGTCAAGTTCAGTGTCAGGGTCAAGGTCAAGGTCATTGGCAGAGTCAGTGTCAGTTTTAGGGTGAGGGTCAGCGTCAGGGTCAAGGTCAAGTTAAAGTTCAAGTTCAAGGTAAGGTTCAGGCTCAAGTTGAAGGTCAGGGTCAGGGTCAAGTTGAAGGTCAGATTCAAGGTCAAGGTCAGGGTCAGCGTCAGGATCAACTTTAGTGTGAGGGGCAGGATGAGGTTCAGGTTCAAGATCAAGGTCAGGGTCATGGTCAGGGTGTGGTTCAGGGTGAAGGTCAAGGTCAAATTCAAGTTCAGGGTCAATGTCAAGGTCAAGGTCAGGGTCAGGGTCAAGGTCAAGTTCAGGGTTAGGGTCAAGTTCAAGGTCAGGGTCAGGGTCAGGTTTAGGGTGAGTGTCAGGGTGAGGGTCAGGGTCAAGGTCAAGTTCATGGTCAGGGTCAGGGTCAAGGTCAAGGTCAAGGTGAGTGGTAGGGTCAGCGTCTTGGTCAGAGTCAGGTCAGGTGCAGGATCAGTGTCAGGGTCAGGGTCAAGGTCAAGGTCAGGGTCAGGGTTAAGGTCAACATCAGGGTAAGGGACAGGGTCAAGACAAAGGTCAGGGTCATGTTCAGGGTCAGGGTCAGAATTAGGGTCAGGGTCAAGGTCAGGGTCCAGGTCAAGGTCAGGGTCAGGGACAATGTCAAGGTCAAGCTCAGGTTGAGGGTCAAGGTCAAGGTCAAGGTCAGGGTCAATGTCAAGTTCAAGGTCAGGGTTAGGGTCAAGGTCAGGGTCAGGGTCAGGGTCAAGGTCAAGGTCATTGTCAGAGTCAGTGTCAGGTTTAGGGTGAGGGTCAGCGTCAGGGTCAAGGTCAGGGTCAGGGTCAGGATCAAGGTCAAGTTCAAGGTTAATTTCGGGGTCAGGGTCAAAGTTAAATTCATGTTCAAGGTCAGGGTCAGGGTCAGGTTTAGGGTTAATGTCAGGTTGAGGGTCAGGGTCAAGATCAAGGTCAGGGTCAGGGTCAGGGTCAAGGTCAAGGACAAGGTGAGGGGTAGGGTCAAGGTCAATGTCAAGGTGAGGGGTAGGGTCAGCGTCTTGGTCAGGGTCAGGTCAGGTGCAGGGTCAGTGTCAGGGTCAGGGTCAAGGTCAAGGTCAAGTTCAGGGTCCAGGTCAAAATCAGGGTCAGGGACAAGTTCAAGGTCAAGCTCAGGGTGAAGGTCAGGGTCAAGGTCAAGGTCAAGGTCAGGGTCAATGTCAAGCTCAAGGTCAGGGTCAGGGTCAAGGTCAAGTTCAGTGTCAGGGTCAAGGTCAAGGTCATTGTCAGAGTCAGTGTCAGGTTTAGGGTGAGGGTCAGCGTCAGGGTCAAGGTCAGGGTCAGGGTCAGGGTCAAGGTCAAGTTCAAAGTCAATTTCGGGGTCAGGGTCAAAGTCAAGTTCATGTTCAATATCAGGGTCAGGGTCAGGGTGAGGGTGAGGGTCAGGCTCAGGGTCAAGGTCAAGGTCAGGGTCAGGGTCAGGTTTAGGGTGAGTGTCAGGTTGAGGGTCAGGGTCAAGGTCAAGGTCAGGGTCAGGGTCAGGGTCAAGGTCAAGGTGAGGGGTAGGGTCGGGTCAAGGTCAACGTCAGGGAAAGGGACAGGGTCAAGGTCAAGGACAGGGTCATGGTCAGGGTCAGGGTCAGGGACAAGTTCAAGGTCAAGCTCAGGGTGAAGGTCAGGGTCAAGGTCAAGGTCAAGGTCAGGGTCAATGTCAAGGTCAAGGTCAGGGTCAGGGTCAAGTTCAAGTTCAGAGTCAGGGTCAAGGTCAAGGTCATTGTCAGAGTCAGTGTCAGGTTTAGGGTGAGGGTCAGCATCAGGGTCAAGGTCAAGGTCAAGGTCAGGGTCATTGTCAAGTTCAGTGTCAGGGTCATTGTTAAAGTCAGGGTCAATGTCAGGTTCAGGGTCAGGGTCAGTGTCTAGGTCAAGGTCAAGGTCAAGGTCAGGGTCAGGGTTAGGTTTAGGGTCAGGGTCAGGGTCAGGGTCAAGGTCAAGTTAAAGTTCAAGTTCAAGGTAAGGTTCAGGCTCAAGTTGAAGGTCAGGGTCAGGGTCAAGGTCAAGGTGAGGGGTAGGGTCGGGTCAAGGTCAACGTCAGGGAAAGGGACAGGGTCAAGGTCAAGGACAGGGTCATGGTCAGGGTCAGGGTCAGGGACAAGTTCAAGGTCAAGCTCAGGGTGAAGTTCAGGGTCAAGGTCAAGGTCAATGTCAGGTTCAATGTCAAGGTCAAGGTCAGGGTCAGGGTCAAGGTCAAGTTCAGTGTCAGGGTCAAGGTCAAGGTCATTGTCAGAGTCAGTGTCAGGTTTAGGGTGAGGGTCAGCGTCAGGGTCAAGGTCAAGTTAAAGTTCAAGTTCAAGGTAAGGTTCAGGCTCAAGTTGAAGGTCAGGGTCAGGGTCAAGTTGAAGGTCAGATTCAAGGTCAAGGTCAGGGTCAGCGTCAGGATCAACTTTAGTGTGAGGGGCAGGATGAGGTTCAGGTTCAAGATCAAGGTCAGGGTCATGGTCAGGGTGTGGTTCAGGGTGAAGGTCAAGGTCAAATTCAAGTTCAGGGTCAATGTCAAGGTCAAGGTCAGGGTCAGGGTCAAGGTCAAGTTCAGGGTTAGGGTCAAGTTCAAGGTCAGGGTCAGGGTCAGGTTTAGGGTGAGTGTCAGGGTCAAGGTCAAGGTCAAGGTGAGTGGTAGGGTCAGCGTCTTGGTCAGAGTCAGGTCAGGTGCAGGATCAGTGTCAGGGTCAGGGTCAAGGTCAAGGTCAGGGTCAGGGTTAAGGTCAACATCAGGGTAAGGGACAGGGTCAAGACAAAGGTCAGGGTCATGTTCAGGGTCAGGGTCAGAATTAGGGTCAGGGTCAAGGTCAGGGTCCAGGTCAAAGTCAGGGTCAGGGACAATGTCAAGGTCAAGCTCAGGTTGAGGGTCAAGGTCAAGGTCAAGGTCAGGGTCAATGTCAAGTTCAAGGTCAGGGTTAGGGTCAAGGTCAGGGTCAGGGTCAGGGTCAAGGTCAAGGTCATTGTCAGAGTCAGTGTCAGGTTTAGGGTGAGGGTCAGCGTCAGGGTCAAGGTCAGGGTCAGGGTCAGGATCAAGGTCAAGTTCAAGGTTAATTTCGGGGTCAGGGTCAAAGTTAAATTCATGTTCAAGGTCAGGGTCAGGGTCAGGTTTAGGGTTAATGTCAGGTTGAGGGTCAGGGTCAAGATCAAGGTCAGGGTCAGGGTCAGGGTCAAGGTCAAGGACAAGGTGAGGGGTAGGGTCAAGGTCAATGTCAAGGTGAGGGGTAGGGTCAGCGTCTTGGTCAGGGTCAGGTCAGGTGCAGGGTCAGTGTCAGGGTCAGGGTCAAGGTCAAGGTCAAGTTCAGGGTCCAGGTCAAAATCAGGGTCAGGGACAAGTTCAAGGTCAAGCTCAGGGTGAAGGTCAGGGTCAAGGTCAAGGTCAAGGTCAGGGTCAATGTCAAGCTCAAGGTCAGGGTCAGGGTCAAGGTCAAGTTCAGTGTCAGGGTCAAGGTCAAGGTCATTGTCAGAGTCAGTGTCAGGTTTAGGGTGAGGGTCAGCGTCAGGGTCAAGGTCAGGGTCAGGGTCAGGGTCGAGGTCAAGTTCAAAGTCAATTTCGGGGTCAGGGTCAAAGTCAAGTTCATGTTCAATATCAGGGTCAGGGTGAGGGTGAGGGTGAGGGTCAGGCTCAGGGTCAAGGTCAAGGTCAGGGTCAGGGTCAGGTTTAGGGTGAGTGTCAGGTTGAGGGTCAGGGTCAAGGTCAAGGTCAGGGTCAGGGTCAGGGTCAAGGTCAAGGTGAGGGGTAGGGTCGGGTCAAGGTCAACGTCAGGGAAAGGGACAGGGTCAAGGTCAAGGACAGGGTCATGGTCAGGGTCAGGGTCAGGGACAAGTTCAAGGTCAAGCTCAGGGTGAAGGTCAGGGTCAAGGTCAAGGTCAAGGTCAGGGTCAATGTCAAGGTCAAGGTCAGGGTCAGGGTCAAGTTCAAGTTCAGTGTCAGGGTCAAGGTCAAGGTCATTGTCAGAGTCAGTGTCAGGTTTAGGGTGAGGGTCAGCATCAGGGTCAAGGTCAAGGTCAAGGTCAGGGTCATTGTCAAGTTCAGTGTCAGGGTCATTGTTAAAGTCAGGGTCAATGTCAGGTTCAGGGTCAGGGTCAGTGTCTAGGTCAAGGTCAAGGTCAAGGTCAGGGTCAGGGTTAGGTTTAGGGTGAGGGTCAGGGTCAGGGTCAAGGTCAAGTTAAAGTTCAAGTTCAAGGTAAGGTTCAGGCTCAAGTTGAAGGTCAGGGTCAGGGTCAAGTTCAAGGTCAGGGTCAGGGTCAAGGTCAGGGTCAGGGTCAGGGTCAGGTCCAAGGTCAAGGTCAAGATGAGGGATAGTGTCAGTGTCCCGTTCAGGGTCAGGGTTAGGTTCAGGTTCAAGGTCAGGGTCATGGTCAGTGTCAGGGTCAGACTTAGGGTCAAGGTCAAGGTCAAGGTCAGGGTCATGGTCAGGGTGAGGGTCAGGGTCAAGGTCAAGTTCAAGTTCAGGGTCAATGTCAATGTCAGGGTCAGGGTCAGGGTCAAGGTCAAGTTCAAGGTCAATTTCGGGGTCAGGGTCAAGGTCAAGGTCAGGTTCAGTATCAGGGTCAGGGTCAGGGTGCAAGTGAGGGTCAGGGTCAGGGTCAAGATCAAGGTCAAGGTCAGGGTCAGGTTGAAGTTCAAGGTCAGGGTCAGGGTCAGGGTCAGGTTTAGGGTGAGTGTCATGTTGAGGGTCAAGATCAAGGTCAGGGTCAGGGTCAGGGTCAAGGTCAAGGTGAGGGGTAGGGTCGGGTCAAGGTCAACGTCAGGGAAAGGGACAGGGTCAAGGTCAAGGACAGGGTCATGGTCAGGGTCAGGGTCAGGGACAAGTTCAAGGTCAAGCTCAGGGTGACGGTCAGGGTCAAGGTCAAGGTCAAGGTCAGGGTCAATGTCAAGCTCAAGGTCAGGGTCAGGGTCAAGGTCAAGTTCAGTGTCAGGGTCAAGGTCAAGGTCATTGTCAGAGTCAGTGTCAGTTTTAGGGTGAGGGTCAGCGTCAGGGTCAAGGTCAAGTTAAAGTTCAAGTTCAAGGTAAGGTTCAGGCTCAAGTTGAAGGTCAGGGTCAGGGTCAAGTTGAAGGTCAGATTCAAGGTCAAGGTCAGGGTCAGCGTCAGGATCAACTTTAGTGTGAGGGGCAGGATGAGGTTCAGGTTCAAGATCAAGGTCAGGGTCATGGTCAGGGTGTGGTTCAGGGTGAAGGTCAAGGTCAAATTCAAGTTCAGGGTCAATGTCAAGGTCAAGGTCAGGGTCAGGGTCAAGGTCAAGTTCAGGGTTAGGGTCAAGTTCAAGGTCAGGGTCAGGGTCAGGTTTAGGGTGAGTGTCAGGGTGAGGGTCAGGGTCAAGGTCAAGTTCATGGTCAGGGTCAGGGTCAAGGTCAAGGTCAAGGTGAGTGGTAGGGTCAGCGTCTTGGTCAGAGTCAGGTCAGGTGCAGGATCAGTGTCAGGGTCAGGGTCAAGGTCAAGGTCAGGGTCAGGGTTAAGGTCAACATCAGGGTAAGGGACAGGGTCAAGACAAAGGTCAGGGTCATGTTCAGGGTCAGGGTCAGAATTAGGGTCAGGGTCAAGGTCAGGGTCCAGGTCAAGGTCAGGGTCAGGGACAATGTCAAGGTCAAGCTCAGGTTGAGGGTCAAGGTCAAGGTCAAGGTCAGGGTCAATGTCAAGTTCAAGGTCAGGGTTAGGGTCAAGGTCAGGGTCAGGGTCAGGGTCAAGGTCAAGGTCATTGTCAGAGTCAGTGTCAGGTTTAGGGTGAGGGTCAGCGTCAGGGTCAAGGTCAGGGTCAGGGTCAGGATCAAGGTCAAGTTCAAGGTTAATTTCGGGGTCAGGGTCAAAGTTAAATTCATGTTCAAGGTCAGGGTCAGGGTCAGGTTTAGGGTTAATGTCAGGTTGAGGGTCAGGGTCAAGATCAAGGTCAGGGTCAGGGTCAGGGTCAAGGTCAAGGACAAGGTGAGGGGTAGGGTCAAGGTCAATGTCAAGGTGAGGGGTAGGGTCAGCGTCTTGGTCAGGGTCAGGTCAGGTGCAGGGTCAGTGTCAGGGTCAGGGTCAAGGTCAAGGTCAAGTTCAGGGTCCAGGTCAAAATCAGGGTCAGGGACAAGTTCAAGGTCAAGCTCAGGGTGAAGGTCAGGGTCAAGGTCAAGGTCAAGGTCAGGGTCAATGTCAAGCTCAAGGTCAGGGTCAGGGTCAAGGTCAAGTTCAGTGTCAGGGTCAAGGTCAAGGTCATTGTCAGAGTCAGTGTCAGGTTTAGGGTGAGGGTCAGCGTCAGGGTCAAGGTCAGGGTCAGGGTCAGGGTCAAGGTCAAGTTCAAAGTCAATTTCGGGGTCAGGGTCAAAGTCAAGTTCATGTTCAATATCAGGGTCAGGGTCAGGGTGAGGGTGAGGGTGAGGGTCAGGCTCAGGGTCAAGGTCAAGGTCAGGGTCAGGGTCAGGTTTAGGGTGAGTGTCAGGTTGAGGGTCAGGGTCAAGGTCAAGGTCAGGGTCAGGGTCAGGGTCAAGGTCAAGGTGAGGGGTAGGGTCGGGTCAAGGTCAACATCAGGGAAAGGGACAGGGTCAAGGTCAAGGACAGGGTCATGGTCAGGGTCAGGGTCAGGGTCAAGGTCAAGGTCAAGCTCAGGGTCAGGGTCACGGTCAAGGTCATTGTCAGAGTCAGTGTCAGTTTTAGGGTGAGGGTCAGCGTCAGGGTCAAGGTCAAGTTAAAGTTCAAGTTCAAGGTAAGGTTCAGGCTCAAGTTGAAGGTCAGGGTCAGGGTCAAGTTGAAGGTCAGATTCAAGGTCAAGGTCAGGGTCAGCGTCAGGATCAACTTTAGTGTGAGGGGCAGGATGAGGTTCAGGTTCAAGATCAAGGTCAGGGTCATGGTCAGGGTGTGGTTCAGGGTGAAGGTCAAGGTCAAATTCAAGTTCAGGGTCAATGTCAAGGTCAAGGTCAGGGTCAGGGTCAAGGTCAAGTTCAGGGTTAGGGTCAAGTTCAAGGTCAGGGTCAGGGTCAGGTTTAGGGTGAGTGTCAGGGTGAGGGTCAGGGTCAAGGTCAAGTTCATGGTCAGGGTCAGGGTCAAGGTCAAGGTCAAGGTGAGTGGTAGGGTCAGCGTCTTGGTCAGAGTCAGGTCAGGTGCAGGATCAGTGTCAGGGTCAGGGTCAAGGTCAAGGTCAGGGTCAGGGTTAAGGTCAACATCAGGGTAAGGGACAGGGTCAAGACAAAGGTCAGGGTCATGGTCAGGGTCAGGGTCAGGGTCAGAATTAGAGTCAGGGTCAAGGTCAGGGTCCAGGTCAAGGTCAGGGTCAGGGACAATGTCAAGGTCAAGCTCAGGTTGAGGGTCAAGGTCAAGGTCAAGGTCAGGGTCAATGTCAAGCTCAAGGTCAGGGTCAGGGTCAAGGTCAAGTTCAGTGTCAGGGTCAAGGTCAAGGTCATTGTCAGAGTCAGTGTCAGGTTTAGGGTGAGGGTCAGCGTCAGGGTCAAGGTCAGGGTCAGGGTCAGGGTCAAGGTCAAGTTCAAGGTCAATTTCGGGGTCAGGGTCAAGGTCAAGGTCAGGTTCAGTACCAGGGTCAGGTTCAATGTCAAGGTCAAGGTCAGGGTCAGGGTCAAGATGAAGGTCAAGGTCAGGGTCAGGTTGAAGTTCAAGGTCAGGGTCAGGGTCAGGGTCAGGTTTAGGGTGAGTGTCAGGTTGAGGGTCAGGGTCAAGGTCAAGGTCAGGGTCAGGGTCAGGGTCAAGGTCATGTTCAAGGTGAGGGGTAGGGTCAGCGTCTGGGTCAGGGCCAGGTCAGGTGCAGGGTCAGTGTCAGGGTCAGCGTCAAGGTCAAGGTCAAGGTCGGGTCAAGGTCAACGTCAGGGAAAGGGACAGGGTCAAGGTCAAGGACAGGGTCGTGGTCAGGGTCAGGGTCAGGGACAAGTTCAAGGTCAAGCTCAGGGTGACGGTCAGGGTCAAGGTCAAGGTCAGGGTCAATGTCAAGGTCAAGGTCAGGGTCAGGGTTAGCTTTAGGGTGAGTTTCAGGGTCAGGGTCAAGGTCAAGTTAAAGTTCAAGTTCAAGGTAAGGTTCAGGCTCAAGTTGAAGGTCAGGGTCATTGTCAAGTTCAAGGTCAGGGTCAGGGTCAAGGTAAGGGTCAGGGTCAGGGTCATGGTTAGGGTGAGGGTCAGGGTCAAGGTCAAGTTCATGTTCAGGGTCAGTGTCAAGGTCAGGGTCAGGGTTAGGGTCAGGGTCAAGGTCAAGGTCAAGTTCAAGGTCAATTTCTTGGTCAGGGTCAAGGTCAAGGTCAGGTTCAGTATCAGGGTCAGGGTCAGGGTGCGAGTGAGGGTCAGGGTCAGGGTCAAGATGAAGGTCAAGGTCAGGGTCAGGTTGAAGTTCAAGGTCAGGGTCAGGGTCAGGGTCAGGTTTAGGGTGAGTGTCAGGTTGAGGGTCAGGGTCAAGGTCAGGGTCAGGGTCAGGGTCAAGGTCATGTTCAAGGTGAGGGGTAGGGTCAGCGTCTGGGTCAGGGCAAGGTCAGGTGCAGGGTCAGTGTCAGGGTCAGCGTCAAGGTCAAGGTCAAGGTCGGGTCAAGGTCAACGTCAGGGAAAGGGACAGGGTCAAGGTCAAGGACAGGGTCGTGGTCAGGGTCAGAATCAGGGACAAGTTCAAGGTCAAGCTCAGGGTGATGGTCAGGGTCAAGGTCAAGGTCAGAGTCAATGTCAAGGTCAATGTCAGGGTCACGGTCAAGGTCAAGGTCAGGATCAGGGTCAAGTTCAAGTTCAGTGTCAGGGTCAAGGTCAAGGTCATTGTCAGAGTCAGTGTCAGGTTTAGGGTGAGGGTCAGCGTCAGGGTCAAGGTCAGGGTCAGGGTCAAGGTCAAGTTCAAGGTCAATTTCGGGGTCAGGGTCAAAGTCAAGTTCATGTTCAATATCAGGGTCAGGGTGAGGGTGAGGGTGAGGGTCAGGCTCAGGGTCAAGGTCAAGGTCAGGGTCAGGGTCAGGTTTAGGGTGAGTGTCAGGTTGAGGGTCAGGGTCAAGGTCAAGGTCAGGGTCAGGGTCAGTGTCAAGGTCAAGGTCAGGGTCAGGGTAAAGGTCAACGTCAAGTTCAGAGTCAGGGTCACGGTCAAGGTCATTGTCAGAGTCAGTGTCAGGTTTAGGGTGAGGGTCAGCATCAGTGTCAAGGTCAAGGTCAAGGTCAGGGTCATTGTCAAGTTCAGTGTCAGGGTCATTGTTAAAGTCAGGGTCAATGTCAGGTTCAGGGTCAGGGCCAGTGTCTAGGTCAGGGTCAAGGTCAAGGTCAAGGTCAGGGTCAATGTCAAGCTCAAGGTCAGGGTCAGGGTCAAGGTCAAGTTCAGTGTCAGGGTCAAGGTCAAGGTCATTGTCAGAGTCAGTGTCAGGTTTAGGGTGAGGGTCAGCGTCAGGGTCAAGGTCAGAGTCAGGGTCAGGGTCAAGGTCAAGTTCAAAGTCCATTTCGGGGTCAGGGTCAAAGTCAAGTTCATGTTCAATATCAGGGTCAGGGTCAGGGTGAGGGTGAGGGTCAGGCTCAGGGTCAAGGTCAAGGTCAGGGTCAGGGTCAGGTTTAGGGTGAGTGTCAGGTTGAGGGTCAGGGTCAAGGTCAAGGTCAGGGTCAGGGTCAGGGTCAAGGTCAAGGTGAGGGGTAGGGTCGGGTCAAGGTCAACATCAGGGAAAGGGACAGGGTCAAGGTCAAGGACAGGGTCATGGTCAGGGTCAGGGTCAGGGACAAGTTCAAGGTCAAGCTCAGGGTGAAGGTCAGGGTCAAGGTCAAGCTCAAGGTCAGGGTCAGGGTCAAGGTCAAGTTCAGAGTCAGGGTCAAGGTCAAGGTCAAGTTCAGTGTCAGGGTCAAGGTCAAGGTCATTGTCAGAGTCAGTGTCAGTTTTAGGGTGAGGGTCAGCGTCAGGGTCAAGGTCAAGTTAAAGTTCAAGTTCAAGGTAAGGTTCAGGCTCAAGTTGAAGGTCAGGGTCAGGGTCAAGTTGAAGGTCAGATTCAAGGTCAAGGTCAGGGTCAGCGTCAGGATCAACTTTAGTGTGAGGGGCAGGATGAGGTTCAGGTTCAAGATCAAGGTCAGGGTCATGGTCAGGGTGTGGTTCAGGGTGAAGGTCAAGGTCAAATTCAAGTTCAGGGTCAATGTCAAGGTCAAGGTCAGGGTCAGGGTCAAGGTCAAGTTCAGGGTTAGGGTCAAGTTCAAGGTCAGGGTCAGGGTCAGGTTTAGGGTGAGTGTCAGGGTGAGGGTCAGGGTCAAGGTCAAGTTCATGGTCAGGGTCAGGGTCAAGGTCAAGGTCAAGGTGAGTGGTAGGGTCAGCGTCTTGGTCAGAGTCAGGTCAGGTGCAGGATCAGTGTCAGGGTCAGGGTCAAGGTCAAGGTCAGGGTCAGGGTTAAGGTCAACATCAGGGTAAGGGACAGGGTCAAGACAAAGGTCAGGGTCATGTTCAGGGTCAGGGTCAGAATTAGGGTCAGGGTCAAGGTCAGGGTCCAGGTCAAGGTCAGGGTCAGGGACAATGTCAAGGTCAAGCTCAGGTTGAGGGTCAAGGTCAAGGTCAAGGTCAGGGTCAATGTCAAGTTCAAGGTCAGGGTTAGGGTCAAGGTCAGGGTCAGGGTCAGGGTCAAGGTCAAGGTCATTGTCAGAGTCAGTGTCAGGTTTAGGGTGAGGGTCAGCGTCAGGGTCAAGGTCAGGGTCAGGGTCAGGATCAAGGTCAAGTTCAAGGTTAATTTCGGGGTCAGGGTCAAAGTTAAATTCATGTTCAAGGTCAGGGTCAGGGTCAGGTTTAGGGTTAATGTCAGGTTGAGGGTCAGGGTCAAGATCAAGGTCAGGGTCAGGGTCAGGGTCAAGGTCAAGGACAAGGTGAGGGGTAGGGTCAAGGTCAATGTCAAGGTGAGGGGTAGGGTCAGCGTCTTGGTCAGGGTCAGGTCAGGTGCAGGGTCAGTGTCAGGGTCAGGGTCAAGGTCAAGGTCAAGTTCAGGGTCCAGGTCAAAATCAGGGTCAGGGACAAGTTCAAGGTCAAGCTCAGGGTGAAGGTCAGGGTCAAGGTCAAGGTCAAGGTCAGGGTCAATGTCAAGCTCAAGGTCAGCGTCAGGGTCAAGGTCAGGGTCATTGTCAGAGTCAGTGTCAGGTTTAGGGTGAGGGTCAGCGTCAGGGTCAAGGTCAGGGTCAGGGTCAGGGTCAAGGTCAAGTTCAAGGTCAATTTCGGGGTCAGGGTCAAGGTCAAGGTCAGGTTCAGTATCAGGGTCAGGGTCAGGGTGCGAGTGAGGGTCAGGGTCAGGGTCAAGATGAAGGTCAAGGTCAGGGTCAGGTTGAAGTTCAAGGTCAGGGTCAGGGTCAGGGTCAGGTTTAGGGTGAGTGTCAGGTTGAGGGTCAGGGTCAAGGTCAAGGTCAGGGTCAGGGTCAGGGTCAAGGTCATGTTCAAGGTGAGGGGTAGGGTCAGCGTCTGGGTCAGGGCCAGGTCAGGTGCAGGGTCAGTGTCAGGGTCAGCGTCAAGGTCAAGGTCAAGGTCGGGTCAAGGTCAACGTCAGGGAAAGGGACAGGGTCAAGGTCAAGGACAGGGTCGTGGTCAGGGTCAGGGTCAGGGACAAGTTCAAGGTCAAGCTCAGGGTGACGGTCAGGGTCAAGGTCAAGGTCAGGGTCAATGTCAAGGTCAAGGTCAGGGTCAGGGTTAGCTTTAGGGTGAGTTTCAGGGTCAGGGTCAAGGTCAAGTTAAAGTTCAAGTTCAAGGTAAGGTTCAGGCTCAAGTTGAAGGTCAGGGTCATTGTCAAGTTCAAGGTCAGGGTCAGGGTCAAGGTAAGGGTCAGGGTCAGGGTCATGGTTAGGGTGAGGGTCAGGGTCAAGGTCAAGTTCATGTTCAGGGTCAGTGTCAAGGTCAGGGTCAGGGTTAGGGTCAGGGTCAAGGTCAAGGTCAAGTTCAAGGTCAATTTCTTGGTCAGGGTCAAGGTCAAGGTCAGGTTCAGTATCAGGGTCAGGGTCAGGGTGCGAGTGAGGGTCAGGGTCAGGGTCAAGATGAAGGTCAAGGTCAGGGTCAGGTTGAAGTTCAAGGTCAGGGTCAGGGTCAGGGTCAGGTTTAGGGTGAGTGTCAGGTTGAGGGTCAGGGTCAAGGTCAGGGTCAGGGTCAGGGTCAAGGTCATGTTCAAGGTGAGGGGTAGGGTCAGCGTCTGGGTCAGGGCCAGGTCAGGTGCAGGGTCAGTGTCAGGGTCAGCGTCAAGGTCAAGGTCAAGGTCGGGTCAAGGTCAACGTCAGGGAAAGGGACAGGGTCAAGGTCAAGGACAGGGTCGTGGTCAGGGTCAGAATCAGGGACAAGTTCAAGGTCAAGCTCAGGGTGATGGTCAGGGTCAAGGTCAAGGTCAGAGTCAATGTCAAGGTCAATGTCAGGGTCACGGTCAAGGTCAAGGTCAGGATCAGGGTCAAGTTCAAGTTCAGTGTCAGGGTCAAGGTCAAGGTCATTGTCAGAGTCAGTGTCAGGTTTAGGGTGAGGGTCAGCGTCAGGGTCAAGGTCAGGGTCAGGGTCAAGGTCAAGTTCAAGGTCAATTTCGGGGTCAGGGTCAAAGTCAAGTTCATGTTCAATATCAGGGTCAGGGTGAGGGTGAGGGTGAGGGTCAGGCTCAGGGTAAAGGTCAAGGTCAGGGTCAGGGTCAGGTTTAGGGTGAGTGTCAGGTTGAGGGTCAGGGTCAAGGTCAAGGTCAGGGTCAGGGTCAGTGTCAAGGTCAAGGTCAGGGTCAGGGTAAAGGTCAACGTCAAGTTCAGAGTCAGGGTCACGGTCAAGGTCATTGTCAGAGTCAGTGTCAGGTTTAGGGTGAGGGTCAGCATCAGTGTCAAGGTCAAGGTCAAGGTCAGGGTCATTGTCAAGTTCAGTGTCAGGGTCATTGTTAAAGTCAGGGTCAATGTCAGGTTCAGGGTCAGGGCCAGTGTCTAGGTCAGGGTCAGGGTCAAGTTCAAGGTCAGGGTCAGGGTCAAGGTCAGGGTCAGCGTCAGGATCAACTTTAGTGTGAGGGGCAGGATGAGGTTCAGGTTCAAGATCAAGGTCAGGGTCATGGTCAGGGTGTGGTTCAGGGTGAAGGTCAAGGTCAAATTCAAGTTCAGGGTCAATGTCAAGGTCAAGGTCAGGGTCAGGGTCAAGGTCAAGTTCAGGGTTAGGGTCAAGTTCAAGGTCAGGGTCAGGGTCAGGTTTAGGGTGAGTGTCAGGGTGAGGGTCAGGGTCAAGGTCAAGTTCATGGTCAGGGTCAGGGTCAAGGTCAAGGTCAAGGTGAGTGGTAGGGTCAGCGTCTTGGTCAGAGTCAGGTCAGGTGCAGGATCAGTGTCAGGGTCAGGGTCAAGGTCAAGGTCAGGGTCAGGGTCAAGGTCAACATCAGGGTAAGGGACAGGGTCAAGACAAAGGTCAGGGTCATGGTCAGGTTCAGGGTCAGAATTAGGGTCAGGGTCAAGGTCAGGGTCCAGGTCAAGGTCAGGGTCAGGGACAATGTCAAGGTCAAGCTCAGGTTGAGGGTCAAGGTCAAGGTCAAGGTCAGGGTCAATGTCAAGTTCAAGGTCAGGGTTAGGGTCAAGGTCAAGGTCAGGGTCAGGGTCAAGGTCAAGGTCATTGTCAGAGTCAGTGTCAGGTTTAGGGTGAGGGTCAGCGTCAGGGTCAAGGTCAGGGTCAGGGTCAGGATCAAGGTCAAGTTCAAGGTTAATTTCGGGGTCAGGGTCAAAGTTAAATTCATGTTCAAGGTCAGGGTCAGGGTCAGGTTTAGGGTTAATGTCAGGTTGAGGGTCAGGGTCAAGATCAAGGTCAGGGTCAGGGTCAGGGTCAAGGTCAAGGACAAGGTGAGGGGTAGGGTCAAGGTCAATGTCAAGGTGAGGGGTAGGGTCAGCGTCTTGGTCAGGGTCAGGTCAGGTGCAGGGTCAGTGTCAGGGTCAGGGTCAAGGTCAAGGTCAAGTTCAGGGTCCAGGTCAAAATCAGGGTCAGGGACAAGTTCAAGGTCAAGCTCAGGGTGAAGGTCAGGGTCAAGGTCAAGGTCAAGGTCAGGGTCAATGTCAAGCTCAGGTTCAGGGTCAGGGTCAAGGTCAAGTTCAGTGTCAGGGTCAAGGTCAAGGTCATTGTCAGAGTCACTGTCAGGTTTAGGGTGAGGGTCAGCGTCAGGGTCAAGGTCAAGGTCATTGTCAGAGTCAGTGTCAGGTTTAGGGTGAGGGTCAGCGTCAGGGTCAAGGTCAGGGTCAGGGTCAGGGTCAAGGTCAAGTTCAAAGTCAATTTCGGGGTCAGGGTCAAAGTCAAGTTCATGTTCAATATCAGGGTCAGGGTCAGGGTGAGGGTGAGGGTCAGGCTCAGGGTCAAGGTCAAGGTCAGGGTCAGGGTCAGGGTCAAGGTCAAGGTCAGGGTCAGGGTAAAGGTCAAGGTCATTGTCAGAGTCAGTGTCAGGTTTAGGGTGAGGGTCAGCATCAGGGTCAAGGTCAAGGTCAAGGTCAGGGTCATTGTCAAGTTCAGTGTCAGGGTCATTGTTAAAGTCAGGGTCAATGTCAGGTTCAGGGTCAGGGTCAGTGTCTAGGTCAAGGTCAAGGTCAAGGTCAGGGTCAGGGTTAGGTTTAGGGTGAGGGTCAGGGTCAGGGTCAAGGTCAAGTTAAAGTTCAAGTTCAAGGTAAGGTTCAGGCTCAAGTTGAAGGTCAGGGTCAGGGTCAAGTTCAAGGTCAGGGTCAGGGTCAAGGTCAGGGTCAGGGTCAGGGTCAGGGTCAAGGTCAAGGTCAAGGTCAGGGTCATCATCAGTGTGAGGATCAGGGTGAAGGTCAAGTTCAAGTTCAGGGTCAGTGTCAAGGTCAGGGTCAGGGTCAGGGTCAGGGTCAAGGTCAAGTTCAAGGTCAATTTCGGGGTCAGGGTCAAGGTCAAGGTCAGGTTCAGTACCAGGGTCAGGTTCAATGTCAAGGTCAAGGTCAGGGTCAGGGTCAAGATGAAGGTCAAGGTCAGGGTCAGGTTGAAGTTCAAGGTCAGGGTCAGGGTCAGGGTCAGGTTTAGGGTGAGTGTCAGGTTGAGGGTCAGGGTCAAGGTCAAGTTCAGGGTCAGGGTCAGGGTCAAGGTCATGTTCAAGGTGAGGGGTAGGGTCAGCGTCTTGGTCAGGGCCAGGTCAGGTGCAGGGTCAGTGTCAGGGTCAGCGTCAAGGTCAATGTCAAGGTCGGGTCAAGGTCAACGTCAGGGAAAGGGACAGGGTCAAGGTCAAGGACAGGGTCGTGGTCAGGGTCAGGGTCAGGGACAAGTTCAAGGTCAAGCTCAGGGTGACGGTCAGGGTCAAGGTCAAGGTCAGGGTCAATGTCAAGGTCAAGGTCAGGGTCAGGGTTAGCTTTAGGGTGAGTTTCAGGGTCAGGGTCAAGGTCAAGTTAAAGTTCAAGTTCAAGGTAAGGTTCAGGCTCAAGTTGAAGGTCAGGGTCATTGTCAAGTTCAAGGTCAGGGTCAGGGTCAAGGTAAGGGTCAGGGTCAGGGTCATGGTTAGGGTGAGGGTCAGGGTCAAGGTCAAGTTCATGTTCAGGGTCAGTGTCAAGGTCAGGGTCAGGGTTAGGGTCAGGGTCAAGGTCAAGGTCAAGTTCAAGGTCAATTTCTTGGTCAGGGTCAAGGTCAAGGTCAGGTTCAGTATCAGGGTCAGGGTCAGGGTGCGAGTGAGGGTCAGGGTCAGGGTCAAGATGAAGGTCAAGGTCAGGGTCAGGTTGAAGTTCAAGGTCAGGGTCAGGGTCAGGGTCAGGTTTAGGGTGAGTGTCAGGTTGAGGGTCAGGGTCAAGGTCAAGGTCAGGGTCAGGGTCAGGGTCAAGGTCAAGTTCAAGGTCAATTTCGGGGTCAGGGTCAAAGTCAAGTTCATGTTCAATATCAGGGTCAGGGTCAGGGTGAGGGTGAGGGTCAGGCTCAGGGTCAAGGTCAAGGTCAGGGTCAGGGTCAGGTTTAGGGTGAGTGTCAGGTTGAGGGTCAGGGTCAAGGTCAAGGTCAGGGTCAGGGTCAGTGTCAAGGTCAAGGTCAGGGTCAGGGTAAAGGTCAACGTCAAGTTCAGAGTCAGGGTCACGGTCAAGGTCATTGTCAGAGTCAGTGTCAGGTTTAGGGTGAGGGTCAGCATCAGTGTCAAGGTCAAGGTCAAGGTCAGGGTCATTGTCAAGTTCAGTGTCAGGGTCATTGTTAAAGTCAGGGTCAATGTCAGGTTCAGGGTCAGGGCCAGTGTCTAGGTCAAGGTCAAGGTCAAGGTCAGGGTCAGGGTTAGGTTTAGGGTGAGGGTCAGGGTCAGGGTCAAGGTCAAGTTAAAGTTCAAGTTCAAGGTAAGGTTCAGGCTCAAGTTGAAGGTCAGGGTCATTGTCAAGTTCAAGGTCAGGGTCAGGGTCAAGGTCAGGGTCAGGGTCAGGGTCAGGTCCAAGGTCAAGGTCAAGATGAGGGATAGTGTCAGTGTCCCGTTCAGGGTCAGGGTTAGGTTCAGGTTCAAGGTCAGGGTCATGGTCAGTGTCAGGGTCATACTTAGGGTCAAGGTCAAGGTCAAGGTCAGGGTCATGGTCAGGGTGAGGGTCAGGGTCAAGGTCAAGTTCAAGTTCAGGGTCAATGTCAATGTCAGGGTCAGGGTCAGGGTCAAGGTCAAGTTCAAGGTCAATTTCGGGGTCAGGGTCAAGGTCAAGGTCAAGGTCAGGTTCAGTATCAGGGTCAGCGTCAGGGTCAAGGTCAGGGTCAGGGTCAGGGTCAAGGTCAAGTTCAAAGTCAATTTCGGGGTCAGGGTCAAAGTCAAGTTCATGTTCAATATCAGGGTCAGGGTGAGGGTGAGGGTGAGGGTCAGGCTCAGGGTCAAGGTCAAGGTCAGGGTCAGGGTCAGGTTTAGGGTGAGTTTCAGGTTGAGGGTCAGGGTCAAGGTCAAGGTCAGGGTCAGGGTCAGGGTCAAGGTCAAGGTCAGGGTCAGGGTCAAGGTCAAGGTCAAGTTCAGAGTCAGGGTCACGGTCAAGGTCATTGTCAGAGTCAGTGTCAGTTTTAGGGTGAGGGTCAGCGTCAGGGTCAAGGTCAAGTTAAAGTTCAAGTTCAAGGTAAGGTTCAGGCTCAAGTTGAAGGTCAGGGTCAGGGTCAAGTTGAAGGTCAGATTCAAGGTCAAGGTCAGGGTCAGGGTCAGGATCAACTTTAGTGTGAGGGGCAGGATGAGGTTCAGGTTCAAGATCAAGGTCAGGGTCAGGGTCAAGGTCAAGTTCAGGGTTAGGGTCAAGTTCAAGGTCAGGGTCAGGGTCAGGTTTAGGGTGAGTGTCAGGGTGAGGGTCAGGGTCAAGGTCAAGGTCAAGGTCAAGGTGAGTGGTAGGGTCAGCGTCTTGGTCAGAGTCAGGTCAGGTGCAGGATCAGTGTCAGGGTCAGTGTCAAGGTCAAGGTCAGGGTCAGGGTTAAGGTCAACATCAGGGTAAGGGACAGGGTCAAGACAAAGGTCAGGGTCATGGTCAGGGTCAGGGTCAGACTTAGGGTCAGGGTCAAGGTCAGGGTCCAGGTCAAAGTCAGGGTCAGGGACAATGTCAAGGTCAAGCTCAGGTTGAGGGTCAAGGTCAAGGTCAAGGTCAGGGTCAATGTCAAGTTCAAGGTCAGGGTTAGGGTCAAGGTCAGGGTCAAGGTCAGGGTCAAGGTCAAGGTCATTGTCAGAGTCAGTGTCAGGTTTAGGGTGAGGGTCAGCGTCAGGGTCAAGGTCAGGGTCAGGGTCAGGATCAAGGTCAAGTTCAAGGTTAATTTCGGGGTCAGGGTCAAAGTTAAATTCATGTTCAAGGTCAGGGTCAGGGTCAGGTTTAGGGTTAATGTCAGGTTGAGGGTCAGGGTCAAGATCAAGGTCAGGGTCAGGGTCAGGGTCAAGGTCAAGGACAAGGTGAGGGGTAGGGTCAAGGTCAATGTCAAGGTGAGGGGTAGGGTCAGCGTCTTGGTCAGGGTCAGGTCAGGTGCAGGGTCAGTGTCAGGGTCAGGGTCAAGGTCAAGGTCAAGTTCAGGGTCCAGGTCAAAATCAGGGTCAGGGACAAGTTCAAGGTCAAGCTCAGGGTGAAGGTCAGGGTCAAGGTCAAGGTCAAGGTCAGGGTCAATGTCAAGCTCAAGGTCAGGGTCAGGGTCAAGGTCAAGTTCAGTGTCAGGGTCAAGGTCAAGGTCATTGTCAGAGTCAGTGTCAGGTTTAGGGTGAGGGTCAGCGTCAGGGTCAAGGTCAGGGTCAGGGTCAGGGTCAAGGTCAAGTTCAAAGTCAATTTCGGGGTCAGGGTCAAAGTCAAGTTCATGTTCAATATCAGGGTCAGGGTCAGGGTGAGGGTGAGGGTCAGGCTCAGGGTCAAGGTCAAGGTCAGGGTCAGGGTCAGGTTTAGGGTGAGTGTCAGGTTGAGGGTCAGGGTCAAGGTCAAGGTCAGTTTCAGGGTCAGGGTAAAGGTCAAGGTCAAGTTCAGAGTCAGGGTCACGGTCAAGGTCATTGTCAGAGTCAGTGTCAGGTTTAGGGTGAGGGTCAGCATCAGGGTCAAGGTCAAGGTCAAGGTCAGGGTCATTGTCAAGTTCAGTGTCAGGGTCATTGTTAAAGTCAGGGTCAATGTCAGGTTCAGGGTCAGGGTCAGTGTCTAGGTCAAGGTCAAGGTCAAGGTCAGGGTCAGGGTTAGGTTTAGGGTGAGGGTCAGGGTCAGGGTCAAGGTCAAGTTAAAGTTCAAGTTCAAGGTAAGGTTCAGGCTCAAGTTGAAGGTCAGGGTCAGGGTCAAGTTCAAGGTCAGGGTCAGGGTCAGGTCAGGGTCATGGTCAGGGTCAGGTCCAAGGTCAAGGTCAAGATGAGGGATAGTGTCAGTGTCCCGTTCAGGGTCAGGGTTAGGTTCAGGTTCAAGGTCAGGATCATGGTCAGTGTCAGGGTCAGACTCAGGTTCAAGGTCAAGGTCAAGGTCAGGGTGAGGGTCAGGGTCAAGGTGAAGTTCAAGTTCAGGGTCAATGTCAATGTCAGGGGCAGGGTCAGGGTCAGGGTCAAGGTCAAGTTCAAGGTCAATTTCGGGGTCAGGGTCAAGGTCAAGGTCAGGTTCAGTATCAGGGTCAGGGTCAGGGTGCAAGTGAGGGTCAGGGTCAGGGTCAAGATCAAGGTCAAGGTCAGGGTCAGGTTGAAGTTCCAGGTCAGGGTCAGGGTCAGGGTCAGGTTTAGGGTGAGTGTCAGGTTGAGGGTCAAGGTCAAGGTCATGGTCAGGGTCAGGGTCAAGGTCAAGGTCAAGGTGAGGTGTAGGGTCGGGTCAAGGTCAACGTCAGGGAAAGGGACAGGGTCAAGGTCAAGTTCAGTGTCAGGGTCAAGGTCAAGGTCATTGTCAGAGTCAGTGTCAGGTTTAGGGTGAGGGTCAGGGTCAGGGTCAAGGTCAAGTTAAAGTTCAAGTTCAAGGTAAGGTTCAGGCTCAAGTTGAAGGTCAGGGTCAGGGTCAATTTGAAGGTCAGTTTCAAGGTCAAGGTCAGGGTCAGCGTCAGGATCAACTTTAGTGTGAGGGGCAGGATGAGGTTCAGGTTCAAGATCAAGGTCAGGGTCATGGTCAGGGTGTGGTTCAGGGTGAAGGTCAAGGTCAAGTTCAAGTTCAGGGTCAATGTCAAGGTCAGGGTCAGGGTCAGGGTCAAGGTCATCTTCAAGGAGAGGGGTAGGGTCATCGTCTGGGTCAGGGCCAGGTCAGGTGCAGGGTCATTGTCAGGGTCAGCATCAAGGTCAAGGTCAAGGTCGGGTCAAGGTCAACGTCAGGGAAAGGGACAGGGTCAAGGTCAAGGACAGGGTCGTGGTCAGGGTCAGAATCAGGGACAAGTTCAAGGTCAAGCTCAGGGTGACGTTCAGGGTCAAGGTCAAGGTCAGGGTCAATGTCAAGGTCAAGGTCAGGGTCAGGGTCAAGTTCAAGTTCAGTGTCAGGGTCAAGGTCAAGGTCATTGTCAGAGTCAGTGTCAGGTTTAGGGTGAGGGTCAGCGTCAGGGTCAAGGTCAGGGTCAGGATCAAGGTCAAGGTCAAGGTCAAGTTCAAAGTCAATTTCGGGGTCAGGGTCAAAGTCAAGTTCATGTTCAATATCAGGGTCAGGGTGAGGGTGAGGGTGAGGGTCAGGCTCAGGGTCAAGGTCAAGGTCAGGGTCAGGGTCAGGTTTAGGGTGAGTGTCAGGGTGAGGGTCAGGGTCAAGGTCAAGGTCAGGGTCAGGGTAAAGGTCAAGGTCAAGTTCAGAGTCAGGGTCACGGTCAAGGTCATTGTCAGAGTCAGTGTCAGGTTTAGGGTGAGGGTCAGCATCAGGGTCAAGGTCAAGGTCAAGGTCAGGGTCATTGTCAAGTTCAGTGTCAGGGTCATTGTTAAAGTCAGGGTCAATGTCAGGTTCAGGGTCAGGGTCAGTGTCTAGGTCAAGGTCAAGGTCAAGGTCAGGGTCAGGGTTAGGTTTAGGGTCAGGGTCAGGGTCAGGGTCAAGGTCAAGTTAAAGTTCAAGTTCAAGGTAAGGTTCAGGCTCAAGTTGAAGGTCAGGGTCAGGGTCAAGTTCAAGGTCAGGGTCAGGGTCAGGTCAGGGTCAGGGTCAGGGTCAGGTCCAAGGTCAAGGTCAAGATGAGGGATAGTGTCAGTGTCCCGTTCAGGGTCAGGGTTAGGTTCAGGTTCAAGGTCAGGATCATGGTCAGTGTCAGGGTCAGACTCAGGTTCAAGGTCAAGGTCAAGGTCAGGGAAAGGGACAGGGTCAAGGTCAAGTTCAAGTTCAGGGTCAATGTCAATGTCAGGGTCAGGGTCAGGGTCAAGGTCAAGTTCAAGGTCAATTTCGGGGTCAGGGTCAAGGTCAAGGTCAGGTTCAGTATCAGTGTCAGGGTCAGGGTGCAAGGGAGGGTCAGGGTCAGGGTCAAGATCAAGGTCAAGGTCAGGGTCAGGTTGAAGTTCAAGGTCAGGGTCAGGGTCAGGTTTAGGGTGAGTGTCAGGTTGAGGGTCAAAGTCAGGGTCAAGGTGAGGGGTAGGGTCGGGTCAAGGTCAACGTCAGGGAAAGGGACAGGGTCAAGGTCAAGGACAGGGTCATGGTCAGGGTCAGGGTCAGGGACAAGTTCAAGGTCAAGCTCAGGGTGACGGTCAGGGTCAAGGTCAAGGTCAAGGTCAGGTTCAATGTCAAGGTCAAGGTCAGGGTCAGGGTCAAGGTCAAGTTCAGTGTCAGGGTCAAGGTCAAGGTCATTGTCAGAGTCAGTGTCAGGTTTAGGGTGAGGATCAGCATCAGGGTCAAGGTCAAGGTCAAGGTCAGGGTCAGGGTCAAGGTCAAGTTCAGGGTTAGGGTCAAGTTCAAGGTCAGGTTCAGGGTCAGGTTTAGGGTGAGTGTCAGGGTGAGGGTCAGGGTCAAGGTCAAGTTCATGGTCAGGGTCAGGGTCAAGGTCAAGGTCAAGGTGAGTGGTAGGGTCAGCGTCTTGGTCAGAGTCAGGTCAGGTGCAGGATCAGTGTCAGGGTCAGGGTCAAGGTCAAGGTCAGGGTCAGGGTCAAGGTCAACATCAGGGTAAGGGACAGGGTCAAGACAAAGGTCAGGGTCATGGTCAGGGTCAGGGTCAGACTTAGGGTCAGGGTCAAGGTCAGGGTCCAGGTCAAGGTCAGGGTCAGGGACAATGTCAAGGTCAAGCTCAGGTTGAGGGTCAAGGTCAAGGTCAAGGTCAGGGTCAGGGTCAAGGTCAAGGTCATTGTCAGAGTCAGTGTCAGGTTTAGGGTGAGGATCAGCGTCACGGTCAAGGTCAGGGTCAGGGTCAGGATCAAGGTCAAGTTCAAGGTTAATTTCGGGGTCAGGGTCAAAGTTAAATTCATGTTCAAGGTCAGGGTCAGGGTCAGGTTTAGGGTTAATGTCAGGTTGAGGGTCAGGGTCAAGATCAAGGTCAGGGTCAGGGTCAGGGTCAAGGTCAAGGACAAGGTGAGGGGTAGGGTCAAGGTCAATGTCAAGGTGAGGGGTAGGGTCAGCGTCTTGGTCAGGGTCAGGTCAGGTGCAGGGTCAGTGTCAGGGTCAGGGTCAAGGTCAAGGTCAAAATCAGGGTCAGGGACAAGTTCAAGGTCAAGCTCAGGGTGAAGGTCAGGGTCAAGGTCAAGGTCAAGGTCAGGGTCAATGTCAAGCTCAAGGTCAGGGTCAGGGTCAAGGTCAAGTTCAGTGTCAGGGTCAAGGTCAAGGTCATTGTCAGAGTCAGTGTCAGGTTTAGGGTGAGGGTCAGCGTCAGGGTCAAGGTCAGGGTCAGGGTCAAGGTCAAGTTCAAGGTCAATTTCGGGGTCAGGGTCAAAGTCAAGTTCATGTTCAATATCAGGGTCAGGGTCAGGGTGAGGGTGAGGGTCAGGCTCAGGGTCAAGGTCAAGGTCAGGGTCAGGGTCAGGTTTAGGGTGAGTGTCAGGTTGAGGGTCAGGGTCAAGGTCAAGGTCAGTTTCAGGGTCAGGGTCAAGGTCAAGGTCAAGGTCAGGGTCCAGGTCAAGGTCAGGGTCAGGGACAAGTTCAAGGTCAAGCTCAGGGTGACGGTCAGGGTCAAGGTCAAGATCAAGGTCAAGGTCAGGGTCAAGGTCAAGGTCAGGGTCAGGGTCAGGGTCAAGGTCAAGTTCAGAGTCAGGGTCAAGGTCAAGGTCATTGTCAGAGTCAGTGTCAGGTTTAGGGTGAGGGTCAGCATCAGGGTCAAGGTCAAGGTCAAGGTCAGGGTCATTGTCAAGTTCAGTGTAAGGGTCATTGTCAGGGTGAGGGTCAAGGCCAAGGTCCGGGTCAGGGTCAGGGTCAAGGTCAAGATCAAGGTCAAGGTTAGGTTTAGGGTGAGGGTCAGGGTCAGGGTCAAGGTCAAGTTAAAGTTCAAGTTCAAGGTAAGGTTCAGGCTCAAGTTGAAGGTCAGGGTCAGGGTCAAGTTCAAGGTCAGGGTCAGGGTCAAGGTCAGGGTCAGGGTCAGGGTCAGGTCCAAGGTCAATGTCAAGATGAGGGATAGTGTCAGTGTCCCGTTCAGGGTCAGGGTTAGGTTCAGGTTCAAGGTCAGGGTCATGGTCAGGGTCAGGGTCAGACTTAGGGTCAAGGTCAAGGTCATGGTCCGGGTCAAGGTCAAGGTCAGGGTCAGGGACAAGTTCAAGGTCAAGCACAGGGTGAGGGTCAGGGTCAAGGTCAAGGTCAAGATAAGGGTCAGGCTCAAGTTCAAGGTCAGGGTCAAGGTCAAGGTCATTGTCAGAGTCAGAGTCAGGTTTAGGGTGAGAGTCAGAGTCAGGGTCAAGGTCAAGGTCAGGGTAAGGGTCAGGGTCAGGGTCATTTTCAATTTCAGTGTCAGGATCATTGTCAAGTTCAGTGTCACGGTCATTGTCAGGGTGAGGGTCAAGTCCAAGGTCCGGGTCAGCGTCAGGGTCAGTTTTAGGCTGAGGGTCAGGGTCAAGGTCAGGGTCAGGGTCAGGGTCAGGATCAAGGTCAAGTTCAAGGTCAGGGTCAGGGTCAGGGTCAGGGTCAAGTTCAAGGTCAGGGTCAGGGTCAAGGTCAAGTTAAAATTCAAGTTCAAGGTAAGGGTGAGGCTCAAGTTCAAGGTCAAGGTCAGGGTCAGGGTCAGGTTTAGGGTTAGGGTCAGTGTCAGGGTCAGGGTCACGTTCTGTGTTACGGTCACAGTCTGACTTAGGTTCAGACTTAGGGTCAGGGTCAAGGTCAGGGTCAGGGTTAAAGTCAGGTTCAGGGTTAGGTTCAGGGTAGGCTGAGGATTATGGTGAGGGTCAGGGTTAGGGTCAGGGTCAGCATTAGGATAAGGGTTAGGGTCAGGTCATGGTGATGGTAAGACTTAAAGTCAGGGTCCAGGTCAGGGTCAAGGTCCAGGTCAAGCTCAGTGTCAAGGTCAAGGTCAGGGTCAGGGTGAAGTTCAAGGTCAAGGTCAGGGTCAGCGTCAGGATCAGCTTTAGTGTGAGGGGCAGGATGAGGTTCAGGTTCAAGATCAAGGTCAGGGTCAGGGTCAGGGTGTGGTTCAGGGTGAAGGTCAAGGTCAAATTCAAGTTCAGGGTCAATGTCAAGGTCAGGGTCAGGGTCAGGGTCAGGGTCAGGGTCAAGTTCAAGGTCAGGGTCAGGGTCAAGGTCAAGTTAAAATTCAAGTTCAAGGTAAGGGTGAGGCTCAAGTTCAAGGTCAAGGTCAGGGTCAGGGTCAGGTTTAGGGTTAGGGTCAGTGTCAGGGTCAGGGTCACGTTCTGTGTTACGGTCACAGTCTGACTTAGGTTCAGACTTAGGGTCAGGGTCAAGGTCAGGGTCAGGGTTAAAGTCAGGTTCAGGGTTAGGTTCAGGGTAGGCTGAGGATTATGGTGAGGGTCAGGGTTAGGGTCAGGGTCAGCATTAGGATAAGGGTTAGGGTCAGGTCATGGTGATGGTAAGACTTAAAGTCAGGGTCCAGGTCAGGGTCAAGGTC
Organism: Clangula hyemalis; assembly: GCA_963989345.1. The sequence goes on from OZ022440.1 coordinate 738,500, forward strand.
CAGGTCAAGCTCAGTGTCAAGGTCAAGGTCAGGGTCAGGGTGAAGTTCAAGGTCAAGGTCAGGGTCAGCGTCAGGATCAGCTTTAGTGTGAGGGGCAGGATGAGGTTCAGGTTCAAGATCAAGGTCAGGGTCAGGGTCAGGGTGTGGGTCAGGGTGAAGGTCAAGGTCAAATTCAAGTTCAGGGTCAATGTCAAGGTCAGGGTCAGGGTCAAGTTCAGGGTCAAGGTCAAGTTCATGGTCAGGGTCAGGGTCAAGGTCAAGGTCAAGGTGAGTGGTAGGGTCAGCGTCTTGGTCAGAGTCAGGTCAGGTGCAGGATCAGTGTCAGGGTCAGGGTCAAGGTCAAGGTCAGGGTCAGGGTCAAGGTCAACATCAGAGTAAGGGACAGGGTCAAGACAAAGGTCAGGGTCATGGTCAGGGTCAGGGTCAGACTTAGGGTCAGGGTCAAGGTCAGGGTCAAGGTCAAGGTCAGGGTCAGGGACAATGTCAAGGTCAAGCTCAGGGTGAGGGTCAAGTTCAAGGTCAAGGTCAGGGTCAGGGTCAAGTTCAAGGTCCGGGTCACGGTCAAGGTCAGGGTCATGGTCAGGGTCAGGGTCAATGTCAAGGTCAAGGTCGGGGTCAATGTCAAGGTCAAGGTCATTGTCAGAGTCAGTGTCAGGTTTAGGGTGAGGGTCAGCATCAGGGTCAAGGTCACGTTCAGTGTCACGGTCAGACTTAGGGTCAGGGTCAAGATCAGGGACAAGGTCAACGTCAGTGTCAAACTCAGGTTCAGGGTTAGGTTCAGGGTCAGGCTGAGGATTATGGTGAGGGTCAGGGTTAGGGTCAGGGTCAGCATTAGGACCAGGGTTAGGATTAGGTCAGGGTCAGGGTCAGAGTTAGGGTCAGGTGCTGGGTCAGGGTCAAGGTCACGGTAAGACATAAAGTCAGGGTCAGGGTCATTGTCAAGGTCAAGGTCAGGGTCAGGGTCAGGGTCAAGGTCAAGGTCAAGGTCAAGGTCAAGGTCAGGGTCACGGTCAAGGTCAAGGCCAGGGTCAGGTTTAGTGTAAGGGGCAGGGTTAGGTTCAGGTTCAAGGTCAGGGTCATGGTCAGGGTCAGGGTCAGACATAGAGAAAAGGTCAAGTTCAAGGTCCGGGTCAAGGTCAAGGTCAGGGTCAGGGTCAGGGTGAGGGTCAAAGTCAAGTTCAAGTTCAGGGTCAATGTCAAGGTTAATGTCAGGGTCAGGGTCAAGGTCAAGGTCAGGGTCAGGGTCAGGGTCAAGGTGAAGTTCAAGGTCAATTTCGGGGTCAGGGTCAAGGTCAAGGTCAGGGTCAGGGTCAGGTTTAGGGTGAGTGTCAGGGTGAGGGTCAGGGTAAAGGTCAAGGTCAGGGTCAGGTACAAGTTCAAGGTCAAGAACAGGGTGAGGGTCAAGGTCAAGGTCAAGGTCAGGGTCAAGGTCAAGGTCAAGGTCAGGGTCACGGTCCAGGTCAAGTTCAGTGTCAGGGTCAAGGTCAAGGTCATTATCAGAGTCCGTGTCAGGTTTAAGGTGAGGGTCAGCGTCAGGGTCAAGGTCAAGGTCAAGGTCAAGGTCAGGGTCAGGGTCAGGGTCATTGTCAAGTTCAGTGTCAGGGTCATTGTCAGGGTGAGGGTCAAGGCCAAGTTCCGGGTCAGTGTCAGGGTCAGTTTCAGGGTGAGGGTCAGGGTCAAGGTCAGGGTCAGGGTCAGGGTCAAGGTCAAGGTCAAGGTCAAGGTCAATGTCAAGGTCAAGGTCAAATTGAGGGATAGTGTCAGTGTACAGGTCAGGGTCAGGGTTAGGTTCAGGTTCAAGGTCAGTTTCATGGTCAGGGTCAGACTTAGGGTCAAGGTCAAGATCATGGTCCGGGTCAAGGTCAAGGTCAGGGTCAGGGACAAGTTCAAGGTCAAGCACAGGGTGAGGGTCAGGGTCAAGGTCAAGGTCAAGGTAAGGGTCAGGCTCAAGTTCAAGGTCAGGGTCAGGGTCAAGGTCAAGGTCAGGGTCAGGGACAAGTTTAAGGTCAAGGTCAAGGTCAGGGTCAGGGTCAAGGTCAAGTTCAGGGTCAGGGTCAAGGTCAAGGTCATTGTCAGAGTCAGTGTCAAGTTTAGGGTGAGGGTCAGGGTCAGGGTCAAGGTCCAGGTCAAGGTCAGGGTCAGGGTCAGTGTCAGGGTCATTGTCAAGTTCAGTGTCAGGGTCATTGTCAGGGTGAGGGTCAAGTCCAAGTTCCGGGTCAGTGTCAGGGTCAGGGTCAGTTTCAGGGTCAGGGTCAGGGTCAAGTTAAGGGTCAAGTTCAAGGTCAAGGTCAAGGTCAAAGTCAAGGTCAAGGTCAAATTGAGGGATAGTGTCAGTGTCCAGGTCAGGGTAAGGGTTAGGTTCAGGTTCAAGGTCAGGGTCATGGTCAGGGTAAGACTTAAGGTCAAGGTCAAGATCATGGTCCGGGTCAAGGTCAATGTCAGGGTCAGGGACAAGGTCAAGGTCAAGGTCAGGTTCAGGGTCAGGTTGAGGGTCAGGGTCAAGATGAATGTCAAGGTCAGGGTCAACATCAAGGTCAGGGTCATTGTCAAGTTTAGGGTTAGGGTCAGTTTTAGGGTGAGGGTCATGGTCAAGGTCAGGGTCAGGGTCAGGGTCAAGGTCAAGGCCAAGGTGAGGTATAGTGTCAGTGTCCCGGTCAGTGTCAGGGTTAGGTTCAGGTTCAAGTTCAGGGTCATGGTCAAGGTCAAGGTCAGGGTCAAGGTCAAGGTCAAGGTCAGAGACAGGTTCAAGTTCAAGGTCAGGGTCAGGGTCAAGGTCAAGTTCAGGGTCAGGGTCAAGGTCAAGGTCATTGTCAGAGTCAGTGTCAGGTTTAGGGTGAGGGTCAGCGTCAGGGTCAAGGTCAAGGTCAGGGTCAAGGTCAGGGTCATTTTCAAGTTCAGTGTCAGGGTCATTGTCAGGGTGAGGGTCAAGGCCAAGGTTCGGGTTAGGGTCAGGGTCAGGGTCAGTTTTAGGTTGAGGGTCAGGGTCAAGTTCAGGGTCAGGGTCGAGTTCAAGGTCAGAGTCAGGTTCAGGGTGAGTTTCAGTTTTAGTGTTAAGGTCAGGGTCAGGTTTAGGGTGAGCGTCAGGGTCAGTTTTAGGGTCAGGGTCAGGTTTAGGGTGAGTGTCAGGGTGAGGGTCAGGGTCAAGATCAAGTTCAAGGTCAGGCTCAGGTTCAAGTTCAAGGTCAGGGTCAGGGTCAGGGTTAGGTTTAGAGTCAGTGTCAGGGTGAGGGTCAAGGTCAAGGTCAAGGTCAGGGACAAGGTCAGGGTCATGGTCAGGGTCAGAGACATGTCAAGGTCAGGGTCAGGGTCAGGGTCAGGGTGATGGTCAGGGTCAAGTTCAAGGTCAAGTTCAGGGTCAATGTCAATGTCAAGGTCAGGGTCAGGGTCAAGGTCAAGGTAAGGGTCAGGGTCAAGTTCAATGTCATTGTCAGAGTCAGGGTCAGGTTTAGGGTGAGGGTCACTGTCAGGCTCAAGGTCAAGTTCAGGGTCATTGTCAAGTTCAGTGTCAGGGTCAGTTTTAGTGTGAGGGTCAAGGTCAAGGTCAGGGTCAGGGTCAGGGTCAAGGTCAAGTTCAAGGTCAAGGTCAAGGTCACGGTCAGGGCAGGTTTAGGGTTAGGGACAGTGTAAGGGTCAGGGTCAGTTTCAGGGTTAAGGTCAGGGACAAGTCTAAGGTCTCGTTCAGTGTCATGGTCACGGTCAGACTAAGGGTCAGGGTCAACGTCAGGGTCAAGGTCAATGTCAGGGTCAAAGTCAGGTTCAAGGTTAGGTTCAGGGTCAGGCTGAGGATTATGGTGAGGGTCAGGGTCAGGGTCAGCATTAGGATCAGGGTTAGGGTCAGGTCAGGGTGAGGGTCAGGTGCCGGGTCAGTTTCAGGGTCACGGTAAGATTTAAAGTCAGGGTCAAGGTCAGGGTCAAGGTCCAGGTCAAGCTCAGTGTCAAGGTCAAGGTCAGGGTCAGGGTGAAGATCAAGGTCAAGGTAAGGGTCATTGTCAAGGTCCAGGTCAGGGTAAGGGTCAGGGTCAGGGTCAAGGTCAAATTAAAATTCAAGTTCAAGGTAAGGGTCAGGCTCAAGTTCAAGGTCAGGGTCAGGGTCAAGGTCAAGGTCAGGGTCAGGGTCAGGTTTAGGGTTAGGGTCAGTGTCAGGGTCAGGGTCAGTTTCAGGGTCAAGGTCAGGGTCAAGGTCACGTTCAGTGTCACGGTCAGACTTAGGGTCAGGGTCAAGATCAGGGACAAGGTCAATGTCAGTGTCAAACTCAGGTTCAGGGTTAGGTTCAGGGTCAGGCTGAGGATTATGGTGAGGGTCAGGGTTAGGGTCAGGGTCAGCATTAGGACCAGGGTTAGGATTAGGTCAGGGTCACGGTCAGGGTGAGGGTCAGGTGCTGGGTCACGGTCAGGGTCACGGTAAGACATAAAGTCAGGGTCAGGGTCATTGTCAAGGTCAAGGTCAGGGTTAGGGTCAGGGTCAGGGTCAGGGTCAGGGTCAAGTTCAAGGTCAAGGTCAAGGTCAGGGTCACGGTCAAGGTCAAGGCCAGGGTCAGCGTCATGGTCAGGTTTAGTGTGAGGGGCAGGGTTAGGTTCAGGGTCATGGTCAGGGTCAGGGTCAAGGGTCAAGGGCAGGTTAAAGATCAAGGTCAAGGTAAGGGTCAGGGTCAAGGTCAAGGTCAGGGTCAAAGTCAGGTTCAGGGTTAGGGTCAGGGTCAGGATTAGAGTCAGGGTTAGTGTCAAGTTCAAGTTCACAGTCAGGGTCAGGGTCAGGTGCAGGGTCAGGGTCACTGCCAGACTAAGTGTCAGGGTCAAGGTCTGGGTCAAGTTCAAGGTCAGGGTAAGGTCAAGTTCAAGGTCAGGTTCATTGTCAGGGTCAGTGTCAGGGTCAAGGTCAAGGTCAGGGTCAGGGTCAGGTTCAAGGTCAAGGTCAGGGTCAGTGTCAAGGTAAAGGTCAAGGTCTAGGTCAATGTCAGGGTAAGGGTCAAGGTCAAGATCAAGGTGAATGTCAATTTCAGGGTCAAAGTCAGGTTCAGGTTCTGGGTCATGGTCAGGGTCAGGGTCAGTGTCAGGGTCAAGGGCAGGTTAAAGATCAAGGTCAAGGTAACGGTCAGGGTCAAGGTCAAAGTCAGGGTCAAAGTCAGTTTCAGGGTTAGGGTCAGGGTGAGGGTGAGGATTAGGGGCCAGGGTCAGGGATAGGGTCAGGGTCAGGATTATAGTCAGGGTTAGGGTCAAGGTCAGGGTCACAGTAAGCGTCAGGGTCAGGTTCAGGGTCAGGGTCACAGTCAGACTTAGTGTCAGGGTCAAGGTCAAGGTCAAGGTCAGGGTCAGGGTCAGGGTCAAGTACAAGGTCAGGGTCAGGGTCAGGGTCAGGGTCAAGTTCAAGTTCAAGGTCAGGGTCAGGGTCAGGGTCAAGGTCAAGTTCAAGGTCAGTGTCAAGGTCAGCGTCGAGCTCAGTGTCAAGTTCAAGGTCAGAATCACGGTCAAGGTCAAGGTCAAGGTCAGGGTCAGTTTCAGGGTCACGGTCAGGGTCAGGGTCAGGGTCAAGGGCAGGTTAAAGGTCAAGGTCAAGGTAAGGGTCAGGGTCAAGGTCAAGGTCAAGGTCAGGGTCAAAGTCAGGTTCAGGGTTAGGGTCAGGGTCAGGATTAGAGTCAGGGTTAGGGTCAAGTTCAGGTTCACAGTCAGGGTCAGGGTCAGGTGCAGGGTCAGGGTCACCGTCAGACTAAGTGTCAGGGTCAAGATCAGGGTCAAGTTCAAGGTCAGGGTCAGAGTCTAGTTCAAGGTCAGGTTCAGGGTCAGGGTCAGTGTCAGGGTCAAGGTCAAGGTCAGGGTCAGGGTCAGGTTCAAGGTCAAGGTCAGTGTCAGTGTCAAGGTCAATGTAAAGTTCTAGGTCAATGTCAGTGTCAGGGTCAATGTCAAGATCAAGGTGAAGGTCAATTTCGGGGTCAGTGTCAAGGTCAAGGTCAGGGTCGGGGTCAGGGTCAAGTTCAAGGTCAGGGTCAAGGTCAAGTTCAGAGTAAGGGTCAAGGTCAGGGTCAGGGTCAGGGTCAGGGTCAGGTTCAGTTTTAGGGTGAGGGTGAGGGTTAGAGTTAGGGTCAAAGTCAAGGTCAATAGCAAATTCAGGGTCAGGCTCAAGGTCAAGGTCAGTGTCAGGGTCAATGTCAGTTTTAGGGTGAGTGTCAGTGTGATGGTCAGGGTCAAGGTCAAGGTCAAGGTCAGGGTCAAGGTCAGGGCCAATACAAGGTCAAGGTCAGGTTCAGTGTCAAGGTCAAGTCAATGTCAGGTTCAAGGTCAAGATCAAGTTCAGGGTCAGTGTCAAGGTCAAGGTCAAGGTCAAGGTCAAATTCAGGGTCAATGTAAGTGTCAAGCTCAGTGTCAAGGTCAAGGTCAGGGTCATGGTCAAGGTCAAGGTCAGGGTCAGGGTCATTGTCAAGGTCAAGGTCAGGGTCAGGGTCAGGTCCAGGTTCAGGGTCACGGTCAGGGTCAGTGTCAGGGTCAAGGGCAGGTTAAAGATCAAGGTCAAGGTAACGGTCAGTGTCAAGGTCAAGGTAAATGTCAAACTCTGTTTCAGGGTTAGGGGCAGGGTAAGGGTGAGGATTAGGGTCAGGGTCAGGGTTAGGGTCAGGGTCAGGATTATAGTCAGGGATAGGGTCAAGGTCAGGGTCACAGTAAGCGTCAGGGTCAGGTTCAGGGTCAGGGTCACAGTCAGACTTAGTGTCAAGGTCAAGGTCAAGGTCAAGGTCAGGGTCAGGGTCAAGTTCAAGGTCAGGGTCAGGGTCAGGGTCAGGGTCAAGTTCAAGGTCAAGGTCAGGGTCAGGGTCAAGGTGAAGGTCAGGGTCAGGGTCAAGGTGAAGGTCAAAGTCAGGGTCAGGGTCAAGGTCAAGGTCAGGGTCAGGGTCAGGGTCATGGTCAGACTTAGGGTCAGGGTCAGGGTCAGTGTCAGGTTTAGGGTCAGGGTTAGGGTCAGGGTTAGGGTTAGGTTTAGGGTCATGGTCAAGTTCAGGGTCAGGGCCAATGTGATGATCAGGGTCAGGGTTAGGATTAGGGCCAGGGTCAGGGTCAGACTTAGGGTTAGGTTCAGGGTCAGGTTTAGGGTCAGGGTCAGCTTCAGGGTCAGGGTTAGACTTATGGTTAGGGTCAGGGTTATTGTCAGGGTCATGGTCAGGGTCAGGGTTAGTGTCAGGGTCAGTGTCAGGGTAAGAGTCAGAGTCCCAGTCAGGGTTACGGTCAGGGTCAGGGTTAGGGTCAGGTTTAGGGTTAGAGTCAGGGTTAGGGTCAGGGTAAGGGTCAGGGTTAGGGTCAGGGTGAAGTTCAGGGTCAGGTTCAGGGTCAGGGTTAGGGTCAGGTTCAGATTCAGGGTCAGGGTCAGGGTCAGGGTCAGGGTTAGTGTCAGGGTCAGGATCAAGATCAGGTTAAGGGTCATGGTCAGGGTCAGGGTACGGGTCAGGTTTAGGGTCAGAGTCAGGGTCAGGGTCATCGTCAGGGTTAGCATTAGGGTTAGGGTCAGGGTCAGGTTCAGGGTCAGGGTTAGGGTCAGTTTCAGACTTAGGGTTAGGGTCAGGTTCAGACTTAGGGTTAGGCTCATGGTCAGTGTCATGGTTAGGGTCAGGGTCAGGATCAGGTTTAGGGTCAGGGTCAGACTTAGGGTTAGTGTCAGCGTCAGGGTCAGGGTCAGGGTTAGGGTCAAGGTCAGGGTTAGGTTCAGGGTCAGGGTCAGTGTCAGTGTCAGGGTCAGGTTCAGGGTTAGGGTCAGGGTAAGGGTCAGGGTTAGGGTCGAGGTTGCAGGTTCGATTCCCCATACCGGCCAAAAAACCCTGGGTCGGGTCGGGTCCCCAGGTGGCGTCACAGGGTAATGTCTGGACCCCAGCAACCGATGTCGCATGTTTGATTACCCATACAGGCCAAGAAACCCCGGGTCGGGTCAGGTCCCCAGGTGCCGTCACAGGGTAATGTCTGGACTCTGGCACCCAAGGTCGCAGGTTCGATTCCCCATACCCGCCAAAAAACCCCGCGTCGGATCGGGTCCCCGAGTGTCGTCACAGGGTAATGTCTGGACTCTAGCACACGAGGGACCACCAACATACTCATAGCATCATCACGACATCATCACACCATCACAACATCATCATCGCAGCATCATCAAAGAATCATGACTGCATCATCACAGCATCATTACAGCATCATCGCATCGTCATCCCTGCGTCACCACTGCATCATCACATCATCAAAGCATCATCACAAAATCATCACTGCATCATCACAACATCATTACAGTGTCATCAAAGCGTCATCAGAGCATCATCACAGCATTCTCACAGCAGCACCACATCATCATCGCGGCGTCATCACCGAATCATCACTGCATCATTACAGATTCATCACTGCATCATTAAAACATCATCACAGTGTCATGACAGAATCATCACAACATCATCACTGCATCATTGCAGGGTCATTACAGCATCATCACAGCGTCATCACTGCATAATCTCTGCATCATCACAGAATTATCTCAGCATCTTCACAGCATCATTACTGCTTACTCACTGCATCATCACTGCATCATCACAACATCATCACAGCATCATCAGAGCGTAATAACAGCATCATTACAGCATCATGACTGCATCATCACATCATCATCATAGCATCACATCTGCATAATCACAGCATCATCACAGCTTCATAAATAAATCATCACTGAATAAACAGTGCATCATCACAGCATCATCACAACGTCATTACAGTGTCATCAAAGAATCATCACAGCATCATCACATCACCACTGCATCATAACATCATCCTCACTACATCATCATATCATCATCAGAGCATCATCACTGCGTCATCACAGCATCATTACAGCATCATCTCATATCAACACAGCATCAATACTGCAGAATCACTGCATCATCACATAATAATCACTGCATCATCACTTCCTCATCAATGCATTATCACAGCATCATCACAGCATCATCACTGCATCATCACAGCATCATCACAGCATCATTACTGCATAATCACTGCATCATAACAGAATCATATCAGCATAATCACAGCATCATTACTGCTTACTCACTGCATCATCAGTGCATCATCACATCATCATCACTGCATCATCACTGCAGCATCACAGCATCAATACTGCAAAATCACTGCATCATCAAAAAATCATCACTGCATCACATCATAATCACATCATCAAAGCGTCATCACAGCATCATCACTGCGTTATCACAGCATCATCTCAGCATCATTACTGCTTATTCACTGCATCATCACAACATCATCACAGCGTCATTACAGTGTCATAAATGCATCATCACAGTGTCATCAAAGCGTCCTAACTGCATCGTCACTGCATCATTGCACCTTCATCACAGCATCATGACAGCATCATCACAGCATCAAAAATGCATAATCACTTCATCCTCACATCATCATCATAGAATCATAGCTGCATAATCATAGAGTCATCACAGCATCATCACTACATCATCAAATTGTCATCACTGTATCATCACAGCATCATCACTGCGTCATTACAGCATCATCATAGCATCATCACTTCATAATCACAGTGTCATAACAGCATCATTACAGCACCATGACTAAGTCATCACAGCATCACGACAGCGTCATTACAGTGTCATCACAGCATCATCACTGCATTATCACAACATCATCACAACATCATCACTGCGTCATCAGAGTGTCATCACTACATCATCACTTCTTACTCAGTGAATCATCACTGCATCATCACATCATCACAGCATCATCTCAGCATAATCACAGTATCATCAATGCATCATCACTGCATCATCACAGCATCATCACTGCATCATCACAGCATCATGAGAGCATCATCACAGCATCATGAGAGCATCATCACAGCATCATCAAAGCATCATCACAGCATCATGAGAGCATCATCACAGCATCATCACAACATCATCACAGAGTCATCACAGCATCATCACTGCATAATCACTGCATCATCACAGCATCCTCACAGCATCAACACAGCGTCATCACAGCGTCATCAATGCATCATTACAGCATCATCTCAGTATAGTCACAGAATTATTACTGAATAATCACTGCATCACCATATCGTCATCACTGCATCATCACCGCATCATCACAGCGTCATCACATCGTCATCAAAACATAATTACAAGTATCAACACAACATAATCACAGTGTCATCACAGCATCATCATTGCATCCTTACTGCATAATCACAGCATCTCCGCATCGTAATCACATCATCATCACTGACTCCTCACTGAATCATCACTGTACCATCACTGCATCATCAGAGCATCATCTCAGCATAATCTCAGCATAATCACAGCATCATCACAGAATCATCACAGCATCATTACTGCATCATCACAGCATCTTTGCATCGTCATCAGAGCATCACCACTGCATCATCACTACATCATCACATCATCATCACAGCATTTTAGCTACATAATCACAGAATCATCATAGCGTACTGACAGCATCATCACAACATCATTAAAGCATCATCACAGCGTCATCACAACATCATGACTGTATCATCACAGCATCATCACAGCATCACCGCAGCGTCATCACTGCATCATCACAGCGTCATCACTGCATCATCACGGCATCGTTACAGCATCGTCATATCATCATAACTGCATCATCACAACAACATAACAAAATCATCAAAGCATCATCACAGTATCATCACTGCGTCATCACAGCGTCATAACTGCATCGTCACTGCATCTAAACTGCATCATCACAAAATCATCACAGCGTCATCACTGCAGCATCACAGCATCATCAAAGCATCATCGCAGCATCATCACATCATCATCACTGCATCGTCACAGAATCATTACTGCTTACTCACTGCGGTATCACAGCGTTATCACGGTGTCATAACTGCATCATCACTGCACCATTACTGCATCACCACAGCATCATCTCAGCATCATCACTGCATCATAACAGCGTCATCACAGCATCATCACTGCATCATCATTGTGTCATCACTGCATCATATCAGCATCATAATAGTGTCATCAAAGCGTCATCACAGTCATCACAGCATCATCAAATCATCATCGCAGCGTCATCACAGCATCATCACTGCATCATCACAGCATCATCACTGCTTCATTATATCATCATCACTGCATCATCATAGCGTCATCACAGCATCATCACTGCATCATCACTACGTCTTCACTGCATCATCACAGCATCATCACAACATCATGACTGTCATCACAGCATCATCACTGCGTCATCACAGCGTCATAACAGCATCATCACAGCATCATCGCATCGTCATGACAGCATTATCAGTGCATCATCACTGCATCATCATTGCATCATCACAGAATCATCACAACATCATCGCAGCATCGTCACAGCGTTACGACAATGTTATCAGAACATCACGACAGCATCATCACAGCGTCATCACAGAATCATCACATCGTCATCACAGCATCATCGCAGCCTCATAACTGCATCATCACAGCATCATCACAACATTATCATAGCATCATCACAGCGTTATAATTGTATCATCACTGCATCGTTACAGCATCATCTCAGCATCATCACAGTATCAATACCGCAGTATCACTGAATCATCACATCATCATAGCGTCATCACATCATCATCACAGCATCATCACATCATTATCACTGCATCATCAAGGAATCATCACAGCATCATCAGCAACATCACAGCATCATTACTTCTTACTCACTGCATCATAACAGCGTCATCACAGTATCATCACTGCATCATCACTACATCATCACTTCATCATCAATGAATCATCGCAGAATCATCACTGCATCATAGCTACATAATCACAGCGTCATAAATGCATCATCACACTGTCATCACAGCGTCATCTCAGCATCATCGCAGCATCACGACAGGGTCATCACAGCCTCATCACTGCATCATTACAGCGTCATCACAGCATAATCACACCGTCATCACAGTGTCACCACTGCATCATCACAGTGTCATCACAGGGTCATAACTGCATCATCACAGCATCATCACTGCACCTCCACAGCATAATCTCAGCATCATCACAGTGTCATCACAGTGTTATAACAGCATCATCACAGCATCATCACATCATCATCAGAGCGTCATCACAGAATCATCACAGCATCATCACTGCATCGTAACTGCATCATCAAGGTATCATCACAGCATCATTGCAGCATCATAACAGCATCATCAAAGCATCTTTACTGCTTACTCACTGCATCATCACAGCGTCATCACACTATTGTCAGTGCATCATCAGAGCATCATCACTGCATCATCACACCATAATCACAACATCATCACACCGTCATCACAGTGTCACCACTGCATCATCACAGTGTCATCACAGGGTCATAACTGCATCATCACAGCATCATCACTGCATCTCCACAGCATAATCTCAGCATCATCACAGTGTCATCACAGTGTTATAAAAGCATCATCACAGCATCATCACATCATCATCAGAGCGTCATCACAGAATCATCACAGCATCATCGCTATGTCATCACAGCACAATCACAATATCATCACAATGTCATTAAAGCATCATAATTGAATCATCACTGCATCATTACTGCATCATCACTGCATCATCACATTGTCACCACAGCGTCATCGCAGCAACATCACAGCATCATCACTGCATCGTAACTGCATCATCACGGTATCATCACAGCATCATCACAGCATCACAACAGCATTATCAGAGCATCACAACAGCCTCAACACAGTGTCACCACGGCAACATCACAGAATCATCACAGCATAATCGCAGTGTCACTACAGCATCATTACTGCATAATCACTGCATCATTACAGCATAATCACTGCATCATCACAATGTTATCACAGTATCATCACTGCATCATCATATCATCATCGCAGCGTCATCACTGCATCATCGCAGCATCATCACTGCATAGTCACAGCATCATCGCGTCTTCATAAAGGCATCATAACAGGGTCATCACAGCGTCATAACTGCATAAACACTGCATCATCACAGCATCATCATTGCATCATCACAAAATCATCACAACATCATCGCAGCATCACGACAGTGTTACCAGAGCATCACAGCAGTTTCATCACAGTGTCATCACAGAATCATCACTTAGTCATCACAACATCATCGCAGTGTCATAAATGCCTCATCACTACATCATCACAACATAATCATAGCATCATCACAGCATCATCACTGTATCATCACTGCATCATCACAGCATTATCAAATCATCACTGCACCATCACATCATCATCACTGCATCATCAATGCTTCATCTCAGCGTCATCACAGTATCAATACTGCGGAATCACTGCATCATCACATCAAAATATCTGGATCATCACATCACCATCACATCATCATCACAAAATCATTACAGCATCATCACTGCGTAATCATATCATCATCACTGCGTCATCACTGCATCATCACTGCATCATCACAGCATCACCTCAGGATCATCACAGCATCATTACTTCAGAATCACAGCATCATCACAGCATCATCACTGCATCATCATTGCATCATCACAGCATCATCACAGCGTTATCACATAATCACGATACAGTCATCACAGAGTCATCGCAGAATCATCACTGCGTCATCACAGCGTCGTTACAGCATCATCACAATATCATCACAGCCTCATATCTGCATCATCACTGTATAATGACTGCATCATAACAGCATCATAACTACGTCATCATATTGTCATCACAGCATCACGACAGCGTCATCACAACATCACGACAGGGTCATCACTGCATCATCACAGAATCATGACAGCGTGATCAGAGCTTCAACACAACATCATCACATCATCATCCCTGCATCATCACATCATCATCACTGCATTATCACAGCATCGTCACAGCGTAATCACAGCATCATCACAGCAGGATCGAAGCGTCATCACTGCAGCATCACAGCATCATCACAGTATCCTCACAACATCTTCACTGCATCATCACTACATTGTCACAGCATCATCACATCATCATTACTGCATCATCACAGCATCATCACAGCATAATCTCAGCATCATCACAGTATCAGTACTGCAGAATCATTGCATCATCACACCATCATCACAACATCATCGCAGCATCCTCATAGCATCACAACAGTGTTATCTGAGCATCACGACAGCGTAATCATAGCGTCATCACAGATTCATCAGAGCATCATTGCAGCGTCATTGCATCATCACAGTATCATCACATCATAGCAACATCATCACAACATCATCACAGAATCATCACTGCATCATCAGAGCATCATCTCAGCATAATCACAGCATCATTAGTGCAGAATCACTGCATCATCACATCATCATCACTGCATCATCATATCATCATCACTGCATCATCACATCATTATCACTGCATCATCATATCATCATCACATCATTATCACTGCATCATCACATCATCATCACAGCATCATAGCTACATAATCACTGCATCATCACAGAGTCATCACTGCATCATCACAGCATCATCACATCATGATCAATGCATCATCACATCATAATCACAGCATCATCATAGCATCATTACTGCATCATCACTGCATCAGCACAGCATCAACACAATGTCATCTCAGTATCATCACAGCATCATCACAGCGTCATCACAGCAACACGACAGTGTCATCGCAGCGTCATCACAGCATTATTACATCATCATTACTGCGTCATCACAGCATTATTACATCATCATTACTGCGTCATCATAGTACCACTACAGCATCATCACAGAATCACTATAGCGTCATCAAAGTGTCATAACAGCATCATCACAGCATTGTCACTGCGTCATCACAGCATCATCACATCATCACCACAGCATCATCGCAGCATCATCGCAGCATCATCACTGCGTCATCACAACATCATCACAGCGTCATCACTGCATCATCACAGCGTCATCACTGCATCATCACAGCATCATCACATCATCACCACAGCATTATCACATTATCATCACTGCATCATCACAGCATCATCAGAACATCATCACTGCGTTATCACAACACTATCACTGCGTCATCACTGCATCATCACTGCATCATCATATCATCATCACTGCATCATCTAAGCATCATCACTGCGTCATCACAGCACCATCACTGCATCTTCATAGCATCATCACAACTTCACCAAAGCATCATCACAGCGTCATAAGTGCGTAAACACTGCATAATCACAGCATCATTACTACGTCATCACTGCGTCATCACAGCATCATCATTGCATCATCACAGAATCATCACAGCATCATCACAGCATCGTCACAGCGTTACGACAACGTTATCAGACCATCACGACAGCATCATCACAGCGTCATCACAGAATCATCACATCGTCATCACAGCATCATCGCAGCCTCATAACTGCATCATCACAACATCATCACAACATTATTGTAGCATCATCACAGCATTATCACTGTATCATCACTGCATCGTTACAGCATCATCTCAGCATCATCACAGTATCAATACTGCAGTATCACTGAATCATCACATCATCATCACAGCATCATCACATCATCATCACAGCATTATCACATCATTATCACTGCATCATCACAGCATCATCGCAGCTTCATCACATCATCATCGCAGCGTTATCACTGCATCGTCACATCATCATTGCGTCGTCATTAAAGCATAATCACAGTGTCATAACTACATAAACTCTGAATCATCACAGCATAATCACTGCGTCAATACAGCATCATCATTGCATCATCACTGCATCACCTCAGCATCGTAACATCATCATTACTACATCATCACAGCATAATCATTGCATCATCACAACATCATCGCAGCATCATCACAGCATCACGACAGCGTTATCAGAGCATCACGACAGACTCATCAGAGCGTCATCACATAACCATCACAGCATCATCACAGCATCATCGCAGTGTCATCACTGAATCATCACAGCATCATCAAAACATAATCATAGCATCATCACTGCATCATAAAGGAATCATCACAGCATCATCTCAGCAACATCACAGCATAATTACTGCGTCATCAAAGCGTACTCACTACATCATCACTACATAATCACAGCATAATTACAGCGTCATCAATGCATTACCACTGTATCATAACAGCATCATCTCAGTATCATTACAGTATCATTACTGCATAATCACTGCATCACCACAGCGTCATCACAGTACCATCACTGCATCATCATAACTTCATCGCAGCGTCATCACTGCATCATCACAGTATCATCACAGCATCATCACTGCATCATTACTGCAGAATCACTGCGTCATTGCATCATCTTCACTACATGATCACTGCATCATCACAGCATCATCACTGCATCGTCACATCATCATTGCGTCGTCATCAAAGCATAATCACTGTGTCATAACTGCATAAACTCTGCATCATCACAGCATCATCACTGCGTCAATATAGCATCATCATTGCATCATCACTGCAGCACCTCAGCATCATAACATCATCATTACTGCATCATCACAGCATAATCATTGAATCATCACAACATCATCGCAGCATCATCACAGCATCACGACAGCGTTATCAGAGCATCACGACAAAGTCATCAGTGTCATCACAGAATCATCACGGAATCATCACAGCATCATCAAAACATAATCATAGCATCATCACAGCATCATCACTGCATCATCAATGAATCATCACAGCATCATCTCAGCAACATCACAGCATCATCTAAGCTTCATAACAGCATCAATACAGCGTCATCTGTGCATCATCACAGCATCATCACAACATCATCACAGCGTCATCACAGCATCATCATTGAATCACGACAGCGTCATCACAGCATCACGACAGGGTCATCACAGCATCATCACTGCATCATCATATCATCCTGAGACCATCATAGCTGCATAATCACAGCATCATCTAATTGTCATAACAGCATCATCACAGCGTCATCACAGCATAATAACATCATCATCACAGCGTCATCAAAGCATCATCACAGCTTCATCAGAGCATCATCATAGCATCATTAGAGCGTTATCACTGCATCATTACATCATCATCAGTGCATCATAAGAGCATCATCACAGCATCATCAGAGCATCATCACAACATCATCACATCATCATGACTGCATCATCACAGCATCATCACTGCGTCATCACAGCGTCATCACAGTGTCATGAAAGCCTCATCACAACATCACAACAGCATCATCACAGTGTCATCAAAGCATCATCACAACGTCATCACAGCATCATCCCATCACCATTAAAGCATCATCACTGCATCATCACAGCATCATCGAAGCATCACAGTGTAATCAAAGAGTCATCATAGCGTCATCACTGCATCATCACAGTATCATAACTGCATCATCACTGCATAAACACTGCATCATCACAGCGTCATAACAGCGTCATAACAGCATAATCACATTGTCATCAAAGCGTCATCACAGCATCATCACAGCATCATCAGAGCATCATCAGAGCATCATCACGGCATCATCACAGCATCACAGCGTCATCAAATTGTCATCACTTCATCATCAGAGCATCACCAGAACTTCATCACAGCCTCATCACAGCACCATCACAGCTATATCACAGCGTCATGAAAGCATCATCACAACATCATCAAAGCGTCATCACAGCACCATCACAGCATCATCACTGCGTCATCAAATCATCATCACAGCATCATCACAACAGCATCATGACAGCATCATAACATCATCATTACTGGTGCCAACGCAGAAATCTTGTTTTTTTTTGACCATGGGGCACTTTACTCAGCACCTGGCCTGATGGCCACAGACGGGTCCCTATCTTTTAGGGGAAAAAGTATCCTGGGCCAGGAGCTGGCAGGGCTCATTGAGAGGGCTTTAAACTAGGAAAGTAGGGGGATGGGGCTGAAGCAAGGATTGTTGGGGCTGTGCCAGGGGGAACAATGGCAAGGCCGGAGGATAGGGCAATGGCCCAGCTGAAGTGTATCTACACCAATGCTCTGATGATGCTCTGATGATACAGTGATGTTGCAGTAGTGACGCTGTGATGACGCTGTGATGATGCAGTGATGATGCTGTGATGACACTGTGATGATGCAGTGATGATACAGTAATGATGCTGTGATGACTCTGTGATGATGTAGCGATAATGTTGTGATGATGCTCTGATGAAGCAGTGATGAAGCCGCGATGATGCTGTGAATAAACAGTGATGATGCTGTGACGATATTGTGATGATGCTATGATAACGCGGTGATGACACTGTCGAAATACTGTGATGACGCTGCTGTGATGGCATGATGATGCTGTGATGATGATGCCGTGATGAAGCAGTGATGAAGCTCTTGTGATGCTGTGATGAAGCAGTGATGACCCTGTTGCGATTCTGTGACGATGCTGTGATGATGCAGCGATGATGCTGTGATTAAGTAGTGAAGATGATGTGATGATACTGTGATGACGCTGTGATGATGCAGTGAGTAAGCAGTAATGAACCTACGATGATGCTGTGATGATGCTGTGATTATGCGGTTATGATGCAGTGATTATGCAGTGATGATGCTGTCATGACACTTCAATGATGCTGTGATGAGGCAGTGATTATGCAGAAATGATGTTGTGCTGGTGCTGTGATGATGTTTGGATTACGCAGTAATGGTGCTGTGGTGATGCAGTGATGATGCAGTGATGATGCAGTGACGATGCTGTGATGATGCAGCGATGATGCTGTGATGATGCAGTGATGATGCAGTGATGATTCAGTGATGATGTAGTGATGACGCTGTGGTGACGCAGTGATGATGCTTTGATGATTCTCTGATGATGCAATGTAGATGCTGTGATGACGCTGTGATGTTGATATGATGATGCTATGATTATGTACCTATGATGCTGTGATCATGCTGTGATGACTCAGTGATGATGCTTTGATGACACAGTGATGACACAGTGATGATGCAGTGATGACGCTGTGATGATGCAGTGATCATGTAGTGATGATGAAGTGATGACGCTGTGATATCGCTCTGATGATACTGTGATGATGCTGTGACAGTGCAGTGATTATGCAGTGTTTATGCTATGATGATGCTCTGATTATGTTGTGATGATGCTGTGATGATTCTCTGATGATGCTGTGATGATGCAGTGATGATGTTGTGATAACGCAGTGATGATGCTGTGATGATTGTGTGATGATGCAGTGATGACGCTGTGATGATACTCTGATGATGGTGTGATAATGCAGTGATGATGATGTGATGATTCTCTGATGATGCTGTGATGATGCAGTGATGATGTGATAACGCAGTGATGATGCTGTGATGATTGTGTGATGATGCAGTGATGACGCTGTGATGATACTGTGATGATGGTGTGATGATGCAGTGATGATGATGTGATGATGCTGTGATGATATTGTGATGACGCTGTGATGATATTGTGATGACGCTGTGATGATGGTGTCGTGATGGTCTGATAACGTTGTCGTAACACTGTGACGATGCTGCGCTGATGTTGTGATGATTCTGTGATGATGCAATTGTGATGCACTGCATGTGATGATGCAGTGATGATGCACTGATGATGCTGTCATGGCGATGTGATGATGCTGTGATGATGCTGTTATGATGCTTTGATGACGTAGTAATGATGCTGTGATGATGCAGTTTTTACGCAGTTATGATGCTGCGATGATGCTGTGGTGATGATGTGATGATGCTGTTATGATGATGTGATGATGCTGTGATGATGCAGTGATGACGCTGTGATGATGTTGTGATGACGCATTCATGATGCTGCGATGATGCTGTGGTGATGATGTGATGATGCTGTTATGACGCAGTGACTATGCTGTGATGATGCTGTGATGACGCTTTGATGACTCTATAGTGATTCTGTGATGATGCTGTAGTGGTACTATGATGATGCTGTGATGACGCTGCGATGACACTGTTGTGATGCTGTGATGACGCTGTGATGATGTTGTGACGATACTGAGATAACGTTGTGCTGATGCAGTGATGATGCAGTGATGATGTAGTGATGATGCAGTAATGATGCTATGATGATGCTGTGATTATGATGTGATGATGCATTGATCACGATGTGATGATGCTGTGATGATGCAGTGATGACACTGTGATGATTTTGTGATGATTTATGATGATGCTGTAATGATGTAGTGATGATGCTGTGATGATGTGATTATGGAGCTATGAAGCTGTGATGATGCTGTGATGATGCTGTGATGACGCTGTGATGACACAGATATTATGCTGTGATGACACTTACATGATGTTGTGATGATGATGTGATGATGCTGTGACGATGTAGTGATGATACTGTGATGACGCTGCGATGATGCAGTGAGTAAGTAGTAATGATGGTGAGATGATGCTGAGATGTTGCTGTGAAGATGCACTGATAATGCAGTGATGATGCTGTGATCATGCTATGATTATGTTTTTGACGCTGCGATGATGATGTGCTGATGTTCTGGTGACACTGCGATGACAGAGTGATGGTGCTGATATTATGCTGTGAAGATGCAGTGATGATGCAGTGATCACAGAATCACAGAATTTCTAGTTTGGAAGAGACCTCAAGATCATCGAGTCCAACCTTTGACCTAACGCTAACAGTCCCCACTAAACCATATCCCTAAGCTTTACATCTAAATGTCTTTTAAAGACTTGCACGGATGGTGACTCCACCACCTCCCTGGGCAGCCTGTTCCAGTGCCTAACAACCTTTCAGTAAAGAAGTTCTTCCTAACATCTAACCTAAAACTCCCCTGGCGCAACTTTAGCCCATTCCCCCTCGTTCTGTCACCGGGCACGTGGGAGAACAGGCCAACCCCCACCTCACTACAGTCACCTTTAAGGTACCTGTAAAGAGCGATAAGGTCGCCCCTGAGCCTCCTCTTCTGCAGGCTGAACAAGCCCAGCTCCCTCAGCCGCTCCTCGTAGGACTTGTTCTCCAGGCCCCTCACCAGCTTCATCGCCCTCCTCTGGACCCGCTCAAGCACCTCGATGTCCTTCTTGTAGCGAGGGGCCCAAAACTGAACACAGTACTCGAGGTGCGGCCTCACCAGAGCCGAGTACAGGGGGATGATCACCTCCCTAGCCCTGCTGGTCACACTGTTTCTGATACAAGCCAGGAAGCCGTTGGCCTTCTTGGCCACCTGAGCACACTGCTGGCTCATATCCAGCCGACTGTCCACCATCACTCCCAGGTCCTTCTCTGCCTGGAAGCTCTCCAACCACTCATCTCCCAGCCTGTAGCTCTGCTTGGGGTTGTTGCGCCCCAGGTGCAGGACCCGGCACTTGGCCTTGTTGAACTTCATACAGTTGACCTCAGCCCATTGGTGCAGCCTATCCAGATCCTCCTGCAGAGCTTTCCTACCCTCGAGCAGATCGACACACGCACCTAACTTGGTGTCATCTGCAAACTTACTGAGGGTGCACTCAATGCCCTCGTCCAGATCATTGATGAAGATATTAAAGAGGACTGGCCCCAGCACCGAGCCCTGGGGGACGCCACTAGTGACTGGCCTCCAACTGGACTTGACTCCATTTACCACGACTCTTTGGGCCCGGCTATCCAGCCAGTTTCTAACCCAACGAAGCGTGCGCCAGTCCAAGCCAAGAGTAGCCAGTTTCTTGAGGAGAATGCTGTGGGAGACGGTGTCAAATGCCTTGCTGAAGTCAAGGTAGACCACATCCACAACCTTTCCCTCATCCACCCAGCGCATCACTTTGTCATAGAAGGAGATCAGGTTTGTCAAGCAGGATATATCATCACAGCATCATCACATCATCATCACAGCATTATCACATCATTATCACTGCATCATCACAGCATCATCGCAGCTTCATCACATCATCATCGCAGCGTAATCACTGCATCGTCACATCATCATTGCGTCGTAATTAAAGCATAATCACAGTGTCATAACTACATAAACTCTGCATCATCACAGCATCATCACTGCGTCAATACAGCATCATCATTGCATCATCACAACAGCACCTCAGCATCATAACATCATCATTACGACATCATCACAGCATAATCATTGCATCATCACAACATCATCGCAGCATCATCACAGCATCACGACAGCGTTATCAGAGCATCACGACAGAGTCATCACAGTGTCATCACAGAATCATCACAGCATCATAACAGTATCATCAAAACATAATCATAGCATCATCACAGCATCATCACTGCATCATCAATGAATCACCACAGCATCATCTCAGCAACATCACAGCATCATTACTGCTTACTCACTGCATCATAACAGCGTTATCACAGTATCATCACTGTATCATCACAGCATCATCACTACATCATCACTGCATCATCAATGAATCATCGCAGAATCATCACTGCATCATAGCTACATAATCACAGCATCATAAATGCATCATCACAGTGTCATCACAGAGTCATCTCAGCATCATCACAGCATCACGACAGGGTCATCACAGCATCATCACTGCATAATTACAGCGTCATCACAGCATAATCACAGCATCATCACAACACCACCACAGCGTCATCACAGTATCACGACAGCGTCATAACGGTATCATCACTGCATCAACACAGCATCATCACTGCGTCATCACAGCGTACTCACTACATCATCACTACATAATCACAGCATAATTACAGCGTCATCAATGCATCACCACTGCATCATAACAGCATCACCTCAGTATCATTACAGTATCATTACTGCGTAATCACTGCATCATCACAGTATCATCACTGCATCATCATAACTTCATCGCATCGTCATCACTGCATCATCACAGTATCATCACAGCATCATCACTGCATCATTACTGCAGAATCACAGTATCATCACATCATCATCACTACATGATCACTGCGTCATCACAGCATCATCACTGAGTCATCACAACATCATCATTGCATCATCACAATATCATCACAGCATCATCACAGCGTCATCACTGCATCAGAACTGCATCGTCACAGCATCATCACATCATTCACACTGCATCATCACCTCATGATCACTGCATCATCACAGCATCATCGCAGCATCATCACTGCGTTATCACAACATCATCACTGCATCATCAAAACATAATCTGAGCATCATAATAGCATAAACACTGCATCATCACTGCACTGTCACAGCATCATCACTGCATCAACACAGTATCATCAGAGCGATATCACAGCCTCATCACTTCATCATCACTACATGATCACTGCATCATCACAGCGTCATCACAGCATCATCACTGCATCATCAAAGCATCATCACTGCATCATCAGATCATCATCACATCAACGTCACAGCGTCATCACTACATCAATACAGCGTCACCACATCGTCCTCACTGCATCGTCACAGCATCATCACAACATCAACACAGCATCATCGCATCATCATCACATCATCATCACATCATCATCACTGCATCATCAGAGGATCGTATCTGCATAATCACAGCATCATCACAGCATCATAATAAGGTCATCACAGCGTCATCACTGCATCATCAAAATATCATCTCAGCATCATCACAGAATCATTAATGCATAATCACTGCATCTTCACAGCGTTATCACAGTATCATCACGGCATCATCATATCATCATCACCGCATCATCACAGTGTCATCACAGCATCATCACTGCGACACCACAACGTCATCACTACATCATCACTGCATCGTCACTGCATCATCACTGCATCATCACAGCATCATCGCTGCATCATCACAGCACCGTCACTGCATCATCACTGGCATCACCACAGCACCATTACTGCGTAATCAAAACATCATCACAGCACCAGCACAACATCATTTCTGCATAATCACTGCCTCATCACAGCATCATTGAAGTGTCATGACAGCATCATCACTGCATAATCACTGCATCATAACCGCATAATAACAGCATCATCACAGCATCATCGTAGCATCATTACTGCTTACTCACTGCATCATCACAGTATCATCACATCATCTTCACTACTTAATCACAGCGTCATCACTGCATCATCAGTTCATCATCACAGCATCATCACAGAATCACAACAGGGTCATCACTGCTTCATCACAGCATCACCATAGCATCATAAGAGCTTCATCACTGCTTCATCACGGCATCATCACATCATCATCACAGCATCATCATGCCATCACAGCAGCGTCATCACAGTATTACGACAGCGTCATCACCGCTTTATCATAGCATCATCACGATATCGTCACAGCATCATCACTGCTTATTCACAGCATCATCGCAGCTTCATCACTGTTTCATCAGAGCATCATCACATTATCGCTGCATCATCACAGTCATCAAAGCATCATTACTGCATCCTAACTGCATCATCACTTCGTAATCAGAGCATCATGACTTCATCACCACAGCACCATTACTGCATCATCACAACGTCATCACTGCATCATCACAGCGTCATCACAGCGTCGTAACTGCATCCTCACTGCATCACCATCATCACAGCATCACAAGCTGTGATGACACTGTGATGACGCTGTGATGATGCTGTGATGAAGCGGTGATGATGCTGTGATGATACTATGGTGATGCTGTGATGATGCTGTGATGCTCTGATCATGTGTGCTGTGCATCACAGCATCATCACAGCATCATCACAGCATCATAGCGTCATCAAATTATCATCACTGCATCATCAGAGCATCACCAGAACTTCATCGCAGCATCATCAAAGCAACATCTCAGCGTCATCACAGCGTCACTACTGCAACATCACTGCATCATCAGAGCATCATCAGAGCATTGGTGTAGATGCACTTCAGCTGGGCCATTGCCCCATCCTCCGGCCTTGCCATTGTTCCCCCTGGCACAGCCCCAACAATCCTTGCTTCAGCCCCATCCCCCTTCTTACCTAGTTTAAAGCCCTCTCAATGAGCCCTGCCAGCTCCTGGCCCAGGATACTTTTTCCCCTAAAAGATAGGGACCCGTCTGTGGCCATCAGGCCAGGTGCTGAGTAAAGTGCCCCACGGTCAAAAAAAAAACAAGATTTCTGCGTTGGCAACAAAAATGATGATGTTATGATGCTGTGGTGATGCTGTTGTGATGATGCTGTGATGATGATTTGATGACACTGTGATGATGCAGTGATGATGCTGTGATGGTGCTGTGATGACGCTTTGATGATGCTCGGATGATGCAGTGATGTTGCAGTAGTGACGCTGTGATGTTCCTTTGATGATGCTGCGATGAAGTTCTGGTGATGCTCTGATGATGCAGTGATGGTAATTTGCTGACGCTGTGATGATTCTGTGATGATGCTGTGATGATGCAGTATGACAATGTGATTATGCTGTTATGACGCTGTTATGATGCTGTGATGACGCTGTCGTGATTCAATGATGATGCTGTGATGACCCTGTGATGATGCTGTGATGATGCTGTGCTGATGCAGTGTTTATGGAGTGATGATGAAGTTATGATACTCTGATGACGCTTTGATGATGCTGTGATTATACAGCTATGATGCTGTCATGATTATATGATGATGCAGTGATGATGCTGTGATGACGCTGTGATGACGCAGTGATGATGTTTTTATGATGGTGTGATTATGCTATGCTGATGCTGTGATGACGCTCTCATAACGCTTTGATGACGCTCTGATGCTGTGGTGATGTTGTGATGCTGCTGTGATGATGCTGTTGTAATGCTGTTATGATGCTGTGATGACGCTTTGATGACAATGTGATGATGCAGTGATGATGCTGTGATGATGCTGTGATGACGTAGTGACGATGTTGTGTTTATGCTTTGATAATGCTGTTACGATGCAGTAATGATGCTGTGATGATGCTGTGATGATGCTGTGATGATGATGTGATGACGCTGTGATGATGCAGTGATGACGCTGCGATGATGCTGTGATGACGCTTTGATCACTGCATCATCACTGCATCATCACAGCGTCATTACAGCATCATCACAGCATCATCATTGCATCATCACTGCATCATCTCAGCATCATAAATGTTTCATCAGAGCGTCATCACAGTCATCACAGCATCATCACATCATCATCGCAGCGTCATCACAGAATCATCACTACATCATAACAGCATCATCACAGAATCATTACTGCGTAAATACTGCATCATAACAGCGTCATCACAGTATCTTCACAGAATAATCATGGCATCATCACATTATCATCACAACATCATCAGAGTGTCATCACAGCATCATCACAGCACCATAGCTGCATATAGCTGCACCATAGCTGCATATACAGCACCATAGCTGCATCATCACAGCATAATCAAAGCATCACCACTGCGCCTTCACAGCATCATCACTGCATCATCACTGCATCATAACAGCATCTTCAAATCATCATCGCAGCATCATCGCTGCACCATCACTGCATCATCGCTGCACCATCACTGCATCATCACAGCATCATCCCTGCGTCATCACAGCGTCATAACAGCATCATCACAATATCATCACAGCATCATCTCAGCATCATCACAGAATCATTGCTGCATAATCACTGCATTATCACAGCATTAGCACAGTATCATCACTGCATCATGACATCATCATCACTGTATCATCCCATCATCTTCACTGCATCATCACATCATCTTCACTGCATCAAAACTGCATCATCACTGCATCATCAGAGCATCATAATTGTGTCATCACAGCTTAATCACAGCATAATAACTGTATCATCACTGCTTCATCACATCATCATCAATGCATCATCGAGCATCATCACAGCCTCATAACTACATAAACACTGCATCATCACAGAATCATCAATGCATCATCACAGCGTCATAACAGCATCCTCACAGCATCATCATTGCACCATCACTGCATCATCTTAGTATCATAACAGTGTCATCAGAGCATCATCACAGTCATCACAGCATCATCACATCAACATCGCAGCATCATCAATGCGCCATCACTGCATCATCAAAGCATCATCTCAGCATCATCACAGAATCATTACTGCATAAATACTGCATCATAACAGCGTCATCACAGTATCTTCACAGCATCATCACGGCATCATCACATTATAATCACAACATCATCAGAGTGTCATCACAGCATCATCACTCCGTCATCACAACTTCATCACGGTATCATCACAGCATCATCACAGCACCATAGCTGCATAATCACTGCATCATCACAGCATAATCAAAGCATCACCACTGCGCCTTCACAGCATCATCACTGCATCATCACAGCATCTTCAAATCATCATCGCAGCATCATCACTGCGTCATCACTGCATCATCACTGCACCATCACTGCATCATCACAGCATCATCTCAGCATTATCACAGCATCATTACTGCATAATCACTGCATTATCAAAACGTCATCACAGTATCATCACTGCATCATGACATCATCATCACTGCATCAACACTGCATCATCACTGCATTATCAGAGCATCATAATTGTGTCAACACACTTTAATCACAGCATAATCACTGTATCATCACTGCTTCATCACAGTATCATCACAGTATCATCACTGCATCATCACAGCATCATCACTGCATCAACACTGCATCATCACTGCATTATCAGAGCATCATAATTGTGTCAACACACTTTAATCACAGCATAATCACTGTATCATCACTGCTTCATCACAGTATCATCACAACATCATCACTGCATCATTACTGCAGAATCACTGCGTCATCACATCATCATCACTACATGATCACTGCATCATCATAGCATCATCACAGTATCATCACTTCGCCATCACAACATCATCATTGCATCATCACAACATCAATACAGCATCATTACAGCATCATCACAGCGTCATCACAGCATCATCACATCATCACATCATCATCAGAGCATCATCACTGCAACAGAACTGCATCGTCACAGCATCATCACATCATTCAGAGTTTATCATCACAGCATCATCACAGCATCATCACTGCGTTATCACAACATCATCACTGCATCATCACAATATCATCACAGCATCATCACAACATAATCAGAGAATCATCACAGCATAAACTCTGCATCATCACTGCACTATCACAGCATCATCACAGCGTCATCAAGGAATCATCACAGCATCATCACAGAATCTTGGCATTGCAATCAAAGCATCATCACTGCGTCGTCACCGCATCATCATTGAACAATATCTACATCATCACAGCATCATCTCAGCATTATCACAGAATAATTACTGCATAATCACTGCATTATAACAGCGTCGTACGAGTATCATCACTGCATCCTCACATCATCATCACTGCATCATCCCATCATCATCATTGCATCATAACAGCATCATCACAACATCATCACAGTATAATCAATGCATAATCAGGGCACCATCACAGCGTTATCACAGCATCATCACAGCGTCATCACAGCATCATCAATGCATCATCACAGTGTCATCACTGCGTCATCAAAGCATCACCACTGCATCATCACAGCATCATAACAGTGTCATCAAAACGTCATCACAGAGTAATCACAGAATCATCATATCGTCGTCGCAGCGTCATCACAGCATCATAATAGCATCATCACAGCATCATAACAGAATCATCACTGAATCATCACTGCATCATCGCAGCGTCATCACTGCATCTTCACAGCATCATCACAACATCATCACATCATCATCACAGCATCATCACTGCACCATCACTTCATCGTCACAGCATCATTACAGCATCATCAGAGCATCACCACTGCATCATCATTGCATCATGACATCATCATCACAGCATCATCATATCATCATCACCACATAATCACAGTGTCATCACAGCATCATCACTGCGCCATCACTGCATCATCACAGCATCTTCACATTATCATCACAGCATCATCTCTGCGTCCTCACTGCATCTTCACAGCATCATCACTACAGCATCAGAGCATTATCTCAGTGTCATCAGAGTATCATTATAGCATAATCACTGCATTATCACAGCATCATCACATCATCACTGCATCATCACATCATCATCACTGCATCATCGCAGCATCATTACAACATCATCAGAGCAACATCACTGCATCATCTCTGCATCATCAGAGCATCATTAGAGTATCATGACAGCATCATCACTGCATAATCACTGCATCATCACCTCATCGTCACAGCATAATCACAGCATCATCGCAGCATCATTACTGCTTACTCACTGCATCATCACAGCGTAATCATGGTGTCATCACTGCATCATAACACCATCATATCTGCATCATCACATCATCATCACTGCATCATCAAAATATCATCACACCACCATCACAGTGTCATCACTGCATAATCACTGCATCATCACAGCATCATTACAGCATCATCAATGCATCATCACAGCGTAATCAATATATCATCACTGCCTCATCACAGCATCATCACAGAACCATTACTATATAATCATTGCATCATCACAGCGGCATCACAGTACCATAATTGCATCATCACAGCATCATCACAGCATCATCAGAGCGACATCAGAGCATCATCACTGCATCATGACAGCATTATCACTGCAGCATCACATCATCATCACATAATCTTCAATGCGTCATCACAGCGTAATCAAAAAGTAATCACTTCATCATCAAATGGTCATCACAGCGTCATCACAGCTATATCGCAGCGTCATCACAGCATCACCACAGCATCATCACTGCGTCATCACAGCATCATCACAACATCATGACAGCATCATTACTGCTTACACACTGCATCATCACAGCGTCATCACAGCATCATCTCAGCATCATCACAACATCATCAGTGTCATCACAGTATCATCACTGCGTCATCACAGCGTCATCACAGCATCATCACAGCTTCATAGCTGCATAATCACAGCATCATCACTGCATAATCACAGCATCATCACCGCATCATCCCAGCATCATCACAACATCATGACAGCATCATTACTGCTGACTCACTGCATCATCACAGCATCATCACATCATCATAACAACATCATCACTACATCATCACTGCATCATCACTGCATTATCACAGCTTCATCACAGCATCATCATTCCGTCATCACAGCGCAATCAGATCGACATCAGAGCGTCATCACAGCATCATCACAGCATCATCACAGCATCGTCCCATATTCATTGCAGCATCATCACATCATCATCGCAGCGTCATTACTTTGTGATCAGAGTGTCATCACAGCATCCTCACATAACCATCACTGCATCATCATCTCAGCATCTTCGCAATGTCATCAATGTATCGTTACAGAATCATCACAATATCAAAAAAGCATCGTCACTGCATCATCACTGCATCACCACTGCATAATCACAATATCCTCACAACATCATAAATGCATAATCACTGCATCATCACCGCATCATCACAGCGTCATAACAGTATCATCACTGCATCATCACAGCATTATCACTGCATCATGACATCATCATCACTGCATCATCACAGCATCATCTCAGCGTCATCACAGAATTATTACTGCATAATCACTGCATCATCACAGCGTCATCACAGTATCATCACTGCATCAACATATCATCATCACAGTGTCATCACAGCATTCACACAGCATGATCATAGCGTCATCACAGCATCCTCACTACGTCATCACAGCATCATCACATCATCATCACTGCATAATCACAGCATCATCACATCATCATCACTGCATCATAACAGCATCATCACAGCATCATCACAGCATCATCAAATCATCATCACTGCACCATCACAGTGTCATCACAGCATCATCACATCATCATCACTGCATCATAACAGCGTCATCACAGCATCATATCATCATCCTCATTGCATCATCGTAGCATCATCGCTGCATCATCACAGAATCATCACAATATCCTTGCAGCATCATCACAGCAGCATCGCAGCATCATTACTGCATCATCACAGCATAATCACAGCATCATCACAACATCATAAGAGTGTCATTAGCATCATAACAGCACCATCACTGTGTCATCGCAGTGTCACCAGAACATCAGCACATCATCACCGCAGCGTCAACAAAACATAATCATGGAATCATCACAGCATCATCACTGCATTATCACTTCAACTTCACAGCAACATCTCAGCATCATCACACCATCATTACTACTTACTCACTGCATCATCACAGCGTCATCACAGGATCATCATTGCATCATCACTGCATCATCAGAGAATAATCACATCATCATCACAGCGTCATCAGAGTGCCATCACAGCATCATCACTGTGTCATCAGAGCGTCATCACAGCATAATCACAGCATCATCACAGCAGCATCAGAGCAGCATCATGGCGTCATGACAGAATCATCACTACGTCATCAAATTGTCATCACAGCAGCCCACAGCATCATCACAGCATCATTGCAGCATCATAACAGCATCATCAAAGCTTCTTCACTGCTTCCTCACTGCATCATCACAGCGTCATCACACTATTGTCAGTGCATCATCAGAGCATCATCACTGCATCATCACACCATAATCACAACATCATCACACCGTCATCAGAGTGTCATCACTGCATCATCACAGGGTCATCACAGGGTCATAACTGCATCATCACAGCATCATCACTGCATCTTCACAGCATAATCTCAGCATCATGACAGTGTCATCACAGTGTTATAACAGCATCATCACAGCATCATCACATCATCATCAGAGCGTCATCACAGAAGTATCACAGCATCATCACTATGTCATCAAAGCATAATCACAATATCATCACAACGTCATTAAAGCGTCATAACTGCATCATCACTGCATCATAACTGCATCATCACTGCATCATCACATCGTCACCACAGCGTCATCGCAGCAACATCACAGCATCACTGCATCGTAACTGCATCATCACAGTATCATTACAGCATCATCACAACATCACAAGAGTGTTATCAGAGCATCACAACACCCTCCACACAGCGTCACCACAGCAACATCACAGCATCATCACAGCATAATCGCAGCGTCACTACAGCATCATTACTGCATAATCACTGCATCATTACAGCATCATCACTGCATCATCACTGCGTCATCACAACGTTATCACAGTATCATCACTGCATCATCATATCATCATCGCAGCGTCATCACTGCATCATCGCAGCATCATCACTGCATCATCACTGCATAGTCACAACATCATCGCGTCTTCATACAGGCATCATAACAGGGTCATCACAGCGTCATAACTGCATAAACACTGCATCATCACAGCATCATCATTGCGTCATCACAAAATCATCACAACATCATCGCAGCATCATCACAGCATCACGACAGCGTTACCAGAGCATCACAGCAGTGTCATCACAGTGTCATCACAGAATCATCACATAGTCATCACAACATCATCGCAGTGTCATAAATGCATCATCACTACATCATCACAACATAATCATAGCATCATCACAGCATCATCACTGTATCATCAATGCTTCATCTCAGCGTCATCATAGTATCAATACTGCGGAATCACTGCATCATCACATCAAAATATCTGCATCATCACATCACCATCACTGCATCATCACATCATCATCACTGCATCATCACTGCGTCATCACACCATCATCACTGAGTCATCACTGCATCATCACTTGATCTTCGCAGCGTCATATCTGCATCATCACAGTATCATCACATCATCATCACATCATCATCACAAAATCATTACAGCATCATCACTGCGTAATCACATCATCATCACTGTGTCATTACAGCATCATCACAGCATCATCACTGAGTCATCACTGCATCATCACTGTGTCATCACTGCATCATCATAGCATCACTGCAGCGTCATCACAGCATCATTAGTGCAGAATCACTGCATCATCACAGAATCATCACAGCATCATCATAGCATCATCACAGAATCATCATAGACTTATCACATAATCACGATAGTGTCATCAGAGAGTCATTGCAGCATCATCACAGCATCATTACAGCATCATCACAGCGTCATAACAGCCTCATATCTGCATCATCACTGCATAATGACTGCATCATAACAGCATCATAACTACGTCATCATATTGTCATCACAGCATCATCACAGCATCACGACAGCGTCATCACAGCATCACGACAGTGTCATCACAACGCCACAACAGGGTCATCACATCATCATCACTGCATTGTCACAGAATCATGACATTGTCATCACAGCATCAACACAACATCTTCACATCATCATCCCTGCATCATCACATCATCATCACTGCATCATCACAGCATCATCACAGCATCATCACAGCATCATCGCAGCATCATCAGAGCATCATCACTGCGTCATAACAGCGTAGTCACTACATCATCACTAAATAATCATAGCATAATTACTGTGTGATCACTGCATCATCACTGCATCATCACTGCATCATCACAACGTCATCTCACTATCATCACAGCGTCATCACATCACGACAGTGTCATCGCAGCATCCTCACAGCATCATCATAGTACCACTACAACATCATCACAGAATCACTATAGCGTTATCTCAGCATCATCACAGAATCATCACAGCATCGTCACTGCGTCATCACAGCATCATCACATCATCACCGCAGCATCATCGCAGCATCATCACTGCGTCATCACAACATCATCACAGCGTCATCACTGCATCATCACAGCGTCATCACTGCATCATCACATCATCATAACAGCATCATCACATCATCACCACAGCATCATCGCAGCATCATCACAGCATCATCACTGCGTCATCACTGCATCATCACATCATCACCACAGCATCATCACATCATCATCACTGCATCATCACAGCATCATAACTGCGTAAACACTTCATCATCACAGCATCATTACTACGACATCACAGCGTCATAACAGAATCATCACAGCATCATCACAGCATCATCACTGCATCATCAATGAATCATCACAGCATCATCTCAGCAACATCACAGCATCATTACTGCTTACTCACTGCATCATAACAGCGTCATCACAGTATCATCACTGCATCATCACAGCATCATCACTACATCATCACTGCATCATCAATGAATCATCGCAGAATCATCACTGCATCATAGCTACATAATCACAGCGTCATCTCAGCATCATCACAGCATCACGACAGGGTCATCACAGCATCATCACTGCATCATTACAGCGTCATCACAGCATAATCACACCATCATCACAGTGTCACCACTGCATCATCACAGTGTCATCACAGGGTCATAACTGCATCATCACTGCATCTTCACAGCATAATCTCAGCATCATCACAGTGTCATCACAGTGTTATAACAGCATCATCACAGCGTCATTACTGCTTACTCACTGCATCATCACAGCGTCATAACAGTATCATCAGTGCTTCATCACAGCATCGTCACTGCATCATCACTGCACAATCACAGCGTAATCACGGCATAATCACAACATCATCTCAGCACCATCACTGCATCATCACAGCATCATCACAACTTCACCAAAGCATCATCACAGCGTCATAACTGCGTAAACACTTCATCATCACAGCATCATTATTACGACATCACAGCGTCATAACAGAATCATCACAGCATCATCACAGCATCATCACTGCATCATCAATGAATCATCACAGCATCATCTCAGCAACATCACAGCATCATTACTGCTTACTCACTGCATCATAACAGCGTCATCACAGTATCATCACTGCATCATCACAGCATCATCACTACATCATCACTGCATCATCAATGAATCATCGCAGAATCATCACTGCATCATAGCTACATAATCACAGCGTCATCTCAGCATCATCACAGCATCACGACAGGGTCATCACAGCATCATCACTGCATCATTACAGCGTCATCACAGCATAATCACACCATCATCACAGTGTCACCACTGCATCATCACAGTGTCATCACAGGGTCATAACTGCATCATCACTGCATCATCACTGCATCTTCACAGCATAATCTCAGCATCATCACAGTGTCATCACAGTGTTATAACAGCATCATCACAGCGTCATTACTGCTTACTCACTGCATCATCACAGCGTCATAACAGTATCATCAGTGCTTCATCACAGCATCGTCACTGCATCATCACTGCACAATCACAGCGTAATCACGGCATAATCACAACATCATCTCAGCATCATCACAGCATCATCACAGCATCATCACAACTTCACCAAAGCATCATCACAGCGTCATAACTGCGTAAACACTTCATCATCACAGCATCATTACTACGACATCACAGCGTCATAACAGAATCATCACAGCATCATCACTGCATCATCAATGAATCATCACAGCATCATCTCAGCAACATCACAGCATCATTACTGCTTACTCACTGCATCATAACAGCGTCATCACAGTATCATCACTGCATCATCACAGCATCATCACTACATCATCACTGCATCATCAATGAATCATCGCAGAATCATCACTGCATCATAGCTACATAATCACAGCGTCATCTCAGCATCATCACAGCATCACGACAGGGTCATCACAGCATCATCACTGCATCATTACAGCGTCATCACAGCATAATCACACCATCATCACAGTGTCACCACTGCATCATCACAGTGTCATCACAGGGTCATAACTGCATCATCACTGCATCTTCACAGCATAATCTCAGCATCATCACAGTGTCATCACAGTGTTATAACAGCATCATCACAGCGTCATTACTGCTTACTCACTGCATCATCACAGCGTCATAACAGTATCATCAGTGCTTCATC
Source organism: Clangula hyemalis (assembly GCA_963989345.1). Next base: position 774,433 of record OZ022440.1, read on the forward strand.
ACAGCATCGTCACTGCATCATCACTGCACAATCACAGCGTAATCACGGCATAATCACAACATCATCTCAGCATCATCACAGCATCATCACAGCATCATCACAAAGTCATTAGAGTGTCATCACAACATAATTACTGTGTCATCACAGCATCATAACAGCATCACCACAGCATCATTACAGCATCATCACTACATCATCAAATTGTCATCACAGCATCATCGCGGCCTCATCACAGCGTCATCACTGTATCATCATTGCATCATCACAACATCATCACTGTATCATCACTGCATCGTCACAGCATTATCAAATCATCACTGCACCATCACATCATCATCACTGCATCATCACTGCGTCATCACAGCATCATCATTGCATCATCACAGCATCATCACAGCGTTATCACAACGTCATCACAGCACCATCACAATATCATCACAGCATCATAACAGCCTCATATCTGCATCATCACTGCATAATGATTGCATCATAACAGCATCATAACTACGTCATCATATAGTCATCACAGCATCATCACAGTATCACGACAGCGTCATCACAGCATCATCACTGCATCATCAAATTGTCATCACAACATCATAGCGGCCTCATCACAGCGTCATCACTGCATCATCACTGCATCATCACAGCATCTTCGCATTTTCATCACAGCATCATCACTGCGTCATCACTGCATAATCACTGCACAATCACTGCATCATCACAGCATCATCTCAGCAATATCACAGCACCATAACTGCATAATCACTGCATCATCACTGCATCAGCACAGCATCGTCACTGCATCATCACTGCATCATCACAGCATCATCGCTGCAGCATCACAGTGTCATCACTGCATCATCACTGCATCACCACAGCATCATCACTGCGTAATCAAAACATCATCACAGCATCAGCATAACATCATCACTGTGTCCTCACAGCATCATTACTGCATCATCACTGCATCATCACTGCATCAGCACAGCATCATCACATCATCATTTCTGCATAATCACTGCCTCATCACAGCATCATTACAGTGTCATGACAGCATCATCACTGCATAATCACTGCATCATAACCGCATAATCACACCATCATCGCAGCATCATTACTGCTTACTCACTACATCATTACAGCATCATCACTGCATCATAAAAGCATCATCACTGCATCATGATATCTTCATCACTGCATCATCACATCGTCATAACATCATCATCACAGCATCAACAAAGAATCATAACAGCATCATCTCAGCATCACGGCATCATCACTGCATAATCACTGAATCGTCATCGCTTCATCACTGCTTCATCACAGCATCATCACAGCATCATTCTTGCGTCAACACATCTTCATCACTGCACCATAACTGCATCATCACATCATCATCACAGCATCATCATGCCATCACAGCAGCGTCATCACAGTATTACGACAGCGTCATCACCGCATTATCATAGCATCACCACAATATCGTCACAGCATCATCACTGCTTATTCACACCATCATCGCAGCTTCAGCACTGCTTCATCAGAGAATCATCACAACATTATTGCTGCATCATCACAGTCATCACAGAGTCATCACAGTGTCATTACTGCATCATCACTGCACCATCACTTCGTAATCAGAACATCATGACTTCATCATCACAGCACCATTACTGCATCATCACAGCATCATCACAACATCATCACAGTGTCATCACAGCATCATCACTACATCATCACAACATCATCACTTCATCATCACAGCATCATCATAGCATCATGGCAGCATCATCGCAGCGTCATCACACCGTCATAATTGTATCATCACAGCGTCATCATAGAATCATCACAGCCTCATCACAGCATCATCACTGCATCATCACAGCATCGTAACTGCATCCTCACTGCATCATCACCGCATCACCATCATCACAGCATCACAAGCTGTGATGACACTGTGATGACACTGTAATGACACTGTGATGATGCGGTGATGATGCTGTGATGATACTATGGTGATGCTGTGATGCTCTGATCATGTGTGCTGTGCATCACAGCGTCATCACAGCATCATCACAGCATCATAGCGTCATCAAAGTATCATCAGTACATCATCAGAACATCACCAGAACTTCATCGCAGCATCATCAAAGCAACATCACAGCGTCATCACAGCGTCACTACTGCAACATCACTGCATCATCAGAGCATCATCAGAGCATTAGTGAAGATGCACTTCAACTGGGCCATTGCCCTATCCTCCGGCCTTGCCATTGTTCCCCCTGGCACAGCCCCAACAATCCTTGTTTCAGCCCCATGCCCCTTCTTACCTAGTTTAAAGCCCTCTCAATGAGCCCTGCCAGCTCCTGGCCCAGGATACTTTTTCCCCTAAAAGATAGGGACCCGTCTGCGGCCATCAGGCCAGGTGCTGAGTAAAGTGCCCCATGGTCAAAAAAAACAAGATTTCTGCGTTGGCACCAGAAATGACGCTCTTATGATGCTGTGGTGATGCTCTTGTGATGATGCTGTGATGATGATTTAATGACGCTTTGATGATGCTGTGATTATACAGCTATGATGCTGTCATGATTATATGATGATGCAGTGATGATGCTGTGATGACGCTGTGTTGCTGTGATGACGATGCGATGATGCTGTGATGATGCAGTGATGACGTTGCGATGATGCATTGATGACGCTGCGATGATGCTGTGTTGATGCTGTGATGAAGCTCTGATGACACTGTGATGGTTCTCTGATGACGCTCTGATAACACAGTGGTGATGCTGTGATGACGCTGTGATGACTCTCTGATGATGCTGTGATGCTTTAATTATGCTGTGATGATGCTGCGATGATGCTGTGGTGATGGTGTGATGACGCAGTGATGATACTGTTGGGATGCTGTGATGATAATGTTGTGATGACGCTGTGATGATGCAGTGATGACGCCAGGATGATGTTGTTATGAAGCTGTGATGATGTTGTTGTGATGCTGTGATGATGTGCTATGATGCTGTGATGATGCCGTGATGATGCTGTGATGATGCAGTGATGATGCTGTGATGATGCTGCGCTGATGCTGTGATGACGCTGCGATGATTCTGTGATGATGCAGTGATGATGCTGTGATGATGCTGTGATGACGCAGTGATGACTCTGTGATGATGCTGTAATAATGCTGTTATGATATGATGATGCTGTAGTGATGCCGTGATGATGCTCTGATGACACGTTGATGACGTTGTGATGCTTTGATGATGCTGTGATGATGCTCTGATGACGCTTTGATGACGCTGTGATGATTTTGTTATGATGCTGTTGTGATGCTGTGATGATGCAGTGATGGTGCTACGATGAAGCTGTTGTGATGTTGTGATGATGCTGTGCTGACGCTTTGATGACACTATGATAATGTTCTGATGATGCAGTAATGATGCAGTGATGACGCAGTGATGATGTGATTATGCTGTGATGACGCTACGATAATGCTATTATGTTGCTGTGATGATGCTGTGATCATGCTGTGGTCATGCTGTGATGATGCAGTGATGACGCTGCAATGATGCTTTGATGATTCTGTGAAGATGCAGTGATGACGACGTGATGACACTGTGATGACGCATTGATGACGCTTTGATGATGCTGTGTTGACGATGTGATGATGCTGTGATGACTCTATGATGATGCAGTGATGACATTGTGATGGCACTGTGATGCCTTGTTGAAGATCTCATGATGCATTGATAATGCACTGATTATGCAGTGATGATGTTGTCTTGATACTGTGATAATGCTGTGATGATATTGTGGTGACGGTTTTATGACACTGTGATTATGTTCTGACGACCCAGCGATGATGCTGTGATAATGCAGTGATGACGCTGTGATGATGCTGATGTGATGCTCAGATGATGCTGTGATGACGGTTTGATGACACTGTGATGACGTTCTGATGATGCAGTGATGATGCTGTGATGACGCACTGATGATGCTGTTGAGATGCTCTGATAATGATTTGATGACGGTTTGATGACACTGTGATGATGTTCTGATGATGCTGTGATGATGCTGTGATGATGCTGAGATGATGTTGTGATGATGCTCTGATGATGCTTTCGTGATGCTGTGATAATGTTGTGATGATGCTGTGATGATGCTGTTGTAATGCTGTTATGATGCTGTGATGATGCTTTGATGACAATGTGATGATGTTTTGATGATGCAATAATGATGCTGTGATGACGTAGTGATGATGTTGTGTTTATGTTTTGATGATGCTGTTATGATGCAGTAATGATGCTGTGATGATGCTGTGATTATGTTGTGATGACGCTGTGATGATGCAGTGATGACGCTGCGATGATGCTGTGATGATGCTGTGATGACGCTTTGATCACTGCATCATCTCTGCATCATGACTGCATCACCACAGCATCATCAATGCGTACTCAAAACATCATCGCAGCATCAGCACAACATCATCACTGTGTCCTCACTGCATCCTCACAGCATCATCACTGCATCATCAAAGCATCATCTCAGTGTCATCACAGCATCATTTCTGCGTAATCACTGCATTATCACAGCGTCATCACAGTATCATCACTGCATCATGACATCATCACCACTTCATAATCCCATCATCACCACTGCATCATCACAGCTTCATCACAACATCATCACAGTATCATCACTGCATCAACTCTGCCTCATCACAGCATCATTACAGTGTCATGATAGCATCATCACTGCATAATCACTGCATCATATAACTGCATATTCACAGCATAATCACAGCATCATCGCAGCATCATTACTGCTTACTCACTGCATCATCAGAGTGTCATCACGCTTTCATCACTGCATCATCACTGCATAATCACTGCATCATCACAGCGTCATCACTACATCATCACTGCATCATCTCAGCATCATAATAGTGTCATAAGAGCGTCATCACAGTCATCACAGCATCATCACATCATCATCGCAGCGTCATCACAGCATCATCACTGCATCATCACAGCATCATCTCAGCATCATCACAGCATCATTACTGCATAATCAATGCATTATCACAGCGTAATCACAGTATAATCACTGCATCATGACATCATCATCACTGCATCATCCCATCATCTTCACAGCATCATCACAGCATCATCACTGCATCGACACTGCATCATCACTGCATCATCAGAGCATCATCTCAGCATCAACACTGCATCATCTCAGCATCATGAGTGTCATCAGAGCGTCATCACAGTCACCACAGCATCATGACATCATCATCACTGCATCATCCCATCATCTTCACTGCATCAGCACAGCATCATCACTGCATTAACACTCTATCATCACTGCATCATCAGAGTATCATAATTGTGTCAACACACTTTAATCACAGCATAATCACTGTATCATCACTGCTTCATCACATCATCATCACTGCATCATCACATCATCATCACAGCATTACGATATCATCATCACAGCATCACAACAGCGTCATCACAGCGTCATCACTGCATCATCACAGCATCATCTCAGCATCAACACTGCTTAATCACTGCATCATCACGGCATCATCATTGCATCATCACAGAATCATCACAACATCATCGCAGCATTGTCACAGCGTTACGACAATGTTATCAGAACATCAGGACAGCATCATCACAGCGTTATCATCGCAGCGTTATAACTGCATCATCACAGAATCATTACAACATTATTATTGCATCATCACAGCATTATCACTGTATCATCACTGCATCGTTACAGCATCATCTCAGCATCATCACAGTATCAATTCTGCAGAATCAATGAATCATCACATCATCATCACAGCGTCATCACATCATCATCACAGCATTATCACATCATTATCACTGCATTATCACAGCATCATCGCCGCATCATCACATCATCATTGCAGCGTAATCACTGCATCGTCACAGCATCATCACATCGTCATTGCGTCATCATCAAAGCATAATCACAGTGTCATAACTGCATAAACTCTGCATCACCACAGCATCATCACTGCGTCAATACAGCATCATCATTGCATCATCACTGCATCACCTCAGCATCATAACATCATCATTACTACATCATCACAGCATAATCATTGCATCATCACAACATCATCGCAGCATCATCACAGCATCACGACAGCGTTATCAGAGCATCATGACAGAGTCATCACAGAGTCATCACATAATCATCACAGCATCATCACAGCATCATCGCAGTGTCATCACTGAATCATCACAGCATCATCAAAACATAATCATAGCATCATCACAGCATCATCACTGCATCATCAATGAATCATCACAGCATCATCTCAGCAACACCACAGCATCATTACTGCTTACTTACTGCATCATAACAGCGTCATCACAGTATCATCACTGCATCATCACTACATCATCACTGCATCATCAATAAATCATCGCAGAATCATCACTGCATCATACCTACATAATCACATCGTCATAAAAGCATCATCACAGTGTCATCACAGCGTCATCTCAGCATCATCACAGCATCACGACAGGGTCATCACAGCATCATCACTGCATCATTACAGCGTCATCACAGCATAATCACACCATCATCACAGTGTCACCACTGCATCATCACAGTGTCATCACAGTGTCATCACATGGTCATAACTGCATCATCACTGCATCTTTACAGCATAATCTCAGCATCATCACAGTGTCATCACAGTGTTATAACAGCATCAACACAGCATCATCACATCATCATCAGAGCGTCATAACAGAATCATCACTATGTCATCACAGCATAATCACAATATCATCACAATGTCATTAAAGCGTCATAACTGCATCATCACTGCATCATAACTGCATCATCACTGCATCATCACATCGTCACCACAGCGTCATATCAGTAACATCACAGCATCATCGCTGCATCGTAACTGCATCATCACTGTATCATCACAGCATCACAACAGCGTTATCAGAGCATCACAACACCCTCAACACAGCGTCACCACAGCAACATCACAGCATCATCACAGCATAATCACAGCGTCACTACATCATCATTATTGCATAATCACTGCATCATTACAGCATCATCACTGCATCATCACTGCGTCATCACAACGTTATCACACTATCATCACTGCAGCATCATATCATCATCGCAGCGTCATCACTGCATCATCGCAGCATCATCACTGCATAGTGACAGCATCATCGCGTCCTCATACAGGCATCATAACAGGGTCATCACAGCGTCATAACTGCATAAAGACTGCATCATCACAGCATCATCATTGCGTCATCACAAAATCATCACAACATCATCGCAGCATCATCACCGCATCACGACAGTGTTACCAGAGCATCACAGAAGTGTCATCACAGTGTCATCACAGAATCATCACATAGTCATCAAAACATCATCGCAGTGTCATAAATGCATCATCACTACATCATCACAACATAATCATAGCATCATCACAGCATCATCACTGTATCATCACTGCATCGTCACAGCATTATCAAATCATCACTGCACCATCAATGCTTCATCTCAGCGTCATCACAGTATCAATACTGCGGAATCACTACATCATCACATCAAAATATCTGCATCATCACATCACAATCACTGCATCATCATATCATCATCACTGCATCATCACTGCATCATCACAGCATCATCACAGCATCATCACTGAGTCATCACTGCATCATCACTGCGTCATCACTGCATCATCACAGCATCATCATTGCCTCATGACAGCATCATCACAGCGTTATCACATAATCACGATAGGGTCATCACAGAGTCATCGCAGCATCATCACAGCATCATCACTGTGCCATCACAGCGTCGTCACAGCATCATCACAATATCATCACAGCGTCATCACAGCCTCATATCTGCATCATCACTGCATAATGACTGCATCATAACAGCATCATAACTACGTCATCATATTGTCATCACAGCATTATCAGAGCATCACGACAGCGTCATCACAACATCACGACAGGGTCATCACAGCATCATCACTACATTGTCACAGAATCATGACAGCATAATCACAGCATCATCACAGCAGGATCGCAGCGTCATCACTGCAGCATCACAGCATCATCACAGTATCCTCACAGCATCTTCAATGCATCATCACTACATTGTAATCACATCATCATATCATCATCACAGCATCATCACAGCATAATTTCAGCATCATCACAGTATCAGTACTGCAGAATCATTGCATCATCACACCATCATCACAACATCATCGCAGCATCATCATAGCATCAGTGTTATCTGAGCATCACAACAGCATAATCATAGCGTCATCACAGATTCACCAGAGCATCACTGCAGCGTCATCACTGCATCATCACAGTATCATCACATCATAGCAACATCATCACAACATCATCGCAGAATCATCACTGCATCATCAGAGCATCATCTCAGCATAATCACAGCATCATTACTGCTTACTCACTGCATCATAACAGCGTCATCACAGCATCATAGCTACATAATCACTGCATCATCACAGAGTCATCACTGCATCATCAGAGAATCATCACATCATTATCACAGCATCATCAGAGCATCATCACTGCGTCATCACAGCGTAATCACTACATCATCACTACATAATCATAGCATCATTACTGCGTCATCACTGCATCATCACAGCATCATCACAGCGTCATCACAGCATCACGACAGTGTCATCGCAGCGTCATCACAGCGTCATTACATCATGATTACTGCGTCATCAGAGGGTCATCGCAGCATCCTCACAGCATTATCATAATACCACTACAGCATCATCACAGAATCACTATAGCGTCATCAAAGCGTCATCACAGCATCATCACTGCATGATCACTGCATCATCACAGCATCATCAGAGCACTATCACTGCGTTATCACATCACCATCACTGCATCATCACAACTTCAACAAAGCATCATCACAGCGTCATAACTGCGTAAACACTGCATCATCACAGCATCATTACTACGTCATCACAGCATCATAACAGCATCATCACAGCATCATCACATCGTCATGACAGCATTATCAGTGCATCATCACTGCATCATCACAGCATCATCACTGCGTCATCGTAGCATCATCGCTGCATCATCACACCGTCATAATTGTATCATCACAGCGTCATCATAGAATCATCACAGCCTCATCACAGCATCATCACTGCATCATCACAGCGTCATCAGAGCATCGTAACTGCATCCTCACTGCATCATCACCGCATCACCATCATCACAGCATCACAAGCTGTGATGACACTATAAGGACGCTGTGATGATGCGGTGACAATGCTGTGATGATGCTGTGATGCTCTGATCATGTGTGCTGTGCATCACAACGTCATCACAGCATCATCACAGCATCATAGCATTATCAAATTATCATCACTGCATCGTCAGAGCATCACCAGAACTTCATCGCTGCATCATCAAAGCAACATCTCAGCGTCATCACAGCGTCACTACTGCAACATCACTGCATCATCAGAGCATCATCAGAGCATTGGTGTAGATGCACTTCAGCTGGGCCATTGCCCTATCCTCCGGCCTTGCCATTGTTCCCCCTGGCACAGCCCCAACAAGCCTTGCTTCAGCCCCATCCCCCTTCTTACCTAGTTTAAAGCCCTCTCAATGAGCCCTGCCAGCTCCTGGCCCAGGATCCTTTTTCCCCTAAAAGATAGGGACCCGTCTGCGACCATCAGGCCAGGTGCTGAGTAAAGTGCCCCATGGTCAAAAAAAACAAGATTTCTGCATTGGCACCAGAAATGATGCTCTTATGATGCTGTGGAGATGCTCTTGTGATGATGCTATGATGATGCTTTAATGACACTGTGATGATGCTGTGATGGTGCAGTGATGACGCTTTGATGATGTTGTGATGACACTCTGATGACGCTGTGATGCTTTGATGATGCTGCGATGCTGGTATGATGACGCTGTGATGATGCTCGGATGATGCAGTGATGACACTGCGATGATGCTGTAATGATGCAGTGATAATGCTGTGGTGATGCTGTGATGACGCTTTGATGACACTGTGATGATGTTGTGATGATGCAGTAATGATGCTGTGATGAAGAAGTGATGATGCAGTGATGATGCAACGATGATGCTGTTGTGATACTGTGATGATGCTGTGATGACGCTGTGATGATGCTGTGATGACGCTGTGATGATGCTGTTGTGATGCTCTGATTATGCTGTGGTTATGCTGTGATGACACTGTGATGATGTGATGATGCTGTGATGTTGCAGTGATGATGCTGTGATGACGATGCGATGATGCTGTGATGATGCAGTGATGATACTGTGATGACGCTGTGATGATGCTGTGATGACGCTGTGATGACGCTGTGATGCTGTGATGATGTTGTGATGATGCTGTGGTTATGCTGTGATGACGTTTTCATGATGCAGTGATCATGATGTTATGATGCTGTGATAATGATTTGATGACGCTTTGATGACACTACGATAATGTTGTGATGATGCAGTAATGATGCTGTGATGACACAGTGATGATTATGTGATTGATGATGCTGTAATCATGTTGTGATGATTCTGTGATGATGCAGTGATGATGCTGCGATGATGCTGTGATGATGCTCTGATTACGCTGTGATGATTCACTGATGATGCTGTGATGGCAATGTGATGCTTTGTTGAAGCTATGATTATGCTGTGATGATGCAGTAATGATGCTGTGATGATGCCGTGATGATTCTGTGATGATGTTGTGTTGATGCAGTGATGATGCTGTGATGATGCAGTAATGATGCCGTGATGATTCTGTGATGATGCCGTCATGATGCTGTTATTATGCTGTGACCATGCAGTGATGATGCTCTGATAATATTGTGATGATGCTGTGATGATGCAGTTATGACGCTGTGGTGAGGCTGTGATAATATTGTTATGATGCTGTGATTATGCAGTGATGATGCAGTGATGAGGCAGCGATAATGCTCTGATGACGCTATGATGATGCTGTGATGATACAATGATGACGGTGTGATTCTTTGGTGATGCTGTGATGATGCAGTGATGATGATGTGATGATGTTGTTATGATGCTGTGAAGATGCAGTGATGACACTGCGATGATGCAGTGATAACGCTGCAATGATGCTGTGTTGATGCTGTAATGATGCTGTGATGACGCTGTGATGATGCACTGATAATGTTGTTATTATGCTGTGATGATTCTGTGATGACACGCTGATGATGCTGTGATGACGCTTTGAAGACACTGTGAATATGATATATTGATGCTGTGATGAAGCTGTGATGACGCTGTGATGGTTCTTTGATGACGCTCTGATGACGCAGTGGCGATGCTGTGATTATGCTGTGATGAGTGTTTGATGACGCTGTGATGCTTTAATGATGCTGTGATGATGGGGTGATGATTCTGTTATGATGCTGTGATGATGCGGTGTTGATGCCGTGATGAAGCTGTGATGATGCTTTGATTACTCTGTGATGCAGTCATGATGCAGTTATGATGCTGTGATGATGCAGTGATGATGCTGTGATGATGCAGTGATGACGCTGTGATGATGCAGTGATGATGCTGCGATGATGCTGTGTTGATACTGTGATGATGCTGTGATGACACTGTGATGACGAACTGATAATGTTGTTATTATGCTGTGATGATTCTGTGATGATGCGTTGATGATGCTGTGATGTCACTTTGATGACACTGTGATGATGCTGTGTTGATGCTGTGATGAAGCTCTGATGACGCTGTGATGGTTCTTTGATGACGCTCTGATAACGCAGTGGTCATGCTGTGATGACGCTGTGATGACTCTTTGATGATGCTGTGATGCTTTAATGATGCTGTGATGATGCTGCGATGAAGCTTTGATGATGGTGTGATGATGCAGTGATGATACTGTTGGGATGCTGAGATGATAATGTAATGATGCAGTGATGACGCTGTTATGGTGCTGTGATGGTGCTGTGATGATGCTGTGATGATGCTGTGATGATGCTGTGATGAGGCTTTGATGACAGTGTGATTATGTTCTGATGATGCTGTGATGATGCAGTATTGATGATGTGATGATGCTGCAATCATGCTGTGATGATGTTGTGATGATGCAGTAATGATGCTGTGACGACGCACTGATTCTGCTGTGATGATGCTGTAATGATGCAGTCATGATGCAATAATGATGATGTGATGATGCTGTGATGACGCTTCGATGATGCTGTGATGATGCAGTGATGATGCTGTGATGATGCTCTGATGATGCTGTGAGGATGTTGTGATGATGCTGTGATTATGTTGCGATAACACTGTGATGATGCTGTGATGATTCAGTAATGACGCTGTGATGAGGCACTGATGATGCTGTGATGAGGCACTGATGATGCTGTGATGATGCAGTAATGATGCAGTGATGATGAAGTAATAATGCAGTGATGATGCTGTGATGATGCTGTGATTAAGCTGCGATGATGCTGTTATGATATTGTGATGACTCTGTGATGATGCTGTAATAATGCTGTGATGATATGATGATGCTGTAGTGATGCCGTGATGATGCTCTGATGACACTTTGATGACGCTGTGATGCTTTGATGATGCTGTAATGATGCAGTGATGATGCTGTGATGACGCTGTCATGACACTTTGATGACGCTGCGATGATTTTGTTATGATGCTGTTGTGATGCTGTGATGATCCAGTGATGATGCTGTGATGATGTTGTTATGATGGTGTGATTATGCTATGCTCATGCTGTGATGACGCTCTCATAACGCTTTGATGACACTCTAATGCTGTGGTGATGTTGTGATGGTGTTGTGATCATGTGTTGTGATGCTGTTATGATGCTGTGATGACGCTTTGATGACAATGTGATGATGTTTTTATGATGCAATAATGATTCTGTGATGACGTATTGATGATGTTGTGTTTATGCTTTGATGATGCTCTTACGATGCAGTAATGATGCTGTGATGACGCTGTGATGACGCTGTGATGATGTTGTGATGACGCTGTGATGATGCAGTGATGACGCTGCAATATGCTGTGATGATGCTGTGATGACGCTTTGATCACTGCATCATCACTGCATCATCACAGCATCATAGCTACATCATCACATCATCATCAATGCATCATCAAAACATCATCACAGCATCATCACAGTCTCATCACTGCATCATCACTGCATAATCACTGCATCATCACAGCATCATTACAGCATCATCAGAGCATCACCACTGCATCATCACAGCATCATAACAGTGTCATCAAAACGTCATCACAGAGTAATCACAGCATCATCATATCGTCGTCGCAGCGTCATCACAGCATCATAATAGCATCATCACAGCATCATAACAGAATCATCACTGCATGATCACTGCATCATCACAGCATGATCACAGCATCATCGCAGCGTCATCACTGCATCTTCACATCATCGTCACAGCATCATTACAGCATCATCAGAGCATCACCACTGCATCATCATTGCATCATGACATCATCATCTCAGCATCATCACAGCATCATCGTATCATCATCACCACATAATCACAGTGTCATCTCAGCATCATCACTGCGCCTCACTGCATCATCACTACAGCATCAGAGCATCATTACAGCATCATCACATCATCATCACAGCATCATCACATCATCATCACAGCATCATCACGTTATCATCACTGCATCATCACATCATCATCACTGCATCATCACAGCATCATTACATCATCACAGAAAAATCACTGCATCATCTCTGCATCATCAGAGCATCATTAGAGTATCATGACAGCATCATCACTGCATAATCACTGCATCATCACCTCATCGTCACAGCATAATCACAGCATCATCGCAGCATCATTACCCGGGAAACTACAGGCCTGTCAGTTTGACCTCAGTGCCAGGGAAGCTCATGGAGCAGATCCTCTTGAGAGTCATCATGCAGCACTTGCAGGGCAAGCAGGTGATCAGGCCTGGCCAGCATGGGTTTATGGAAGGCAGATCCTGCTTGACAAACCTGATCTCCTTCTATGACAAAGTGACGCGCTGGGTGGACGAGGGAAAGGCTGTGGATGTGGTCTACCTTGACTTCAGCAAGGCATTTGACACCGTTTCCCACAGCATTCTCCTCAAGAAACTGGCTGCTCTTGACTTGGACTGGCGCACGCTTCCTTGGGTTAGAAACTGGCTGGATAGCCGGGCCCAAAGAGTCGTGGTAAATGGAGTCAAGTCCAGTTGGAGGCCAGTCACTAGTGGCGTCCCCCAGGGCTCGGTGCTGGGGCCGGTCCTCTTTAATATCTTCATCAATGATCTGGACGAGGGCATTGAGTGCACCCTCAGTAAGTTTGCAGATGACACCCAGTTAGGTGCGTGTGTCGATCTGCTCGAGGGTAGGAAGGCTCTGCAGGAGGATCTGGATAGGCTGGACCGATGGGCTGAGGTCAACTGTGTGAAGTTCAACAAGGCCAAGTGCCAGGTCCTGCACCTGGGGCGCAACAACCCCAAGCAGAGCTACAGGCTGGGAGATGAGTGGTTGCAGAGCTGCCAGGCAGAGAAGGACCTGGGAGTGATGGTGGACAGTCGGCTGGGTATGAGCCAGCAGTGTGCTCAGGTGGCCAAGAAGGCCAACGGCATCCTGGCTTGTATCAGAAACAGTGTGACCAGCAGGGCTAGGGAGGTGATCGTCCCCCTGTACTCGGCTCTGGTGAGGCCGCACCTCGAGTACTGTGTTCAGTTTTGGGCCCCTCGCTACAAGAAGGACATCGAGGTGCTTGAGCGGGTCCAGAGGAGGGCGACGAAGCTGGTGAGGGGCCTGGAGAACAAGTCCTACGAGGAGCGGCTGAGGGAGCTGGGCTTGTTCAGCCTGCAGAAGAGGAGGCTCAGGGGCGACCTTATCGCTCTTTACAGGTACCTTAAAGGTGGCTGTAGTGAGGTGGGGGTTGGCCTGTTCTCCCACGTGCCCGGTGACAGAACGAGGGGGAATGGGCTAAAGTTGCGCCAGGGGAGTTTTAGGTTAGATGTTAGGAAAAACTTCTTTACTGAAAGGGTTGTTAGGCACTGGAACAGGCTGCCCAGGGAGGTGGTGGAGTCACCATCCGTGGAAGTCTTTAAAAGACGTTTAGATGTAGAGCTTAGGGATATGGTTTAGTGGGGACTGTTAGCGTTAGGTCAGAGGTTGGACTCGATGATCTTGAGGTCTCTTCCAACCTAGAAATTCTGTGATTCTGTGATTCTGTGATCATTACTGCTTACTCACTGCATCATCACAGCGTCATCACGGTGTATTCACTGCATCATAACACAATCATATCTGCATCATCACATCATCATCACTGCATAAACACAACATCATCACACCACCATCACAGTGTCATCACTGCATCATCACAGGGTCATCACAGCATCATTACAGCATCATCACTGCATCATCACAGCATCATCACAGAATCATCACTGTGTCATCACTGCATCATTAGTGCATCATAAGAGCATCATCACAGCATCATCACAGCATCATCACTGCGTCATCACATCAGCATCCCAGCATCATCACAACATCATGACAGCATCATTACTGCTTACACACTGCATCATCACACCGTCATCACAACATCATCACAGCTTCATAGCTGCATAATCACAGCATAATCACTGCATAATCACAGCATCATCACCGCATCATCCCAGAATCATCACAACGTCATGACAGCATCATTACTGCTGACTCACTGCATCATCACAGCATCATCACATCATCATAACAACATCATCACTACATCATCACTGCATCATCACAGCATCATAACAGCATCATCACAGCATCATCCCATATTCATCACAGCATCATCACATCATCATCGCAGTGTCATCACTTTGTCATCAGAGCGTCATCACAGCACCATCACATCACCATCACTGCATCATCACAGAATCATCATCTCAGCATCTTCGCTGTGTCATTAATGTATCGTTACAGCATCATCACAATATCATCACAGCATCATAAATGCATAATCTATGCATCATCACAGGGTCATCACAGCATCATCACAGCATCATCACAGCATCATGATATCATCATCACTGCATCATCACTGCATCATCACAGCATTATCACTGCATCATTACATCATCATCACTGCATAATCACTGCATCATCACAGCGTCATCACAGTATCATCACTGCATCATCATATCATCATCACAGTGTCATCACAGCATCATCACAACATCATGTAAGTGTCATCACAGCATAATCACTGTGTCATCACAGCGTCATCACAGCATCATCACAGCATCATCACAGCTTCATAGATCCATAATCACAGCATCATCACAGCATCATCACTACATCATCACAGCATCATCTTAAATCATCACAAAATCATCACAGTGTCATCAAAGCATCATCACAGAATCATTACTGCATAAACACTGCATCATCACAGCGTTATCACAGTATCATCACTGCATCATCAGAGAATAATCACATCATCATCAAAACATCCTCAGAGTGCCATCACAGTATCATCACTGCGTCATCAGAGCGTCATCAAAACATCATCACAGCATCATCACAGCATCATCATAGCGTCATCACAGCATCATCACTGTGTCATCAGAGCGTCATCACAGCATAATCACAGCATCCTCACAGCAGCATCAGAGCAGCATTATGGTGTCATGAAAGAATCATCACTACGTCATCAAATTGTCATCACAGCAGCCCACAGCATCATCACAGCATCATTGCAGCATCATAACAGCATCATCAAAGCATCTTTACTGTTTCCTCACTGCATCATCACAGCGTCATCACACTATTGTCAGTGCATCATCAGAGCATCATCACTGCATCATCACACCATAATCACAACATCATCACACCGTCATCACAGTGTCATCACTGCATCATCACAGGGTCATCACAGGGTCATAACTGCATCATCACTGCATCATCACTGCATCTTCACAGCATAATCTCAGCATCATGACAGTGTCATCACAGTTTTATAACAGCATCATCACAGCATCATCACATCATCATCAGAGCGTCATCACAGAATCATCACAGCATCATCACTATGTCATCACAGCATAATCACAATATCATCACAACGTCATTAAAGTGTCATAACTGCATCATCACTGCATCATAACTGCATCATCACTGCATCATCACATTGTCACCACAGCGTCATCGCAGCAACATCACAGCATCATCACTGCATCGTAACTGCATCATCACAGTATCATCACAGCATCATCACAACATCATCGTAGCATCATCACAACATCACAACAGCGTTATCAGAGCATCACAACACCCTCAACACAGCGTCACCACAGCAACATCACAGCGTCATCACAGCATAATCGCAGCGTCAATACAGCATCATTACTGCATCATCACTGCATCATCACTGCGTCATCACAACGTTATCACAGTATCATCACTGCAGCATCATATCATCATCGCAGCGTCATCACTGCATCATCGCAGCATCATCACTGCATCATCACTGCATATTCACAGCATCATCGCGTCCTCATAAAGGCATCATAACAGGGTCATCACAGCGTCATAACTGCATAAACACTGCATCATCACAGCATCATCATTGCGTCATCACAAAATCGTCACAACATCATCGCAGCATCAGCACAGCATCACGACAGCATTACCAGAGCATAACAGCAGTGTCATCACAGTGTCATCACAGAATCATCACATAGTCATCACAACATCATCGCAGTGTCATAAATGCATCATCACTACATCATCACAACATAATCATAGCATCATCACAGCATCATCACTGTATCATCATTGCATCGTCACAGCATTATCAAATCATCACTGCACCATTACATCATCATCACTGCATCATCAATGCTTCATCTCAGCGTCATCATAGTATCAATACTGCGGAATCACTGCATCATCACATCAAAATATCTGCATCATCACATCACCATCACAGCATCATCACATTATCATCACTGCATCATCACTGCGTCATCACTGTGTAATCACATCATCATCACTGCGTCATCACTGCATCATCACAGCATCTTTACTTCATAATCACAGCATCATCACATCATCACCACAGCATCATCGCATCATCATCACAGCGTCATCACTGCATCATCACATCATCATCACATCATCATAACAGCATCATCACATCATCACCGCAGCATCATAGCAGCATCATCACAGCATCATCACTGCGTCATCACAACATCATCACTGCATGATCACTGCATCATTACAGCATCATCACATCATCACCACAGCATCATCACAGCATCATCACTGCATCATCACAGCATCATCTAAGCATCATCACTGCGTCATCACAGCACTATCACTGCATCTTCACAGCATCATCACAACTTCACCAAAGCATCATCACAGCGTCATAACTACGTAAACACTGCATCATCACAGCATCATTACTATGTCATCACAGCGTCATAACAGCATCATCACAGCATCATCAGAGCATCATCATTGCATCATCACAGAATCATCACAACATCATCGCAGCATCGTCACAGCGTTACGACAATGTTATCAGACCATCACGACAGCATCATCACAGCGTCATCACAGAATTATCAAATCGTCATCACAGCATCATCGCAGCGTCATAACTGCATCATCACAGCATCATCACTGCGTCATCACAGCGTACTCACTACATCATCACTACACAATCACAGCATAATTACAGCGTCATCAATGCATCACCACTGCATCATAACAGCATCATCTCAGT
Source organism: Clangula hyemalis (assembly GCA_963989345.1). Next base: position 793,319 of record OZ022440.1, read on the forward strand.
ATCATTACTGCATAATCACTGCATCATCGCAGCGTCATCACAGTATCATCACTGCATCATCATAACTTCATCGCAGCGTCATCACTACATCATCACAGTATCATCACAGCATCATCACTGCATCATTACTGCAGAATCACTGTGTCATCACATCATCATCACTACATGATCACTGCATCATGACAGCATCACCACAGCATCATCACTGCATCGTCATATCATCATTGCGTCGTCATCAAAGCATAATCACAGTGTCATAACTGCATAAACTCTGCATCATCACTGCAGCACCTCAGCATCATAACATCATCATTACTACATCATCACAGCATAATCATTGCATCATCACAGCATCACGACAACGTTATCAGAGCATCACGACAGAGTCATCACAGCGTCATCACAGAATCATCACAGCATCATCACAGCATCATCAAAACATAATCATAGCATCATCACTGCATCATCAATGAATCATCACAGAACCATCACTGCATCATAGCTACATAATCACAGCGTCATAAATGCATCATCACAGTGTGATCACAGTGTCATCTCAGCATCATCACAGCATCATGACAGGGTCATCACAGCATCATCACTGCATCATTACAGCGTCATCAAAGCATAATCACAGCATCATCACAACACCACCACAGCGTCATCACAGTATCGCGACAGCGTCATAACGGTATCATCACTGCATCATCACTACATCATCACAGCATCATCACTGCGTCATCACAGCGTACTCACTACATAATCACAGCATAATTACAGCGTCATCAATGCATCACCACTGCATCATAAAAGCATCATCTCAGTATCATTACAGTATCATTACTGCATAATCACTGCATCAAGAGAGCGTCATCACAGTATCATCACTGCATCATCATAACTTCATCGCAGCGTCATCACTGCATCATCACAGTATCACCACAGCATCATTACTGCAGAAAAACTGCGTCATCACATCATCATCACTACATGACCACTGCATCATCACAGCATCATCACAGCATCATCACTGAGTCATCACAACAACATCATTGCATCATCACAATATCATCACAGCATCATCACATCATCATCAGAGCATCATCACATCATCATCACTGAATCATCACACCATCATCAGAGCATCATCACAGCATCATCACTGCATCATCACACCATCATCACAGCATCATCACTGCATCATCAAAGCATCATCAGAGAATCATCACATCATCATCACAGCATCATCACAACATAATCAGAGCATCATCATAGCATAAACACTACATCATCACTGCACTGTCACAGCATCATCACTGCATCATCACAGCATCATCAGAGCGATATTACAGCGTCATCACTTCATCATCACTACATGATCACTGCATCATCACAGCGTCATCACAATATCATCAGTGCATTTTCACAGCATAATCACTGCATCATCACTGCACAATCACAGTGTAATCACAGCATCATCACATCATCATCACAACATTATCACAGTGTCATCACAGCATAATCACTGTGTCATCACAGCGTCATAACAGCATCATCACAGCATCATTACAGCATCATAGAGTCATAATCACGACAGCATTTCAGCATCATCACTGCATCATCATAGCGTCATCACAGCATCATCACTACATCATCACAGCATCTTAGCATTTTCATCACAGCATCATCACTGCGTCATCACTTCATAATCGCTGCACAATCACTGCATCATCACAGCATCATCTCAGCAATATCACTGCACCATCACTGCATAATCACTTCATCATCAAAGCATCATCTCAGCATCATCACAGTATCACTACTGAAGAATCACTGCATCATCCTATCATCATCACTGCATCATCAAAGCGTCATCACAGAATCATCACAGTGTCATCATAGCATCATCACAGTGTCATCACAGCGTCATCACTGCATCATCACTGCGTCATCAAAGCATCATCACTGCATCATCACAATATTATCATCTCAGCATCCCAACAGTATCATCACTGCGTCATCACACCATCATCAAAGCTTCATCGCAGCATCATCACAGCATCATTAAAGCATCACAGCATCATCAAAGAGTCATCACAGCATGACCACTGCGGTATCAGAGCGTCATCAAAGAACCATCACAGCGTCATTAGAGCTTCATCACAGCATCAACACAGCATCATCACAGTGTCATCAAAGTGTCATCACAGCATCATCAACGCATCATCACAGAATCATCACAGCATAATAACAACATTATCAGTTCGTCATCACAGTGTCATCACAGCATCATCACAGTATCAACACAGCATCATCGCAGCATCATCACTGCATCATCACAGCGTCATCACTGCATCATCACTGCATCATCACAGCATCATAATTGCATCATGACTGCATCACAGAGTAATCAAAGCATCATCACAGCTTCATCACGGCATCAACACCGCATCATCACAGCATCATAACAGAATCATCACCCCATCATCACAGCATCATCACAGCATCACGAAAGCGTCATCACAGCATCATCACAGCATAATCGCAGCGTCATAAGAGCATCATCTCAGCATCATCACATCATCATTACTGCATCATCACAGCATCATAGCATCATCATCAGAGCATCACAGCATCATCACATCATCATCACTGCATCCTCACAACAACATCACAGTGTCATCAAAGCGTATTCGTAGCATTATCAGAGCATCACAACAGCATCATTGCAGCGTCATCACAGCATCATCACAGCATCATCAGAACATCATCACAGTGTCATCAAACCGTCATCACAGCATCATCAGATCATCAAAACAGCATCATCGCAGCGTCATCACAGCATCATCACTGCATCATCAGAACGTCATCACAGCGTCATCACTCCATCATCACAGCATGATCACTGGGTCATCAGAACATAATCACAGTGTTATAAAACCGTCATCATAGTATCATCACAGCATCATCACAGTATCAAGACAACATCATCACTGCATAATCAGTGCATTATCAATGCATCATCAGAGCTTCAACAAGGCATCACAGTGCCATCACAGTGTCATCACTGCATCATCATAGAGTCATCACAGCATCATCACGTCATCATCACAGCGTCATCACAGCGTCATCACAGCGTCATCACGTCGTCATCACTGCATCTTCACAGAAACATCAAAGCATCATCGCAGCGTCATCACTGCATCATCACAGCATGATAACAGCATTATCATAGTGTCATCAAAGCGTCAACACAGCATCATCACAGCATCACAACAGCTTCATCGCAGCATCATCACTGCATCATCACAGCATCACAACAGCATCATAACGAAATCATCACAGTGTCATCAAAGCATCATCACAGCTTCATCACATCATCATCACAGCATCATCAAAGCATCACAGCGTCATCAAAGTGTCATCAGAGCATCATCACAGTGTGATCGCAACATAATCACAGCATCATTACAACATCCTCACAGCATCATCACAACATCATCACAGCATCATCACTGCATCATCAGAACGTCATCACAGTGTCATCAAACAGTCATCACAGCATCATCAGAGCATCACAACAGCATCATCAACACGTCATCACTGCATCATTAAAGCATGATCGCTGGGTCATAAGAACATAATCACAGTGTCATAAAACCGTCATCACAGTATGATCACAGCATCATCACAGTATCAAGACAACATCATCACTGCATAATCAGTGATTATCAATGCATCATCAGAGCTTCAACAAGGCACCACAGTGCCATCACAGTGTCATCACTGCATCATCATAGAGTCATCACAGCATCATCACAGCGTCATCAATGCGTCATCACCACTACATCGTCACAGCATCATCACTGCATCATAACTGCGTCATAAAAGCGTCATCACAGCGTCATCACAGTGTCATCACGTCATCATAACTGCATCTTCAGAGAATCATCAAAGCATCATCGCAGCGTCATCACTGCATCATCACAGCATGATCACAGCGTCATCACAGCATCATAAGAGCATTATCGTAGCGTCATCACAGCATAATCACAACATCATCACAGCATCATCGCTGCATCATTACAGCATCATCACAGCATCATCACAGCATCATCACAATATCATAACAGCATCATCGCAGTGTCATCACTGCATCATCACAGCATCCTGACAACATCATCGCAGCATCATCGCAGAGTTATCTATGCATCATCACAGCGTCATCACTGAATCATCACAGCATCATCACAGCATCATCATAGCATCATCATAGCATCATGAAAGCATCACAGCGTCATCACAGCGTATTTAGAGTGTCATCACTGCATCATCACGGCATCATCTCTGCGTTATTGCAGCGTCATCACAGCATCATCACAGCGTCATCAGAGCATCATCACAGCATCATCATATAATCATGACAGCATCATAGCTGTATAATCACAGCATCATCAAAGCGTCATTAAATCATCATCACAGCATCATCACAACAGCATCACCACAGCATCATAAGAGCGTCATTTCTGGTGCCAACGCAGAAATCTTGTTTTTTTTGACCATGGGGCACTTTACTCAGCACCTGGCCTGATGGCCGCAGACGGGTCCCTATCTTTTAGGGGAAAAAGTATCCTGGGCCAGGAGCTGGCAGGGCTCATTGAGAGGGCTTTAAACTAGGTAAGAAGGGGGATGGGACTGAAGCAAGGACTGTTGGGGCTGTGCCAGGGGGAACAATGGCAAGGCCGGAGGATAGGGCAATGGCCAAGCAGAAGTGCATCTACACCAATGCTCTGATGATGCTCTGATGACGCTCTGATGATGCAGTGATGTTGCAGTAGTGACGCTGTGATGATGCTGAGATGTTGCTGCGATGAAGTTCTGGTGATGCTCTGACGATGCAGTGATGATAATTTGATGACGCTATGATGCTGTGATGATGCTGTGATGACGCTGTGATGCACAGCACACATGATCAGAGCATCACAGCATCATCACAGCATCACCATAGTATCATCACAGCATCATCACCGCATCATCACAGCGTCATTACAGTGTCATCACAGTGTCATCACAGCTTGTGATGCTGTGATGATGGTGATGCGGTGATGATGCAGTGAGGATGCAGTTACGACGCTGTGATGACGTTGTGATGATGCAGTGATGATGCTGTGATGAGGCTTTGATGATTCTATGATGACGCTGTGATGATACAATTATGACGGTGCGATGACGCTGCCATGATGCTGCCATCATGCTATGATGACCCTGTGATGATGCAGTGATGATGCTGTGATAACACTGTGATGATATTGTGATGATTCAGTAATGGTGCTGTGATGATGAAGTCATGATGCTCTGATTACGAAGTAATGATGCAGTAATGATGCTGTGATGACGCTGCTGTGTGGCATGATGATGCTGTGATGATGATGTGATGATGCAGTGATTATACAGTGATGATGCTGTGATGCTGAGATGATGCTGTTATGATTCTGTGTTGATGCTGTGATGATGCTGTGATGATGTAGTGATCATGCAGTGATGATGCTGTGATGATGATGTTATGACGATGTGATGATGCAGTGATGATGATATCATGATGCAGTGATGATGCTTTGATGATGCATTGATTATACTGTGATGACGCTGTGATGATGCAGTGAGTAAGCAGTAATGATGCTGTGATAATGCTGTGATTATGCGGTTATGATGCAGTGATTATGCAGTGATGATGCTGTCATGAAACTGTAATGATGCTGTGATGAGGCAGTAATTATGCAGAAATGATGATGTGATGATGCTGTGATGATGCAGTGATGATGCAGTGATGATGCAGTAATGATGCTGTGAGGACACAGTGATGATGTTGTGCTGATACTGTGATGATGTTTTGATTACGCAGTGATGACGCTGTGATGATGCAGCGATGATGCTGTGATGATGGAGTGACGATGCTGTGATGATGTTGTGCTGATACTGTGATGATGCTATGACGATGCAGTGATGATGCTGTGCTGATGCAGTGATGATTCAGTGATGATGTTGAGATGACGCTGTGGTGACGCTGTGATGATGCTTTGATGATTCTCTGATGATGCAATGTAGATGCTGTGATGATGCGGTCTTGACGCAGTGATGACGCTGTGATGACGCTATGATGATGCTATGATGACGCTGTGATGATGCTATGATGACGCTGTGATGATGCTGTGAATACGCTGATATACTGCTGTGATGATGCTGTGATGATGCTGTGATGATTCTGTGATGACGCTTTGATGATGCAGTGATGATGATAGGATGATGCAGTGATTATGATGTGATGATGCAGTGATTCTGTAGTAGTGATACTGTGATGATGCTGAGACGATGCTGTGATGATGCAGTGATTGTGCAGTGATTATGAAGTAATGACGCAGTGATGATGCTGTGATGAAAATGCGAAGACGCTGTGATGATGCAGTGATGATACAGTGATGACGCTGTGATGAGGCCTCAATGATGATGTGCTGACAATTTAATGATGTAGTGATGATGCTGTGATGACGCTATGATGATGCAGTGATGATGCTGAAATGCTGTCGTGATTATGACTCTATGATGCTGTAATGATGCTGTGATGATGCTGTTATGACGCTGTGATGACAAAGTGATTATGGTGTGATGACACTAATGATTTTGTGATGATGCTGTGATGATGCAGTGAGTAAGCAGTATTGACGCTGTGATGATGCTGATATGGTGCTGTGATGATGCAGTGATCATGTAGTCATGATGAAATGATGACGCTGTGATATCGCTCTGATGATGCTGTGATGATGCAGTGATGATGCTGTGACAATGCAGTGATGATGCAGTGTTTATGCTTTGATGATGCTCTGATTCTGTTGTGATGATGCTGTGATGATGATGTGATGATTCTCTGATGATGCTGTGTTGATGCAGTGATGATGTTGTGATAACGCAGTGATGATGCTGTGATGATTGTGTGATGATGCAGTGATGACTGTGATGATGCTCTTATGATGGTGTGATGATGCTTTGATGATGCTGTGATGATATTGTGATGATGCAGTGATGATGATGTGATGATGCTCTGATGATGATGTGATGATGCTGTGATGATGCTGTGATGATATTGTGATAATGCAGTGATGATGTTGTTATAACGTAGTGATGACGCTGTGATAATGCTCTGCTGATGGTGTGATGATGCTGTGATGTTATTGTGATGATTCATTGAAGATAATGGGATGATGCAGTGATGATGACGTCATGATGCAGTGATGATACTGTGATCACGCTGTGATAATGCATTGATTATGCAGGAAAGATGCTTTGATGATGCTGAGATGATGCTGTGATGATGCAGTGGTGGTGCAGTGATGATGCAGTGATGACGCAGTGATGATGCTGCGATGATGATTTGAAGGTGCTGTGATGATGCAGTGATGGTGCTGTGAAGGCGCAGTAGTGATGCTTTGATTATGCTGTGATGATGCAGTGATTATGCAGCTATGGTGCAGTGATGATGCTGTGATGATACCGTGATGACGCTGTGATGACGGAGTAATGATGCTGTGATGACACTCTGATGATGTTGTGGTGATAATGTGATGATGCTTTGAAGATACTGTGATAACGCTGTTATGATGCAGTATTTATGCAGTAATGATTCTGTGATGATGCTGAGATGTTGCTGTGATGATGTAGTGATGGTGCTGTGATGATGCAGTGATGATGCTGTGATGATGCTGTAATGACGCTGTGATGATGCAGTGATTATGCAGTGATGATGCAGTGATGAGACTGCGATGATGCTGTGATGATGTTTTGATGATACTCTGATGATGATGTGATGATGTAGCTATGATGCTGTGATGATGCAGTGATGAAACTGTGATGACACTGATGATGCAGTGAGTAAGCAGTAATGATGCTGCGATGATTCTGTGATGACGCTGTGATAATGCAGTGATTATGCAGAAATGATGCTGTAATGACACTGAGATGATGCTTTGATGATGCAGTGATGATGCTGTGAGGATGCAGTGAGGACAAAGTAATGATGTTGTGCTGATGCTGTGATGATGTTTTGGTTACGCTGTGGTGATGCAGTGATGATGCAGTGATGATGCAGTGATCAAAGCGTCATCACAGCATCATCGCAGCGTCATCACTGCATCATCACAGCGTCACCACAACATCATCACAGCGTCATCACAGCATCATCACAGCACAATTACTGCATCATCACTGCATCATCAAATCATAAACACAACATCATCAATACGTCATCACAGCATAATTATTGCATCATTAAAACATCATCACAGCATCAGCATAGCATCATCACAGCATCATAACAACATCATCACAGCGTCATCACAGCATCATCACAGCATCATCACAGCATCATCACAGCATTATCACAGCATCACGAAAGTGTCATTACAGCAGCATCACAGCATAATCACAGCGTCATCAGAGCATCAACTCAGCATCATCATAGCATCATCACTGCATCATCAGAACGTCATCACAGTGTCATCAAACCGTCATCACAGCATCATAAGAGCATCACAAGAGCATCATCACAGCGTCATCACCGTGTCATCAGTGCATCATCACTGCATCATCAGAACATAATCACAGTGTCATAAAACCCTCATCACAGTATCATCACAGCATCATCACAGTATCAAGACAACATCATCACTGCATAATCAGTGCATTATCAATGCATCATCAGAGCTTCAACAAGGCATCACAGTGCCATCACAGTGTCATCACTGCATCATCATAGAGTCATCACAGCATCATCACATCATCATCACAACAGCATCACAGAGTCATCAATGTGTCATCATCACTACATCGTCACAGCATCATCACTGCATCATCACTGCGTCATAACAGCGTCATCACAGCATCATCACAGCGTCATCACTGCATCATTACTGCATCATCAGAACATTATCATAGTGTCATCAAAGCATCATAAGAGCATTATCATAGCATCACAACAGCTTCATCACAGCATCATCACTGCATCATCACAGCATCACAACGGCATCATAACAAAATAATCACAGCATCATCAGTGTCATCACAGCGTCATCACAGCATCATCACTGCATCATAACTGCATCATTACAGCGTTATCAGAGCATCATCACAGCATCATCAAAGCATCATCACTGCATCATCACAGCATCATCGCAGAGTCATCAGAGCATCATCACTGCATCATTACTGTATCATCACTGCATCATTACAGCGTCATCACAGCATCATCAGTGCGTCATCACAGCATCATTACTGCATCACCACAACATCACAACAGCATCATAACAAAATCATCACAGCATCATCAAAGTGTCATCACAGCGTCATCACAGCATCATCACTGCATCATAACTGAATCATTACAGCGTCATCAGAGCATCATCACAGCATCATCAAAGCAACACAGCGTCATCAAAGTGTCATCAGAGCACCATCATGGCATCACTACAACATCATCATATCATCACAGCATTATTACAGCATCATCACAGAGTCATCACAGTATCATCACAGCATCATCGCAGCGTCATCAGAGCATCATCACTGCATCATTACTGTATCATCACTGCATCATTACTGTATCATCACTGCATCATTACAGCGTCATCACAGCATCATCAGTGCGTCATCACAGCATCATTACTGCATTATCACAACATCATCACAGTGTGATCGCAACGTAATCACAGTATCATCACAACATCCTCACAGCATCATCACAGCATCATCACAGCATCATCGAAACATCATCACAGTGTCATCACAACATCATCACAGAATCATCACAGCATCTTTGCAGTATCATCACATCATCAATACTGTGTCATCAGAGCATCATCAGAACATAATCACACTGTCATCAAAGCGTCATCACAGCATCATCACGGCATCATAACATCATGAACACTGCATCATGAAAATGTCATCACAGCATCACCACAGCATCATCACAACGTCATCACAGCATCACAGCATCATCACAGCATCATCACAGCATCAGAAAAGAATAAAAGTGTCATCAAAGCATCATCACAGCATCATCACAACATCATCACAGTATCATCACTGCATAATCGCAGAGTCATCACAGCATCATTACTGCATCATCACAACATCATCACTTTGTCATCACAGCATAATCACAGCATAATCAGAGCATCACAACAGCATCATCACAGCGTCATCACTGCATCATCACAATATCATCACAGCGTAATCAATGCGTCATCATACCTACATCGTCACAGCATCATCACATTGTCATCAATGCATCATCACAGCATCATCACAGCATCACAACAGCATCATCGTTGCATCATCACTGCATCATCACAGTGTCATCAAAGCATCATCACAGCATCATCACATCATGATCACTGCATCATGAAAGCGTCATCACAGCATCATCACAGCATCATCACAACAGTATCACAGTATCAAAGAGTCATCACAGCGTCATCACATCATCACTGCACCATCACTGTGTCATCACAGCATCATTACTGCATAATCACAACATCATCACGGTGTCATCACAGCATAATCACAGCATAATCAGAGCATCACAACAGCATCATCGTGTCGTCATCACTGCATCATCATTGCATCACCACAGCATCATTACTGCATCATCACAGCATCACAACAGCATCATCGCAGCATCATCACAGTATCATCAAAGCATCACAGCATCGCCATCACTGCATCATCACAGAATCATCACTGTATCATCGCAGCGATATCACTGCATCATCACAGCATCATCACAGCATCATCACTGCGTCATCACAGCATCATCAAAGAACCATCACACCGTCATCACAGCTTCCTCACGGCGTCATTACAGCATCATTACAGTGTCATCAAAGCGTCATCACAGAGTCATCACAGCATCATCACAGCATCATCACAGTGTCATCACACCATCATCACAGCATCATCACAATATTATCACAGCCTCACCACAGCGTCATAACTGCATCAACACTGCATTATCACTGCATCATCACAGCGTCATCACAGCAGCATCACTACATCATCACTGTGTCGTCACAGCATCATCACAGCATCATCACAGCATCACCACAGCATCATCACATCATCATCACTGCAACATCACAGTATCATCACAATATCATAACAGCATCATCACAGTGTCATCACTGCATCATCATCATAGCATCATGACAACATCATCGCAGCATCATCGCAGTGTTATCAATGCATCATCACAGCATCATCACAGCATCATCGCAGCGTCATCACTGAATCGTCACAACATCATCATACCATCATGAAAGCATCACAGCGTCATCATTCAGAGTGTCATCATAGTATCATCACGGCATCATCTCAGAGTTATTGCAGCGTCATCACTGCATCATCACAGCATCATCACTGTATCATCACAACGTCATCACAGCATCATCACATCATCATCACAGCGTCATCACAGCGTCATCACAGAATCATCATATAATCATGACAGCATCATAGCTGTATAATCACAGCATCATCAAAGCGTCATCACAGCATCATAACAGCATCATCACAGCATCATCAAAGCTTCATCACAGTATCATAACTGCATCATCACTGCATAAACACTGCATCAGCACAGCATCATCATAGCATCATCACAGCATCAACACAGCGTCATCTGTGCATCATCACAGCATCATCACAACATCATCAGAGCGTCATCACAGCATCATCATTGAATCACAACAGCGTCATCACAGCATCATGACAGCATCATCACAGCATCATCACTGCATCATCATATCAACCTGAGAGCATCATAGCTGCATAATCACAGCATCATCTAATTGTCATAACAGCATCATCACAGCGTCATCACAGCATAATAACATCGTCATCACAGCATCATCAGAGCATCATCACAGTATCATTAGAGCATCATCTCTGCATCATCACTGCATCATCACAGCATCACCGTAGTATCATCACAGCATCATCACAGCAACATCACTCCATCATTACAGCGTCATCACAGTGTCATCACAGCTTCATCACAGCATCATCAAAGCATCACAGTGTAATCAGTGTTATCATAGCGTCATCACAGCATCATCACTGCAACATCACAGCATCATTACAGCATCATAAAAGCACCATCACAGCGTCATCACAGTGTAATTAAAGCGTCTTCACAGAGTCATCACAGCATTATAACGGCATCATTACATCATCATCACTGCATCATCACAGCATCATCACAGCATCATCACATCATCTTGACTGCATCATCACAGCGTCATCACAGCACCATCACAGCATCATCACTGCATCATCACAGTGTCATCAAATTATCATCACAGCATCATCACAAGAGCATCACCACAGCATCATAAGAGCGTCATTTCTGGTGCCAATGCAGAAATCTTGTTTTTTTTTGACCATGGGGCACTTTACTCAGCACCTGGCCTGATGGCCGCAGACGGGTCCCTATCTTTTAGGGGAAAAAGTATCCTGGGCCAGGAGCTGGCAGGGCTCATTGAGAGGGCTTTAAACTAGGTAAGAAGGGGGATGGGACTGAAGCAAGGATTGTTGGGGCTGTGCCAGGGGGAACAATGGCAAGGCCGGAGGATAGGGCAATGGCCCAGTTGAAGTGCATCTTCACTAATGCTCTGATGATGCTCTGATGATGTAGTGATGTTGCAGTAGTGACGCTGTGATGACGCTGAGATGTTGCTTTGATGATGCAGCGATGAAGTTCTGGTGATGCTCTGATGATGCAGTGATGATAATTTGATGACGCTATGATGCTGTGATGACGCTGTGATGAGGCTGTGATGATTCTATGATGATGCTGTGATGATACAATTATGACGGTGTGATGACGCTGCGATGATGCTGCCAAGATGCTATGATGACGCTGTGATAATGTAGTGATGATGCAGTGATGATGCAGTAATGATGCTGTGAGGACACAGTGATGATGTTGTGCTGATGCTGTGATGATGTTTTGATTACGCAGTGATGATGCTGTGGTGATGCAGTGATTATGCAGAAATGATGATGTGATGATGCTGTGATGATGCAGTGATGATGCAGTAATGATGTTGTGAGGACAAAGTGATGATGTTGTGCTGATGCTGTGATGATATTTTGATTACGCAGTGACGATTCTGTGGTGATGCAGTGATGATGCAGTGATGACGCTGTGATGATGTAGCGATGATGCTGTGATGATGCAGTGGTGATGCAGTGACGATGCTGTGATGATGGTGTGCTGATACTGTGATGATGCTATGATGATGCAGTAATGATGCTGTGCTGATGCAGTGATGATTCAGTGATGATGTATTGATGACGCTGTGTTGACGCAGTGATGATGCTTTGATGATTCCCTGATGATGTAATGTAGATGCTGTGATGATGCTGTGATGACACTGTGATGATGATGTGATGATGCTGTGATTATGTAACTATGATGCTGTGATCATGCTGTGATGACTCAGTGATGATGCTTTGATGACGCAGTGATTATGCAGTGATGACGCTGAGATGGCACTGTGGTGACACTGTGATGATGCTGTGATGACGCTGCGATACTGCTGTGATGATGCTCTGATGATGCTTTCATGATTCTGTAATTACGCTTTGATGATGCAGTGATGATGATAGGATGATGCAGTGATTCTTCAGTAGTGATACTGTGATGACGTTGAGATGATGCTGTGATGATGCAGTGATTTTGCAGTGATTATGAAGTGATGATGCAGTGATGATGCGGTGATGATGCAGTGATGATGCAGTGATGACGCTGTGATGAGTACGCGATGATGATGTGATGACAATTTGATGATGTAGTGATGATGCTGTGATGACGCTATTATGATGCAGTGATGATGCTGAAATGCTGTCGTGATTATGACTCTATGATGCTGTAATGATGCTGTGATGATTCTGTTATGACGGTGTGATGACACAGTGATTATGCTGTGATGACAGTGATGATTTTTTGATGATGCTGTGATGATGCTGTGATGATGAAGTGATTATGCAGTGATGACGCTGTGATGACACTGTGATGATGTTGTGATGATGATGTGATGATGCTGTGATTACGCTGTGATTATGCAGTGATGATGCAGTGATTATTCTGTGATAATGCACTGATGATACTCTGATGACGCTGTGATGATGCAGTGAGTAAGCAGTAATGATGCTACGATGATGCTGAGATGTTGCTGTGATGATGCAGTGATGATGTTTTGATAACGCAGTGATGAAGCTGCGATGATGCTGTGATGATGCAGTGATCATGAGGTGATGAAGTAGTGTGAATGATGTGATGATGCTGTGGCGATGCAGTTCTGATGCAGTGATGACGCTGTGATGATGCAGTTATGACGCTGTGATGACGCAATTATGATGCTGTGATGACGCAGTGATGATGCTGTGATGATGCAGTGATGACGCAGTGATGGTGATGTGATAACGCAGTGATGATGCTGTGATGATGCAGTGATGATGATGTGATGATGTTGTGGTGACGATGTGATGATGCTGTGATGATGCAGTGATCATGCAGTGATGATGTTGTGATGACGCAGTGATGATGCTGTGATGATGCTGCGATGATGCTGTGGTGATGATGTGATGATGCTGTGGTGATGATGTGATGATGCTCTTATGATGCAGTGATGACGCTGTGATGATGATGTGATGATGCTGTGACGACGCAGTGACGATGCTGTGAGGATGCTGCGATGACGCTATAATGACGCAGTAATCATGATGTAATGATGCTGTGATGACTCTGCGATGACACTGTTGTTATGCTGTGATGACGCTGTGATGATACTGAGATGACGTTGAGATGATGCAGTGATGACGCAGTAATGATGCTATGATTATGTAGTGATGATGTAGTGATTCCGCTGTGATGATGCTCTGATGATGCTGTGATTATGATGTGATGATGCATTGATAATGATGTGATGATGCTGTGATGATGCAGTGATGACTCTGTGATGATGCAGTGATTATGTAGCTATGATGCTGTGATGATGATGTGATGATGCAGTGATAATGATGTGATGATGCAGTGATGATGATATGATGATGCAGTGATGATGATGTGATGATGCAGTGACTCTGCACTAATGATGTTGTGATTATGCTGAGATGATGCTCTGATGATGCAGTGATGATTCTGCGATGATGTTGTGATTATGTCACTATGATGTGATGATACTGTGATGATGCAGTGATGACGCAGTGATGATGCAGTGATGATGCTGTAATGATGCAGTGATTATGCAGTAATGATGCTGTAGTGACGCTGTGATTATGCTGTGATGATGCTGTGATGTTGCCATGGTGACGCTGTGTTGAGGGTGTTCTGATGCTCTGATAACGTTGTTGTGATGCTGTGATGATGCTACGATGATGTTGTGATGATGCTGTGATGATACCGTGATGATGCAGTTACGATGCAGTGATGATGCTTTGATGTTGCTGCGATGACGCTGTGGTGACGATGTGATGATGCAGTGATGATGCAGTTATGATGCACTGATGATGATGTGATGAAGCAGTGATGATACAGTGATTATGCTGTGATTAAGGTGTGTTGACATAATTATGATGCTCTGATGATGCAGTGAAGATGATGGGATGATGCAGTGGTGATGCCGTGATGATGCTGTGAATATACTGTGATGACGCTGTTATGATGCAGTATTTATGCAGTAATGATTCTGTGATGATGCTGAGATGATGCTGTGATGATGCAGTGATGATGCTCTGATGACACTATTATGATGCTGAGATGATGCAGTCATTATGCAGTGATGATGCAGATATGAGGCTGTGATGACGCTGTGATGATATTGTGATGATGTTGTTACGACGCTGTGATGACCCAGTGATGATGCACTGATGATGCTGTGATGATGTTTTGATTACGCAGTGATGATGCTGTGGTGATGCAGTGATGATGCAGTGCTCAAAGCGTCATAACAGCATCATCACAGCATCATTACTGCATCATCAGAGCATCATAATATCATCATCACTGCATCACAGCATCATCACAGCATCATCACAGCATCATCAGAACATCATCACAGTGTCATCAAACCGTCATCACAGCATCATCAGACCATCACAACAACATCATCGCAGCGTCATCACAGCATCATCACAGCATCATCACTGCATCATCAGAACGTCATCACAGTGTCATCAAACAGTCATCACAGCATCATCAGAGCATCACAACAGCATCATCACCGCGTCATCACTGCATCATTAAAGCATGATCACTGCATCATCAGAACATAATCACAGTGTCATAAAACCGTCATCACAGTATGATCACAGCATCATCACAGTATCAAGACAACATCATCACTGCATAATCAGTGCATTATCAATGCATCATCAGAGCTTCAACAAGGCATCACAGTGCCATCACAGTGTCATCTCTGCATCATCATAGAGTCATCACAGCATCATCACAGCGTCATCAATGCGTCATCACCACTACATCGTCACAGCATCATCACTGCATCATAACTGCGTCATAAAAGCGTCATCACAGCGTCATCACAGCGTCATCACGTCATCATAACTGCATCTTCAGAGAATCATCAAAGCATCATCGCAGCGTCATCACTGCATCATCACAGCATGATCACAGCGTCATCACAGCATCATAAGAGCATTATCGTAGCGTCATCACAGCATAATCACAACATCATCACAGCATCATCGCTGCATCATTACAGCATCATCACAGCATCATCACTGCGTCATCATTGCATCATTACTGCATCATCAGAACATTATCATAGTGTCATCAAAGCGTCAACACAGCATCATCACAGCATCACAACAGCTTCATCGCAGCATCATCACTGCATCATCACAGCATCACAACAGCATCATAACAAAATCATCACAGCGTCATCAAAGCGTCATCACAGCGTCACCACAGCATCATCACTGCATCATCACTGCATCATTACAGCGTCATCAGAGCATCATCACAGCATCATCAAAGCATCACAGCGTCATCAAAGTGTCATCAAAGCATCATCACGGCATCACTACAGCATCATCATATCATCACAGCATTATTACAGCATCATCACAGCATCATCACTACATCATCACAACATCATCGCAGCGTCATCACAGCATCATCACTGCATCATTACTGCATCATTACAGCATCATCAGTGCGTCATCACAGCATCAGTACTGAATCATCACAACATCATCACAGTGTGATCGCAACGTAATCATAGCATCATCACAACATCCTCACAGCATCCTCACAGCATCATCACAGCATCATCACTGCATCATCACTGCATCATCGAAGCGTCATCACATTATCATCACAACATCATCACAGCATCATCACATCATCAGTATTGCATCATGACTGCATCATTACAGCATCATCACAGCAGAATCAGTGCGTCGTCACAGCATCATTACTGCATCATCACAACATCATCACAGTGTTATCGCAGCATCATCACAGCAGCATCACAACATCATCACAGAATCATCACAGCATCATTGCAGCATCATTACCTCATCAATACTGCGTCATCACAGCATCATCAGAACATAATCACACTGTCATCAAAGCGTCATCACAGCATCATCACGGCATCATCACAGCATCATAACACATCATCACAGCATCAGAACAGCATCATCACAGCTTCATAACAGCATCATCCAGGCATCATCATAGCATCATCACAGCACCATCACAGCGTCATCACTGCATCATCACAACATTATCATCAAAGCATCCCAACAGTATCATCACTGAGTCATCACACCATCATCACAGCATCATCGCAGCATCATCACAGCATCATTAAAGCATCACAGCATCATCAAAGAGTCATCACAGCGTCATCAAAGCATCACCACTGCGTTATCAGAGCGTCATGAAAGAACCATCACAGCGTCATCAGAGCTTCATTACAGCATCAACACAGCATCATCACAGTCTAATCAAAGAGTCATCACAGCATCATCAACGCATCATCACAGAATCATCACAGCGTAATAACAACATTATCAGTGCATCATCACAGTGTAATCACAGCATCATCACAGCATCAACACAGCATCATCGCAGCGTCATCACTGCATCATCGCAGCGTCATCACTGCATCATCACAGCATCATAATTGCATCATAACTGCATCATCACAACATCATCAAATAATCACGAAAGCATCAGAGCTTCATCAAAGCGTCATCAGAGCATCATCACTGCATCTTCACTGCATCATCACAGCATCATCACATCATCATCACTGCATCATCACTGCATCACCAAAGATTCGCAACGTCATCATTGCAGCATCACAGAATCATCAAAGTATCATCATAGCATCATCAGAGCATTATCGCTGCCTCATCACTGCATCATCACAGAATCATCACTGCATCATCACAGCATCCTCACTGCGTCATCACAACACCATCACTTCAGCATCACAACAACATCACACTGTCATCAAAGCGTCATCACAGCATCATTACTGCATCATCACAGCATCATAACAGCATCATCCAGGCGTCATCACTGCATCATCACAGCGTCACCACAGCGTCATCACTGCATCATCATTGCATCATAACAGCATCATCACAGCATCATCAAAGCATCACAGCGTCATCAAAGACTCCTCACAGCGTCATCAAAGCACCATTACCGCGTCATCACAGCTTCAACACAGCATCAACACAGCATCATCACAGTGTCATCAAAGCGTCATAACAGCATCATCCACGCATCATCACTGAATCATCACAGCGTAATAACTACATTATCAGTGCGTCATCACAGCATCATTACAGCATCAACACAGCATCACTGCAGCGTCATCACTGCATCATCGCAGCGTCATCACTGCATCATCACATCATCATCACTGCATCATCACAGCATCATCACAGCATCACCAAAGAATCACAATGTCATTATTGTATCATCACAGCATCATATTAACGTCATCAGAGCATTATCGCTGCCTCATCACTGCATCATCACAGCATCATCAAAATATTATCACAGCCTCACCACATCGTCATGACTGCATCATCACTGCATCATCACTGTATCATCAGAGCATCATCACATCATTTCACTGCATGATCACAGCATAATAACAGCATCATCACGGCATCATCACAGCATCATCACGGCATCATTACTGCATCATCACAGCATCATCAGAGCTTCAACAAAGCATTACAGCATCATCGCAGCGTCATCACTGCATCAACACAGAATCATCACAACATGATCACAGCATCATCACAGCATCATCACTGCGTCATCATTGCATCATTACTGCATCATCACAACATTATCATAGTGTCATCAAAGCGTCATCACAGCATCATCACAACATCACAACAGCATCATCGTAGCACCATCACTGCATCATCACTACATCATCACAGCATCATCACTGCGTCATCATTGCATCATTACTGCATCATCACAACATCATCACAGTGTCATCAAAGCGTCATCAAAGCATTATCACAGCATCATAACATCATGATCACTGCATCATGGAAACGTCATCACAGCATCACCACAGCATCATCACAAATCATCACAGCATCATACCAGCGTAATCACAGCATCATCACAGCATCATCAAAGCATCAAAACGTCATCAAAGCATCATCACAGCATCATCACTGCATCATCACAGCATCACCGCAGCATCACTACTGCATCATCACAACATCATCACAGTGTCATCATAGCATAATCGCATCATAATCAGAGCATCACAACAGCATCTTCACAGCGTCATCACTGCACCATCAGAACATAATTACAGCGTAATCTATGCGTCATCATAACTACATCACAACAGCATCATCGTTGCATCATCACTGCATCATCACTTCATCATCACAGCTTCATCACTGCATCATCTCAGCCTCATCACAGTGTCATGAAAGCATCATCACAGCATCATCAGATCATGATCACAGTATCATGAAAGCGTCATCACAGCGTCACCACAGCACCATCACAACAGTATCACAGTATCACAGCATCATCACAGCGTCATCATCACATCATCACTGCACCATCACTGTGTCATCACAGCATCATTACTGCATAATCACAACATCATCACAGTGCTATCAAAGCGTTGTCACAGCATCATCACAACATCACAACAGCATCATTGCATTGTCATCACTGCATCATCATTGCATCATCAGAGCATCATCACTGCGTCATCACAGCCTCATCACAGCACCATCACAGCGTTGTCACAGCGTCATCAAAGCCTCATCACAACATCATCAAAGCGTCATCACAGCACCATCACAGCATCATCACTGCATCATCACAGTGTCATCAAATTATCATCACAGCATCATCACAACAGCATCACCACAGCATCATAAGAGCGTCATTTCTGGTGCCAATGCAGAAATCTTGTTTTTTTTTGACCATGGGGCACTTTACTCAGCACCTGGCCTGATGTCCGCAGACGGGTCCCTATCTTTTAGGGGAAAAAGGATCCTGGGCCAGGAGCTGGCAGGGCTCATTGAGAGGGCTTTAAACTAGGTAAGAAGGGGGATGGGGCTGAAGCAAGGTGATGATGGTGATGCGGTGATGATGCAGTGAGGATGCAGTTACAACGCTGTGATGATGCTGTGATGACGCAGTGATGAGGCTGTGATGATTCTATGATGATGCTGTGATGATACAATTATGACGGTGTGATGACGCTGCGATGATGCTGCCATGATGCTATGATGACGCTGTGATGATGCAGTAATGGTGCTGTGATGATGAAGTCATGATGCTCTGATTACGCAGTGATGATGTCGTGATGATGCTCTGATGAAGCAGTGATGAAGCTGTGAATAAACAGTGATGATGCTGTGACGATATTGTGATGATGCTATGATAACGCGGTGATGACGCTGTCGTAATACTGTGATGACGCTGCTGTGATGGCATGATGATGCTGTGATGATGATGTGATGATGCCGTGATGAAGCAGTGATGAAGCTCTTATGATGCAGTGGAGATGCTGTGATGATGAACTGATGATGCAGTGATGACGCTGTGATTAAGTAGTGAAGATGATGTCATGATACTGTGATGACGCTGTGATGATGCTGAGATGATGCTGTGATGATGCAGTGATTATGCAGTGATGATGCTGTGATGCTGAGATGACGCTGCTATGATTCTGTGTTGATGCTGTGATGATGCCGTGATGATGCTGTGATGAAGTTGTTATGACGATGTGATGATTCAGTGATGATGATATCATGATGCAGTGATGATGCTTTGATGATGCAGTGATGATACTGTGATGACGCTGTGATGATGCAGTGAGTAAGCAGTAATGATGCTGCGATGATGCAGTGATGATGCAGTGACGATGCAGTGATGATTCAGTGATGATGTAGTGATGATGCAGTGTTGACGTTGTGATGACGCTTTGATGATGCTGTGATGACACTGTGCTGATGCGGTGATGATGATATGATGATGCAGTGATGATGATAGTGTTATGACGCTGAGATGATGCAGTGATTATGCATTAATGATTCTATGATGATGCTGAGATGATATTTTGATGATGAAGTGATGACGCTGTGATGACCTTATTATGATGCTGTGATGATACTTTGACGATGCTGTGATTATGCAGCTATGATTCTGTGATGATGCAGTGATGATGCTGTGATGATGATGTGATGATGATCCGATGATGCTGTGATGATGTTGTGATGATGCTGTGACGATGCAGTGAGGACGATGTGGTGACGCTGTGTTGATGCAGTGATGACGCTGTGACGTTGATGTGATGATGATCTGATGATGCAGTGATGATGCTTTGATGACGCAGTGATGATGCAGTGATGACGCTGTGATGACGCTGTGATGATGCTATGATGACACTGTGATGATTCTGTGATGACGCTTTGATAATGCAGTGATGATGATAGGATGATGCAGTGATGATGATGTGATGATGCAGTGATTCTGCAGTAGTGATACTGTGATGATGCTGAGATGATGCTGTGATGATGAAGTGATTATGCAGTGATGGTGCAGTGATATTGCTGAGATGATGCTGTGATGATGCAGTGATTGTGCAGTGATTATGAAGTGATGACGCAGTGATGATGCTGTGATGAAAATGCTAAGATGCTGTGATAATGTAGTGATGATGCTGTGATGACGCTATGATGATGCAGTGATGATGCTGAAATGCTGTCGTGATTATGACTCTATGATGCTGTAATGATGCTGTGATGATGCTGTTATGACGCTGTGATGACACAGTGATTATGCTGTGATGACACTGTGATAATGTTGTGATGATGATGTGATGATGCTGTGATTACACTGTGATTGTGCAGTGATGATGCAGTGATTATGCTGTGAAAATGCACTGATGATACTGTGATGACGCTGTGATGATGCAGTGATCATGTAGTGATGATGAAGTGATGACGCTGTAATATCGCTCTGATGATGCTGTGATGATGCAGTGATGATGCTGTGACAGTGCAGTGATGATGTAGTGTTTATGCTATGATGATGCTCTGATTATGTTGTGATGATGCTGTGATGATGATGTGATGATTCTCTGATGATGCTTTGATGATGCAGTGATGATGTTTTGATAACGCAGTGATGATGCTGTGATGATGCTGTGATGATGCTGCGATGAAGCTTTGATGATGGTGTGATGACGCAGTGATGATACTGTTGGGATGCTGAGATGATAATGTTGTGATGATGCAGTGATGACGCTGTGATGGTGCTGTGATGGTGCTGTGATGATGCTGTAATGATGCTGTGATGAGGCTTTGATGACAGTGTGATTATGTTCTGATGATGCTGTGATGACGCAGTATTGATGATGTGATGATGCTGCAATCATGCTGTGATGATTCTGTGATGATGTTGTGATGATGCTGTGATGACGCTGCGATAACACTGTGATGATGTTGTGATGATGCAGTAATGATACTGTGACGACGCACTGATTCTGCTGTGATGATGCTGTAATGATGCAGTCATGATGCAATAATGATGATGTGATGATGCTGTGATGACGCTTCGATGATGCTGTGATGATGCAGTGATGATGCTGTGATGATGCTGTGAGGATGTTGTGATGATGCTGTGATTATGTTGCGATAACACTGTGATGATGTTGTGATGATTCAGTACTGATGCTGTGATGAGGCACTGATGATGCTGTGATGATGCTGTGATGATGCTGTGATTAAGCTGCGATGATGCAGTGATTATGCTGTGATGATGCTGTGATTAAGCTGCGATGATGCAGTGATTATGCTGTGATGATGCTGTGAGGATGTTGTGATGATTCAGTACTGATGCTGTGATGAGGCACTGATGATGCTGTGATGATGCTGTGATGATGCTGTGATTAAGCTGCGATGATGCAGTGATTATGCTGTGATGATGCTGTGATGACACAGTGATGACTGTGATGATGCTGTAATAATGCTGTGATGATATGATGATGCTGTAGTGATGCCGTGATGATGCTCTGATGACACTTTGATGACGCTGTGATGCTTTGATGATGCTGTGATGATGCTCTGATGATGCTGTAATGATGCAGTGATGATGCAGTGATGATGCTGTGATGACGCTGTCATGACACTTTGATGACGCTGCGATGATTTTGTTATGATGCTGTTGTGATGCTGTGATGATGCAGTGATGATGCTGCGATGATGCTGTTGTAATGCTGTGATGATGCTGTGATGATGTTGTTATGATGGTGTGATTATGCTATGCTCATGCTGTGATGACGCTCTCATAACGCTTTGACGACACTCTGATGCTGTGGTGATGTTTTGATGGTGTTGTGATCATGTGTTGTGATGCTGTTATGATGCTGTGATGACGCTTTGATGACAATGTGATGATGTTTTTATGATGCAATAATGATTCTGTGATGACGTATTGATGATGTTGTGTTTATGCTTTGATGATGCTCTTACGATGCAGTAATGATGCTGTGATGACGCTGTGATGACGCTGTGATGATGTTGTGATGACGCTGTGATGATGCAGTGATGACGCTGCAATATGCTGTGATGATGCTGTGATGACGCTTTGATCACTGCATCATCACTGCATCATCACAGCATCATAGCTACATCATCACATCATCATCAATGCATCATCAAAACATCATCACAGCATCATCACAGTCTCATCACTGCATCATCACTGCATAATCACTGCATCATCACAGCATCATTACAGCATCATCAGAGCATCACCACTGCATCATCACAGCATCATAAGTGTCATCAAAACGTCATCACAGAGTAATCACAGCATCATCATATCGTCGTCGCAGCGTCATCACAGCATCATAATAGCATCATCACAGCATCATAACAGAATCATCACTGCATGATCACTGCATCATCACAGCATGATCACAGCATCATCGCAGCGTCATCACTGCATCTTCACATCATCGTCACAGCATCATTACAGCATCATCAGAGCATCACCACTGCATCATCATTGCATCATGACATCATCATCTCAGCATCATCACAGCATCATCGTATCATCATCACCACATAATCACAGTGTCATCTCAGCATCATCACTGCGCCTCACTGCATCATCACAGAATCTTCGCATTTTCATCACAGCATCATCTCTGTGTCCTCAGAGCATCTTCACAACATCATCACTACAGCATCAGAGCATCATTACAGCATCATCACATCATCATCACAGCATCATCACGTTATCATCACTGCATCATCACATCATCATCACTGCATCATCACAGCATCATTACATCATCACAGAAAAATCACTGCATCATCTCTGCATCATCAGAGCATCATTAGAGTATCATGACAGCATCATCACTGCATAATCACTGCATCATCACCTCATCGTCACAGCATCATCGCAGCATCATTACCCGGGAAATTACAGGCCTGTCAGTTTGACCTCAGTGCCAGGGAAGCTCATGGAGCAGATCCTCTTGAGAGTCATCATGCAGGGCAAGCAGGCGATCAGGCCTGGCCAGCATGGGTTTATGGAAGGCAGATCCTGCTTGACAAACCTGATCTCCTTCTATGACAAAGTGACGCGCTGGGTGGACGAGGGAAAGGCTGTGGATGTGGTCTACCTTGACTTCAGCAAGGCATTTGACACCGTTTCCCACAGCATTCTCCTCAAGAAACTGGCTGCTCTTGACTTGGACTGGTGCACGCTTCCTTGGGTTAGAAACTGGCTGGATAGCCGGGCCCAAAGAGTCGTGGTAAATGGAGTCAAGTCCAGTTGGAGGCCGGTCACTAGTGGCGTCCCCCAGGGCTCGGTGCTGGGGCTGGTCCTCTTTAATATCTTCATCAATGATCTGGACGAGGGCATTGAGTGCACCCTCAGTAAGTTTGCAGATGACACCCAGTTAGGTGCGTGTGTCGATCTGCTCGAGGGTAGGAAGGCTCTGCAGGAGGATCTGGATAGGCTGGACCGATGGGCTGAGGTCAACTGTGTGAAGTTCAACAAGGCCAAGTGCCAGGTCCTGCACCTGGGGCGCAACAACCCCAAGCAGAGCTACAGGCTGGGAGATGAGTGGTTGGAGAGCTGCCAGGCAGAGAAGGACCTGGGAGTGATGGTGGACAGTCGGCTGGGTATGAGCCAGCAGTGTGCTCAGGTGGCCAAGAAGGCCAACGGCATCCTGGCTTGTATCAGAAACAGTGTGACCAGCAGGGCTAGGGAGGTGATCGTCCCCCTGTACTCGGCTCTGGTGAGGCCGCACCTCGAGTACTGTGTTCAGTTTTGGGCCCCTCGCTACAAGAAGGACATCGAGGTGCTTGAGCGGGTCCAGAGGAGGGCGACGAAGCTGGTGAGGGGCCTGGAGAACAAGTCCTACGAGGAGCGGCTGAGGGAGCTGGGCTTGTTCAGCCTGCAGAAGAGGAGGCTCAGGGGCGACCTTATCGCTCTTTACAGGTACCTTAAAGGAGGCTGTAGTGAGGTGGGGGTTGGCCTGTTCTCCCACGTGCCCGGTGACAGAACGAGGGGGAATGGGCTAAAGTTGCGCCAGGGGAGTTTTAGGTTAGATGTTAGGAAAAACTTCTTTACTGAAAGGGTTGTTAGGCACTGGAACAGGCTGCCCAGGGAGGTGGTGGAGTCACCATCCGTGGAAGTCTTTAAAAGACGTTTAGATGTAGAGCTTAGGGATATGGTTTAGTGGGGACTGTTAGCGTTAGGACAGAGGTTGGACTCGATGATCTTGAGGTCTCTTCCAACCTAGAGATTCTGTGATTCTGTGATTCTGTGATCATTACTGCTTACTCACTGCATCATCACAGCGTCATCACGGTGTATTCACTGCATCATAGCACCATCATATCTGCATCATCACATCATCATCACTGCATAAACACAACATCATCACACCACCATCACAGTGTCATCACTGCATCATCACAGGGTCATCACAGCATCATTACAGCATCATCACTGCATCATCACAGCATCATCACAGCATCATCACAGCTGTATCGCAGCGTCATCACAGCATCATCACAGCTGTATCGCAGCGTCATCACAGCATCACCACAGCATCATCACTGCGTCATCACAGCATCATCACAGAATCATCACTGCGTCATCACTGCATCATTACTGCATCATAAGAGCATCATCACTGCATCATCACAGCGTCATCACAGCATCATCACAGCTGTATCGCAGCGTCATCACAGCATCACCACAGCATCATCACTGCGTCATCACATCAGCATCCCAGCATCATCACAACATCATGACAGCATCATTACTGCTTACACACTGCATCATCACACCGTCATCACAACATCATCACAGCTTCATAGCTGCATAATCACAGCATAATCACTGCATAATCACAGCATCATCACATCATCATAACAACATCATCACTACATCATCACTGCATTATGACAGCATCATGACAGCATCATGACAGCATCATCCCATATTCATCACAACATCATCACATCATCATCGCAGTGTCATCACTTTGTCATCAGAGCGTCATCACAGCACCATCACATCACCATCACTGCATCATCACAGAATCATCATCTCAGCATCTTCGCTGTGTCATCAATGCATCGTTACAGCATCATCACAATATCATCACAGCATCATAAATGCATAATCTATGCATCATCACAGGGTCATCACAGCATCATCACAGCATCATCACAGCATCATGATATCATCATCACTGCATCATCACAGCATTATCACTGCATCATGACATCATCATCACTGCATAATCACTGCATCATCACAGCGTCATCACAGTATCATCACTGCATCATCATATCATCATCACAGTGTCATCACAGCATCCTCACACCATCATTACTTCTTACTCACTGCATCATCACAGCGTCATCACAGTATCATCACTGCATCATCACTGCATCATCACAGCATCATAACATCATCATCACAACATCATGTAAGTGTCATCACAGCATAATCACTGTGTCATCACAGCGTCATCACAGCATCATCACAGCATCATCACAGCTTCATAGATCCATAATCACAGCATCATCACAACATCATCACTACATCATCACAGCATCATCTTAAATCATCACAAAATCATCACAGTGTCATCAAAGCATCATCACAGAATCATTACTGCATAAACACTGCATCATCACAGCGTTATCACAGTATCATCACTGCATCATCAGAGAATAATCACATCATCATCAAAACATCCTCAGAGTGCCATCACAGTATCATCACTGCGTCATCAGAGCGTCATCAAAACATCATCATCACAGCATCATCATAGCATCATCACAGCATCATCACTGTGTCATCAGAGCGTCATCACAGCATAATCACAACATCATCACAGCAGCATCAGAGCAGCATCATGGTGTCATGACAGAATCATCACTACGTCATCAAATTGTCATCACAGCAGCCGACAGCATCATCACAGCATCATTGCAGCATCATAACAGCATCATCAAAGCATCTTTACTGTTTCCTCACTGCATCATCACAGCGTCATCACACTATTGTCAGTGCATCATCAGAGCATCATCACTGCATCATCACACCATAATCACAACATCATCACACCGTCATCACAGTGTCATCACTGCATCATCACAGGGTCATCACAGGGTCATAACTGCATCATCACTGCATCATCACTGCATCTTCACAGCATAATCTCAGCATCATGACAGTGTCATCACAGTTTTATAACAGCATCATCACAGCATCATCACATCATCATCAGAGCGTCATCACAGCATCATCACTATGTCATCACAGCATAATCACAATATCATCACAACGTCATTAAAGTGTCATAACTGCATCATCACTGCATCATAACTGCATCATCACTGCATCATCACATTGTCACCACAGCGTCATCGCAGTAACATCACAGCATCATCACTGCATCGTAACTGCATCATCACAGTATCATCACAGCATCATCACAACATCATCGTAGCATCATCACAACATCACAACAGCGTTATCAGAGCATCACAACACCCTCAACACAGCGTCACCACAGCAACATCACAGCGTCATCACAGCATAATCGCAGCGTCAATACAGCATCATTACTGCATAATCACTGCATCATTACAGCATCATCACTGCGTCATCACAACGTTATCACAGTATCATCACTGCAGCATCATATCATCATCGCAGCGTCATCACTGCAGCATCATATCATCATCGCAGCATCATCACTGCATATTCACAGCATCATCGCGTCCTCATAAAGGCATCATAACAGGGTCATCACAGCGTCATAACTGCATAAACACTGCATCATCACAGCATCATCATTGCGTCATCACAAAATCATCACAACATCATCGCAGCATCATCACAGCATCACGACAGCATTACCAGAGCATAACAGCAGTGTCATCACAGAATCATCACATAGTCATCACAACATCATCGCAGTGTCATAAATGCATCATCACTACATCATCACAACATAATCATAGCATCATCACAGCATCATCACTGTATCATCATTGCATCGTCACAGCATTATCAAATCATCACTGCACCATCACATCATCATCACTGCATCATCAATGCTTCATCTCAGCGTCATCATAGTATCAATACTGCGGAATCACTGCATCATCACATCAAAATATCTGCATCATCACATCACCATCACTGCATCATCACATTATCATCACTGCATCATCACTGCGTCATCACTGCGTAATCACATCATCATCACTGCGTCATCACTGCATCATCACAGCATATATACTTCATAATCACAGCATCATCACAGCATCACCATAGCATCACGACAGTGTTATCTGAGCATCACGACAGCGTAATCATAGCGTCATCACAGATTCATCAGAGCATCATAGCAGCGTCATCACTGCATCATCAAAGTATCATCACATCATAGCAACATCATCACAACATCATCGTAGAATCATCACTGCATCATCAGAGCATCATCTCAGCATAATCACAGCATCATTAGTGCAGAATCACTGCATCATCACATCATCATCACTGCATCATCATATCATCATCACTGCATCATCACATCATTATCACTGCATCATCACATCATCATCACAGCATCATAGCTACATAATCACTGCATCATCACAGAGTCATCACTGCATCATCAGAGCATCATCACTGCATCATCACAGTGTAATCACTACATCATCACTACATAATCATAGCATCATTACTGCATCGTCACTGCATCATCACTGAATCAGCACTGCATCATCACTGAATCAGCACTGCATCAGCACACCGTCATCTCAGTATCATCACAGCATCATCACAGCGTCATCACAGCATCACGACAGTGTCATCGCAGCGTCATATACAGCATCATTACATCATCATTACTGCGTCATCAGAGCGTCATCGCAGCATCCTCACAGCATCATCATAGTACAACTAAAGCATCATCAAAGAATCACTATAGCGTCATCAAAGCGTCATCACAGCACCATCACAGCATCGTCACTGCGTCATCACAGCATCATCAAATCATCACCACAGCATCATCGCAGCATCATCGCATCATCACCACAGCGTCATCACTGCATCATCACATCATCATCACATCATCATAACAGCATCATCACATCATCACCGCAGCATCATAGCAGCATCATCACAGCATCATCACTGCGTCATCACAACATCATCACTGCATGATCACTGCATCATTACAGCATCATCACATCATCACCACAGCATCATCACATCATCATCACTGCATCATCACAGCATCATCTAAGCATCATCACTGCGTCATCACAGCACTATCACTGCATCTTCACAGCATCATCACAACTTCACCAAAGCATCATCACAGCGTCATAACTACGTAAACACTGCATCATCACAGCATCATTACTATGTCATCACAGCGTCATAACAGCATCATCACAGCATCATCAGAGCATCATCATTGCATCATCACAGAATCATCACAACATCATCGCAGCATCGTCACAGCGTTACGACAATGTTATCAGACCATCACGACAGCATCATCACAGCGTCATCACAGAATTATCAAATCGTCATCACAGCATCATCGCAGCGTCATAACTGCATCATCACAGCATCATCACTGCGTCATCACAGCGTACTCACTACATCATCACTACACAATCACAGCATAATTACAGCGTCATCAATGCATCACCACTGCATCATAACAGCATCATCTCAGTATCATTACTGCATAATCACTGCATCATCGCAGCGTCATCACAGTATCATCACTGCATCATCATAACTTCATCGCAGCGTCATCACTACATCATCACAGTATCATCACAGCATCATCACTGCATCATTACTGCAGAATCACTGTGTCATCACATCATCATCACTACATGATCACTGCATCATGACAGCATCACCACAGCATCATCACTGCATCGTCATATCATCATTGCGTCGTCATCAAAGCATAATCACAGTGTCATAACTGCATAAACTCTGCATCATCACTGCAGCACCTCAGCATCATAACATCATCATTACTACATCATCACAGCATAATCATTGCATCATCACAGCATCACGACAACGTTATCAGAGCATCACGACAGAGTCATCACAGCGTCATCACAGAATCATCACAGCATCATCACAGCATCATCAAAACATAATCATAGCATCATCACAGCATCATCACTGCATCATCAAAGAATCATCGCAGAATCATCACTGCATCATAGCTACATAATCACAGCATCATAAATGCATCATCACAGTGTGATCACAGTGTCATCTCAGCATCATCACAGCATCATGACAGGGTCATCACAGCATCATCACTGCATCATTACAGCGTCATCAAAGCATAATCAGAGCATCATCACAACACCACCACAGCGTCATCACAGTATCGCGACAGCGTCATAACGGTATCATCACTACATCATCACTACATCATCACAGCATCATCACTGCGTCATCACAGCGTACTCACTACATAATCACAGCATAATTACAGCGTCATCAATGCATCACCACTGCATCATAAAAGCATCATCTCAGTATCATTACTGCATAATCACTGCATCATGAGAGCGTCATCACAGTATCATCACTGCATCATCATAACTTCATCGCAGCGTCATCACTGCATCATCACAGTATCACCACAGCATCATTACTGCAGAAAAACTGCGTCATCACATCATCATCACTACATGACCACTGCATCATCAAAGCATCATCACAGCATCATCACTGAGTCATCACAACATCATCATTGCATCATCACAATATCATCACAGCATCATCACATCATCATCAGAGCATCATCACAACATCATCACTGAATCATCACACCATCATCAGAGCATCATCACAGCGTCATCACTGCATCATCACACCATCATCACAGCATCATCACTGCGTTATCACAACATCATCACTGCATCATCAAAGCATCATCAGAGAATCATCACATCATCATCACAACATCATCACAACATAATCCGAGCATCATCATAGCATAAACACTACATCATCACTGCACTGTCACAGCATCATCACAGCATCATCAGAGCGATATTACAGCGTCATCACTTCATCATCACTACATGATCACTGCATCATCACAGCGTCATCACAGTATCATCAGTGCATTTTCACAGCATAATCACTGCATCATCACTGCACAATCACAGTGTAATCAAAACATCATCACATCATCATCACAACATTATCACAGTGTCATCAGAGCATAATCACTGTGTCATCACAGCGTCATAACAGCATCATCACAGCATCATTACAGCATCATAGAGTCATAATCACGACAGCATTTCAGCATCATCACTGCATCATCATAGCGTCATCACAGCATCATCACTACATCATCACAGCATCTTAGCATTTTCATCACAGCATCATCACTGCGTCATCACTTCATAATCACTGCACAATCACTGCATCATCACAGCATCATCTCAGCAATATCACTGCACCATCACTGCATAATCACTTCATCATCAAAGCATCATCTCAGCATCATCACAGTATCACTACTGAAGAATCACTGCATCATCACATCATCATCACTGCATCATCCTATCATCATCACTGCATTATCAAAGCGTCATCACAGAATCATCACAGTGTCATCATAGCATCATCACAGCGTCATCACAGCGACATCACTGCATCATCACTGCATCATCAAAGCATCATCACAACATTATCATCTCAGCATCCCAACAGTATCATCACTGCGTCATCACACCATCATCAAAGCTTCATCGCAGCATCATCACAGCATCATCACTGCATCATCAGAACGTCATCACAGTGTCATCAAACAGTCATCACAGCATCATCAGAGCATCACAACAGCATCATCAACACGTCATCACTGCATCATTAAAGCATGATCGCTGGGTCATAAGAACATAATCACAGTGTCATAAAACCGTCATCACAGTATGATCACAGCATCATCACAGTATCAAGACAACATCATCACTGCATAATCAGTGCATTATCAATGCATCATCAGAGCTTCAACAAGGCATCACAGTGCCATCACAGTGTCATCACTGCATCATCATAGAGTCATCACAGCATCATCACAACGTCATCAATGCGTCATCACCACTACATCGTCACAGCATCATCACTGCATCATAACTGCGTCATAAAAGCGTCATCACAGCGTCATCACAGCGTCATCACGTCATCATAACTGCATCTTCAGAGAATCATCAAAGCATCATCGCAGCGTCATCACTGCATCATCACAGCATGATCACAGCGTCATCACAGCGTCATCACTGAATCATCACAGCATGATCACAGCGTCATCACAGCATCATAAGAGCATTATCGTAGCGTCATCACAGCATAATCACAACATCATCACTGCAACATCACAGTATCATCACAGCATCATCACAGCATCATCACAATATCATAACAGCATCATCGCAGTGTCATCACTGCATCATCACAGCATCCTGACAACATCATCGCAGCATCATCGCAGCGTTATCTATGCATCATCACAGCATCATCACAGCGTCATCACTGAATCATCACAGCATCATCACAGCATCATCATAGCATCATGAAAGCATCACAGCGTCATCACAGCGTATTTAGAGTGTCATCACAGTATCATCACTGCATCATCACAGCATCATCACTGTGTCATCACAGCATCATCACTGCGTCATCACAGCGTCATCACAGCATCATCACAGCATCATCATATAATCATGACAGCATCATAGCTGTATAATCACAGCATCATCAAAGCGTTATTAAATCATCATCACAGCATCATCACAACAGCATCACCACAGCATCATAAGAGCATCATTTCTGGTGCCAACGCAGAAATCTTGTTTTTTTTGACCATGGGGCACTTTACTCAGCACCTGGCCTGATGTCCGCAGACGGGTCCCTATCTTTTAGGGGAAAAAGGATCCTGGGCCAGGAGCTGGCAGGGCTCATTGAGAGGGCTTTAAACTAGGTAAGAAGGGGGATGGGACTGAAGCAAGGACTGTTGGGGCTGTGCCAGGGGGAACAATGGCAAGGCCGGAGGATAGGGCAATGGCCAATCAGAAGTGCATCTACACCAATGCTCTGATGATGCTCTGATGATGCAGTGATGTTGCAGTAGTGACGCTGTGATGACGCTGAGATGTTGCTGCGATGAAGTTCTGGTGATGCTCTGACGATGCAGTGATGATAATTTGATGACGCTATGATGCTGTGATGATGCTGTGATGACGCTGTGATGCACAGCACACATGATCAGAGCATCACAGCATCATCACAGCATCACCATAGTATCATCACAGCATCATCACCGCATCATCACAGCGTCATTACAGTGTCATCACAGTGTCATCACAGCTTGTGATGCTGTGATGATGGTGATGCGGTGATGATGCAGTGAGGATGCAGTTACGACGCTGTGATGACGTTGTGATGATGCAGTGATGATGTTGTGATGAGGCTGTGATGATTCTATGATGACGCTGTGATGATACAATTATGACGGTGCGATGACGCTGCCATGATGCTGCCATCATGCTATGATGACGCTGTGATGATGCAGTGATGATGCTGTGATAACACTCTGATGATATTGTGATGATTCAGTAATGGTGCTGTGATGATGAAGTCATGATGCTCTGATTACGAAGTGATGATGCAGTAATGACGCTGTGATGACGCTGCTGTGTGGCATGATGATGCTGTGATGATGATGTGATGATGCAGTGATTATACAGTGATGATGCTGTGATGCTGAGATGATGCTGTTATGATTCTGTGTTGATGCTGTGATGATGCTGTGATGATGTAGTGATCATGCAGTGATGATGCTGTGATGATGATGTTATGACGATGTGATGATGCAGTGATGATGATATCATGATGCAGTGATGATGCTTTGATGATGCATTGATTATACTGTGATGACGCTGTGATGATGCAGTGAGTAAGCAGTAATGATGCTGTGATAATGCTGTGATTATGCGGTTATGATGCAGTGATTATGCAGTGATGATGCTGTCATGAAACTGTAATGATGCTGTGATGAGGCAGTAATTATGCAGAAATGATGATGTGATGATGCTGTGATGATGCAGTGATGATGCAGTAATGATGCTGTGAGGACACAGTGATGATGTTGTGCTGATACTGTGATGATGTTTTGATTACGCAGTGATGATGCTGTGGTGATGCAGTGGTGATGCAGTGATGATGCCGTGATGACGCTGTGATGATGCAGCGATGATGCTGTGATGATGGAGTGACGATGCTGTGATGATGTTGTGCTGATACTGTGATGATGCTATGACGATGCAGTGATGATGCTGTGCTGATGCAGTGATGATTCAGTGATGATGTTGAGATGACGCTGTGGTGACGCAGTGATGATGCTTTGATGATTCTCTGATGATGCAATGTAGATGCTGTGATGATGCGGTCTTGACGCAGTGATGACGCTGTGACGATGCTGTGATGATGATCTGATGATGCAGTTATGATGCTTTGATGACGCAGTGATGACACTGTGATGACGCTATGATGATGCTATGATGACGCTGTGATGATGCTATGATGACGCTGTGATGATGCTGTGATGACGCTGAGATACTGCTGTGATGATGCTGTGATGATGCTGTGATGATTCTGTGATGACGCTTTGATGATGCAGTGATGATGATAGGATGATGCAGAGATTATGATGTGATGATGCAGTGATTCTGTAGTAGTGATACTGTGATGATGCTGAGACGATGCTGTGATGATGCAGTGATTGTGCAGTGATTATGAAGTAATGACGCAGTGATGATGCTGTGATGAAAATGCGAAGATGCTGTGATGATGCAGTGATGATTCAGTGATGACGCTGTGATGAGGCCTCAATGATGATGTGCTGACAATTTAATGATGTAGTGATGATGCTGTGATGACGCTATGATGATGCAGTGATGATGCTGAAATGCTGTCGTGATTATGACTCTATGATGCTGTAATGATGCTGTGATGATGCTGTTATGACGCTGTGATGACAAAGTGATTATGGTGTGATGACTAATGATTTTGTGATGATGCTGTGATGATGCAGTGAGTAAGCAGTATTGACGCTGTGATGATGCTGATATGGTGCTGTGATGATGCAGTGATCTTGTAGTCATGATGAAATGATGACGCTGTGATATCGCTCTGATGATGCTGTGATGATGCAGTGATGATGCTGTGACAATGCAGTGATGATGCAGTGTTTATACTTTGATGATGCTCTGATTCTGTTGTGATGATGCTGTGATGATGATGTGATGATTCTCTGATGATGCTGTGTTGATGCAGTGATGATGTTGTGATAACGCAGTGATGATGCTGTGATGATTGTGTGATGATGCAGTGATGATATTGTGATGATGCAGTGATGATAATGTGATGATGCTCTGATGATGATGTGATGATGCTGTGATGATGCTGTGATGATGCTGTGATGATATTGTGATAATGCAGTGATGATGTTGTTATAACGTAGTGATGACGCTGTGATAATGCTCTGCTGATGGTGTGATGATGCTGTGATATTATTGTGATGTTTCAGTGAAGATAATGGGATGATGCAGTGATGATGACGTCATGATGCAGTGATGATACTGTGATCACGCTGTGATAATGCATTGATTATGCAGGAATGATGCTTTGATGATGCTGAGATGATGCTGTGATGATGCAGTGGTGGTGCAGTGATGATGCAGTGATGATGCAGTGATGATGCTGCGATGATGATTTGAAGGTGCTGTGATGATGCAGTGATGGTGCTGTGAAGGCGCAGTAGTGATGCTTTGATTATGCTGTGATGATGCAGTGATTATGCAGCTATGGTGTAGTGATGATGCTGTGATGATACCGTGATGACGCTGTGATGACGGAGTAATGATGCTGTGATGACACTCTGATGATGTTGTGGTGATAATGTGATGATGCTTTGAAGATACTGTGATAACGCTGTTATGATGCAGTATTTATGCAGTAATGATTCTGTGATGATGCTGAGATGTTGCTGTGATGATGTAGTGATGGTGCTGTGATGATGCAGTGATGATGCTGTGATGATGCTGTAATGACGCTGTGATGATGCAGTGATTATGCAGTGATGATGCAGTGATGAGACTGCGATGATGCTGTGATGATGTTTTGATGATACTCTGATGATGATGTGATGATGTAGCTATGATGCTGTGATGATGCAGTGATGAAACTGTGATGACACTGATGATGCAGTGAGTAAGCAGTAATGATGCTGCGATGATTCTGTGATGACGCTGTGATAATGCAGTGATTATGCAGAAATGATGCTGTAATGACACTGAGATGATGCTTTGATGATGCAGTGATGATGCTGTGAGGATGCAGTGAGGACAAAGTAATGATGTTGTGCTGATGCTGTGATGATGTTTTGGTTACGCTGTGGTGATGCAGTGATGATGCAGTGATGATGCAGTGATCAAAGCGTCATCACAGCATCATCACAGCATCATCGCAGCGTCATCACTGCATCATCACAGCGTCACCACAACATCATCACAGCGTCATCACAGCATCATCACAGCACAATTACTGCATCATCACTGCATCATCAAATCATAAACACAACATCATCAATACGTCATCACAGCATAATTATTGCATCATTAAAACATCATCACAGCATCAGCATAGCATCATCACAGCA
Source organism: Clangula hyemalis (assembly GCA_963989345.1). The sequence continues at coordinate 831,250 of OZ022440.1, forward strand.
TCATAACACCATCATCACAGCGTCATCACAGCATCATCACAGCATCATCACAGCATCATCACAGCATTATCACAGCATCACGAAAGCGTCATCACAGCAGCATCACAGCATAATCACAGCGTCATCAGAGCATCAACTCAGTATCATCATAGCATCATCACTGCATCATCAGTGCATCATCACTGCATCATCAGAACATAATCACAGTGTCATAAAACCCTCATCACAGTATCATCACAGCATCATCACAGTATCAAGACAACATCATCACTGCATAATCAGTGCATTATCAATGCATCATCAGAGCTTCAACAAGGCATCACAGTGCCATCACAGTGTCATCACTGCATCATCATAGAGTCATCACAGCGTCATCACATCATCATCACAACAGCATCACAGTGTCATCAATGTGTTATCATCACTACATCGTCACAGCATCATCACTGCATCATCACTGCGTCATAACAGCGTCATCACAGCGTCATCACTGCATCATTACTGCATCATCAGAACATTATCATAGTGTCATCAAAGCGTCAACAGAACATCATCATAGCATCACAACAGCTTCATCACAGCATCATCACTGCATCATCACAGCATCACAACGGCATCATAACAAAATCATCACAGCATCATCAAAGTGTCATCACAGCGTCATCACAGCATCATCACTGCATCATAACTGCATCATTACAGCGTTATCAGAGCATCATCACAGCATCATCAAAGCATCATCACAGCATCATCGCAGGGTCATCAGAGCATCATCACTGCATCATTACTGTATCATCACTGCATCATTACAGCGTCATCACAGCATCATCAGTGCGTCATCACAGCATCATTACTGCATCATCACAACATCACAACAGCATCATAACAAAATCATCACAGCATCATCAAAGTGTCATCACAGCGTCATCACAGCATCATCACTGCATCATAACTGAATCATTACAGCGTCATCAGAGCATCATCACAGCATCATCAAAGCAACACAGCGTCATCAAAGTGTCATCAGAGCACCATCATGGCATCACTACAACATCATCATATCATCACAGCATTATTACAGCATCATCACAGAGTCATCACAGTATCATCACAGCATCATCTAAGCATCATCAGTGCATCATCACAGCATCATTGCAGCGTCATCAGAGCATCATCACTGCATCATTACTGTATCATCACTGCATCATTACTGTATCATCACTGCATCATTACAGCGTCATCACAGCATCATCAGTGCGTCATCACAGCATCATTACTGCATCATCACAACATCATCACAGTGTTATCGCAACATAATCACAGTATCATCACAACATCCTCACAGCATCATCACAGCATCATCACAGCATCATCGAAACATCATCACAGTGTCATCACAACATCATCACAGAATCATCACAGCATCTTTGCAGTATCATCACATTATCAATACTGTGTCATCAGAGCATCATCAGAACATAATCACACTGTCATCAAAGCGTCATCACAGCATCATCACGGCATCATAACATCATGAACACTGCATCATGAAAATGTCATCACAGCATCACCACAGCATCATCACAACGTCATCACAGCATCACAGCATCATCACAGCATCATCACAGCATCAGCAAAGAATAAAAGTGTCATCAAAGCATCATCGCAGCATCATCACAGCATCATCACAGTATCATCACTGCATAATCGCAGAGTCATCACAGCATCATTACTGCATCATCACAACATCATCACTTTGTCATCACAGCATAATCACAGCATAATCAGAGCATCACAACAGCATCATCACAGCGTCATCACTGCATCATCACAATATCATCACAGCGTAATCAATGCGTCATCATACCTACATCGTCACAGCATCATCACATTGTCATCAATGCATCATCACAGCATCATCACAGCATCACAACAGCATCATCGTTGCATCATCACTGCATCATCACAGTGTCATCAAAGCATCATCACAGCATCATCACAACAGTATCACAGTATCAAAGAGTCATCACAGCGTCATCACATCATCACTGCACCATCACTGTGTCATCACAGCATCATTACTGCATAATCACAACATCATCACGGTGTCATCACAGCATAATCACAGCATAATCAGAGCATCACAACAGCATCATCGTGTCGTCATCACTGCATCATCATTGCATCACCACAGCATCATTACTGCATCATCACAGCATCACAACAGCATCATCGCAGCATCATCACAGTATCATCAAAGCATCACAGCGTCGCCATCACTGCATCATCACAGAATCATCACTGTATCATCGCAGCGATATCACTGCATCATCACAGCATCATCACAGCATCATCACTGCGTCATCACAACATCATCAAAGAACCATCACACCGTCATCACAGCTTCCTCACGGCGTCATTACAGCATCATTACAGTGTCATCAAAGCGTCATCACAGAGTCATCACAGCATCATCACAGCATCATCGCAGTGTCATCACACCATCATCACAGCATCATCACAATATTATCACAGCCTCACCACAGTGTCATAACTGCATCAACACTGCATTATCACTGCATCATCACAGCGTCATCACAGCAGCATCACTACATCATCGCAGTGTTATCAATGCATCATCACAGCATCATCACAGCATCATCGCAGCGTCATCACTGAATCGTCACAACATCATCATACCATCATGAAAGCATCACAGCGTCATCATTCAGAGTGTCATCATAGTATCATCACGGCATCATCTCAGAGTTATTGCAGCGTCATCACTGCATCATCACAGCATCATCACTGTATCATCACAGCATCATCACAGCACCATCACAGCATCATCACTGCGTCATCACAGCGTCATCACAGAATCATCACTGCATCATCATATAATCATGACAGCATCATAGCTGTATAATCACAGCATCATCAAAGCGTCATCACAGCATCATAACAGCATCATCACAGCATCATCAAAGCTTCATCACAGTATCATAACTGCATCATCACTGCATAAACACTGCATCAGCACAGCATCATCATAGCATCATCACAGCATCAACACAGCGTCATCTGTGCATCATCACAGCATCATCACAACATCATCAGAGCGTCATCACAGCATCATCATTGAATCACAACAGCGTCATCACAGCATCATGACAGCATCATCACAGCATCATCACTGCATCATCATATCATCCTGAGAGCATCATAGCTGCATAATCACAGCATCATCTAATTGTCATAACAGCATCATCACAGCGTCATCACAGCATAATAACATCGTCATCACAGCGTCATCAGAGCATCATCACAGTATCATTAGAGCATCATCTCTGCATCATCACTGCATCATCACAGCATCACCGTAGTATCATCACAGCATCATCACAGCAACATCACTCCATCATTACAGCGTCATCACAGTGTCATCACAGCTTCATCACAGCATCATCAAAGCATCACAGTGTAATCAGTGTTATCATAGCGTCATCACAGCATCATCACTGCAACATCACAGCATCATTACAGCATCATGAAAGCACCATCACAGCGTCATCACAGTGTAATTAAAGCGTCTTCACAGAGTCATCACAGCATCATAACGGCATCATTACATCATCATCACTGCATCATCACAGCATCATCACAGCATCATCACAGCATCTTGACTGCATCATCACAGCGTCATCACAGCATCATCGCAGCATCATCACAGCATCATCACTGCATCATCACAGCGTCATCACAGCATCATAGCGTCATCAAATTATCATCACTGCATCATCAGAGCATCACTAGAACTTCATCGCAGCATCATCAAAGCAGCTTCACAGCGTCACTACTGCAACATCACTGCATCATCCGAGCATCATCACAGCTTAATCACAGCACCATCACAGCGTTGTCACAGCGTCATCAAAGCCTCATCACAACATCATCAAAGCGTCATCACAGCACCATCACAGCATCATCACAGTGTCATCAAATTATCATCACAGCATCATCACAAGAGCATCACCACAGCATCATAAGAGCGTCATTTCTGGTGCCAATGCAGAAATCTTGTTTTTTTTTGACCATGGGGCACTTTACTCAGCACCTGGCCTGATGGCCGCAGACGGGTCCCTATCTTTTAGGGGAAAAAGGATCCTGGGCCAGGAGCTGGCAGGGCTCATTGAGAGGGCTTTAAACTAGGTAAGAAGGGGGATGGGACTGAAGCAAGGATTGTTGGGGCTGTGCCAGGGGGAACAATGGCAAGGCCGGAGGATAGGGCAATGGCCCAGTTGAAGTGCATCTTCACTAATGCTCTGATGATGCTCTGATGATGTAGTGATGTTGCAGTAGTGACGCTGTGATGACACTGAGATGTTGCTTTGATGATGCTGCGATGAAGTTCTGGTGATGCTCTGATGATGCAGTGATGATACTTTGATGACGCTATGATGCTGTGATGACGCTGTGATGATGCTGTGATGAGGCTGTGATGATTCTATGATGATGCTGTGATGATACAATTATGACGGTGTGATGACGCTGCGATGATGCTGCCAAGATGCTATGATGACGCTATGATAATGTAGTGATGATGCAGTGATGATGCAGTAATGATGCTGTGAGGACACAGTGATGATGTTGTGCTGATGCTGTGATGATGTTTTGATTACGCAGTGATGATGCTGTGGTGATGCAGTGATTATGCAGAAATGATGATGTGATGATGCTGTGATGATGCAGTGATGATGCAGTGATGATGCAGTAATGATGTTGTGAGGACAAAGTGATGATGTTGTGCTGATGCTGTGATGATATTTTGATTACGCAGTGACGATTCTGTGGTGATGCAGTGATGATGCACTGATGACACTGTGATGATGTAGCGATGATGCTGTGATGATGCAGTGGTGATGCTGTGATGATGGTGTGCTGATACTGTGATGATGCTATGATGATGCAGTAATGATGCTGTGCTGATGCAGTGATGATTCAGTGATGATGTATTGATGACGCTGTGTTGACGCAGTGATGATGCTTTGATGATTCCCTGATGATGTAATGTAGATGCTGTGATGATGCTGTGATGACACTGTGATGATGATGTGATGATGCTGTGATTATGTACCTATGATGCTCTGATCATGCTGTGATGACTCAGTGATGATGTTTTGATGACGCAGTGATTATGCAGTGATGACGCTGAGATGGCGCTGTGATGACGCTCTTATGATGCTGTGATGACGCTGCGATACTGCTGTGATGACGCTCTGATGATGCTTTGATGATTCTGTAATTACGCTTTGATGATGCAGTGATGATGATGTGATGATGCAGTGATTCTGCAGTAGTGATACTGTGATGATGTTGAGATGATGCTGTGATGATGCAGTGATTTTGCAGTGATTATGAAGTGATGATGCAGTGATGATGCGGTGATGATGCAGTGATGATGCAGTGATGACGCTGTGATGAGTACGCGATGATGATGTGATGACAATTTGATGATGTAGTGATGATGATGTTATGACGGTGTGATGACACAGTGATTATGCTGTGATGACACTGATGATTTTTTGATGATGCTGTGATGATGCTGTGATGATGCAGTGATTATGCAGTGATGATGCTGTGATGACACTGTGATGATGTTGTGATGATGATGTGATGATGCTGTGATTACGCTGTGATTATGCAGTGATGATGCAGTGATTATTCTGTGATAATGCACTGATGATACTCTGATGACACTGTGATGATGCAGTGAGTAAGCAGTAATGATGCTACGATGATGCTGAGATGTTGCTGTGATGATGCAGTGATGATGCTGTGATGATGCTATGATGATGGTGTGATGATGCTGTGATTATATTGTGATGATGCAGTGATGATGTTTTGATAACGCAGTGATGATGCTGTGATGATGCAGTGATCATGAGGTGATGAAGTAGTGTGAATGATGTGATGATGCTGTGGCGATGCAGTTCTGATGCAGTTCTGATGCAGTGATGATGCAGTTATGACGCTGTGATGACGCAATTATGATGCTGTGATGACGCAGTGATGATGCTGTGATGATGCAGTGATGATGCAGTGATGGTGATGTGATAACGCAGTGATGATGCTCTGATGATGCTGTGATGATGCAATGATGATGATGTGATGATGTTGTGGTGACGATGTGATGATGCTGTGATGATGCAGTGATCATGCAGTGATGATGTTGTGATGACGCAGTGATGATGCTGTGATGATGCTGCGATGATGCTGTGGTGATGATGTGATGATGCTGTGGTGATGATGTGATGATGCTCTTATGATGCAGTGATGACGCTGTGATGATGATGTGATGATGGTGTGACGACGCAGTGACGATGCTGTGAGGATGCTGCGATGACGCAGTGATGATACTGAGATGACGTTGAGATGATGCAGTGATGATGCAGTGATGATGCAGTGATGACGCAGTAATGATGCTATGATTATGTAGTGATGATGTAGTGATTACGCTGTGATGATGCTCTGATGATGCTGTGATTATGATGTGATGATGCATTGATAATGATGTGATGATGCTGTGATGATGCAGTGATGACTCTGTGATGATGCAGTGATTATGTAGTTATGATGCTGTGATGATGATGTGATGATGCAGTGATAATGATGTGATGATGCAGTGATGATGATATGATGATGCAGTGATGATGATGTGATGATGCAGTGACTCTGCACTAATGATGTTGTGATTATGCTGAGATGATGCTCTGATGATGCAGTGATGATTCTGCGATGATGTTGTGATTATGTCACTATGATGTGATGATACTGTGATGATGCAGTGATGATGCTGCGATGATGCATGATGAATCTGTGATGACGCTATGATTACGCTGTTGTGATGCTCAGATAACACTGTCGTGATGCTACGATGATGCTGCGATGATGTTGTGATGATGGTGTGATGATGCAATGATTCTGCAGTACTGATACTGTGATGATGCTGAGATTATGCTGTGACAATGTAGTGATGATGCAGTGAAGATGCTGTGAGGATACTGTGATGATGCTGTGATGCTGCAGTGATGACGCTGCGATCCTGCTGTGATGATGCAGGGATGATGATGTGATGATGTTGTGTTGATGCTGTGATGACGCTGTCTTGATTCTGTGACGATGCAGTGATGATGCTGTGATGACCCTGTCGTGATGTTGTGATGACGCTGTAGTGATGCTATGATGATGCTGTGATGGCAATATGATGACGTAGTTATGATGCTGTTATGATGCAGTCATTATGCAGTGATGATGCAGATATGAGACTGTGATGACGCTGTGATAATATTGTGATGATGCTGTGACGACGCTGTGATGACGCAGTGATTATGCTGTGGTGATGCTGTGATGATGCAGTGATGATGCAGTGATGGTGATGTGATGATGCAGATATTTTGATGTGATGACGCAGTGATTCCGCAGTATTGATACTGTGATGACGCTGAGATGAAGCATTGATGATGCAGTGATGATGATGTGATGGTGCAGTGATGATTTGATAATGCTGTGACGATGCAGTGATGATACAGTGATGATGCTGTGATGATGCTATGATTATGTTGTGATGATGTAGTGATGATGCATTTATGACACTGCGATGATGTTGTGATGACTATGTGATGATTCTGTGATGACACTGTGATGATACTGCTGTGATGCTCTGGTAACGCTGTCGTGATGCTCCGATGATGTTGTGATGATTTTGTGATGACGCAATGATGATGCTGTGATGATGCAGTGTTTATGCAGTTATGACGCTGTGATGACCCTGTTATGATGCCTGTATGAAGACGCGATGATGCTGTGACTATGCAGTGATGATACTGTGATAACGTTGTGATGACGCAGTGATGATGCAGTGATGATGCTGTAATGATGCAGTGATTATGCAGTAATGATGCTGTAGTGACGCTGTGATTATGCTGTGATGATGCTGTGATGTTGCCATGGTGACGCTGTGTTGAGGGTGTTGTGATGCTCTGATAACGTTGTTGTGATGCTGTGATGATGCTACGATGATGTTGTGATGATGCTGTGATGATACCGTGATGATGCAGTTACGATGCAGTGATGATGCTTTGATGTTGCTGCGATGACGCTGTGGTGACGATGTGATGATGCAGTGATGATGCAGTTATGATGCACTGATGATGATGTGATGAAGCAGTGATGATACAGTGATTATGCTGTGATTAAGGTGTGTTGACACAATTATGATGCTCTGATGATGCAGTGAAGATGATGGGATGATGCAGTGGTGATGCCGTGATGATGCTGTGAAGATACTGTGATGACGCTGTTATGATGCAGTATTTATGCAGTAATGATTCTGTGATGATGCTGAGATGATGCTGTGATGATGCTCTGATGACACTATTATGATGCTGAGATGATGCAGTCATTATGCAGTGATGATGCAGATATGAGGCTGTGATGACGCTGTGATGATATTGTGATGATGTTGTTACGACGCTGTGATGACCCAGTGATGATGCTCTGATGATGCTGTGATGATGTTTTGATTACGCAGTGATGATGCAGTGATGATGCAGTGATGATGCAGTGCTCAAAGCGTCATAACAGCATCATCACAGCATCATTACTGCATCATCACAGCATCATAATATCATCATCACTGCATCACAGCATCATCACAGCATCATCAAAGCATCATCACAGTGTCATCAAACCGTCATCACAGCATCATCAGACCATCACAACAACATCATCGCAGCGTCATCACAGCATCATCACAGCATCATCACTGCATCATCAGAACGTCATCACAGTGTCATCAAACAGTCATCACAGCATCATTAAAGCATGATCACTGGGTCATAAGAACATAATCACAGTGTCATAAAACCGTCATCACAGTATGATCACAGCATCATCACAGTATCAAGACAACATCATCACTGCATAATCAGTGCATTATCAATGCATCATCAGAGCTTCAACAAGGCATCACAGTGCCATCACAGTGTCATCACTGCATCATCATAGAGTCATCACAGCATCATCACAGCGTCATCAATGCGTCATCACCACTACATCGTCACAGCATCATCACTGCATCATAACTGCGTCATAAAAGCGTCATCACAGCGTCATCACAGCGTCATCACGTCATCATAACTGCATCTTCAGAGAATCATCAAAGCATCATCGCAGCGTCATCACTGCATCATCACAGCATGATCACAGCGTCATCACAGCATCATAAGAGCATTATCGTAGCGTCATCACAGCATAATCACAACATCATCACAGCATCATCGCTGCATCATTACAGCATCATCACAGCATCATCACTGCGTCATCATTGCATCATTACTGCATCATCAGAACATTATCATAGTGTCATCAAAGCGTCAACACAGCATCATCACAGCATCACAACAGCTTCATCGCAGCATCATCACTGCATCATCACAGCATCACAACAGCATCATAACAAAATCATCACAGCGTCATCAAAACGTCATCACAGCGTCACCACAGCATCATCACTGCATCATCACTGCATAATTACAGCGTCATCAGAGCATCATCACAGCATCATCAAAGCATCACAGCGTCATCAAAGTGTCATCAGAGCATCATCACGGCATCACTACAGCATCATCATATCATCACAGCATTATTACAGCATCATCACAGCATCATCACTACATCATCACAACATCATCGCAGCGTCATCACAGCATCATCACTGCATCATTACTGCATCATCACTGCATCATTGCAGCATCATCACAGCATCATCAGTGCGTCATCACAGCATCAGTACTGAATCATCACAACATCATCACAGTGTGATCGCAACGTAATCATAGCATCATCACAACATCCTCACAGCATCCTCACAGCATCATCACAGCATCATCACTGCATCATCACAGCATCATCGAAGCGTCATCACATTATCATCACAACATCATCACAGCATCATCACATCATCATTATTGCATCATGACTGCATCATTACAGCATCATCACAGCAGAATCAGTGCGTCGTCACAGTATCATTACTGCATCATCACAACATCATCACAGTGTTATCGCAGCGTCATCACAGCAGCATCACAACATCATCACAGAATCATCACAGCATCATTGCAGCATCATTACGTCATCAATACTGTGTCATCACAGCATCATCAGAACATAATCACACTGTCATCAAAGCGTCATCACAGCATCATCACGGCATCATCACAGCATCATAACACATCATCACAGCATCAGAACAGCATCATCACAGCTTCATAACAGCATCATCCAGGCATCATCATAGCATCATCACAGCACCATCACAGCGTCATCACTGCATCATCACAACATTATCATCAAAGCATCCCAACAGTATCATCACTGAGTCATCACACCATCATCACAGCATCATCGCAGCATCATCACAGCATCATTAAAGCATCACAGCATCATCAGAGTCATCACAGCGTCATCAAAGCATCACCACTGCGTTATCAGAGCGTCATGAAAGAACCATCACAGCGTCATCAGAGCTTCATTACAGCATCAACACAGCATCATCACAGTCTAATCAAAGAGTCATCACAGCATCATCAACGCATCATCACAGAATCATCACAGCGTAATAACAACATTATCAGTGCATCATCACAGTGTAATCACAGCATCATCACAGCATCAACACAGCATCATCGCAGCGTCATCACTGCATCATCGCAGCGTCTTCACTGCATCATCACAGCATCATAATTGCATCATAACTGCATCATCACGACATCATCAAATAATCACGAAAGCATCAGAGCTTCATCAAAGCGTCATCAGAGCATCATCACTGCATCTTCACTGCATCATCACAGCATCATCACATCATCATCACTGCATCATCACTGCATCACCAAAGATTCGCAACGTCATCATTGCAGCATCACAGAATCATCAAAGCATCATCATAGCGTCATCAGAGCATTATCGCTGCCTCATCACTGCATCATCACAGAATCATCACTGCATCATCACAGCATCATCACTGCGTCATCACAGCATCATCACTGCGTCATCACAACACCATCACTTCAGCATCACAACAACATCACACTGTCATCAAAGCGTCATCACAGCATCATTACTGCATCATCACAGCATCATAACAGCATCATCCAGGCGTCATCACTGCATCATCACAGCGTCACCACAGCGTCATCACTGCATCATCATTGCATCATAACAGCATCATCAAAGCATCACAGCGTCATCAAAGACTCCTCACAGCGTCATCAAAGCACCATCACCGCGTCATCACAGCTTCAACACAGCATCATCAGTGTCATCAAAGCGTCATAACAGCATCATCCACGCATCATCACTGAATCATCACAGCGTAATAACTACATTATCAGTGCGTCATCACAGCATCATTACAGCATCAACACAGCATCATCGCAGCGTCATCACTGCATCATCGCAGCGTCATCACTGCATCATCACATCATCATCACTGCATCATCACAGCATCATCACAGCATCACCAAAGAATCACAATGTCATTATTGTATCATCACAGCATCATATTAACGTCATCAGAGCATTATCGCTGCCTCATCACTGCATCATCACAGCATCATCAAAATATTATCACAGCCTCACCACATCGTCATGACTGCATCATCACTGCATCATCACTGTATCATCAGAGCATCATCACATCATTTCACTGCATGATCACAGCATAATAACAGCATCATCACGGCATCATCACAGCATCATCACGGCATCATTACTGCATCATCACAGCATCATCAGAGCTTCAACAAAGCATTACAGCATCATCGCAGCGTCATCACTGCATCAACACAGAATCATCACAACATGATCACAGCATCATCACAGCATCATCACTGCGTCATCATTGCATCATTACTGCATCATCACAACATTATCATAGTGTCATCAAAGCGTCATCACAGCATCATCACAACATCATCACAGTGTCATCAAAGCATTATCACAGCATCATAACATCATGATCACTGCATCATGGAAACGTCATCACAGCATCACCACAGCATCATCACAAATCATCACAGCATCATACCAGCGTAATCACAGCATCATCACAGCATCATCAAAGCATCAAAACGTCATCAAAGCATCATCACAGCATCATCACTGCATCATCACAGCATCATCGCAGTGTCATCACAGCATCACCGCAGCATCATTACTGCATCATCACAACATCATCACAGTGTCATCATAGCATAATCGCATCATAATCAGAGCATCACAACAGCATCATCACAGCGTCATCACTGCACCATCAGAACATCATTACAGCGTAATCTATGCGTCATCATAACTACATCACAACAGCATCATCGTTGCATCACCACTGCATCATCACTTCATCATCACAGCTTCATCACTGCATCATCTCAGCCTCATCACAGTGTCATGAAAGCATCATCACAGAATCATCAGATCATGATCACAGTATCATGAAAGCGTCATCACAGCGTCACCACAGCACCATCACAACAGTATCACAGTATCACAGCATCATCACAGCGTCATCATCACATCATCACTGCACCATCACTGTGTCATCACAGCATCATTACTGCATAATCACAACATCATCACAGTGTTATCAAAGCGTTGTCACAGCATCATCACAACATCACAACAGCATCATTGCATCGTCATCACTGCATCATCATTGCATCATCACAGCATCATCACTGCATCATCGCAGCATCACAACAGCATCATTACAGCGTCATCTATGCATCATCCAGGCGTCATCACAGCATCATCTCAGCGTCACGACAGAGTCATCACTGCATCATCACTACATCATCACATCATCACAACAGCATCATCTCAGCATCATCACAGCATCATCAATGTATCACAGCGTCGCCATCACTGCATCATCACAGAATCATCACTGTATCATCGCAGCGGTATCACTGCATCATCACAGCATGATCACATCATCATCGCAGCACCATCAAAACATCATCACAGCATCATCACTGCATCATTACAGCATCATACCAACATCATTACAGCATCACAGTATCATCAAAGTGTCATAACAGCGTCATCACAGCACCATCACGGCATCATCACTCCGTCATTACAGCGTCATCAGAGCATCATCACAGCATCACCAAAACATCATCACTGCATCATCACAGCATCGTCACTGCATCATTACAATATCATCGCAGTTTCATCACTGCATCATCACAGCATCATCACTGCGTCATCACACCATCATCACAGCATCATCAAACCATCACAGTGTCATCAGAGCGTCATCACAACATCATCACTGCGTCATCACAGCATCATCAAAGCGTTATCACAGAGTCATCACAGCATCATCACAGCATCATCGCAGTGTCATCACACCATCATCACAGCATCATCACAATATTATCACAGCCTCACCACAGTGTCATAACTGCATCAACACTGAATTATCGCTGCATCATCACAGCGTCATCACAGCATAAACACATCATCATAAATGCATCATCACAGCATCATCAATACATCTTCACAGCATCACAGCGTCATCAAAGCATCATCACAGCATCATCGCAACATCATCACAGCATCATCAGAGCATCATCACTGCATCATCACAGCATCATCACAGCATCAGTGTCATCAAATTATCATCACTGCATCATCAGAGCATCATCACTGCGTCATCACAGCCTCATCACAGCACCATCACAGCGTTGTCACAGCGTCATCAAAGCCTCATCACAACATCATCAAAGCGTCATCACAGCACCATCACTGCATCATCACTGCATCATCACAGTGTCATCAAATCATCATCACAGCATCATCACAACAGCATCACCACAGCATCATAACATCATCATTTCTGGTGCCAACGCAGAAATCTTGTTTTTTTTTTGACCATGGGGCACTTTACTCAGCACCTGGCCTGATGTCCGCAGACGGGTCCCTATCTTTTAGGGGAAAAAGGATCCTGGGCCAGGAGCTGGCAGGGCTCATTGAGAGGGCTTTAAACTAGGTAAGAAGGGGGATGGGGCTGAAGCAAGGTGATGATGGTGATGCGGTGATGATGCAGTGAGGATGCAGTTACAACGCTGTGATGATGCTGTGATGATGCAGTGATGAGGCTGTGATGATTCTATGATGATGCTGTGATGATACAATTATGACGGTGTGATGACGCTGCGATGATGCTGCCATGATGCTATGATGACGCTGTGATGATGCAGTAATGGTGCTGTGATGATGAAGTCATGATGCTCTGATTACGCAGTGATGATGTCGTGATGATGCTCTGATGAAGCAGTGATGAAGCTGTGAATAAGCAGTGACGATGCTGTGACAATATTGTGATGATGCTATGATAACGCGGTGATGACGCTGTCGTAATACTGTGATGATGATGCTGTGATGATGATGTGATGATGCTGTGAATAAGCAGTGATGATGCTGTGACGATATTGTGATGATGCTATGATAACGCGGTGATGACGCTGTCGTAATACTGTGATGACGCTGCTGTGATGGCATGATGATGCTGTGATGATGATGTGATGATGCCGTGATGAAGCAGTGATGAAGCTCTTATGATGCAGTGGAGATGCTGTGATGATGAACTGATGATGCAGTGATGACGCTGTGATTAAGTAGTGAAGATGATGTCATGATACTGTGATGACGCTGTGATGATGCTGAGATGATGCTGTGATGATGCAGTGATTATGCAGTGATGATGCTGTGATGCTGAGATGACGCTGCTATGATTCTGTGTTGATGCTGTGATGATGCCGTGATGATGCTGTGATGAAGTTGTTATGACGATGTGATGATTCAGTGATGATGATATCACGATGCAGTGATGATGCTTTGATGATGCAGTGATGATACTGTGATGACGCTGTGATGATGCAGTGAGTAAGCAGTGATGATGCAGTGATGATGCAGTGACAATGCAGTGATGATTCAGTGATGATGTAGTGATGATGCAGTGTTGACGTTGTGATGACGCTTTGATGATGCTGTGATGACACTGTGCTGATGCGGTGATGATGATATGATGATGCAGTGATGATGATAGTGTTATGACGCTGAGATGATGCAGTGATTATGCATTAATGATTCTATGATGATGCTGAGATGATATTTTGATGATGAAGTGATGACGCTGTGATGACCTTATTATGATGCTGTGATGATACTTTGACGATGCTGTGATTATGCAGCTACGATTCTGTGATGATGCAGTGATGATGCTGTGATGATGA
Source organism: Clangula hyemalis (assembly GCA_963989345.1). The sequence goes on from OZ022440.1 coordinate 846,612, forward strand.
TGTGATGATGATCCGATGATGCTGTGATGATGTTGTGATGATGCTGTGACGATGCAGTGAGGACGATGTGGTGACGCTGTGTTGATGCAGTGATGACGCTGTGACGTTGATGTGATGATGATCTGATGATGCAGTGATGATGCTTTGATGATGCAGTGATGATGCAGTGATGACGCTGTGATGACGCTGTGATGATGCTATGATGACACTGTGATGATTCTGTGATGACGCTTTGATAATGCAGTGATGATGATAGGATGATGCAGTGATGATGATGTGATGATGCAGTGATTCTGCAGTAGTGATACTGTGATGATGCTGAGATGATGCTTTGATGATGAAGTGATTATGCAGTGATGGTGCAGTGATATTGCTGAGATGATGCTGTGATGATGCAGTGATTGTGCAGTGATTATGAAGTGATGACGCAGTGATGATGCTGTGATGAAAATGCTAAGATGCTGTAATGATGTAGTGATGATGCTGTGATGACGCTATGATGATGCAGTGATGATGCTGAAATGCTGTCGTGATTATGACTCTATGATGCTGTAATGATGCTGTGATGATGCTGTTATGACGCTGTGATGACACAGTGATTATGCTGTGATGACACTGTGATAATGTTGTGATGATGATGTGATGATGCTGTGATTACACTGTGATTGTGCAGTGATGATGCAGTGATTATGCTGTGAAAATGCACTGATGATACTGTGATGACGCTGTGATGATGCAGTGATCATGTAGTGATGATGAAGTGATGACGCTGTAATATCGCTCTGATGATGCTGTGATGATGCAGTGATGATGCTGTGACAGTGCAGTGATGATGTAGTGTTTATGCTATGATGATGCTCTGATTATGTTGTGATGATGCTGTGATGATGATGTGATGATTCTCTGATGATGCTTTGATGATGCAGTGATGATGTTTTGATAACGCAGTGATGATGCTGTGATGATGCTGTGATGATGCTGCGATGAAGCTTTGATGATGGTGTGATGACGCAGTGATGATACTGTTGGGATGCTGAGATGATAATGTTGTGATGATGCAGTGATGACGCTGTGATGGTGCTGTGATGGTGCTGTGATGATGCTGTAATGATGCTGTGATGAGGCTTTGATGACAGTGTGATTATGTTCTGATGATGCTGTGATGACGCAGTATTGATGATGTGATGATGCTGCAATCATGCTGTGATGATTCTGTGATGATGTTGTGATGATGCTGTGATGACGCTGCGATAACACTGTGATGATGTTGTGATGATGCAGTAATGATACTGTGACGACGCACTGATTCTGCTGTGATGATGCTGTAATGATGCAGTCATGATGCAATAATGATGATGTGATGATGCTGTGATGACGCTTCGATGATGCTGTGATGATGCAGTGATGATGCTGCGATGATGCTGTGATGATGCTGTGAGGATGTTGTGATGATGCTGTGATTATGTTGCGATAACACTGTGATGATGTTGTGATGATTCAGTACTGATGCTGTGATGAGGCACTGATGATGCTGTGATGATGCTGTGATGATGCTGTGATTAAGCTGCGATGATGCAGTGATTATGCTGTGATGATGCTGTGATGACACAGTGATGACTCTGTGATGATGCTGTAATAATGCTGTGATGATATGATGATGCTGTAGTGATGCCGTGATGATGCTGTGATGACACTTTGATGACGCTGTGATGCTTTGATGATGCTGTGATGATGCTCTGATGATGCTGTAATGATTCAGTTATGATGCAGTGATGATGCTGTGATGACGCTGTCATGACACTTTGATGACGCTGCGATGATTTTGTTATGATGCTGTTGTGATGCTGTGATGATCCAGTGATGATGCTGCGATGATGCTGTTGTAATGCTGTGATGATGCTGTGATGATGCTGTGATGATGTTGTTATGATGGTGTGATTATGCTATGCTCATGCTGTGATGACGCTCTCATAACGCTTTGATGACACTCTGATGCTGTGGTGATGTTGTGATGGTGTTGTGATCATGTGTTGTGATGCTGTTATGATGCTGTGATGACGCTTTGATGACAATGTGATGATGTTTTTATGATGCAATAATGATTCTGTGATGACGTATTGATGATGTTGTGTTTATGTTTTGATGATGCTCTTACGATGCAGTAATGATGCTGTGATGACGCTGTGATGACGCTGTGATGATGTTGTGATGACGCTGTGATGATGCAGTGATGACGCTGCGATATGCTGTGATGATGCTGTGATGACGCTTTGATCACTGCATCATCACTGCATCATCACAGCATCATAGCTACATCATCACATCATCATCAATGCATCATCAAAACATCATCACAGCATCATCACAGTCTCATCACTGCATCATCACTGCATAATCACTGCATCATCACAGCATCATTACAGCATCATCAGAGCATCACCACTGCATCATCACAGCATCATAACAGTGTCATCAAAACGTCATCACAGAGTAATCAAAGCATCATCATATCGTCGTCGCAGCGTCATCACAGCATCATAATAGCATCATCACAGCATCATAACAGAATCATCACTGCATGATCACTGCATCATCACAGCATGATCACAGCATCATCGCAGTGTCATCACTGCATCTTCACATCATCGTCACAGCATCATTACAGCATCATCAGAGCATCACCACTGCATCATCATTGCATCATGACATCATCATCTCAGCATCATCACAGCATCATCGTATCATCATCACCACATAATCACAGTGTCATCTCAGCATCATCACTGTGCCTCACTGCATCATCACAGAATCTTCGCATTTTCATCACAGCATCATCTCTGCGTCCTCAGTGCATCTTCACAACATCATCACTACAGCATCAGAGCATCATTACAGCATCATCACATCATCATCACAGCATCATCACATCATCATCACAGCATCATCACGTTATCATCACTGCATCATCACATCATCATCACTGCATCATCACAGCATCATTACATCATCACAGAAAAATCACTGCATCATCTCTGCATCATCAGAGCATCATTAGAGTATCATGACAGCATCATCACTGCATAATCACTGCATCATCACCTCATCGTCACAGCATAATCACAGCATCATCGCAGCATCATTACCCGGGAAACTACAGGCCTGTCAGTTTGACCTCAGTGCCAGGGAAGCTCATGGAGCAGATCCTCTTGAGAGTCATCATGCAGCACTTGCAGGGCAAGCAGGCGATCAGGCCTGGCCAGCATGGGTTTATGGAAGGCAGATCCTGCTTGACAAACCTGATCTCCTTCTATGACAAAGTGACGCGCTGGGTGGACGAGGGAAAGGCTGTGGATGTGGTCTACCTTGACTTCAGCAAGGCATTTGACACCGTTTCCCACAGCATTCTCCTCAAGAAACTGGCTGCTCTTGACTTGGACTGGCGCACGCTTCCTTGGGTTAGAAACTGGCTGGATAGCCGGGCCCAAAGAGTCGTGGTAAATGGAGTCAAGTCCAATTGGAGGCCGGTCACTAGTGGCGTCCCCCAGGGCTCGGTGCTGGGGCTGGTCCTCTTTAATATCTTCATCAATGATCTGGACGAGGGCATTGAGTGCACCCTCAGTAAGTTTGCAGATGACACCCAGTTAGGTGCGTGTGTCGATCTGCTCGAGGGTAGGAAGGCTCTGCAGGAGGATCTGGATAGGCTGCACCAATGGGCTGAGGTCAACTGTGTGAAGTTCAACAAGGCCAAGTGCCAGGTCCTGCACCTGGGGCGCAACAACCCCAAGCAGAGCTACAGGCTGGGAGATGAGTGGTTGCAGAGCTTCCAGGCAGAGAAGGACCTGGGAGTGATGGTGGACAGTCGGCTGGATATGAGCCAGCAGTGTGCTCAGGTGGCCAAGAAGGCCAACGGCATCCTGGCTTGTATCAGAAACAGTGTGACCAGCAGGGCTAGGGAGGTGATCGTCCCCCTGTACTCGGCTCCGGTGAGGCCGCACCTCGAGTACTGTGTTCAGTTTTGGGCCCCTCGCTACAAGAAGGACATCGAGGTGCTTGAGCGGGTCCAGAGGAGGGCGACGAAGCTGGTGAGGGGCCTGGAGAACAAGTCCTACGAGGAGCGGCTGAGGGAGCTGGGCTTGTTCAGCCTGCAGAAGAGGAGGCTCAGGGGCGACCTTATCGCTCTTTACAGGTACCTTAAAGGTGGCTGTAGTGAGGTGGGGGTTGGCCTGTTCTCCCACGTGCCCGGTGACAGAACGAGGGGGAATGGGCTAAAGTTGCGCCAGGGGAGTTTTAGGTTAGATGTTAGGAAAAACTTCTTTACTGAAAGGGTTGTTAGGCACTGGAACAGGCTGCCCAGGGAGGTGGTGGAGTCACCATCCGTGGAAGTCTTTAAAAGACGTTTAGATGTAGAGCTTAGGGATATGGTTTAGTGGGGACTGTTAGCGTTAGGTCAGAGGTTGGACTCGATGATCTTGAGGTCTCTTCCAACCTAGAAATTCTGTGATTCTGTGATTCTGTGATCATTACTGCTTACTCACTGCATCATCACAGCGTCATCACGGTGTATTCACTGCATCATAACACAATCATATCTGCATCATCACATCATCATCACTGCATAAACACAACATCATCACACCACCATCACAGTGTCATCACTGCATCATCACAGGGTCATCACAGCATCATTACAGCATCATCACTGCATCATCACAGCATCATCACAGCATCATCACAGCTGTATCGCAGCGTCATCACAGCATCACCACAGCATCATCACTGCGTCATCACAGCATCATCACAGAATCATCACTGCGTCATCACTGCATCATTACTGCATCATAAGAGCATCATCACTGCATCATCACAGCGTCATCACAGCATCATCACAGCTGTATCGCAGCGTCATCACAGCATCATCACAGCTGTATCGCAGTGTCATCACAGCATCACCACAGCATCATCACTGCGTCATCACAGCATCATCACAGAATCATCACTGCGTCATCACTGCATCACTACTGCATCATAAGAGCATCATCACAGCATCATCACAGAATCATTACTACATAATCACTGCATCATCTCAGCATCATCACAGCATCATCACAGCTGTATCGCAGCGTCATCACAGCATCACCACAGCATCATCACTGCGTCATCACATCAGCATCCCAGCATCATCACAACATCATGACAGCATCATTACTGCTTACACACTGCATCATCACACCGTCATCACAGCATCATCACAGCTTCATAGCTGCATAATCACAGCATCATCACTGCATAATCACAGCATCATCACCGCATCATCCCAGAATCATCACAACATCATGACAGCATCATTACTGCTGACTCACTGCATAATCACAGCATCATCACATCATCATAACAACATCATCACTACATCATCACTGCATCATCACAGCATCATAACAGCATCATCACAGCATCATCCCATATTCATCACAGCATCATCACATCATCATCGCAGTGTCATCACTTTGTCATCAGAGCGTCATCACAGCACCATCACATCACCATCACTGCATCATCACAGAATCATCATCTCAGCATCTTTGCTGTGTCATCAATGCATCGTTACAGCATCATCACAATATCATCACAGCATCATAAATGCATAATCTATGCATCATCACAAGGTCATCACAGCATGATCACAGCATCATCACAGCATCATGATATCATCATCACTGCATCATCACTGCATCATCACTGCATCATCACAGCATTATCACTGCATCATGACATCATCATCACCGCATAATCACAGCGTCATCACAGTATCATCACTGCATCATCATATCATCATCACAGTGTCATCACAGCATCCTCACAGCATGATCATAGCGTCATCACACCATGATCACTACGTCATCACATCATCATCACTGCATCATAACAGCATCATCACAGCATCATCACATCATCATTGCATCATAACAGCGTCATCACAGCATCATCAAATCATCATCACTGCATCATAACAGCGTCATCAAAGTATCATCACTGCATCATCAGAGAATAATCACATCATCATCAAAACATCCTCAGAGTGCCATCACAGTATCATCACTGCGTCATCAGAGCGTCATCAAAACATCATCATCACAGCATCATCACAGCATCATCATAGCGTCATCACAGCATCATCACTGTGTCATCAGAGCAGCATCATGGTGTCATGACAGAATCATCACTACGTCATCAAATTGTCATCACAGCAGCCCACAGCATCATCACAGCATCATTGCAGCATCATAACAGCATCATCAAAGCATCTTTACTGTTTCCTCACTGCATCATCACAGCGTCATCACACTATTGTCAGTGCATCATCAGAGCATCATCACTGCATCATCACACCATAATCACAACATCATCACACCGTCATCACAGTGTCATCACTGCATCATCACAGGGTCATCACAGGGTCATAACTGCATCATCACTGCATCATCACTGCATCTTCACAGCATAATCTCAGCATCATGACAGTGTCATCACAGTTTTATAACAGCATCATCACAGCATCATCACATCATCATCAGAGCGTCATCACAGAATCATCACAGCATCATCACTATGTCATCACAGCATAATCACAATATCATCACAACATCATTAAAGCGTCATAACTGCATCATCACTGCATCATAACTGCATCATCACTGCATCATCACATCGTCACCACAGCGTCATCGCAGCAACATCACAGCATCATCACTGCATCGTAACTGCATCATCACGGTATCATCACAGCATCATCACAACATCATCGTAGCATCATCACAGCATCACAACAGCGTTATCAGAGCATCACAACACCCTCAACACAGAGTCACCACAGCAACATCACAGCGTCATCACAGCATAATCGCAGCGTCAATACAGCATCATTACTGCATAATCACTGCATCATTACAGCATCATCACTGCATCATCACTGCATCATCACAACTTTATCACAGTATCATCACTGCAGCATCATATCATCATCGCAGCATCATCACTGCATCATCGCAGCATCATCACTGCATCATCACTGCATATTCACAGCATCATCGCGTCCTCATACAGGCATCATAACAGGGTCATCACAGCGTCATAACTGCATAAACACTGCATCATCACAGCATCATCATTGCGTCATCACAAAATCATCACAAAATCATCGCAGCATCATCACAGCATCACGACAGCATTACCAGAGCATAACAGCAGTGTCATCACAGTGTCATCACAGAATCATCACATAGTCATCACAACATCATCGCAGTGTCATAAATGCATCATCACTACATCATCACAGTATAATCATAGCATCATCACAGCATAATCACTGTATCATCATTGCATCGTCACATCATTATCAAATCATCACTGCACCATCACATCATCATCACTGCATCATCAATGCTTCATCTCAGCGTCATCACAGTATCAATACTGCGGAATCACTGCATCATCACATCAAAATATCTGCATCATCACATCACCATCACAGCATCATCACATTATCATCACTGCATCATCACTGCGTCATCACTGCGTAATCACATCATCATCACTGAGTCATCACTGCATCATCACAGCATCACCTCAGCATCATCACAGCATCACCATAGCATCACGACAGTGTTATCCGAGCATCACGACAGCGTAATCATAGCGTCATCACAGATTCATCAGAGCATTATAGCAGCGTCATCACTGCATCATCACAGCGTCATCACTGCATCATCACAGCATCATCACATCATCACCACAGCATCATCACAGCATCATCACCACAGCATCATCACAGCATCATCACTGCGTCATCACAACATCATCACTGCATGATCACTGCATCATTAAAGCATCACCACAGCATCATCACATCATCATCACTGCATCATCACAGCATCATCTAAGCATCATCACTGCGTCATCACAGCACCATCACTGCATCTTCACAGCATCATCACAACTTCACCAAAGCATCATCACAGCGTCATAACTACGTAAACACTGCATCATCACAGCATCATTACTATGTCATGACAGCATTATCAGTGCATCATCACTGCATCATCACAGCATCATCATTGCATCATCACAGAATCATCACAACATCATCGCAGCATCGTCACAGCGTTACGACAATGTTATCAGACCATCACGACAGCATCATCACAGCGTCATCACAGAATTATCAAATCGTCATCACAGCATCATCGCAGCGTCATAACTGCATCATCACAACATCATCACTGCGTCATCACAGCGTACTCACTACATGATCACTGCATCATGACAGCATCACCACAGCATCATCACTGCATCGTCATATCATCATTGCGTCATCAAAGCATAATCACAGTGTCATAACTGCATAAACTCTGCATCATCACTGCAGCACCTCAGCATCATAACATCATCATTACTACATCATCACAGCATAATCATTGCATCATCACAGCATCACGACAACGTTATTAGAGCATCACGACAGAGTCATCACAGCGTCATCACAGAATCATCACAGCATCATCACAGCATCATCAAAACATAATCATAGCATCATCACAGCATCATCACTGCATCATCAATGAATCATCGCAGAACCATCACTGCATCATAGCTACATAATCACAGCGTCATAAATGCATCATCACAGTGTGATCACAGTGTCATTTCAGCATCATCACAGCATCATGACAGGGTCATCACAGCATCATCACTGCATCATTACAGCGTCATCACAGCATAATCACAGCATCATCACAACACCACCACAGCGTCATCACAGTATCGCGACAGCGTCATAACGGTATCATCACTGCATCATCACTACATCATCACAGCATCATCACTGCGTCATCACAGCGTACTCACTACATAATCACAGCGTCATCAATGCATCACTACTGAATCATAAAAGCATCATCTCAGTATCATTACAGTATCATTACTGCATAATCACTGCATCATGAGAGCGTCATCACAGTATCATCACTGCATCATCATAACTTCATCGCAGCGTCATCACTGCATCATCACAGTATCACCACAGCATCATTACTGCAGAAAAACTGCGTCATCACATCATCATCACTACATGACCACTGCATCATCACAGCATCATCACAGCATCATCACTGAATCATCACAACATCATCATTGCATCATCACAATATCATCACAGCATCATCACATCATCATCAGATCATCATCACATCATCATCACTGAATCATCACACCATCATCAGAGCATCATCACAGCATCATCACTGCATCATCACACCATCATCACAGCATCATCACTGCGTTATCACAACATCATCACTGCATCATCAAAGCATCATCAGAGAATCATCACATCATCATCACAGCATCATCACAACATAATCAGAGCATCATCATAGCATAAACACTACATCATCACTGCACTGTCACAGCATCATCACTGCATCATCACAGCATCATCAGAGCGATATTACAGCGTCATCACTTCATCATCACTACATGATCACTGCATCATCACAGCGTCATCACAGTATCATCAGTGCATTTTCACAGCATAATCACTGCATCATCACTGCACAATCACAGTGTAATCACAGCATCATCACATCATCATCACAACATTATCACAGTGTCATCACAGCATAATCACTGCGTCATCACAGCGTCATAACAGCATCATCACAGCATCATTACAGCATCATAGAGTCATAATCACGACAGCATTTCAGCATCATCACTGCATCATCATAGCGTCATCACAGCATCATCACTACATCATCACAGCATCTTAGCATTTTCATCACAGCATCATCACTGCGTCATCACTTCATAATCACTGCACAATCACTGCATCATCACAGCATCATCTCAGCAATATCACTGCACCATCACTGCATAATCACTTCATCATCACAGCATCATCTCAGCATCATCACAGTATCACTACTGCAGAATCACTGCATCATCACATCATCATCACTGCATCATCCTATCATCATCACTGCATTATCAAAGCGTCATCACAGAATCATCACAGTGTCATCATAGCATCATCACAGCTTCATCACTGCATCATCACTGCGTCATCAAAGCATCATCACTGCATCATCACAACATTATCACATCAACGTCACAGCGTCATCACTGCATCAACACAGCGTCACCACATCGTCCTCACGGCATCGTCACAGCATCATCACAACATCATCACAGCATCATCGGATCATCATCACATCATCATCACAGCATCATCACTGCATCATCACAGAATCGTAGCTGCATAATCACAGCATCGTCAAAGTATCATCACAGCATCATAATAAGGTCATCACAGCGTCATCACTTCATCCTCAAAATATCATCTCAGCATCATCATAGAATCATTAATGCATAATCACTGCATCATCTCAGTGTCATCACAGCATCATCACATCGTCATCACAGCGTCATCACAGCATCATCACTGCATCATCACTGAATCATCACTGCATCGTCACTGCATCATCACTGCATCATCGCAGCATCATTACTGCTTACTCACTGCATCATCACAGCGTCATCACAGTATCATCACTGCATCATCAAAGCATCATCACTGCATCATGATATCATCATCACTGAATTATCACATCGTCATACCATCATCATCACAGCATCATCACTGCATGATCACTGCATCATCACAGCATCATCACGGCATCATCACAGCATCAACACAGAATCATAGCAGCGTCATCTCAGCATCACAGCATCATCACTGCATAATCACTGCATCATCACAGCATCATCTCAGCATCATCACAGCGTCATCACAGTATCATGACATCATCTTCACTACTTAATCACAGCGTCATCACTGCATCATCAGTTCATCATCACAGCATCTCCACTGCATCATAAGAGCTTCATCACTGCTTCATCACGGCATCATCACATCATCATCACAGCATCATCATGCCATCACAGCAGCGTCATCACAGTATTACGACAGCGTCATCACCGCGTTATCATAGCATCATCACAATATCGTCACAGCATCATCACTGCTTATTCACAGCATCATCACATCATCATCACAGCATCATCATGCCATCACAGCAGCATCATCACAGTATTACGACAGCGTCATCACCGCGTTATCATAGCATCATCACAATATCGTCACAGCATCATCACTGCTTATTCACAGCTTCATCACTGCTTCATCAGAGCATCATCACGACATCATCACTGCGTAGTCAGAGCATCATGACTTCATCATCACAGCCTCATCACTGCATCATCACAGCGTCGTAACTGCATCCTCACTGCATCATCACCGCATCATCACCGCATCACCATCATCACAGCATCACAAGCTGTGATGACACTGTGATGACACTGTAAGGACGCTGTGATGATGCGGTGATGATGCTGTGATGATACTATGGTGATGCTGTGATGATGCTGTGATGCTCTGATCATGTGTACTGTGCATCACAACGTCATCACAGCATCATCACAGCATCATAGCGTCATCAAATTATCATCACTGCATCATCAGAGCATCACCAGAACTTCATCGCAGCATCATCAAAGCAACATCTCAGCGTCATCACAGCGTCACTACTGCAACATCACTGCATCATCAGAGCATCATCAGAGCATTGGTGTAGATACACTTCAGCTGGGCCATTGCCCTATCCTCCGGCCTTGCCATTGTTCCCCCTGGCACAGCCCCAACAATCCTTGCTTCAGCCCCATCCCCCTTCTTACCTAGTTTAAAGCCCTCTCAATGAGCCCTGCCAGCTCCTGGCCCAGGATCCTTTTTCCCCTAAAAGATAGGGACCCGTCTGCGGCCATCAGGCCAGGTGCTGAGTAAAGTGCCCCATGGTCAAAAAAAAAACAAGATTTCTGCGTTGGCACCAGAAATGATGATGTTATGATGCTGTGGTGATGCTGTTGTGATGATGCTGTGATGATGATTTGATGACACTGTGATGATGCAGTGATGATGCTGTGATGGTGCTGTGATGACGCTTTGATGATATTGTGATGAGGCTTTGATGACGCTGTGATAACGATGTGATGATGCAGTGATGATAATTTGATGACACTGATGCTGTGATGATGCTGTGATGATGATGTGATGATGCTCAGATGATGCTGTGATGATGTTGCGATGATGCTGTGATGACGCTGTGATGACAATGTGATTATGCTGTTTTGACGCTGTTATGACGTTGTGATGATGCAGTGTTTATGCAGTGATGATGCAGTTATGATGCTGTGATGACGCAGAGATGACGTTATGATGACGCTTTGATTACACTGTGATGCTTTGATGATGCTGTGATGATGCAGTGATGATGCTTTAATGATGATGCGATGATGATGCTCTGATGATGTTGTTGTGATGCTCTGATGATGCTGTGATGATGCTCTGATGATGCACTGATGATGATGTAATGATGCAGTGATGACGCTCTAATGATGCTGTGATGATGCTCTAATGACGCTGTGATGATGCTTTGATGACGCTGTGATGACAATGTTATTATGCTGTGATGACGCTGTGATGATGCTGTTATGACAATTTGATGATGCTGCGATTATGCAGCTATGATGCTCTCAGGATGATATGTTGATGCAGTGATGATGCTGTGATGACGCTTTTATGATGCAGTGATGATGCTGTGATGATGCAGTGATGACGCTGCAATAATGCTGAGATGATGCCGTGATGATACTGTAATGACACTCTGAATACGCTGTGATAACGCTGTGATGATTTCATGATGCTACGATGGTGCTGTGATGATGCTGTGATGATTCAGTGATGACGCTGCGATGATGCTGTGATGATGCTGTGATGATGCATTGATACCGCTGCGATGATGCTGCGATGATGTTGTCATGATGCTGTGATGATGCAGTGATGACACTGCGATGATGCTGTTATGATATTGTGAAGATGGTGTGATGATGCTTTGATGACACTGTGATGATGTTTTGATGATGCTGTGATGACACTGTGATGACGCAGTGATGAGGTTGTGATGACGCTGTGATGATGCTTTGATGACGCTGTGATGCTGTGAAGATGTATTGATGATGCTTTGATGATGCATTTATGATGATGTGTTTATGCTGTGATGACGCTGTGATGATGCAGTGATAATTCAGTGTTGATGCAGTTATGACACTGTGGTGAGGCTGTGATAATATCGTGATGATGCTGTGATGATGGTGTGATGACACTGCAATGATGCTGTGATGATGCAGTGATGACACTGCGATGATATTGTAATGATGCAGTGACGATGCTGTGATGATGCAGTGATGATGTTTTGGTGATGCTGTGATGATGCTCTGATGACGCTGTAATGACGGAGTGATGATGCAGTGATGGTGCTGTGATGACGCTGTTATGACACTTTGATGATGCTGTGATGCCGTAATGATGTTGGTATGATGCTGTAATGATGCAGTGATGATGCTGTGATGATGTTGTGATGGTGCTGTGATGATGCTGTGATCATGCTGATGATGATGTAGTGATACCGCTGCGATGATACAGTGATGATTCTGTGATGATGCAGTGATGGCGACGCTGTGATACATTGATGATGCTGTGATGATGCTGAGATGATGCTGTTGTGATGATTTGATGATGTAGTGATGATGCAGTGATGACTCTGTCGTGACGCTGAGATGATGCTGTGATGACGCCTGGATGATGCTGTGATGACGCTGTAATAATGCTGTTGTGATGCTGCGATGATGCAGTGATGATGCTGTGATGATGCAATGATGATGCAGTGATGACGATGCAATGATGCTGTTGTGATGTTGTGATGATGCTGTGACAATGCTTTGATAGCACTGTGATGATGTTGTGATTATGCAGTAATGATGCTGTGATGACACAGTGATGGTGCAGTGATGATGTGATGATGACGCTGTGATGACGCTGTGATACTGTGATACTGTTGTGATGGTGCTGTTGTGACGCTGTGATGACGCTTTCATGATACAGTGATCATGATGTGATGATGCTGTGATGATGCTTTCATGACACTGTGATGCGGTTGTGATGATGCAGTGATGAAGCTGTGATGATGAAGTGATGATGTTGTGATGATGCAGTAATGATGCTGCGGTGATGCTGTGATGACACTGCGATGATGCTGTGATGATGCAGTGATGATGCTGTGATGATGCTTTGATGACGCTTTGATGCTTTGGTGATGCTGTGATGATGCTGTGATTGCGCTGGTATGATGCTGTGATGATTTGTGATGATGCTGTGGTGATGCTGTGATGACGTTTCCATGATGCAGTGATCATGATGTTATGATGCTGTGATAATGCTTTGATGACGCTTTGATGACACTGTGATGATGTTGTGATGATGCAGTGATGATGCTGTGATGATGTAGTGATGATGCAGTGATGGTGCTACGATGATGCTGTTGTGATGTTGTGATGATGCTGTGATGACGCTTTGATGACACTATGATAATGTTGTGATGATGCAGTAATGATGCAGTGATGATGCTGTGATCATGTTGTGATGATTCTGTGTTGATGCAGTGATGACGCTGCGATGATGCTGTGATGATGCTGTGATTATGCTGTGATGATTCAGTGATGACGCTGTGATGGCACTGTAATGCTTTCTTGAAGCTCTGATGATGCTGTGATGATGCAGTAATGATGCCGTGATGATGCCGTGATGATGCTGTGATTATGCTGTGATCATGCAGTGAAATGATGTGATGATGCTCTGATGATACAGTGATGATGCAGTGATGATGCAGTTATGACGATGTGGTGAGGCTTTGATAATATTTTGATGATGCTGTGATGATGCTGTGATGATGCAGTGATGAGGCAGCGATAATGCTCTGATGACGCTAGTATGATGCTGTGATGATACAATAATGACTTTGTGATTCTTTGGTGATGCTGTGATGATGCTGTGATGATGCAGTGATGATGATGTGATGATGCAGTGATGACGCTGCGATGATGCAGTGATGACGCTGCGATGATGCTGTGTTGATGCTGTAATGATGCTGTGATGACGCACTGATAATGTAGTTATTACGCTATGATGATTCAGTGATGATGCGTGGATGATGCTGTGATGACGCTTTGATGACACTGTGATGATGCTGTTTTGATGCTGTGTTGAAGCTGTGATGACGTGGTGATGGTGCTTTGATGACGCTGTGAGGAGTCTTTGATGACGCTGTGATGCTTTGATGATGCTGTGATGATGTTGTTATGATGCAATGATGATGCAGTGATGACGCTGTGGTGACGCTGTGATGATGCAGTGATGACGCCTGGATGATGCTGTTATGATGCTGTGATGATGCAGTAATGATGCTGTGATGACGCTTTGATGACAGTGTGATGTTGTTGTGATGTTGAAGTGATGGTGTTGTGATGACGCAGTGATGATGCTGTGATGGTGCAGTGATGAGGCAGCGATAATGCTCTGATGACGCTATGATGATGCTTTGATGATTCGGTGATGCTGCAATGATGACGTTGTGAATCTTTGGTGATGCTGTGATGATGCTGTGATGATGCTGTGATAACGGAGTGATGATGCTATGATGACGATGTGATGACGCTGTGATTCTGTGATGATGATGCGATGATTCTGTGATGATGCAGTTCTGATGCAATTATGATGTTGTGATGATGCAGTGATGACACTGCGATGATGCAGTGATGACGCTGCGATGATGCTGTGTTGATGCTGTGATGATTCTGTGATTACACTGTGATGATGCACTGATAATGTTGTTATTACGCTGTGATGATTCTGTGATGATGCGTTGATGATGCTGTGATGACTCTTTGATTACACTGTGATGATGCTGTGTTGATGCTGTAATGAAGCTCTGATGACGCTGGGACGGTTCTTTGATGACGCTCTGATAACGCAGTGGTGATGCTGTGATGACGCTTTGATGACTCTTTGATGATGCTGTGATGCTTTAATGATGCTGTGATGATGCTGCGATGATGCTGTGATGATGGTGTGATGACGCAGTGATGATACTGTTGGGATGCTTTGATGATAATGTTTTGATGATGCAGTGATGACGCTGTGATGGTGCTGTGATGATGCTATGATGATGCCTGGATGATGCTGTTATGAAGCTGTGATGATGCTGTTCTGATGCTGTGATGATGTGTTATGATGCTGTGATGATGCCGTGATGATGCTGTGATGGCGCTTTTATGACAGTGTGATTATGTTCTGATGATGCTGTGATGACGCAGTATTGATGACGTGATGATGCTGCAATGATGCTGTGATGATTCTGTGATGATGTTGTGATGCTGCTGTGATGACGCTGCGATAACACTGTGATGATGTTGTGATGATGCAGTAATGATGCTGTGACGACGCACTGATTCTGCTGTGATGATGCAGTGATGATGCTGTGATGATGCTGTGAGGATGTTGTGATGATGCTATGATTACGTTGCGATCACACTGTGTTGATGTTGTGATGATTCAGTACTGACGCTGTGATGCTTTGATGATGCTGTGATGATGCTCTGATGACGCTGTAATGATGCAGTGATGATGCAGTGATGACGCTTTGATGACGCTGTGATGATTTTGTTATGATGCTGTTGTGATGCTGTGATGATGCTGTGTTGACGCTTTGATGACACTATGATAATGTTCTGATGATGCAGTAATGATGCAATGATGACGCACTGATGATGCTGTGATGATGCTTTAATGATGCAGCGATGATGCTGTGATGATGTTGTGATTATGCTGTGATGACGCTACGATAATGCTCTTATGATGCTGTGATGACGCTGTGATCATGCTGTGATGATGCAGTGATGACGCTGCGATGATGCTTTCATGATTCTGTGAAGATGCAGTTATGATGACGTGATGACGCTGTGATAACGCTGTGATGACACTTTTATGATGCAGTTATGATGCAGTGATGATGCTGTGACGATGTAGTGGTGATGACGCATTGATGACGCTGTGATGATGCTGTGATGACTCTATGATGATGCAGTGATGACACTGTGATGGCACTGTGATGCCTTGTTGAAGCTCTGATGATGCATTGATAATGCACTGATTATGCAGTGATGATGTTGTCTTGATACTGTGATGATGATCATACTGTGATGACGGTTTTATGACACTGTGATTATGTTCTGATGATGCAGTGATCATGCTTTAATGATGCAGTGATGACGCGGTGATGATGCTGTTGTGATGCTCTCATGATGCTGTGATGACTGTTTGATGACACTGTGATGACGTTCTGATGATGCAGTGATGATGCTGTGATGACGCTGCGATGATGTTGTTGTGATGGTCTGATGATGCTGTGATGACGGTTTGATGACACTGTGATGATGCTGTGATGATGCAATGATGATGCTGTGATGACGCTGTGATGATGCTGTTGTGATGCTCTGATAATGCTATGATGATGATTTGATGACACTGTGATGATGTTGTGATGATGCAGTGATGATGCTGTGATGCAGTGATGATGATATTATGATGCTCTGATGATGCAGTAATGATGCTGTGATGATGCTGTGATGACGCTTTGAGCACTGCATCATCACTGCATCATCACTGCATCACCACAGCATCATCACTGCGTAATCAAAACATCATCACAGCATCATCAGAGCATCATCACTGGGTCATCACAGCGTCGTCACAACATCATCACAATATCATCACAGCGTCATCACAGCCTCATATCTGCATCATCACTGCATAATGACTGCATCATCTCAGCATCATAATAGTGTCATCAGAGCATCATCACTGCATCATCACAGCATCATCTCAGCATCATCACAGAATCATTACTGCATAAATACTGCATCATAACAGCGTCATCACAGTATCTTCACAGCATCATCACGGCATCATCACTGCTTCATCACATCATCATCAGTGCATCATAACTGCATCATCACTGCATCATCACATCGTCACCACAGCGTCATCGCAGCAACATCAAAGCATCATCACTGCATCGTAACTGCATCATCACGGTATCATCACAGCATCATCACAACATCATCGTAGCATCATCACAGCATCACAACAACGTTATCAGAGCATCACAACACCCTCAACACAGCGTCACCATGGCAACATCACAGCATCATCACAGCATAATCACAGCGTCACTACAGCATCATTACTGCATAATCACTGCATCATTACAGCATCATCACTGCATCATCACTGCGTCATCACAACGTTATCACAGTATCATCACTGCATAGTCACAGCATCATCGCGTCTTCATACAGGCATCATAACAGGGTCATCACAGCGTCATAACTGCATAAACACTGCATCATCACAGCATCATCATTGCGTCATCACAAAATCATCACAACATCATCGCAGCATCACGACAGCATTACCAGAGCATCACAGCAGTATCATCACAGTGTCATCACAGAATCATCACATAGTCATCACAACATCATCGCAGTGTCATAAATGCATCATCACTACATCATCACAACATAATCATAGCATCATCACAGCATCATCACTGTATCATCACTGCATCGTCACAGCATTATCAAATCATCACAGCACCATCACATCATCATCACTGCATCATCAATGCTTCATCTCAGCGTCATCACAGTATCAATACTGCGGAATCACTGCATCATCACATCAAAATATCTGCATCATCACATCACCATCACAGCATCATCACTGCATCATCACTGCGTCATCACAGCATCATCATTGCATCATCACTGAGTCATCACTGCATCATCACTTCATCTTCACAGCGTCATATCTGCATCATCACAGTATCATCACATCATCATCACATCATCATCACAAAATCATTACAGCATCATCACTGCGTAATCACATAATAATCACTGTGTCATCACAGCATCATCACAGCATGATCACTGAGTCATCACTGCATCATCACTGCATCATCACAGCATCACCTCAGCATCATCACAGCATAATCACTGCGTCGTCACAGCATCATCACAATATCATCACAGCGTCATCACAGCCTCATATCTGCATCATAACTACGTCATTATATTGTCATCACAGCATCATCACAGCATCACTACAGCGTCATCACAACATCACGACAGGGACATCACAGCATCATCACTGCATCGTCACAGAATCAAGACAGCGTCATCACAGCATCAACACAACATCATCACATCATCATCCCTGCATCATCACAGCAGGATCGCAGCGTCATCACTGCAGCATCACAGCATCATCACAGTATCCTCACAGCATCTTCACTGCATCATCACTACATTGTCACAGCATAATCTCAGCATCATCACAGTATCAGTACTGCAGAATCATTGCATCATCACACCATCATCACAACATCATCGCAGCATCATCGTAGCATCACGACAGTGTTATCTGAGCATCACAACAGCGTAATCATAGCGTCATCACAGATTCATCATGCATCATCGCAGCATCATCACTGCATCATCACAGTATCATCACATCATAGTGACATAATCACAACATCATCGCAGAATCATCATTGCATCATCAGATCATCATCTCAGCATAATCACAACATCATTAGTGCAGAGTCACTGCATCATCACATCATCATCACTGCATCATCATATCATCATCACTGCATCATCACATCATTATCACTGCATCATCACATCATCATCACAGCATCATAGCTACATAATCACTGCATCATCACAGAGACATCACTGCATCATCACAGCATCATCACATCATTATCAATGCATCATCACATCATAATCACAGCATCATCAGAGCATCATCACAGCGTAATCACTACATCATCACTACATAATCATAGCATCATTACTGCGTCATCACTGCATCATCACTGCATCATCACTGCATCATCTCAACGTCATCTCAGTATCATCACAGCGTCATCACAGCATCACAACAGTGTCATCGCAGAGTCATCACAGCATCATTACATCATGATTACTGCGTCATTATAGCGTCATCGCAGCATCCTCACAGCATCGTCACTGCGTCGTCACAGCATCATCACATCATCATCACAGCGTCATCACTGCATCATAAGAGCATCATCACATCATCACCACAGCATCATCACATCATCACCACAGCATCATCGCAGCATCATCACAGCATCATCACTGCGTCATCACAACATCATCACTGCATGATCACTGCATCATCACAGCATCATCACATCGTCACCACAACATCATCACATCATCATCACTGCATCATCACAGCATCATCAGAGCATCATCACTGCGTTATCACATCACCATCACTGCATCATCACTGCATCATCACAGCATCATCACTGCGTCATCACAGCATCATAATTGCGTCATCACAGCGTCATAACTGCATCATCACAGCGTCATCACTGCATCAGAACTGCATCAGAACTGCATCGTCACAGCATCATCACATCATTCACACTACTTCATCACCTCATGATCACTGCATCATCACAGCATCATCGCAGCTTCATCACTGCGTTATCAAAACATCATCACTGCATCATCACAAATAATCACAGCATCATCACACCATCATCATAACATCATCACAGCATCATCACTGCATCATCACAGCAACATCTCAGCATCATCACAGCGTCATTACTGCTTACTCACTGCATCATCACAGCGTCATCACATCATCATTTCTGCATAATCACTGCATCACCACAGCATCATCACTGCGTAATCAAAACATCATCACAGCATCAGCACAACATCATCACTGTGTCCTCACAGCATCATTACTGCATCATCATAGCATCATCACAGCATCATCACATCATCATTTCTGCATAATCACTGCATCACCACAGCATCATCACTGCCTAATCAAAATATCATCACAGCATCAGCACAACATCATCACTGTGTCCTCACAGCATCATTACTGCATCATCACTGCATCATCACAGCATCATCACATCATCATTTCTGCATCATCACAGCATCACCACAGCATCATCACTGCGTAATCAAAACATCATCACAGCATCAGCACAACATCATCACTGTGTCCTCACAGCATCATTACTGCATCATCACTGCATCATCACTACATCATCACAGCGTCATCATAGCATCTTGGCAGCATCATCGCAGCGTCATCACACCGTCGTAATTGTATCATCACAGCATCATCATAGAATCATCACAGCCTCATCACAGCATCATCACAGCGTCATCACAGCATCATAGCGTCATCAAATTATCATCACTGCATCATCAGAGCATCACCAGAACTTCATCGCTGCATCATCAAAGCAACATCTCAGCGTCATCACAGCGTCACTACTGCAACATCACTGCATCATCAGAGCATCATCAGAGCATTAGTGAAGATGCTGTGATGACTCTGTGAAGACGCTTTAATTACACTGTGATGACGCTGTGATGGTGCTTTCATGATGCTGTAATGACGCTGTGATGTTGCAGTGATGATGCTGTGATGACGCTATGATGACACTGATTACACTGTGATGCTTTGATGATGCTGTGATGAAGCTGTGATGCCACTGTGATGACGCTGTAATGATGGAGTGATGTTGCTGTGATGATGCTGTGATGATACTACGGTGATGCTGTGATGATGCAGTGATGATGCAGAGATGATGCTCTAATGATACTGTGATGATGCTCTGATGACGCTGTGATGACGATGTTATTATGCTGTGATGACGCTGTGATGATGCTGTTATGACAATTAGATGATGCTGTGATTATGCAGCTATGATGTTCTCAGGATGATATGATGATGCAGTGATGATGCTGTGATGATGCTGTCATGATGCTGTGATGACGCTGTCGTGATTCAATGATGATGCTGAGATGACGCTCTGATGATGTTGTGATGATGCTGTGATGATGCACAGATGACGCTGTGTTGATGCTGTGATGATGCTATGATGATGCTGTGCTGATGCAGTGTTTATGCAGTGATGATGCAGTTATGATACTGTGATGAAGCTTTGATGATGCTGTGATGATGCTGTTATGATGCTGTGATGACGCTTTGATGATGCTGTGATTATACAGCTATGATGCTGTCATGATTATATGATGATGCAGTGATGATTCTGTGATGACGCTGTGATGACACAGTGATGATGCTGTGATGATGCTATGATGCAGTGTTTATGCAGTGATGATGCAGTTATGATACTGTGATGAAGCTTTGATGATGCCGTGATGATACTATGATGACACTTTGAATGATGACGCTGTGATGCTTTCATGATGGTATGATGATGTTGTGATGATTCAGTCATGACGCTGCGATGATGCTGCGATGATGTTGTCATGATGCTATGATGATGATGCAGTGATGACACTGCGATGATGCTGTTATGATATTGTGATGATGCTGTGATGACGCTATGATGATGCTGTGATGATACTGTGATGTTGCAGTGATGATGATGTGATGATGCTGTGGTGATGCTGTGATGATGCTGTGATGATGCTGTGACGACACAGTGATGATGTAGTAATGCTGCTGTGATGACGCTGTGATGATGCAGTGATAATGCAGTGTTGATGCAGTTATGACGCTGTGGTGAGGCTGTGATAATATTGTGATGATGCTGTGATGACGCAGTGATGACGCTTTGATGATGCTGTGATGCTGTGATGATGTTGTGATGATGCTGTAATGATGCAGTGATGATGCTGTGATGATGTTGTGATGGTGTTGTGATTATGCTGTGATCATGCTGTGATGATGCAGTGATACCGCTGCGATGATACAGTGATGATTCTGTGATGATGCAGTGATGGCGACGCTGTGATGCTTTGATGATACTGTGATGATGCTGCGATGATGCTGTTGTGATGCTGTGATGATGCAGTGATGATGCTGTGGTGATGCAATGATGATGTTGTGATGATGCAGTAATGATGCTGTGATGACTCTGCGATTATGCAGTGATGATACTGTGATGATGCTGTGATGATGCAGTGATGATGCTTTGATGACACTTTTATTCTTTGCTGATGCTGTGATGATGCTGTGATGACGCTGTGATGCTGTGATGATGTTGTGATGATGCTGTGGTGATGCTGTGATGACGTTTTCATGATGCAGTGATCGTGATGTTATGATGCTGTGATAATGCTTTGATGATGCTTTGATGACACTGTGATGATATTGTGATGATGCAGTGATGGTGCTACGATGATGCTGTTGTGATGCTGTGATGATGCTGTGATCATGTTGTGATGATTCTGTGATGATGCAGTGATGATGCTGTGATGGCAATGTGACGCTTTGTTGAAGTTCTGATGATGCTGTGATGATGCAGTAATGATGCCGTGATGATGCTGTGATGATGCCGTGATGATTCTGTGATGATGTTGTGTTGATGCAGTGATGATGTTGTGATGATGCTGTTATTATGCTGTGATCATGCATTGAAATGATGTGATGATGCTCTGAGGATACAGTGATGATGCAGTGATGAAGCAGTTATGACGCTGTGGTGAGGCTGTGATAATATTGTGATGATTCTGTGATGATGCATTGATGATGCTGTGATGATGCAGTGATGAGGCAGTGATGATGCAGTGATGATGTTTTTATGATGCTGTGATGATGCAGTGATGATACAGTTATGATGCTGTGATGATGCAGTGATGACGCTGCAATGATGTAGTGATGACGCTGAGATGATGCTGTGTTGATGCTGTAGTGATGCTGTGATGACGCTGTGATGAAGCTCTGATGATGTAGTTATTACGCTGTGATGATTCAGTGATGACGCGCTGATGATGTTGTGATGACGCTTTGATGACTCTGTGATGACGCAGTGGTGATGCTGTGATGACGCTGTGATGAGTCTTTGATGACGCTGTGATGCTTTAATGATGCTGTGATGATGCTGCGATGATGCTGTGATGATGGCGTGATGATTCTGTGATGATGATGTGATAATGCTGTGTTGATGCTGTGATGAAGCTGTGATGACGCTTTGATTACGCTGTGATGCTTTGATGATGCTGTGGTGATGCAGTGATGATGCAGTGATGACGCTGTGGTGACGCTGTGATGATGCAGTGATGACGCCTGGATGATGCTGTTATAATGCTGTGATGATGCTGTTGTGATGTGGTGATGATGTGTTATGATGCTGTGATGATGCAGTAATGATGCTGTGATGACGCTTTGATGACAGTGTGATGTTGTTGTGATGTTGAAGTGATGATGTTGTGATGACGCAGTGATGATGCTGTGATGTTGCAGTGATGAGGCAGCGATAATGCTCTGATGACGCTATGATGATGCTTTGATGATTCTGTGATGATGCAATGATGACGCTGCGAATCTTTGGTGATGCTGTGATGATGATGCGATGATGCTGTGATGATGCAGTGATGATGCAGTGATGATGATGTGATTATGCTGTGATGATGCTGTGATGATGCAGTGAAGATGCAGTGATGAAGCTTTGATGAAGCTGTGATGCTTTAATGATTATTTGATGATGTTGTGATGATGCAGTTATGATGCAGTTGTGATGCTGTGATGATGCAGTGATGACGCTGCGATGACGCTGTGATGATGCAGTGATGATGCTGTGATGACACTGTGATGACGCTGTGATGATGCTGTGTTGATGCTGTGATGAAGCTCTGATGACACTGTGATGGTTCTTTGATGACGCTCTCATAACGCAGTGGTGATGCTGTGATGACGCTGTGATGACTCTCTGATGATGCTGTGATGCTTTAATGATGCTGTGATGATGCTGCGATAATGCTCTGATGATGGTGTGATGACGCAGTGATGATACTGTTGGGATGCTGTGATAATAATGTTGTGATGATGCTGTGATGGTGCTGTGATGATGCTGTGATTACGCCTCGATGATGCTGTTATGAAGCTGTGATGATGCTGTTGTGATGCTGTGATGATGTGTTATGATGCTGTGATGATGCCGTGATGATGCTGTGATGACGGTTTGATGACAGTGTGATTATGTTCTGCTGATGCTCTGATGACGCAGTATTGATGATGTGATGATACTGCAAAGATGCTGTGATGGTTCTGTGATGATGTTGTGATGACACTGTGATGATGTTTCGATGATGCTGTGATGATGCTGTGATGATGCTGTGATGATGCTGTGAGGATGTTGTGATGATACTGTGATTATGTTGCGATCACACTGTGATGATGTTGTGATGATGCAGTAATGATGCTGTGATGACGCACTGATGATGCTGTGATGACGCTGTAATGATGCAGTGATGATACAGTAATGATGCAGTGATGATGCTCTGATGACGCTGCGATGATGCTGTGATGATGCAGTGATGATGCTTAGATGATGCTGTGATGATACTGTGATGACTCTGTGATGATGCTGTAATAATGCTGTGATGATATGATGATGTTGAAGTGATGCCCTGATGGTGCTCTGATGACACTTTGATGACGCTGTGTTGCTTTGATGATGCTGTGATGATGCTCTGATGATGCTGTAATGATTCAGTTATGATGCAGTGATGATGCTGTGATGACGCTGTGATGACACTTTGATGATGCTGTGATGATTTTGTTATGATGCTGTTGTGATGTTGTGATGATGTAGTAATGATGCTGTGATGACGTTCTGATGATGCAGTGATGATGCTATGATGATGCTGAGTTGATGCTCTGATGACGCTGCGATTATGCTGTGATGCTGCTGTGATGACGCTTTCGTGATGCTGTGATAATGCTGTGATGATGCTGTGATGATGCTGTGATGATGCTGTGATGACGCTGTGATGATGTTGTTATGATGCTGTGATGATGCTATGCTGATGCTGTGATGATGTTTTAATGATGCAATAATTATGCTGTGATGACGTATTGATGATGTTGTGTTTATGATTTG
Organism: Clangula hyemalis; assembly: GCA_963989345.1. The sequence goes on from OZ022440.1 coordinate 872,600, forward strand.
ATGATGCAGTGATGATGAAGTAATGATGCTGTGATGATGCTGTGATGACGCTGTGATGATGTTGTGGTGACGCTGTGATGATGCAGTGATGACGCTGCGATGATGCTGTGATGATGCTGTGATGACGCTTTGATCACTGCATCATCACTGCATCACCACAGCGTAACCAAAACATCATCACAGCATCAGCACAACATCATTACTTTGTCCTCACTGCATCCTCACAGCATCATCACTGCATCATCAAAGCATCATCTCAGTGTCATTACAGCATCATTTCTGCATAATCACTGCATTATCACAGCGTCATCACAGAATCATCGCAGCATCATTACTGCTTACTCACTGCATCATCAGTGTCATCACAGTTTCATCACTGCATCATCACAGCATCATAGCTACATCATCACATCATCATCAAAGCATCATCAAAACATCATCACAGCATCATCGCAGTCTCATCACTGCATCATCACTGCATAATCACTGCATCATCACAGCGTCATTACAGCATCATCACAGCATCATCACTGCATCATCACAGCAGCATCACTACATCATCACAGCAACATCTCAGCATCATCACAGAATCATTACTGCATAAATACTGCATCATAACAGCGTTATCACAGTATCTTCACAGCATCATCACATTATCACCACAGCATCATCAGAGTGTCATCACAGCATCATTACTCCGTCATCACAGCGTCATCACGGTATCATCACAGCATCATCACTGCACCATAGCTGCATAATCACTGCATCATCACAGCATAATCAAAGCATCACTACTGCGCCTTCACAGCACCATCACTGCATCATCACAGCACCTTCAAATCATCATCGCAGCATCATCACTGCGTCATCACTTCATAATCACTGCACAACCACTGCATCATCACAGCATCGTCTCAGCATCATCACAGTATCACTACTACAGAATCACTGCATCATCACATCATCATCACTGCATCATCCTATCATCACCACTGCAACATCAAAGCGTCATCACAGAATCATCACAGCATCATCACAGCATCATCACAGCAGTATCTCAGCGTCATCACAGCATCATCACAGCGTCATCATAGCATCATCACAGCGTCATCACAGCATCATCGCTGCATCATCACAGCGTCATCACGGCATCATCACTGCATCACCACTGCATCACCACAGCATCATCACTGCGTAATCAAAACATCATCACAGTATCAGCACAACATCATCACTGTGTCCTCACAGCATCATTACTGCATCATCACTGCATCATCACAGCATCATCACATCATCATTTCTGCATAATTACTGCCTCATCACAGCATCATTACAGTTTCATGACAGCATCATCACTGCATAATCACTGCATCATAACCGCATAATCACAGCATTATCACAGCATCATTACTGCTTACTCACTGCATCATCACAGCGTCATCACAGTATAATCAATGCATCATCAAAGCATCATCACTGCATCATGATATCATCATCACTGCATCATCACATCGTCATAACATCATCATCACAGCATCATCACTGCATGATCACTACATCATCACAGCATCATCACAGCATCAACACAGAATCATAACAGCATCATCTCAGCATCACAGCATCATCACTGTATAATCACTGCATCATCACAGCTTCATCACAGCTTCATCACTGCTTCATCACAGCATCATCACAGCATCATCATTGTGTCATCACATCTTCATCACTGCACCATCACTACATCATCACATCATCATCACAGCATCATCATGCCACACAGCAGCGTCATCACAGCGTCATTACTGCATCATCACTTCGTAATCAGAGCATCATGACTTCATCATCACAGCACCATTACTGAATCATCACAATATCATCACAGTGTTATCACAGCATCATCACTGCATCATCACAGCGTCATCATAGCATGATGGCAGCATCATGGCAGCGTCATCGCACCGTCATAATTGTATCATCACAGCGTCATCATAGAATCATCACAGCCTCATCACAACATCATCACTGCATCATCACAGCGTCATCACAGCGTCGTAACTGCATCCTCACTGCATCAGCACCACATCACCATCATCACAGCATCACAAGCTGTGATGACACTGTGATGACACTGTAAGGACGCTGTGATGATGCGGTGATGATGCTGTGATGATACTATGGTGATGCTGTGATGATGCTGTGATGCTCTCATCATGTGTGCTGTGCATCACAGCGTCATCACAGCATCATCACAGCATCATAGCGTCATCAAATTATCATCACTGCATCGTCAGAGCATCACCAGAACTTCATCGCAGCAACATCTCAGCGTCATCACAGCGTCACTACTGCAACATCACTGCATCATCAGAGCATCATCAGAGCATTGGTGTAGATGCACTTCTGATTGGCCATTGCCCTATCCTCCGGCCTTGCCATTGTTCCCCCTGGCACAGCCCCAACAGTCCTTGCTTCAGTCCCATCCCCCTTCTTACCTAGTTTAAAGCCCTCTCAATGAGCCCTGCCAGCTCCTGGCCCAGGATCCTTTTTCCCCTAAAAGATAGGGACCCGTCTGCGGACATCAGGCCAGGTGCTGAGTAAAGTGCCCCATGGTCAAAAAAAACAAGATTTCTGCGTTGGCACCAGAAATGACGCTCTTATGATGCTGTGGTGATGCTGTTGTGATGATGCTGTGATGATGATTTAATGACGCTTTGATGATGCTGTGATTATACACCTATGATGCTGTCATGATTATATGATGATGCAGTGATGATGCTGTGATGACGCTGTGATGACGCAGTGATGATGCTGTGATGACGCTGTGATGACACAGTGATGATGCTGTGATGATGCAGTGATGACGCTGCAATAACGCAGAGATGATGTCGTGATGATACTGTGATGACACTCTAAATACGCTGTGATGACGCTGTGATGCTTTCATGATGCTATGATGATGCTGTGATGATGCTGTGATGATTCAGTGATGACACTGTGATGATGCTGTGATGATGCTGTGATGATGCATTGATAACGCTGCGATGATGCTGTTATGATATTGTGATGATGCTGTGATGATGCTATGATGATGCTGTGATGATGCTGTGATGACGCTGTGATGCTGTGATGTATTGATGATGTTGTGATGATGCATTTATGATGATGTGTTTATGCTGTGATGACGCTGTGATGATGCAGTGATAATGCAGTGTTGATTCAGTTATGACGCTGTGGTGAGGCTTTGATAATATTGTGATGATGCTGTAATGATGGTGTGATGACACTGCGATGATGCTGTGATGATGCTGTGATGATTCTGTGATAACGCTTTGACGACACAGTAATGATGCTGTAAGGATGCCGTGATGAAGCTCTGATGACGCTTTGATGGTGCTTTGATGACGTTGTGATGACGCAGTGATTATGTTGTGATGACGCTCTGATGACGCTGTGATGCTTTGATGATGCTGTGATGATGGTGTGATGATGCAGTGATGATGCAGTGATGATGCTGTGATGATGCTGTGATGATGCAGTGATGACACTGCGATGATATTGTAATGATGCAGTGACGCTGCAGTGATGATGCTTTGGTGATGCTGTGATGATGCTCTGACGACGCTGTAATGACGGAGTGATGATGCAGTGATGATGCTGTGATGACACTTTTATGACGCTTTGATGATGCAGTGATGCTGTGATGATGTTGTGATGATGCTGTATTGATACAGTGATGATGCTGTGATGATGTTGCGATGGTGCTGTGATGATTCTGTGATCATGCTGTGATGATGCTTTGATGATTCTGTGATGATGCAATGATGACGCTGCGAATCTTTGGTGATGCTGTGATGATGATGCGATGATGCTGTGATGATGCAGTGATGATGCAGTGATGATGATGTGATTATGCTGTGATGATGCTGTGATGATGCAGTGAAGATGCAGTGATGAAGCTTTGATGAAGCTGTGATGCTTTAATGATTATTTGATGATGTTGTGATGATGCAGTTATGATGCAGTTGTGATGCTGTGATGATGCAGTGATGACGCTGCGATGATGCAGTTATGACGCTGCGATGATGCTGTGTTGATGCTGTGATGAAGCTCTGATGACACTGTGATGGTTCTTTGATGACGCTCTCATAACGCAGTGGTGATGCTGTGATGACGCTGTGATGACTCTCTGATGATGCTGTGATGCTTTAATGATGCTGTGATGATGCTGCGATAATGCTCTGATGATGGTGTGATGACGCAGTGATGATACTGTTGGGATGCTGTGATAATAATGTTGTGATGATGCTGTGATGGTGCTGTGATGATGCTATGATGATGCCTGGATGATGCTGTTATGAAGCTGTGATGATGATGTTCTGATGCTGTGATGATGTGTTATGATGCTGTGATGATGCCGTGATGATGCTGTGATGACGCTTTGATGACAGTGTGATTATGTTCTGATGATGCTCTGATGACGCAGTATTGATGATGTGATGATACTGCAAAGATGCTGTGATGATTCTGTGATGATGTTGTGATGACACTGTGATGATGTTTCGATGATGCTGTGATGATGCTGTGATGATGCTGTGAGGATGTTGTGATGATACTGTGATTATGTTGCGATCACACTGTGATGATGTTGTGATGATGCAGTAATGATGCTGTGATGACGCACTGATGATGCTGTGATGACGCTGTAATGATGCAGTGATGATACAGTAATGATGCAGTGATGATGCTCTGATGACGCTGCGATGATGCTGTGATGATGCAGTGATGATGCTTAGATGATGCTGTGATGATACTGTGATGACTCTGTGATGATGCTGTAATAATGCTGTGATGATATGATGATGTTGAAGTGATGCCCTGATGGTGCTCTGATGACACTTTGATGACGCTGTGTTGCTTTGATGATGCTGTGATGATGCTCTGATGAGCATCCGCATCTACATTGCATCATCAGAGAATCATCAAAGCATCATCACTGCGTCACCACAGCGTCATCTCAACATCATCACTGAATCATCACTGCATCAGCACAGCATCATCACTGCATCATCATAGCATCATCACAGTATCAGCACAACATCATCACAGCATCGTCACTCCATCATCACTGCATCATCACAGCATCATCGCTGCATCATCACAGCGTCATCACGGCATCATCACTGCATCACCACTGCATCACCACAGCATCATCACTGCGTAATCAAAACATCATCACAGTATCAGCACAACATCATCACTGTGTCCTCACAGCATCATTACTGCATCATCACTGCATCATCACTGCATCATCACAGCATCATCACATCATCATTTCTGCATAATTACTGCCTCATCACAGCATCATTACAGTTTCATGACAGCATCATCACTGCATAATCACTGCATCATAACCGCATAATCACAGCATTATCACAGCATCATTACTGCTTACTCACTGCATCATCACAGCGTCATCACAGTATAATCAATGCATCATCAAAGCATCATCACTGCATCATGATATCATCATCACTGCATCATCACATCGTCATAACATCATCATCACAGCATCATCACAGCATCAACACAGAATCATAACAGCATCATCTCAGCATCACAGCATCATCACTGTATAATCACTGTATAATCACTGTATAATCACTGCATCATCACAGCTTCATCACTGCTTCATCACAGCATCATCATTGCGTCATCACATCTTCATCACTGCACCATCACTACATCATCACATCATCATCACAGCATCTTCATGCCACACAGCAGCGTCATCACAGCGTCATTACTGCATCATCACTTCGTAATCAGAGCATCATGACTTCATCATCACAGCACCATTACTGAATCATCACAATATCATCACAGTGTTATCACAGCATCATCACTGCATCATCACAGCGTCATCATAGCATGATGGCAGCATCATGGCAGCGTCATCGCACCGTCATAATTGTATCATCACAGCGTCATCATAGAATCATCACAGCCTCATCACAACATCATCACTGCATCATCACAGCGTCATCACAGCGTCGTAACTGCATCCTCACTGCATCAGCACCACATCACCATCATCACAGCATCACAAGCTGTGATGACACTGTGATGACACTGTAAGGACGCTGTGATGATGCGGTGATGATGCTGTGATGATACTATGGTGATGCTGTGATGATGCTGTGATGCTCTGATCATGTGTGCTGTGCATCACAGCGTCATCACAGCATCATCACAGCATCATAGCGTCATCAAATTATCATCACTGCATCGTCAGAGCATCACCAGAACTTCATCGCAGCAACATCTCAGCGTCATCACAGCATCACTACTGCAACATCACTGCATCATCAGAGCATCATCAGAGCATTGGTGTAGATGCACTTCTGCTGGGCCATTGCCCTATCCTCCGGCCTTGCCATTGTTCCCCCTGGCACAGCCCCAACAATCCTTGCTTCAGCCCCATCCCCCTTCTTACCTAGTTTAAAGCCCTCTCAATGAGCCCTGCCAGCTCCTGGCCCAGGATCCTTTTTCCCCTAAAAGATAGGGACCCGTCTGCGGACATCAGGCCAGGTGCTGAGTAAAGTGCCCCATGGTCAAAAAAAACAAGATTTCTGCGTTGGCACCAGAAATGACGCTCTTATGATGCTGTGGTAATGCTGTTGTGATGATGCTGTGATGATGATTTAATGACGCTTTGATGATGCTGTGATTATACACCTATGATGCTGTCATGATTATATGATGATGCAGTGATGATGCTGTGATGACGCTGTGATGACGCAGTGATGATGCTGTGATGACGCTGTGATGACACAGTGATGATGCTGTGATGATGCAGTGATGACGCTGCAATAACGCAGAGATGATGTCGTGATGATACTGTGATGACACTCTAAATACGCTGTGATGACGCTGTGATGCTTTCATGATGCTATGATGATGCTGTGATGATGCTGTGATGATTCAGTGATGACGCTGTGATGATGCTGTGATGATGCTGTGATGATGCATTGATAACGCTGCGATGATGCTGTTATGATATTGTGATGATGCTGTGATGATGCTATGATGATGCTGTGATGATACTGTGATGTTGCAGTGATGATGATGTGATGATGCTGTGATGATGCTGTGATGATGCTGTGACAACGCTTTGATAACACTGTGATGATGTTGTGATTATGCAGTAATGATGCTGTGATGACACAGTGATGGTACAGTGATGATGTGATGATGACGCTTTGATGACTCTGTGATACTGTTGTGATGATGCTGTGATAATACTTTGATGACACTGTGATGATGCTGTGATGATGCTGTGATGATGCAGTGATGACGCTGTGATGCTGTGATGATGCTGTGATGACGCTGTGATGATTCTGTGAGGACGCTGTGATGATGCTGTGATGATGCATTGATGACACTGTGATGACCCTGTGACGATGTAGTTATGATGACGCATTGATTACGCTGCGATGATGCTGTGATGATGCATTTATGATGCTGTGATGGCGCTGTGATGATGTTGTGATGATGCAGTGATGACGCTGTGATGATACTGTTGTGATGCTTTGATTATGCTGTGATGACGGTTTGATGATGTTGTGATGATGCAGTAATGATGCTGTGATGATGCTGTGATGATGCTGCGATGATGCTGTGATGATGCTGTGATGACACTTTGATGACGCTTTGATTCTTTGATGATGCTGTGATGATGCTGTGATGATGCTGTGATGACGCTGTGATGCTGTGATGATGTTGTGATGATGCTGTGGTGATGCTGTGATGACGTTTTAATGATGCAATGATAATGATGTTATGATGCTGTGATAATGCTTTGATGATGCTTTGATGACACTGTGATGATGTTGTGATGATGCAGTGATGATGCTGTGATGATGCAGTGATGATGCAGTGATGGTGCTACGATGATGCTGTTGTGATGCTGTGATGACGTTTTGATGACACTATGATAATGTTGTGATGATGCAGTAATGATGCAGTGATGACACAGTGATGATGCTGTGATGATGCTGTGATCATGTTGTGATGATTCTGTGATTACGCTGTGATGATTCAGTGATGACGTTGTGATGGCACTGTGATGCTTTGATGAAGCTCTTATGATGCTGTGATGATGCAGAAATGATGCCGTGATGATGCTGTTATTATGCTGTGATCATGCAGTGAAATGATGTGATGATGCTCTGATGATACAGTGATGATGCAGTGATGATGCAGTTATGATGATGTGGTGAGGTTGTGATAATATTGTGATGATGCTTTGATGATGCAGTGATGATGCTGAGATGTTGCAGTGATGAGGCAGCGATAATGCTCTGATGACGCTATGATGATACTGTGATGATACAATGATGACGCTGTGATTCTTTGGTGATGTTGTGATGATGCTGTGATGATGCAGTGATGATGATGTGATGATGTTTTTATTATGCTGTGATGATGCAGTGATGATGCAGTTATGATGCTGTTATGATGCAGTGATGACTCTGCGATGATGTAGTGATGACGCTGAGATGATGCTGTGTTGATGCTGTAATGATGCTGTGATGACGCACTGATAATGTAGTTATTACGCTGTGATGATTCAGTGATGATACGCTGATGATGCTGTGATGACGCTTTGAGGACATTGTGATGATGCTGTGTTGATGCTGTGATGAAGCTGTGATGACGCTGTGATGGTGCTTTGATGACGCTGTGATGAGTCTTTGATGACGCTGTGATGCTTTTATGATGCTGCGATGATGCTGCGATGATGCTGTGATGATGGCGTGATGATTCTGTGATGATGATGTGATAATGTTGTGTTGATGTAGTGATGAAGCTGTGATGACGCTTTGATAACGCTGTGATGCTTTGATGATGCTGTGATGATGCTGCGATGATGCTGTGATGATGCAGTGATGACGCAATGATGACGCTGTGGTAACGCTGTGATGATGCAGTGATGACGCCTGGATAATGCTGTTATAATGCTGTGATGATGTTGTTGTGATGTGGTGATGATGTGTTATGATGCTGTGATGATGCAGTAATGATGCTGTGATGACGCTTTGATGACAGTGTGATGTTGTTGTGATGTTGAAGTGATGATGTTGTGATGACGCAGTGATGATGCTGTGATGATGCAGTGATGAGGCAGCGATAATGCTCTGATGACGCTTTGATGATGCTTTGATGATTCTGTGATGATGCAATGATGACGCTGCGAATCTTTGGTGATGCTGTGATGATGCTGTGATGATGCTTTGATAACGGAGTGATGATACAGTGATGATGCTCTGATGACGCTGTGATGACGCTGTGATGCTGTGATGATGATGCGATGATGCTGTGATGATGCAGTGATGATGCAGTTATGATGCTGTGTTGACGCTGCGATGATGCAGTTATGACGCTGCGATGATGCTGTGTTGATGCTATGATGATGCTGTGATGACACTGTGATGACGCACTGATAATGTTGTTATTACGCTGTGATGATTCAGTGATGATACGCTGATGATGCTGTGATGACGCTTTGATGACATTGTGATGATGCTGTGTTGATGCTGTGATGAAGCTCTGATGACGCTGTGATGGTTCTTTGATGACGCTCTGATAACGCAGTGGTGATGCTGTGATGACACTGTGATGATGCTGCGATGATGCTGTGATGATGGTGTGATGACGCAGTAATGATATTGTTGGGATGCTGTGATGATAATGTTGTGATGATGGAGTGATGACGCTGTGATGGTGCTGTGATGATGCAGTGATGACGCCTGGATGATGCTGTTATGAAGCTGTGATGATGCTATTGTGATGCTGTGATGATGTGTTATGATGCTGTGATGATGCCGTGATGATGCTGTGGTGAGGCTTTGATGACAGTGTGATTATGTTCTGATGATGATGTGATGACGCAGTATTGATGATGTGATGATGCTGCAATCATGCTGTGATGATTCTGTGATGATGTTGAGATGATGCTGTGATGACGCTGCGATAACAGTGTGATGATGTTGTGATGATGCAGTAATGACGCTGTGACAACGCACTGATTCTGCTGTGATGATGCTGTAATGATGCAGTCATGATGCAATAATGATGATGTGATGATGTTGTGATGATGTTGTGATGATACTGTGATGACGCTTCGATGATGCTGTGATGATGCAGTGATGATGCTGTGATGATGCTGTGAGGATGCTGTGAGGATGTTGTGATGATGCTGTGATTATGTTGCGATCACACTGTGATGATGCTCTGATGACACTTTGATGACGCTGTGATGCTTTGATGATGCTGTGATGATGATGTGATGAAGCTGTGATGATGCTTTGATGACACTGTGATGATTTCGTTATGATGCTGTTGTGATGCTGTGATGATGCAGTGATGATGCTGTGATGAAGCTGTTGTGATGCTGTGATGATGCTGTGTTGACGCTTTGATGACACTATGATAATGCTGTGATCATGCTGTGATGATGCAGTGATGACGCTGCGATGATGCTTTGATGTTTCTGTGAAGATGCAGTGATGACGACGTGATGACGCTGTGATGACGTTGTGATGATGATGTGATGATGCTGTGATGACTCTATGATGATGCAGTGATGACACTGTGATGGCACTGTGATGCCTTGTTGAAGATCTCATGATGCATTGATAATGCACTGATTATGCAGTGATGATGTTGTCTTGATACTGTGATGATGCTGTGATGATACTATGATGACGGTTTTATAACACTGTGATTATGTTCTGATGACCCAGTGATGATGCTGTGATGATGTAGTGATGACGCTGTGATGATGCTGTTGTGATGATCTGATGATGCTGTGATGACGGTTTGATGACACTGTGATGACGTTCTGATGATGCTGTGATGATGCTGTGATGATGCTGTGATGACGCTGCGATGATGCTGTTGTGATGCTCTGATAATGCTACGATGACGCTTTGATGACACTGTGATGTTGTTGTGATGATGCAGTGATGATGATGTGATGATGCTGTGATGCTCTGATGATTACGCTATGATGCTGTGATGATGTGATGATGCTGAGATGATGCTTTAATGACGCAGCGATTATGCTATGATGATGCTGTGATGACGCTTTCGTGATGCTGAGATAATGCTGTGATGATGCTGTGATGATGCTGTGATGACGCTGTGATGATGTTGTGATGACGCTTTGATGATGCAGTGATGACGCTACGATGATGCTGTGATGATGCTGTGATGACGCTTTGATCACTGCATCATCACTGCATCATCACTGCATCACCACAGCATCATAACTGCGTAATCAAAACATCATCACAGCATCAGCACAACATCATCACAGCATCAGCACAACATCATCACTGTGTCCTCACTGCATCCGCACAGCGTCATCACTGCATCATCAAAGCATCATCTCAGTGTCAACACAGCATCATTTCTGCATAATCACTGCATTATCACAGCATCATCACAGTATCATCACTGCATCATCACATCATCATCACTTCATAATCCCATCATCATCACTGCATCATCACAGCTTCATCAAAACATCATCAAAGCATCATCACTGCATCATCTCTGCCTCATCACAGCATCATTACAGTGTCATCACAGCATCATCGCAGCATCATTACTGCTTACTCACTGCATCATCAGAGTGTCATCACGGTTTCATCACTGCATCATTACAGCATCATAGCTACATCACCACATCATCATCAATGCATCATCAACAACATCATCACAGCATCATCACAGTCTCATCACTGCATCATCACTGCATAATCACTGCATCATCACAGTGTCATTACAGCATCATCACAGCATCATTACTGCATAATCCATGCATTATCACAGCGTCATCACAGTCATCACAGTATCATCACTGCATCATCACATCATCATCACTGCATCGTCTCAGCATCATAATAGTGTCATCAGAGCGTCATCACAGTAATCACAGCATAATCACATCATCATCGCAGCGTCATCACAGCATCATCACTGCATCATCACAGCATCATCTCAGCATCATCACAGAATCATTACTGCATAATCCATGCATTATCACAGCGTCATCACAGTCATCGCAGCATCATCACTGCGTCATCACTGCATCATCACTGCACCATCACTGCATCATCACAGCATCATCTCAGCATCATCACAGCATCATTACTGCATAATCCATGCATTATCACAGCGTCATCACAGTCATCACAGTATCATCACTGCATCATCACATCATCATCACTGCATCGTCTCAGCATCATAATAGTGTCATCAGAGCGTCATCACAGTCATCTCAGCATCATCACATCATCATTACTACTTACTCACTGCATCATCACAGCGTCATCACAGTATCATCACTGCATCATCACTGCATCATTACAGCATCATCACATCATCATCACATCATCATGTAAGTGTCATCACAGCATAATCACTGCGTCATCACAGGGTCGTCACAGCATCATCACAGCATCATCACAGATTCATAGCTCCATAATCACAGCATCATCACAGCATCATCACTGCATCATCACAGCATCATCATCAATCATCACAAAATCATCACAAAATCATCACAGCATCATCACAGCATTATCACAGAATCATTACTGCATAAACACTGCATCATCACAGCGTTATCACAGTATCATCACTGCATCATCAGAGAATAATCACATCATCATCACAACATCATCAGAGTGCCATCACAGTATCATCACTGTGTCATCAGAGCGTCATCACAGCATAATCACAGCATCATCACAGCAGCATCAGAGCAGCATCATGGCGTCATGACAGAATCATCACTACATCATCAAATTGTCATCAGAGCAGCCCACAGCATCAACACAGCATCATCGCAGAGTCACTACAGCATCATTACTGCATAATCACTGCATCATTACAGCATCATCACTGCGTCATCACAAAGTTATCACAGTATCATCACTGCATCATCATATCATCATCGCAGCGTCATCACTGCATCATCGCAGCATCATCACTGCATCATCACTGCATACTCACAGCATCATTGCGTCCTCATAAAGGCATCATAACAGCGTCATCACAACATCATCAAAGCATCATCACAGAGTCATCACACCGTCATAACTGCATAAACACTGCATCATCACAATATCATCATTGCATCATCACAACATCATCGCAGCATTATCACAGAATCACGACAGCATTATCAGAGCATCACAGCAGTGTCATCACAGAATCATCACAACATCATCGCAGTGTCAAAAATGCATCATCACAGCATCACCACAACATAATCATAGCATCATCACAGCATCATTACTGTATCATCACTGCATCGACACAGCATTATCAAATCATCACTGCACCATCACATCATCATCACTGCATCATCAATGCTTCATCTCAGCACAATCACAGTATCAATACTGCGGAATCACTGCATCATCACATCAAAATATCTGCATCATCACATCACCATCACTGCATCATCATTGCATCATCACAGTATCATCACTGCGTTATCACAGCATCATCACTTCATCATAACAGCGTCATATCTGCGTCATCACAGTATCATCACAGCATCATCACAGCATCATCAAAAAATCATTACAGCATCATCACTGCGTAATCACATCATCATCACTGCGTCATCACAGCATCATCACAGCATCATCACTGAGTCATCACTGCATCATCACTGCATCATCACAGCATCACCTCAGCATCATCACAGCATCATTACTTCAGAATCACAGCATCATCACAGCATCATCACAGCATCATCATTGCATCATCACAGCATCATCACAGCGTTATCACATAATCACGATAGGGTCATCACAGAGTCATCGCAGCATCATCACAGCATCATCACTGCGTCATCACAGCGTCGTCACAGCATCATCACAATATCATCACAGCATCATCACAGCCTCATATCTGCATCTTAACTGCATAATGACTGCATCATAAAAGCATCATAACTACGTTATCATATTGTCATCACAGCATCATCACAGCATCACGACAGCGTCATCACAACATCACGACAGGGTCATCACAGCATCATCACTGCATCGTCACAGAATCCTGACAGCGTCATCACAGCATCAACACAACATCATCACATCATCATCCCTGCATCATCACATCATCATAACTGCATTACCACAGCATCATCACTGCATCATCACAGCGTAATCACAGCATCATCGCAGCATCATCACAGCAGGATCGCAGCGTCATCACTACAGCATAACAACATCATCACAGCATCATCACAGCACCTTCACTGCATCATCACTACATTGTCACATCATCATCACATCATCATCACTGCATCATCACAGCATCATCACAGCATCATCATAGCATAATCTCAGCATCATCACAGTATCAGTACTGCAGAATCATTGCATCATCACACCATCATCACAACATCATCGCAGCATCATCATAGCATCACGACAGTGTTATCTGAGCATCACGACAGCGTAATCATAGCGTCATCACAGATTCATCAGAGCATCATTGCAGCGTCATCACTGCATCATCACGGTATCATCACATCATAGCAACATCATCACAGCATCGTCACAGCATCTTCACTGCATCATCACTACATTGTCACAGCATCATCACATCATCATCACTGCATCATAATATCATCATCACTGCATCATAATATCATCATCACTGCATCATCACATCATCATCACAGCATCATAGCTACATAATTACTGCATCATCACAGAGTCATCACTGCATTATCACAGAATCACCACAGTATCACGACAGAGTCATAACACTACCATCAATACATCATCACAACACCATCAATACATCATCACAGCATCATCACTGCATCATCACAACGTCATCTCAGTATCATCACAGCATCATCACAGCGTCATCACAGCATCACGACAGTGTTATCGCAGCGTCATCACAGCATCATTATATCATCATTACTGCGTCATCAGAGCGTCATCACAGCATCCTCACAGCATCGTCACTGCGTCATCACAGCACCATCACATCATCACCACAGCATCATCACATCATCACCACAGCATCATCACGTCATCACCATAGCGTCATCGCAGCATCATTACAGCATCATCACTGGGTCATCACAACATCATCACAGTGGCATCACTGCATCATCACAGCGTCATCACTGCATCATCACAGCATCATCACATCATCATAACAGCATCATCACATCATCATCACTGCATCATCACAGCATCATCAGAGCATCATCCCTGCGTTATCACATCACCATCACTGCGTCATCACTGCATCATCACTGCATCATCACAGCATCATCAGAGCATCATCACAGCATCATCAGAGCACTATCACTGCGTTATCACATCACCATCACTGCGTCATCACTGCATCATCACTTCACCAAAGCATTGTCACAGCGTCATAACTGCATAAACACTGCATCATCACAGCATCATTACTACGTCATCACAGCGTCAAAACAGCATCATCACATTGTCATAACAGCACTATCAGTGCATCATCACTGCATCATCACTGCATCATCACAGCATCATCAGAGCATCATCACAGCATCATATAAGCATCATCACTGCGTCATCACAGCACCATCACTGCATCATCACAGCATCATCACTTCACCAAAGCATTGTCACAGCGTCATAACTGCATAAACACTACATCATCACAGCATCATTACTACGTCATCACAGCGTCATAACAGCATCATCACATCGTCATAACAGCACTATCAGTGCATCATCACTGCATCATCACAGCATCATCATTGCATCATCACAGAATCATCACAACATCATCGCAGGATCGTCACAGCGTTACGACAACGTTATCAGACCATCACGACAACATCATCACAGCGTCATCACAGAATCATCACATCGTCATCACAGCATCATCGCAGCGTCATAACAGCATCATCACAACATAATCGTAGCATCATCACAGCATTATCACTGTATCATCCCTGCATCCTTACAGCATCATCTCAGCATCACTACAGTATCATTACTGCTTACTCACTGCATCATCGCAGCCTCATCAAAGCATAATCACCGCACAATCACAGCATATTCACTACATTATCACAGCAGCATCACATCATCATCACAGCATTATCACATCATTATCACTGCATCATCACAACATCATCGCAGCATCATCACTGCATCGTCACATCATCATTGCGTCGTCATCAAAGCATAATCACAGTGTCATAACTGCATAAACTCTGCAGCATCACAGCATCATCACTACGTCAATACAGCATCATCATTGCATCATCACTGCACCACCTCAGTATCATAACATCATCATTTCTGCATCATCACAGCATAATCTTTGCATAATCACAACATTATCGCAGCATCATCACAGCATCACGACAGCGTTATCAGAGCATCACGACAGAGTCATCACAGCGTCATCACAGAATCATCACAGCATCATCACAGCATCATCGCAATGTCATCACTGAATCATCACAGCATCATCAAAACATAATCATAGCATCATCACAGCATCATCTCAGCAACATCTCAGCATCATCACAACATCATTACTACTTACTCACTGCATCATCACAGCGTCATCACAGTATCATCAGTGCATCATCACAGCATCATCACTACATCATCACTGCATCATCAATGAATCATCACAGAATCATCACTGCATCATAGATACATAATAACAGCGTCATAAATGCATCATCGCAGTGTCATCACAGCGTCATCTCAGCATCATCACAGCATCACGACAGGGTCATCACAGCATCATCACTGCATCATTACATCCTCATCACAGCATAATCACAGCATCATCACAACACCACCACAGCATCATCACAGTATCACGACAGCGTCATAACAGTATCATCACTGCATCATCACTACATCATCTCACCATCATCACTGCAACAACACAGCATCATAACTGCGTCATCACAGCATAATCACTACATCATCACTACATAATCACAGCATAATTACACCGTCATCAATGTATCACCACTGCATCATAACAGCATCATCTCAGTATCATCAAAGCATCATCGCTGCATCATCACTACATCACCACATCATTATCACTGCATTATCACATCATCATCACAGCATCATAGCTACATAATCACAGCTTCATCACAGCATCATTACAGCATCATCACATCATCATCACTGAGTCATCACAGCATCATCGCAGCGTCATCACTGCATCATCACAGCATCATCAAAAAATCATCAAAACATCATCACAGCATTATCACAGCCTCATAACTACATAAACACGGCATCATCACTGCGTCATCACAGCGTCATCACAGCATCATCACAGCATCATCATTACATAATCACTGCATCATCTCAGCATCAAAATAGTGTCATCAGAGAGTCATCACAGTCATCATAGCATCATCACATCATCATCACTACATCATCAGAGCATCATCACAGCATCATCACAACATCATCACAGCATCATCACTGCATCATCTCTGCATCATCACAGCATCATTACAGTGTCATGACAGCATCATCGCAGCATCATTACTGCTTACTCACTGCATCATCACAGCGTCATCACAGCATCACAGAATCACAGAATCACAGAATTTCTAGGTTGGAAGAGACCTCAAGATCATCGAGTCCAACCTTTGACCTAACGCTAACAGTCCCCACTAAACCATATCCCTAAGCTCTACATCTAAACGTCTTTTAAAGATTTCCAGGGATGGTGACTCCACCACCTCCCTGGGCAGCCTGTTCCAGTACCTAACAACCCTTTCAGTAAAGAAGTTTTTCCTAACATCTAACCTAAAACTCCCCTGGCGCAACTTAAGCCCATTCCCCCTCGTCCTGTCACCGGGCACGTGGGAGAACAGGCCAACCCCCACCTCACTACAGCCACCTTTATGGTACCTGTAAAGAGCGATAAGGTCGCCCCTGAGCCTCCTCTTCTGCAGGCTGAACAAGCCCAGCTCCCTCAGCCGCTCCTCATAGCACTTGTTCTCCAGGCCCCTCACCAGCTTCGTTGCCCTCCTCTGGACCCGCTCAAGCACCTCGATGTCCTTCTTGTAGCGAGGGGCCCAAAACTGAACACAGTACTCGAGGTGCGGCCTCACCAGAGCCGAGTACAGGGGGACGATCACCTCCCTAGCCCTGCTGGTCACACTGTTTCTGATACAAGCCAGGATGCCGTTGGCCTTCTTGGCCACCTGAGCACACTGCTGGCTCATATCCAGCCGACTGTCCACCATCACTCCCAGGTCCTTCTCTGCCTGGCAGCTCTCCAACCACTCATCTCCCAGCCTGTAGCTCTGCTTGGGGTTATTGCGCCCCAGGTGCAGGACCCGGCACTTGGCCTTGTTGAACTTCATACAGTTGACCTCAGCCCATCGGTGCAGCCTATCCAGATCCTCCTGCAGAGCTTTCCTACCCTCGAGCAGATCGACACACGTACCTAACTTGGTGTCATCTGTAAACTTACTGAGGGTGCACTCAATGCCCTCGTCCAGATCATTGATGAAGATATTAAAGAGGACCGGCGTCAGCACCGAGCATCATTACAGCATCATCTATCGTCATCACAGCGTCATTACTACATCATCACTGCATCATCACAGCATCATCACATCATCATCACAACATCATCAGTGTCATCAGAGCATCATTACTGCGTAATCACAGCGTCATCACAGCATCATCACAGCTTCATAGCTGCATAATCACAGCATAATCAAAGTATCATCACTGCACCTTCACAGCATCATCACAGCATCTTCACATCATCATCACAGCATCATCACTGCTTCATAACAGCGTCATCACATCATCATCACTGCATCATCAGAGCATCATCACAACATCATCACTGCTTCATTATATCATCATCACTGCATCATTACTGCATCATCGCAGCATCATCACAGCATCATCACTACGTCATCAGTAGCATCGCAGTGTCATCACAGCTTCATTGCAGCATCATGACAGCGTCGTACAGCTTCATACCTGCATCAACACAGCGTCATCACAACATCATCTCAGCATCATCACAGCGTCATTACTGCATCATCACAACAGGATGATCACAACAGTTCGCGCAGGCAGGGCGAGCAGGAAGGGCAGAGTGCTCCCCACCGCCCACACGAACACCTCTTAATGACAGCCGTTAGCTAGGTGATAATGGTCTCCACCAGGCACGGTGCGCTCTCCAGGAAGTCGGTACACACCCAGACCGACTACCCGTTAAAAAATGCAGCAGTTCAGGTCACCGGATGCAGGGAGTGTCTGAGCCTGTTGTTGCCATCGGCAGGAGGCAGAGACACTGCGTGCGTGAGGTGCGAGCAGGTGGATGACCTGATCCGCATGGTGGCGGAGCTCAAGGAGGAGGTCGAGAGGCTGAGGGATATCAGGGAGTGTGAGCGGGAGATAGACTTGTGGAGTAACTCCCTGCAGGGCCTCAAGGAGAGGTACCGGGGTGAGGCACCCCAAATGGGGGTGGACCCCCTGCCCTGCTGCTGTCGGGCAGAGGGAGGGGATCTGGGAGTTGAGGAGGAATGGAAACAGGTCCCTGCTCGACATTGCAGGCGATGCCCTCCCCTTCCGGCCCCACCTTCCCAGGTGCCCCTAAGCAACAGGTTTGAGGCCCTGGAGCTTGACAGACCAGTAGCTGAGGAAGAGGTAGCAAGTGTTCCCAAGAGGATGCCTAGGGCGAGGAGGTCGACTCCACGCCTCAGGACTGCCTCCATCAAGAAAGACAGGAGGGTTATTGTTGTTGGAGACTCTACTCTTAGGGGAACAGAGGGCCCTATTTGTCGGCCTGACCCTACCCGTAGGGAAGTCTGCTGCCTCCCTGGGGCCAGGGTCAGGGACGTTGCCAGGAAGCTTCCCAACCTGGTACACCCCTCTGATTATTATCCTCTTTTGATAGTCCAGGCGGGCAGTGACAACATTGAAGAGAGAAGCCTGAAGGCTATCAAAAGAGACTTTAGGGGGTTGGGACAGTTAGTGGATGGAGCGGGAGTGCAGGTGGTGTTTTCGTCCATCTCTACGGTGGCAGGGAGGGGTACAGACAGGACACGGAAAGCCCACCTATTAAATACGTGGCTCCGGGGCTGGTGCCAACGCAGAAATCTTGGGTTTTTCGACCATGGGGCACTTTACTCGGCGCCTGGCCTGATGGCCGCAGACGGGTCCCTATCTTTTAGGGGAAAAAGGATCCTGGGCCAGGAGCTGGCAGGGCTCATTGAGAGGGCTTTAAACTAGGTAAGAAGGGGGATGGGGCTGAAGCAAGGATTATTGGGGCTGTGCCAGGGGGAACAATGGCAAGGCCGGAGGATAGGGCAATGGCCCAGCTGAAGTGCATCTACACCAATGCACGCAGCATAGGTAACAAACAGGAGGAGCTGGAAGCCATCGTGCAGCAGGCAGGCTACGACTTGGTTGCCATCACGGAGACGTGGTGGGACCACAGTCATGACTGGAGTGCTGCAATGCCTAGCTATAAGCTCTTCAGAAGGGACAGGCAGCACAGAAGGGCTGGTGGTGTGGCTCTCTATATTAGAGAGTCTTTCGATGTTGTAGAACTCGAGGCTAGGAATGACAAGGTCGAGTCCCTTTGGGTTAGGATCGGCAGGGACAACAAGGCTAGTGTCCTGGTCGGGGTCTACTATAGACCGCCGAACCAGGATGAGGAGACGGATGAGGAGTTCTACAGGCAGCTGACAGCAGTTGCGAAATCTTCAGCGCTTGTACTCGTGGGGGACTTCAACTTCCCTGACATATCCTGGAAGCACAACACAGCCCAGAGAAAGCAGTCTAGGAGGTTTCTGGAGAGCGTGGAAGATAGCTTCCTGACGCATCTGGTTAGTGAACCTACCAGGGGTGGTGCCCCGCTAGACCTTCTCTTCACAAACAGAGAAGGACTGGTGGAGGATGTGATTGTCGGGAGCTGTCTTGGGCAGAGTGACCACGAAATGGTGGAGTTCACTATTCTTGGCGAGGCCAGGAAGGGGACCAGTAAAACAGCTGTATTGGACTTTCGGAGGGCTGACTTTGGGCTGCTCAGGACACTAGTTGGTGGAGTTCCTTGGGAGGCGGTTCTGAAGGGCAGAGGAGTCCAGGAAGGCTGGGCGCTCTTCAAGAGGGAAATCTTAATGGCGCAGGAGCGGTCTGTCCCCAAAGACGAGCCAGCGGGGAAGAAGACCAGCCTGGCTCAACAGAGAACTGTGGCTTGAGCTTAGGAGAAAAAAGAGGGTTTATAATCTTTGGAAAAGTGGGCAGGCCACTAGGGAGGACTATAAGGATGTAGCGAGGCTGTGTAGGGACAAAATTAGGAAGGCCAAAGCTCATCTGGAGCTCAATCTGGCTACTGCTGTTAAAGATAACAAAAAACGTTTTTATAAATACATCAACACAAAAAGGAGGACTAAGGAGAATCTCCATCCTTTACTGGATGCGGGGGGAAACTTAGTTACAAGAGATGAGGAAAAGGCGGAGGTGCTCAATGCCTTCTTTGCTTCAGTCTTTAGCGGCAATACCGGTTGTTCTCTGGATACCCAGTACCCTGAGCTGGTGGAAGGGGATGGGGAGCAGGATGTGGCCCTCACTATCCACAAAGAAATGGTTGGTGACCTGCTACGGCACTTGGATGTGCACAAATCGATGGGGCCGGATGGGATCCACCCAAGGGTACTGAGAGAACTGGCAGAGGAGCTGGCCAAGCCCTATCCATCATTTATCAGCAGTCCTGGCTATCGGGGGAGGTCCCAGCTGACTGGCGACTAGCAAATGTGACGCCCATCTACAAGAAGGGCCGGAGGGCAGACCCGGGAAACTACAGGCCTGTCAGTTTGACCTCAGTACCGGGGAAGCTCATGGAGCAGATCCTCTTGAGAGTCATCATGCAGCACTTGCAGGGCAAGCAGACGATCTGGCCCAGCCAGCATGGGTTTATGGAAGGCAGATCCTGCTTGACAAACCTGATCTCCTTCTATGACAAAGTGACGCGCTGGGTGGACGAGGGAAAGGCTGTGGATGTGGTCTACCTTGACTTCAGCAAGGCATTTGACACCGTCTCCCACAGCATTCTCCTCAAGAAACTGGCTGCTCTTGACTTGGACTGGCGCACGCTTCGTTGGGTTAGAAACTGGCTGGATAGCCGGGCCCAAAGAGTCGTGGTAAATGGAGTCAAGTCCAGTTGGAGGCCAGTCACTAGTGGCGTCCCCCAGGGCTCGGTGCTGGGGCTGGTCCTCTTTAATATCTTCATCAATGATCTGGACGAGGGCATTGAGTGCACCCTCAGTAAGTTTGCAGATGACACCAAGTTAGGTGCGTGTGTCGATCTGCTCGAGGGTAGGAAGGCTCTGCAGGAGGATCTGGATAGGCTGCACCGATGGGCTGAGGTCAACTGCATGAAGTTCAACAAGGCCAAGTGCCGGGTCCTGCACCTGGGGCGCAACAACCCCAAGCAGAGCTACAGGCTGGGAGATGAGTGGTTGGAGAGCTGCCAGGCAGAGAAGGACCTGGGAGTGATGGTGGACAGTCGGCTGGATATGAGCCAGCAGTGTGCTCAGGTGGCCAAGAAGGCCAACGGCATCCTGGCTTGTATCAGAAACAGTGTGACCAGCAGGGCTAGGGAGGTGATCGTCCCCCTGTACTCGGCTCTGGTGAGGCCGCACCTCGAGTACTGTGTTCAGTTTTGGGCCCCTCGCTACAAGAAGGACATCGAGGTGCTTGAGCGGGTCCAGAGGAGGGCAACGAAGCTGGTGAGGGGCCTGGAGAACAAGTGCTATGAGGAGCGGCTGAGGGAGCTGGGCTTGTTCAGCCTGCAGAAGAGGAGGCTCAGGGGCGACCTTATCGCTCTCTACAGATACCTTAAAGGAGGCTGTAGTGAGGTGGGGGTTGGCCTGTTCTCACACGTGCCTGGTGACAGAACGAGGGGGAATGGGCTTAAGTTGTGCCAGGGGAGTTTTAGGTTAGATGTTAGGAAGAACTTCTTTACTGAAAGGGTTGTTAGGTACTGGAACAGGCTGCCCAGGGAGGTGGTGGAGTCACCATCCCTGGAAGTCTTTAAAAGACGTTTAGATATAGAGCTTAGGGATATGGTTTAGTGGGACTGTTAGCGTTAGGTCAAAGGTTGGACTCGATGATCTTGAGGTCTCTTCCAACCTAGAAATTCTGTGATTCTGTGATTCTGTGATCATCACAGCATCATCGTCACATAGTCATCACTGCATCATCACAGCATCACCAGAACATCATCAAAGCATCATCCCAGCATCATCGCATAGTCATCACTGCATCATCAGAGCATCACCAAAACATAATCACAGCATCATCATAGCATCATCGCAGCGTCTTCACTGCATCATCACAGCATCATCACAGCATCATCAAAAAATCATCAGTGTCATCACAGCATAATCACTGTGTCATCACACCGTCATAGCAGCATCATCACAGCATCATTACAGCATCATAGAGTCATAATCACGACAGCATTTCAGCATCATCACTGCATCATCATAGCGTCATCACAGCATCATCACTACATCATAAAATTGTCAGCACATCATCATTGAGGCCTCATCACAGCGTCATCACTGTATCATCACTGCATCATCACAGCATCTTCGCATTTTCATTACAGCATCATCACTGCGTCATTACTTCATAATCACTGCACAATCACTGCATCATCACAGCATCGTCTCAGCATCATCACAGTATCACTACTACAGAATCACTGCATCATCACATCATCATCACTGCATCATCCTATCATCATCACTGCATCATCAAAGCGTCATCACAGAATCATCACAGCATCATCACAACATCATCACAGGATAATCAGAGGATCACGACAGCGTCATCACAGAATCACGACAGCGTCATCACAGCGCTATTACAGCATCATCACAGCATCATCACTGCATAATCACGTAATCATCACAGCATCTTCACAACATCATCACATCATCATCAGTGCATCATCACAGCATCATCACAACATCATCGCAGCATCATCGCATAGTCATCACTGCATCATCACAGCATAACCAAAACATCATCACAATGTCATCACTGCATCATCACAACATCATCACACGTCATCACTGCATCATCACAGCGTCATCACAGAATCATCACTACGTCATCAGTGCCACCACAGTGTCATCACAGCATCATCGCAGCGTAATCACAGCATCACGACAGCGGCATCCCTGCATCATCACAGCGTCATCACAGCATCATCGCAGCGTCATCACACCGTCATCACTGCATCATAACATAATCGTCACAACATCATCACAGCATCATCACTGCAACATCACATCATCATCACATCTTCATCACTGCATCATCACATCATCATCACAACATCATCACAGCATCATCACATCATCATCATCGCATAGTCATCACTGTATCATAACAGCATCATCACAGCATCACGACAGCATCATCGCAGTGTTATCAATGCATCATCACAGCATCATCACATGATCATCACTGCATCATCACAGCATCATCATAGCATCAAAACAGCGTAATTATGACTCTGTGATGACGCTGTCGTGATGCTGTGATGACACACTGATGATGCTTTGATGATGCAGTGATGATATGATTATGACGCTGTGATGACGCAGTGTTTATGCATTAATGATGCTGTGATGATTATGAGATGATGCTGTGATGATGCTGTGATTATGCTGTGATGACACTGTGATGATGTTGTGATGATGCAGTTATGATGCTGTGATTGTGTTGTGATGAGGCAGTGATGACGATGCAATGATGTTGTGATGATGCTGTGATGATGCAGTGATGACGCTGTGTTGACTCTGTCATGACACAGTGATGATACAGAGATAAGTCGGTGATGATGTTCTGATGATGTTGTGATGATGCTGTTATGAAGACGTGATGATGCTGTGATGATGTGAGGATGCTGTGATGATGCAGGGATGACGATGCGATGATGCAGTGATGATGATGTGATGAAGCTGTGATGATGCTGTGATTATGCACTGATTATGCAGTGATGATGCTGTGATGACACTGTCATGACACTGTCGTGATGCTGTGACAGTGCTGTGATTCTGCAGCTATGACGCTGTGATGATGCAGTGATTATGCAGTGAAGATACTGTGACGATTCTGTGACGTCGCAGTTATGATGCTCTGATGACGCTGTGATGACGCAGTGATGATGCAATGATGACTCTGTGATGACGCTGTGGTAACTTTGTGATGATGCTGTGATGATGCTGTGTTAATGCTGTGATGATGCTTTGATTATTCAAAGATGATGATGTGATTATGCAGTGATGACTCAGCGATGATGCTGTGATGACGCAGTGATGATGCAGTGCTAATTCTGTGATGATGCAGTGATGAAGATGCGATGACGCTGTGATGATGCTGTGATTAGGCTGTGATGATGCTGTGATGATGCAGTAACGATGCTGTTATGATCCAGTGATGATGCAGTGATGATGTTTTGATGACACTGTGATGAATCTGTGATTATGCAGTAATGATTCTGTTATGATCCAGTGATGAAGCTGTGATGATGCTGAGATGATGCAGTTATTATGCTGTGATGATGCAGTGATTATGCTGTGATGATTCTCTGATGACACTTTGATGACGTAGTGATGATGCTGTGATTAAGTAGTGATGATGATGTGATGATGCTTTGGTGACGCTGTGATGACGAAATGATGATTTTGTGATGATATGATGATGCAGTGATGAGTCTGAGATGACGCTGTGATGATGCTGGGATGACGTTGTAATGCTGCTGTGATGACGCTGTGATTATGAAGTGATGACGTTTTGATGATGAAGTGATGACGCGGTCGTGATGCTGTAATGACGCTGCGATGATGGTGTGATGATGCTGTGATGATGCTGTCATGACACTGATGACGTAGTGATGATGCTGTGATGATGCAGTGATGACGTTGTGATGACACAGTAATGATGCTCTGATGATCCAGCTATGATGCTTTGATGTTGCTCTGATGATGCAGTGATGATGATGTAATGATGCAGTGATGATGCTGTTACGATGCTGTGATGATTAAGTGATGATGACGTGATGATGCAGGGATGAAGTATCAAAGATGCTGTGATGAACCTGTTGTAATGATGTAATGACGCTGTGACGATGCAGTGATGATGCTGTGATGATGCAGTGCTTATACGGTGACGATGCTGTGATGATGCTGTGATGATCCTTTGATGATACTCTGATGATGCAGTGATGACGTTGTGATGACGCTGTGATGATACTGTGATGATGCTGTGATGTCACTTTGATGATGCTGTGATGATGCTATGATGATTCTGTGATGATACTGTTATAACGCTGTGATGATGCTTTGATGACACTATGATGATATTGTGATAATGCAGTGATGATGATATGCTGATACTGTGATGACGCAGTGCTGACGCTCTGATGACGCTGTCATGATGCAGTGATGACGCTGTGATGATACAGTAATGATGCTGTGATAACGTTCTGATGATCAGACCTGCATCATCACAGATGGTGAAGATCGATTCCCCATACCGGAAAAAAAAAAAACAGGTCGGGTCGGGTCCCCGGATGGCGTGATAGGGTAATGTTTGGACTCTGGCACCCGAGGTCCCAGGTTCGATTCTCCATACTTGCCAAAAAAACCTGGGTCGGGTCGGGTCCCCAGGTGACATCACAGGGTAAGGTCTGGACCCTGGCACCCGAGGTCGCAGGTTCGATTCCCCATGCCGGCCAAAAAACCCCGGGTCGGGTCTGGACCCCGGGTGGCATCACAGGGTAATGTCTGGACTCTGGCACCCGAGGTTGCAGGTTCGATTCCCCATACCGGCCAAAAAACCTTGGGTCTGGTGGGATCCCCGGGTGCCGCCACAGGGTACTGTCTGGACCCCGGCACCCGAGGTCGCAGGTTCGATTCCCCATACCGGTCAAAAAACCCCGGGTCGGGTCGGGTCCCCGGGTGGCATCACAGGGTAATATCGGGACGCCAGCCCGCGAGGTCGCAGGTTCGATTCCCCATACCAGCAAAAAAAAAAAAAACAGATCGGGTCGGGTCCCCGGGTGGCGTCACAAAGTAATGTCTAGACCCCGGCAACCGAGGTCGCAGGTTCGATTCCCCATACCGGTCAAAAAACCCCGGGTCGGTTCTGGACCTTGGGTGGCGTCAAAGGGTAATGTCTGGACTCTCGCACCCGAGGTTGCAGAGTCGTTTCGCCATACCGGCTAAAAAACCCCGGGTCTGTTCATGTCCCCGGGTGGCTCCACAGGGTAATGTCTGGACCCCAGCACGCGATGTCACAGGTTCAATTCCCCATACAGGCCAAAAAACCCCGAGTCGGGTCGGGTCCCCGGGTGGCGTCACAGGGTAATGTCTGGACTCTGGGACCCGATCTCGCAGGTTCGATTCCCGATACATGCCAAAAAACCCCGGGTTGGGTCGGGTCCCCGGGTGGCGTCACAGGGTAATGTCTGGACTCTGGCACCCGAGCTCGCAGGTTCGATTCCCCATGCCGGCGAAAATCCCCGGGTCGGGTCGGGTCCCCGGGAGGCGTCACAGGGTAATGTCTGGACTCTGGCACCCGAGCTCGCAGGTTCGATTCCCCATGCCGGCCAAAAAACCCCAGGTTGGGTCTTGACCCCGGATGGCGTCACAGGGTAATGTCTGGACTCTGGCACCCGACCTCGTAGGTTCGATTCCCCATACCGGCCAAAAAACCCCGAGTCGTGTCTGGACCCCGGGTGGCGTCACAGGGTAATGTCTGGATTCTGGCACCCGAGCTCGCAGGTTCGATTCCCCATGCCAGCCAAAAAACTTCAGGTCAGGGCGGGTCCATCTGGTGGCGTCCCAGGGTAATGTCTGGACTCTGGCACCCGAGCTCGCAGGTTCGATTCCCCATGCCGGCCAAAAAACCCCGGTTTGGGTCTTGACCCCAGATGGCGTCACAGGGTAATGTCTGGACTCCGGCACCCGACCTCGCAGGTTCGATTCCCCATACCACCAAAAAAACCCCGGGTCGGGTTGGGTCCCTTGGTGGCGTCACAGGGTAATGTATGGACCCCGGCACCCGAGGTCGCAGGTTCGATTCCCCATTCCGGCCAAAAAACCCCGGGTCGGGTCGGGTCCCCGGGTGGCGCCACAGGGTAATGTCTGGACCCCGGCACCCCAGATCGCAGGTTCGATTCCCTATACCGGACAAAAAACCATGGGTCAGGTCGATTCCACCTGGTGGCGTCACAAAGTAATGTCTAGACCCCGGCAGCCGAGGTCGCAGGTTCGATTCCCCATACCGGTCAAAAAACCCCGGGTCGGTTCTGGACCTTGGGTGGCGTCAAAGGGTAATATCTGGACTCTCGCACCCGAGGTTGCAGATTCGTTTCGCCATACCGGCTAAAAAACCCCGGGTCTGTTCATGTCCCCGGGTGGCTCCACAAGGTAATGTCTGGACCCCAGCACGCGATGTCACAGGTTCAATTCCTCATACAGGCCAAAAAACCCCGAGTCGGGTAGGGTCCCCGGTTGGCGTCACAGGGTAATGTCTGGACTGTGGCACCCGAGCTCACAGGTTCGATTCCCCATACATGCCAAAACACCCCGGGTCGGGTCGGGTCCCTGGGTGGCGTCACAGGGTATTGTCTGGACCCCGGCACCCAAGATCGCAGGTTCAATTCCCAACAACGGCCAAAAAACCCCGGGTCGGGTCTGGACCCCGGGTGGCATCACAGGGTAATGTCTGGACTCTGGCACCCGAGGTTGCAGGTTCGATTCCCCATACCGGCCAAAAAACCTTGGGTCTGGTGGGATCCCCGGGTGCCGCCACAGGGTACTGTCTGGACCCCGGCACCCAAGATCGCAGGTTCGATTCCCCATACCGGCCAAAAAACCCCGGGTCGGGTCTGGACCCCGGGTGGTGTCACAGGGTAATATCTGGACTCTGGCACCCGAGGTCGCAGGTTCGATTCCACATACCGGCCAAAAAACCCCGGGTCGGGTCTGGACCTTGGGTGGCGTCAAAGGGTAATGTCTGGAAGCTGGTACCCAAGCTCGCAGCTTCGATTCCCCATGCCGGCCAAAAAACCCCGGGTCAGGGCGGGTCAGGTCCATCTGGTGGCGTCCCAGGGTAATGTCTGGACTCTGGCACTCGAGGTCGCAGGTTCGATTCCACATACCGGCCAAAAAACCCCGGGTTGGGTCGGGTCCCTGGGTGGCGTCACAGGGTAATGTCTGGACTCTGGCACCCGAGGTTGCAGGTTCGATTCCCCATGCCGGCCAAAAAACTTAGGGTCAGGGCGGGTCGGGTCCATCTGGTGGCGTCCCACGGTAATGTCTGGACTCTGGCACCCGAGCTCGCAGGTTCGATTCCCCATACCGGCGAAAATCCCCGGGTCGGGTCGGGTCCGCGGGAGGCGTCACAGGGTAATGTCTGGACTCTGGCACCCGAGCTCGCAGGTTCGATTCCCCATACCACCAAAAAAACCCTGGGTCGGGTTGGGTCCCTTGGTGGCGTCACAGGGTAATATATGGACCCCGGCACCCGAGGTCGCAGGTTCGATTCCCCATTCCGGCCAAAAAACCCCGGGTCGGGTTGGGTCCCCGGGTGGCGCCAAAGGGTAATGTCTGGACCCCGGCACCCCAGATCGCAGGTTCAATTCCCTATACCGGACAAAAAACCATGGGTCAGGTCGATTCCACCTGGTGGCGTAACAGGGTAATGTCTGGACCCCGGCACCCGAGGTCGCAGGTTCGATTCCCCATACCGGTCAAAAAACCCCAGGTCGGGTCGGGTCCCCGGGTGGCATCACAGGGTAATATCGGGACGCCAGCCCGCGAGGTCGCAGGTTCGATTCCCCATACCAGCAAAAAAAAAAAAAACAGATCGGGTCGGGTCCCCGGGTGGCGTCACAAAGTAATGTCTAGACCCCGGCAACCGAGGTCGCAGGTTCGATTCCCCATACCGGTCAAAAAACCCCGGGTCGGTTCTGGACCTTGGGTGGCGTCAAAGGGTAATGTCTGGACTCTCGCACCCGAGGTTGCAGAGTCGTTTCGCCATACCGGCTAAAAAACCCCGGGTCTGTTCATGTCCCCGGGTGGCTCCACAAGGTAATGTCTGGACCCCAGCACGCGATGTCACAGGTTCAATTCCCCATACAGGCCAAAAAACCCCGAGTCGGGTCGGGTCCCCGGGTGGCGTCACAGGGTAATGTCTGGACTCTGGGACCCGATCTCGCAGGTTCGATTCCCGATACATGCCAAAAAACCCCGGGTTGGGTCGGGTCCCCGGGTGGCGTCACAGGGTAATGTCTGGACTCTGGCACCCGAGCTCGCAGGTTCGATTCCCCATGCCGGCGAAAATCCCCGGGTCGGGTCGGGTCCCCGGGAGGCGTCACAGGGTAATGTCTGGACTCTGGCACCCAAGCTCGCAGGTTCGATTCCCCATGCCGGCCAAAAAACCCCAGGTTGGGTCTTGACCCCGGATGGCGTCACAGGGTAATGTCTGGACTCTGGCACCCGACCTCGCAGGTTCGATTCCCCATACCGGCCAAAAAACCCCGAATCAGGTCTGGACCCCGGGTGGCGTCACAGGGTAATGTCTGGATTCTGGCACCCGAGCTCGCAGGTTCGATTCCCCATGCCAGCCAAAAAACTTCGGGTCAGGGCGGGTCCATCTGGTGGCGTCCCAGGGTAATGTCTGGACTCTGGCACCCGAGCTCGCAGGTTCGATTCCCTATTCCGGCCAAAAAAACCCGGTTTGGGTCTTGACCCCAGATGGCGTCACAGGGTAATGTCTGGACTCCGGCACCCGACCTCGCAGGTTCGATTCCCCATACCACCAAAAAAACCCCGGGTCGGGTTGGGTCCCTTGGTGGCGTCAGAGGGTAATGTATGGACCCCGGCACCCGAGGTCGCAGGTTCGATTCCCTATTCCGGCCAAAAAACCCCGGGTCGGGTCGGGTCCCCGGGTGGCGCCACAAGGTAATGTCTGGACCCCAGCACGTGATGTCACAGGTTCAATTCCCCATACAGGCCAAAAAACCCCGAGTCGGGTAGGGTCCCCGGTTGGCGTCACAGGGTAATGTCTGGACTCTGGCACCCGAGCTCACAGGTTCGATTCCCCATACATGCCAAAACACCCCGGGTCGGGTCTGGACCTTGGGTGGCGTCAAAGGGTAATGTCTGGACTCTGGCACCCGAGCTCGCAGGTTCGATTCCCCATGCCGGCCAAAAAACCCCGGGTCAGGGCGGGTCGGGTCCATCTGGTGGCGTCCCAGGGTAATGTCTGGACCCCGGCACCCGAGGTCGCAGGTTCGATTCCACATACCGGCCAAAAAACCACGGGTCGGTTCTGGACCTTGGGTGGCGTCACAGGGTAATGTCTGGACTCTGGCACCCGAGGTTGCAGAGTCGTTTCGCCATACCGGCTAAAAAACCCCGGGTCTGTTCATGTCCCCGGGTGGCGCCACAGGGTAATGTCTGGACTCTGGCACCCGAGCTCGCAGGTTCGATTCCCCATACCGGCCAAAAAACCCCGGGTCAGGGCGGGTCGGGTCCATCTGGTGGCGTCCCAGGGTAATATCGGGACGCCAGCCCGCGAGGTCGCAGGTTCGATTCCCCATACCAGCAAAAAAATACCCAGATCGGGTCTTGTCCCTGGGTGGCGTAACAGGGTAATGTCTGGACTCCGGCACCCGAGGTCGCAGGTTCGATTCCCCAACCGGCCAAAAAACCCGGGGTCGGGTCTGGACCCCGGGTGGCGTTACAGGCTATTGTCTGGACTCTGGCACCCGAGGTCGCAGGTTCGATTCCCCATACATGCCAAAACACCCCGGATCGGGTCGGGTCCCTGGGTGGCGTCACAGGGTATTGTCTGGACCCCGGCACCCAAGATCGCAGGTTCAATTCCCAATACCGGCCAAAAAACCCCGGGTCGGGTCTGGACCCCGGGTGGCATCACAGGGTAATGTCTGGACTCTGGCACCCGAGGTTGCAGGTTCGATTCCCCATACCGGCCAAAAAACCTTGGGTCTGGTGGGATCCCCGGGTGCCGCCACAGGGTACTGTCTGGACCCCGGCACCCAAGATCGCAGGTTCGATTCCCCATACCGGCCAAAAAACCCCGGGTTGGGTCTGGACCCCGGGTGGTGTCACAGGGTAATATCTGGACTCTGGCACCCGAGGTCGCAGGTTCGATTCCACATACCGGCCAAAAAACCCCGGGTCGGGTCTGGACCTTGGGTGGCGTCAAAGGGTAATGTCTGGAAGCTGGTACCCAAGCTCGCAGCTTCGATTCCCCATGCCGGCCAAAAAACCCCGGGTCAGGGCGGGTCAGGTCCATCTGGTGGCGTCCCAGGGTAATGTCTGGACTCTGGCACTCGAGGTCGCAGGTTCGATTCCACATACCGGCCAAAAAACCCCGGGTTGGGTCGGGTCCCTGGGTGGCGTCACAGGGTAATGTCTGGACTCTGGCACCCGAGGTTGCAGGTTCGATTCCCCATGCCGGCCAAAAAACTTAGGGTCAGGGCGGGTCGGGTCCATCTGGTGGCGTCCCACGGTAATGTCTGGACTCTGGCACCCGAGCTCGCAGGTTCGATTCCCCATACCGGCGAAAATCCCCGGGTCGGGTCGGGACCGCGGGAGGCGTCACAGGGTAATGTCTGGACTCTGGCACCCGAGCTCGCAGGTTCGATTCCCCATACCACCAAAAAAACCCTGGGTCAGGTTGGGTCCCTTGGTGGCGTCACAGGGTAATATATGGACCCCGGCACCCGAGGTCGCAGGTTCGATTCCCCATTCCGGCCAAAAAACCCCGGGTCGGGTTGGGTCCCCGGGTGGCGCCAAAGGGTAATGTCTGGACCCCGGCACCCCAGATCGCAGGTTCAATTCCCTATACCGGACAAAAAACCATGGGTCAGGTCGATTCCACCTGGTGGCGTAACAGGGTAATGTCTGGACCCCGGCACCCGAGGTCGCAGGTTCGATTCCCCATACCGGTCAAAAAACCCCAGGTCGGGTCGGGTCCCCGGGTGGCATCACAGGGTAATATCGGGACGCCAGCCCGCGAGGTCGCAGGTTCGATTCAACAAACCAGCAAAAAAAAAAAAAACAGATCGGGTCGGGTCCCCGGGTGGCGTCACAAAGTAATGTCTAGACCCCGGCAACCGAGGTCGCAGGTTCGATTCCCCATACCGGTCAAAAAACCCCGGGTCGGTTCTGGACCTTGGGTGGCGTCAAAGGGTAATGTCTGGACTCTCGCACCCGAGGTTGCAGAGTCGTTTCGCCATACCGGCTAAAAAACCCCGGGTCTGTTCATGTCCCCAGGTGGCTCCACAGGGTAATGTCTGGACCCCAGCACGCGATGTCACAGGTTCAATTCCCCATACAGGCCAAAAAACCCCGAGTCGGGTCGGGTCCCCGGGTGGCGTCACAGGGTAATGTCTGGACTCTGGGACCCGATCTCGCAGGTTCGATTCCCGATACATGCCAAAAAACCCCGGGTTGGGTCGGGTCCCCGGGTGGCGTCACAGGGTAATGTCTGGACTCTGGCACCCGAGCTCGCAGGTTCGATTCCCCATGCCGGCGAAAATCCCCGGGTCGGGTCGGGTCCCCGGGAGGCGTCACAGGGTAATGTCTGGACTCTGGCACCCAAGCTCGCAGGTTCGATTCCCCATGCCGGCCAAAAAACCCCAGGTTGGGTCTTGACCCCGGATGGCGCCACAGGGTAATGTCGGGACACCGGCACCCGAGGTCGCAGGTTCGATTCCCAATAAGGGCCAAAAAAGCCCGGGTCAGATCGGGTTCCCGGGTGGCGCCACAGGGTAATGTCTGGACCCCGGCACACGAGGTCGCAGATTCGATTCCCTATACCAGCCAAAAAAGCCCGTGTCGGGTCGGGTCCCCGGGTGGCGCCACAGGATAATGTCGGGACTCCGGCACCCGAGATCGCAGGTTCGATTCCCAATAAGGGCCAAAAAAACCCGGGTCGTGTCAAGTACCCGGGTGGCGCCACAGGGTAATGTCTGGACCCCGGCACCCGAGGTCGCAGGTTCGGTTCCCTATACCAGCCAAAAAACACCGGGTTGGGTCGGGTCCCCGGTTGGCGCCACAGAGTAATGTAGGGATCCCGGCACCCGAGGTCGCAGGTTCGATTCCCCATATCGGCCAAAAAAACCCAGGTCGGGTCGGGTCCCCGGGTGGCACCACAGGATAATGTCTGGACTCCGGCACCCGAGGTCGCAGGTTCGATTCCCTATACCAGCCAAAAAACACCGGGTTGGGTCGGGTCCCCGGTTGGCGCCACAGGGTAATGTCGGGACCCCGGCACCCGAGGTCGCAGGTTCAATTCACCATAAGGGCCAAAAAAGCCCAGGTCAGGTCGGGTTCCCGGGTGGCGCCACAGGGTAATGTTTGGACCCCGGCACACGAGGTCGCAGGTTCGATTCCACATAAGGGCCAAAAAAGCCCTTGTCGGTTCTGGTCTCCGGGAGGTGCCACAGCGTAATATCGGGACATTGGCACCCGAGGTCGCAGGTTCGATTCCCAATAAGGGCCAAAAAAGCCCGGGTCGTGTCGGGTCTCCGGGTGGCGCCACAGGGTAATGTCGGGACACCGGCAACCGAGGACGCAGGTTCGATTCCCCATAAGGGCCAAAAAAGCTTGGGTCGGCTAGGGTCCCCGGTTGGAGCCACAGGGTAATGTCTGGACCCCGGCACCCGAGGTCGCAGGTTCGATTCCCAATAAGGGCCAAAAAAGCCCGGGTCGGCTAGGCACCCCGGGAGGCGCCACAGGGTAATATCGGGACACCGGCACCCGAGGTCGCAGGTTCGATTCCCAATAAGGGCCAAAAAAGCCCTGGTCGTGTCGGGTCTCCGGGTGGCGCCACAGGGTAATGTCGGGACACCGGCACCCGAGGTCGCAGGTTCGATTCCCTATACCAGCCAAAAAAGCCCGGGTCGGGTCGGGTCCCCGGGTGGCGCCACAGGATAATGTCGGGACTCCGGCACCCGAGATCGCAGGTTCGATTCCCAATAAGGGCCAAAAAAGCCCGGGTCGTGTCGGGTACCCGGGTGGCGCCACAGGGTAATGTCGGGACACCGGCACCCGAGGTCCCAGGTTCGATTCCCCATAAGGGCCAAAAAAGCCCGGGTCGTGTCGGGTACCCGGGTGGCGCCACAGGGTAATGTCGGGACACCGGCACCCGAGATCGCAGGTTCGATTCCCAATAAGGGCCAAAAAAGCCCGGGTCGTGTCGGGTACCCGGGTGGCGCCACAGGGTAATGTCGGGACACCGGCACCCGAGGTCGCAGGTTCGATTCCCCATAAGGGCCAAAATAGCCCGGGTTGGGTCAGGTCTCCAGAAGGCCCCACAGGGTAATGTCGGGACTCCGGGACCCGAGCTCGCAGGTTCGATTCCCAATAAGGGCCATAAAAGCCCGGGTCGGGTTGGATCCCCGAGTGGCGCCACAGGGTAATGTTTGGACCCCGTCACCCGAGGTCGCAGGTTCGATTCCCCATAAGGGCCAAAAAAGCCCTTGTCGGTTCGGGTCTCCGGGAGGCCCCACAGGGTAATGTTGGGACCCCGGCACCCGAGGTCGCAGGTTCGATTCCCCATAAGGGCCAAAAAAGCCCGGGTTCGGTCGGGTCCGCGGCCGGCGCCACAGGGTAATGTCGGGACCCCGGCACCCGAGGTCGCAGGTTCAATTCCCCATAAGGGCCAAAAAAGCCCGGGTTGGGTCGGGTCCGCGGCCGGCGCCACAGAGTAATGTCGGGACACCGGCACCCGACGTTGCAGGTTCGATTCACCAGTAGGGCCAAAAAAGCCCGGGTCGGCTAGGCACCTCGGGAGGCGCCACAGGGTAATATCGGGACACCGGCACCCGAGGTCGCAGGTTCGATTCCCCATAAGGGCCAAAAAAGCCCGGGTCGTGTCGGGTCTCCGGGTGGCGCCACAGGGTAATGTCGGGACCCCGGCACCCGAGGTCGCAGGTTCGATTCCCCATAAGGGCCAAAAAAGCCCGGGTAAGATCGGGTTCCCGGGTGGCGCCACAGGGTAATGTCTGGACCCCGGCACCCGAGGTCGCAGGTTCGATTCCCTATACCAGCCAAAAAAGCCCGGGTCGGGTCGGGTCCCCGGGTGGCGCCACAGGATAATGTCGGGACTCCGGCACCCGAGATCGCAGGTTCGATTCCCCATAAGGGCCAAAAAAGCCCTGGTCGTGCCGGGTCTCCGGGTGGCGCCACAGGGTAATGTCGGGACACCGGCACCCGAGGTCGCAGGTTCGATTCCCAATAAGGGCCAAAAAAGCCCGGGTCAGATCGGGTTCCCGGGTGGCGCCACAGGGTAATGTCTGGACCCCGGCACACGAGGTCGCAGATTCGATTCCCTATACCAGCCAAAAAAGCCCGGGTCGGGTCGGGTCCCCGGGTGGCGCCACAGAATAATGTCGGGACTCCGGCACCCGAGATCGCAGGTTCAATTCCCAATAAGGGCCAAAAAAGCCCGGGTCGTGTCGGGTACCCGGGTGGCGCCACAGGGTAATGTCGGGACACCGGCACCCGAGGTCGCAGGTTCGATTCCCCATAAGGGCCAAAATAGCCCGGGTTGGGTCAGGTCTCCAGAAGGCCCCACAGGG
Organism: Clangula hyemalis; assembly: GCA_963989345.1. The sequence continues at coordinate 909,365 of OZ022440.1, forward strand.
TAATGTCGGGACTCCGGGACCCGAGGTCGCAGGTACGATTCCCAATAAAGGCCATAAAAGCCCGGGTCGGGTTGGGTCCTCGGGTGGCGCCACAGGGTAATGTCGGGACACCGGCACCCGAGGTCGCAGGTTCGATTCCCAATAAGGGCCAAAAAAGCCCTTGTCGGTTCGGGTCTCCGGGAGGCCCCACAGGGTAATGTTGGGACCCCGGCACCCGAGGTCGCAGGTTCGATTCCCCATAAGGGCCAAAAAAGCCCGGGTCAGATCGGGTTCCCGGGTGGCGCCACAGGGTAATGTCGGGACCCCGGCAGACGAGGTCGCAGGTTCGATTCCCCATAAGGGCCAAAAAAGCCCGGGTTGGGTCGGGTCCGCGGCCGGCGCCACAGAGTAATGTCGGGACACCGGCACCCGAGGTCGCAGGTTCAATTCCCCATAAGGGCCAAAAAAGCCCGGGTTGGGTCGGGTCCGCGACCGGCGCCACAGAGTAATGTCGGGACACCGGCACCCGAGGTCGCAGGTTCGATTCCCCATAAGGGCCAAAAAAGCCAGGGTCGGCTAGGCACCCCGGGAGGCGCCACAGGGTAATATCGGGACACCGGCACCCGAGGTCGCAGGTTCGATTCCCAATAAGGGCCAAAAAAGCCCGGGTCGTGTCGGGTCTCCGGGTGGCGCCACAGGGTAATGTCGGGACACCGGCACCCGAGGTCGCAGGTTCGATTCCCAATAAGGGCCAAAAAAGCCCGGGTCAGATCGGGTTCCCGGGTGGCGCCACAGGGTAATGTCTGGACCCCGGCACACGAGGTCGCAGGTTCGATTCCCTATACCAGCCAAAAAAGCCCGGGTCGGGTCGGGTCCCCGGGTGGCGCCACAGGATAATGTCGGGACTCCGGCACCCGAGATCGCAAGTTCGATTCCCCATAAGGGCCAAAAAAGCCCTGGTCATGTCGGGTCTCCGGGTGGCGCCACAGGGTAATGTCGGGACACCGGCACCCGAGGTCGCAGGTTCGATTCCCCATAAGGGCCAAAAAAGCACGGGATAGGTCGGGTCCCCGGGTGGCGCCACAGGGTAATGTCTGGACGCCGGCACCCAAGGTCGCAGGTTCGATTCCCTATACCAGCCAAAAAACACCGGGTTGGGTCGGGTCCCCGGTTTGCGCCAAAGGGTAATGTCGGGACCCCGGCACCTGAGGTCGCAGGTTCGATTCCCCATATCGGCCAAAAAAACCCAGGTCGGGTCTGGTCCCCGGGTGGCGCCACAGGACAATGTCGGGACTCCGGCACCCGAGGTCGCAGGTTCGATTCCCAATAAGGGCCAAAAAAGCCCGGGTCAGCTAGCGTCCCCGGGTGGCACCACAGGGTAATGTCGGGATCCCGGCACCTGAGGTCACAGGTTTGCTTCCCCATAAGGGTCAAAAAAGCCCTTGTCGGGTCGGGTCTCCGGGAGGCCCCACAGGGTAATATCGGGACCCCGGCAACCGAGGTCACAGGTTCGATTCCCAATAAGGGCCAGAAAAACCCAGGTCGGGTCGGGTTCCCGGGTGGCGCCACAGGGTAAAGTTGGGACCCCGGCACCGGAGGTCGCAGGTTTGATTCCCCATACCGGCCAACAAAACCCGGGTCGGCTAGGGTCTCCGCGTTGCGCCACAGGGTAATGTCTGGACCCCGGCACCCGAGGTCGCAGGTTCGATTCCCCATATCGGCCAAAAAAGCCCGGGTCTGGTCGGGTCCACGGCCGGCGCCACAGGGTAATGTCGGGACACCGGCACCCGAGGTCGCAGGTTCGATTCCCCATAAGGGCCAAAAAAGCCCTTGTCGGGTCGGGTCTCCAGAAGGCCCCACAGGGTAATGTCGGGATATCGGCACCCGAGGTTGCAGGTTCAATTCCCCATAAGGGCCAAAAAAGCCCGGGTCGGGTCGTGTCCCCCGTTGGCGCCACAGGGTAATGTCGGGACATTGGCACCCGAGGTCGCAGGTTCGATTCCCCATAAGGGCCAAAAAAGCCCGGGTCGGGTCGGGTCCCCGGGAGGCGCCACAGGGTAATGTCGGGACACCGGCACCCGAGGTCGCAGGTTCGATTCCCCATAAGGGCCAAAAAAGCCCGGGTCAGGTCGGGTTCCCGGGTGGCGCCACAGGGTAATGTCTGGACCCCGGCACCCGAGGTCGCAGGTTCGATTCCCTATACCAGCCAAAAAACACCGGGTTGGGTCGGGTCCCCGGTTGGCGCCACAGGGTAATGTAGGGACCCCGGCACCCGAGGTCGCAGGTTCAATTCCCCATAAGGGCCAAAAAAGCCCGGGTCAGGTCGGGTTCCCGGGTAGCGCCACAGGGTAATGTTGGGACCCCGGCACCCGAGGTTGCAGGCTGGATACGTGATAAGGGCCAAAAAAGCCCTTGTCGGGTCGGGTCTCCGGGAGGCCCCACAGGGTAATGTCGGGACCCCGGCACCCGAGGTCGCAGGTTCGATTCCCCATAAGGGCCAAAAAAGCCCGGGATAGGTCGGGTCCGCTGCCGGCGCCACAGGGTAATGTCTGGACCCCGGCACCCGAGGTTGCAGGTTCGATTCCCCATACCAGCCAAAAAAGCCCGGTTAGTGTCTGGTCCCCGGGTGGCGCCACAGGGTAATGTCGGGACACCGGCACCCGAGGTCGCAGGTTCGATTCCCCATATCGGCCAAAAAAACCCAGGTCGGGTCTGGTCCCCGGGTGGCGCCACAGGATAATGTCGGGACTCCGGCACCCGAGGTCGCAGGTTCGATTCCCAATAAGGGCCAAAAAAGCCCGGGTCAGCTAGCGTCCCCGGGTGGCCCCACAGGGTAATGTCGGGACCCCGGCACCCGAGGTCGCAGGTTCGATTCCCCATAAGGGCCAAAAAAGCCCGGGATAGGTCGGGTCCGCTGCCGGCGCCACAGGGTAATGTCTGGACCCCGGCACCCGAGGTTGCAGGTTCGATTCCCCATACCAGCCAAAAAAGCCCGGTTAGTGTCAGGTCCCCGGGTGGCGCCACAGGGTAATGTCGGGACACCGGCACCCGAGGTCGCAGGTTCGATTCCCCATATCGGCCAAAAAAACCCAGGTCGGGTCTGGTCCCCGGGTGGCGCCACAGGATAATGTCGGGACTCCGGCACCCGAGGTCGCAGGTTCGATTCCCAATAAGGGCCAAAAAAGCCCGGGTCAGCTAGCGTCCCCGGGTGGCACCACAGGGTAATGTCGGGATCCCGGCACCTGAGGTCACAGGTTTGCTTCCCCATAAGGGCCAAAAAAGCCCTTGTCGGGTCGGGTCTCCGGGAGGCCCCACAGGGTAATATCGGGACCCCGGCAACCGAGGTCACAGGTTCGATTCCCAATAAGGGCCAGAAAAACCCAGGTCGGGTCGGGTTCCCGGGTGGCGCCACAGGGTAAAGTTGGGACCCCGGCACCGGAGGTCGCAGGTTTGATTCCCCATACCGGCCAACAAAACCCGGGTCGGCTAGGGTCTCCGCGTTGCGCCACAGGGTAATGTCTGGACCCCGGCACCCGAGGTCGCAGGTTCGATTCCCCATATCGGCCAAAAAAGCCCGGGTCTGGTCGGGTCCCCGGGTGGCCCCACAGGGTAATGTCGGGACACCGGCACCCGAGGTCGCAGGTTCGATTCCCCATAAGGGCCAAAAAAGCCCTTGTCGGGTCGGGTCTCCAGAAGGCCCCACAGGGTAATGTCGGGATATCGGCACCCGAGGTCGCAGGTTCAATTCCCCATAAGGGCCAAAAAAGCCCGGGTCGGGTCGTGTCCCCCGTTGGTGCCACAGGGTAATGTCGGGACATTGGCACCCGAGGTCGCAGGTTCGATTCCCCATAAGGGCCAAAAAAGCCCGGGTCGGGTCGGGTCCCCGGGTGGCGCCACAGGGTAATGTCGGGACACCGGCACCCGAGGTCGCAGGTTCGATTCCCCATAAGGGCCAAAAAAGCCCGGGTCAGGTCGGGTTCCCGGGTGGCGCCACAGGGTAATGTCTGGACCCCGGCACCCGAGGTCGCAGGTTCGATTCCCTATACCAGCCAAAAAACACCGGGTTGGGTCGGGTCCCCGGTTGGCGCCACAGAGTAATGTAGGGACCCCGGCACCCGAGGTCGCAGGTTCAATTCCCCATAAGGGCCAAAAAAGCCCGGGTCAGGTCGGGTTCCCGGGTAGCGCCACAGGGTAATGTTGGGACCCCGGCACCCGAGGTTGCAGGCTGGATACGTGATAAGGGCCAAAAAAGCCCTTGTCGGGTCGGGTCTCCGGGAGGCCCCACAGGGTAATGTCGGGACCCCGGCACCCGAGGTCGCAGGTTCGATTCCCCATAAGGGCCAAAAAAGCCCGGGATAGGTCGGGTCCGCTGCCGGCGCCACAGGGTAATGTCTGGACCCCGGCACCCGAGGTTGCAGGTTCGATTCCCCATACCAGCCAAAAAAGCCCGGTTAGTGTCTGGTCCCCGGGTGGCGCCACAGGGTAATGTCGGGACACCGGCACCCGAGGTCGCAGGTTCGATTCCCCATAAGGGCCAAAAAAGCCCTTGTCGGGTCGGGTCCCCGGGTGGCGCCACAGGGTAATGTCGGGACCCCGGCACCCGAGGTCGCAGGTTCGATTCCCAATAAGGGCCAAAAAAGCCCGGGTTGGGTCGGGTCCGCGGCCGGCGCCACAGGGTAATGTTGGGACCCCGGCACCCGAGTTCGCAGGTTCGATTCCCCATAAGGGCCAAAAAAGCCCGGGTCAGCTAGGCTCCCCGGTTGGCGCCACAGGGTAATGTAGGGACTCCGGCACCCGAGGTCGCAGGTTCGATTCCCCATAAGGGCCAAAAAAGCCCGGGTCGGGTCGGGTCCCCGGGTGGCGCCACAGGGTAATGTCGGGACCCCGGCACCCGAGTTGACAGGTTCGATTCCCCATTGGGGACAAAAAAGCTTGGGTCCCCTAGGCACCCCGGGTGGCGCCACAGGGTAATGTCGGGACCCCGGCACCCGAGGTCGCAGGTTCGATTCCCTATACCAGCCAAAAAACACCGGGTTGGGTCGGGTCCCCGGGTGGCGCCACAGGGTAATGTCGGGACACCGGCACCCGAGGTCGCAGGTTCGATTCCCCATATCGGCCAAAAAAACCCAGGTCGGGTCTGGTCCCCGGGTGGCGCCACAGGATAATGTCGGGACTCCGGCACCCGAGGTCGCAGGTTCGATTCCCAATAAGGGCCAAAAAAGCCCGGGTCACCTAGCGTCCCCGGGTGGCCCCACAGGGTAATGTCGGGACCCCGGCACCCGAGGTCGCAGGTTCGATTCCCCATAAGGGCCAAAAAAGCCCGGGATAGGTCGGGTCCGCTGCCGGCGCCACAGGGTAATGTCTGGACCCCGGCACCCGAGGTTGCAGGTTCGATTCCCCATACCAGCCAAAAAAGCCCGGTTAGTGTCAGGTCCCCGGGTGGCGCCACAGGGTAATGTCGGGACACCGGCACCCGAGGTCGCAGGTTCGATTCCCCATATCGGCCAAAAAAACCCAGGTCGGGTCTGGTCCCCGGGTGGCGCCACAGGATAATGTCGGGACTCCGGCACCCGAGGTCGCAGGTTCGATTCCCAATAAGGGCCAAAAAAGCCCGGGTCAGCTAGCGTCCCCGGGTGGCACCACAGGGTAATGTCGGGATCCCGGCACCTGAGGTCACAGGTTTGCTTCCCCATAAGGGCCAAAAAAGCCCTTGTCGGGTCGGGTCTCCGGGAGGCCCCACAGGGTAATATCGGGACCCCGGCAACCGAGGTCACAGGTTCGATTCCCAATAAGGGCCAGAAAAACCCAGGTCGGGTCGGGTTCCCGGGTGGCGCCACAGGGTAAAGTTGGGACCCCGGCACCGGAGGTCGCAGGTTTGATTCCCCATACCGGCCAACAAAACCCGGGTCGGCTAGGGTCTCCGCGTTGCGCCACAGGGTAATGTCTGGACCCCGGCACCCGAGGTCGCAGGTTCGATTCCCCATATCGGCCAAAAAAGCCCGGGTCTGGTCGGGTCCACGGCCGGCGCCACAGGGTAATGTCGGGACACCGGCACCCGAGGTCGCAGGTTCGATTCCCCATAAGGGCCAAAAAAGCCCTTGTCGGGTCGGGTCTCCAGAAGGCCCCACAGGGTAATGTCGGGATATCGGCACCCGAGGTCGCAGGTTCAATTCCCCATAAGGGCCAAAAAAGCCCGGGTCGGGTCGTGTCCCCCGTTGGCGCCACAGGGTAATGTCGGGACATTGGCACACGAGGTCGCAGGTTCGATTCCCCATAAGGGCCAAAAAAGCCCGGGTCGGGTCGGGTCCCCGGGTGGCGCCACAGGGTAATGTCGGGACACCGGCAACAAAGGTCGCAGGTTCGATTCCCCATAAGGGCCAAAAAAGCCCGGGTCAGGTCGGGTTCCCGGGTGGCGCCACAGGGTAATGTCTGGACCCCGGCACCCGAGGTCGCAGGTTCGATTCCCCATACCAGCCAAAAAACACCGGGTTGGGTCGGGTCCCCGGTTGGCGCCACAGGGTAATGTAGGGACCCCGGCACCCGAGGTCGCAGGTTCAATTCCCCATAAGGGCCAAAAAAGCCCGGGTCAGGTCGGGTTCCCGGGTAGCGCCACAGGGTAATGTTGGGACCCCGGCACCCGAGGTTGCAGGCTGGATACGTGATAAGGGCCAAAAAAGCCCTTGTCGGGTCGGGTCTCCGGGAGGCCCCACAGGGTAATGTCGGGACCCCGGCACCCGAGGTCGCAGGTTCGATTCCCCATAAGGGCCAAAAAAGCCCGGGATAGGTCGGGTCCGCTGCCGGCGCCACAGGGTAATGTCTGGACCCCGGCACCCGAGGTTGCAGGTTCGATTCCCCATACCAGCCAAAAAAGCCCGGTTAGTGTCTGGTCCCCGGGTGGCGCCACAGGGTAATGTCGGGACACCGGCACCCGAGGTCGCAGGTTCGATTCCCCATAAGGGCCAAAAAAGCCCTTGTCGGGTCGGGTCCCCGGGTGGCGCCACAGGGATTGTCGGGACCCCGGCACCCGAGGTCGCAGGTTCGATTCCCAATAAGGGCCAAAAAAGCCCGGGTTGGGTCGGGTCCGCGGCCGGCGCCACAGGGTAATGTTGGGACCCCGGCACCCGAGTTCGCAGGTTCGATTCCCCATAAGGGCCAAAAAAGCCCGGGTCAGCTAGGCTCCCCGGTTGGCGCCACAGGGTAATGTAGGGACTCCGGCACCCGAGGTCGCAGGTTCGATTCCCCATAAGGGCCAAAAAAGCCCGGGTCGGGTCGGGTCCCCGGGTGGCGCCACAGGGTAATGTCGGGACCCCGGCACCCGAGTTGACAGGTTCGATTCCCCATTGGGGCCAAAAAAGCTTGGGTCCCCTAGGCACCCCGGGTGGCGCCACAGGGTAATGTCGGGACCCCGGCACCCGAGGTCGCAGGTTCGATTCCCTATACCAGCCAAAAAACACCGGGTTGGGTCGGGTCCCCGGGTGGCGCCACAGGGTAATGTCGGGACCCCGGCACCCGAGGTCGCAGGTTTGATTCCCCATAAGGGCCAAAAAAGCCCAGGTCAACTAGGGAGCCTGGGTGGGGCCACATCGTAATGTCTGGACCCCGGCAACCGAGGACGCGGGTTCGATTGCCCATAATGACCAAAATGGCCCGGGTCGGGTCGGGGTCCCCGGGTGGCGCCACAGGGTAATGTCGGGACGCCGGCACCCGAGGTCGCACGTTTGATTCCCCATAAGGGCTAAAAAAGCCCAGGTCAATTAGGGAGCCTGGGTGGGGCCACATCGTAATGTCTGGACCCCGGCAACCGAGGACGCGGGTTCGATTGCCCATAATGACCAAAATGGCCCGGGTCGGGTCGGGTCCCCTGGTGGCGCTACAGGGTAATGTCGGGACGCCGGCACACGAGGTCGCAGGTTCGATTCCCCGTAAGAGCCAAAAAAGCCCGGGTTGGGTCGGGTCCGCGGCCGGCGCCACAGGGTAATGTCGGGACCCCGGCACCCGAGGTCGCAGGTTCGATTCCCCAAAAGGGCCAAAAAAGCCCTTGTCGTGTCGGGTCCCCGGGTGGCGCCACAGGGTAATGTCGGCACACAGGAACCCAAGGTCGCAGGTTCGATTCCAAATAAGGGCCAAAAAAGCCCGGGTCGTGTCTGGTCCCCGGGTGGCGCCACAGGGTAATGTCGGGACCCCGGCACCCGAGGTCGCAGGTTCGATTCCCCATAAGGGCCAAAAAAGCCCCGGTTGGGTCGGGTCCCCGGGTGGCGCCACAGGGTAATGTTTTGACTCCGGCACCCGAGGTGGCAGGCTCGATTCCTGATAAGGGCCAAAAAAGCCCTTGTCGGGTCGGGTCCCCGGGTGGCGCCACAGGGTAATGTCGGGACACCGGCACCCGAGGTCGCAGGTTCGATTCCCCAGTAGGGCCAAAAAAGCCCGGTTCGGCTAGGCACCCTGGGAGGCGCCACAGGGTAATATCGGGACACCGGCACCCGAGGTCGCAGGTTCGATTCCCAATAAGGGCTAAAAAAGCCCGGGTCGTGTCGGGTCTCCGGGTGGCGCCACAGGGTAATGTCGGGACACCGGCACCCCAGGTCGCAGGTTCGATTCCCCATAAGGGCCAAAAAAGCCCTTGTCGGGTCGGGTCTCCGGGAGGCCCCACAGGGTAATGTCGGGACCCCGGCAACAAAGGTCGCAGGTTCGATTCCCCATAAGGGCCAAAAAAGCCCGGGTCAGCTAGGGAGCCCGGGTGGCGCCACAGGGTAATGTCTGGACCCCGGCATCCGAGGTCGCAGGTTCGATTCCCCATAAGGGCCAAAAAAGCCCGGGTCAGGTCGGGTTCCCGGGTGGCGCCACAGGGTAATGTCTGGACACCGGCACCCGAGGTCGCAGGTTCAATTCCCTATACCAGCCAAAAAACACCGGGTCAGGTCGGGTTCCCGGGTAGCGCCACAGGGTAATGTTGGGACCCCGGCACCCGAGGTTGCAGGCTGGATACGTGATAAGGGCCAAAAAAGCCCTTGTCGGGTCGGGTCTCCGGAAGGCCCCACAGGGTAATGTCGGGACCCCGGCACCCGAGGTCGCAGGTTCGATTCCCCATACCGGCCAACAAAACCCGGGTCGGCTAGGGTCTCCGCGTTGCGCCACAGGGTAATGTCTGGACCCCGTCACCCGAGGTCGCAGGTTCGATTCCCCAGTAGGGCCAAAAAAGCCCGCGTCGGCTAGGCACCCTGGGAGGCGCCACAGGGTAATATCGGGACACCGGCACCCGAGGTCGCAGGTTCGATTCCCAATAAGGGCTAAAAAAGCCCGGGTCGTGTCGGGTCTCCGGGTGGCGCCACAGGGTAATGTCTGGACCCCGGAACCCGAGGTCGCAGGTTCGATTCCCTATACCAGCCAAAAAACACCGGGTTGGGTCGGGTCCCCGGTTGGCGCCACAGGGTAATGTAGGGACTCCGGCACCCGAGGTCGCAGGTTCGATTCCCCATATCGGCCAAAAAAACCCAGGTCGGGTCGGGTCCCCGGGTGCCGCCACAGGATAATGTCTGGACTCCGGCACCCGAGGTCGCAGGTTCGATTCCCCATAAGGGCCAAAAAAGCCCTTGTCGGGTCGGGTCTCCGGGAGGCCCCACAGGGTAATGTCGGGACCCCGGCAACAAAGGTCGCAGGTTCGATTCCCCATAAGGGCCAAAAAAGCCCGGGTCAGGTCGGGTTCCCGGGTGGCGCTACAGGGTAATGTCTGGACCCCGGCACCCGAGGTCGCAGGTTCGATTCCCCATAAGGGCCAAAAAAGCCCTTGTCGTGTCGGGTTCCCGGGTGGCGCCACAGGGTAATGTCTGGACACCGGCACCCGAGGTCGCAGGTTCGATTCCCCATAAGGGCCAAAAAACACCGGGTTGGGTCGGGTCCCCGGTTGGCGCCACAGGGTAATGTAGGGACCCCGGCACCCGAGGTCGCAGGTTCAATTCCCCATAAGGGCCAAAAAAGCCCGGGTCAGGTCGGGTTCCCGGGTAGCGCCACAGGGTAATGTTGGGACCCCGGCACGCGAGGTTGCAGGCTGGATACGTGATAAGGGCCAAAAAACCCCTTGTCGGGTCGGGTCTCTGGGAGGCCCCACAGGGTAATGTTGGGACCCCGGCACCCGAGGTCGCAGGTTCGATTCCCCATAAGGGCCAGAAAAGCCTGGGTCGGGTCGGGTCCCCGGGTGGCGCCACAGGGTAAAGTTGGGACCCCGGCACCGGAGGTCGCAGGTTTGATTCCCCATACCGGCCAACAAAACCCGGGTCGTCTAGGGTCTCCGCGTTGCGCCACAGGGTAATGTCTGGACCCCGGCACCCGAGGTCGCAGGTTCGATTCCCCATATCGGCCAAAAAAGCCCGGGTCTGGTCGGGTCCACGGCCGGCGCCACAGGGTAATGTCGGGACACCGGCACCCGAGGTCGAATGTTCGATTCCCCATAAGGGCCAAAAAAGCCCTTGTCGGGTCGGGTCTCCAGAAGGCCCCACAGGGTAATGTCGGGATATCGGCACCCGAGGTCGCAGGTTCAATTCCCCATAAGGGCCAAAAAAGCCCGGGTCGGGTCGTGTCCCCCGTTGGCGCCACAGGGTAATGTCGGGACATTGGCACCCGAGGTCGCAGGTTCGATTCCCCATAAGGGCCAAAAAAGCCCGGGTCGTGTCGGGTCCCCGGGTGGCGCCACAGGGTAATGTCTGGACCCCGGCACCCGAGGTCGCAGGTTTGATTCCCTATACCAGCCAAAAAACACCGGGTTGGGTCGGGTCCCCGGTTGGCGCCACAGGGTAATGTAGGGACCCCGGCACCCGAGGTCGCAGGTTCAATTCCCCATAAGGGCCAAAAAAGCCCTTGTCGGGTCGGGTCCCCGGGTGGCGCCACAGGGTAATGTCGGGACCCCGGCACCCGAGGTTGCAGGCTGGATACGTGATAAGGGCCAAAAAAGCCCTTGTCGGGTCGGGTCTCCGGGAGGCCCCACAGGGTAATGTCGGGACCCCGGCACCCGAGGTTGCAGGTTCGATTCCCCATACCAGCCAAAAAAGCCCGGTTAGTGTCTGGTCCCTGGGTGGCGCCACAGGGTAATGTCAGGACACCGGCACCCGAGGTCGCAGGTTCGATTCCCCAGTAGGGCCAAAAAAGCCCTTGTCGGGTCGGGTCCCCGGGTGGCGCCACAGGGTAATGTCGGGACCCCGGCACCCGAGGTCGCAGGTTCGATTCCCCATAAGGGCCAAAAAAGCCCGGGTCAGCTAGGCTCCCCGGTTGGCGCCACAGGGTAATGTAGGGACTCCGGCACCCGAGGTCGCAGGTTCGATTCCCCATAAGGGCCAAAAAAGCCCGGGTCGGGTCAGGTCCCCGGGTGGCGCCACAGGGTAATGTCGGGACCCCGGCACCCGAGTTGACAGGTTCGATTCCCCATTGGGGCCAAAAAAGCTTGGGTCCCCTAGGCACCCCGGGTGGCGCCACAGGGTAATGTCGGGACCCCGGCACCCGAGGTCGCAGGTTCGATTCCCTATACCAGCCAAAAAACACCGGGTTGGGTCGGGTCCCCGGGTGGCGCCACAGGGTAATGTCGGGACGCCGGCACCCGAGGTCGCACGTTTGATTCCCCATAAGGGCTAAAAAAGCCCAGGTCAATTAGGGAGCCTGGGTGGGGCCACATCGTAATGTCTGGACCCCGGCAACCGAGGACGCAGGTTCGATTGCCCATAATGACCAAAATGGCCCGGGTCGGGTCGGGTCCCCTGGTGGCGCCACAGGGTAATGTCGGGACGCCGGCACACGAGGTCGCAGGTTCGATTCCCCATAAGGGCCAAAAAAGCCCGGGTCGGCTAGGCTCCCCGGGTGGCGCCACAGGGTAATGTCGGGACCCCGGCACCCGAGGTCGCAGGTTCGATTCCCCGTAAGGGCCAAAAAAGCCCGGGTTGGGTCGGGTCGGCGGCCGGCGCCACAGGGTAATGTTGGGACCCCGGCACCCGAGGTCGCAGGTTCGATTCCCCAAAAGGGCCAAAAAAGCCCTTGTCCTGTCGGGTCCCCGGGTGGCGCCACAGGGTAATGTCGGCACACCGGAACCCAAGGTCGCAGGTTCGATTCCAAATAAGGGCCAAAAAAACCCGGGTCGTGTCTGCTCCCCGGGTGGCGCCACAGGGTAATGTTGGGACCCCGGCACCCGAGGTCGCAGGTTCGATTCCCCATAAGGGCCAAAAAAGCCCCGGTTGGGTCGGGTCCCCGGTTGGCCCCACAGGGTAATGTCGGGACCCCGGCACCCGAGGTCGCAGGTTCAATTCCCCATAAGGGCCAAAAAAGCCCGGGTCCGGTCGGGTTCCCGGGTAGCGCCACAGGGTAATGTTGGGACCCCGGCACCCGAGGTTGCAGGCTGGATACGTGATAAGGGCCAAAAAAGCCCTTGTCGGGTCGGGTCTCCGGGAGGCCCCACAGGGTAATGTCGGGACCCCGGCACCCGAGGTCGCAGGTTCGATTCCCCATACCGGCCAACAAAACCCGGGTCGGCTAGGGTCTCCGCGTTGCGCCACAGGGTAATGTCTGGACCCCAGCACCCGAGGTCGCAGGTTCGATTCCCCATATCGGCCAAAAAAACCCAGGGCGGGTCGGGTCCCCGGGTGCCGCCACAGGATAATGTCTGGACTCCGGCACCCGAGGTCGCAGGTTCGATTCCCCATAAGGGCCAAAAAAGCCCTTGTCGGGTCGGGTCCCCGGTTGGCCCGACAGGGTAATGTCGGGACCCCAGCACCCGAGGTCGCAGGTTCGATTCCCCATAAGGGCCAAAAAAGCCCGGGTTGGGTCGGGTCCGCGGCTGGCGCCACAGAGTAATGTCGGGACACCGGCACCCGAGGTCGCAGGTTCGATTCCCCAGTAGGGCCAAAAAAGCCCGTGTCGGCTAGGCACCCCGGGAGGCGCCACAGGGTAATATCGGGACACCGGCACCCGAGGTCGCAGGTTCGATTCCCAATAAGGGCCAAAAAAGCCCGGGTCGTGTCGGGTCTCTGGGTGGTGCCACAGGGTAATGTCGGGACACCGGCACCCGAGGTCGCAGGTTCGATTCCCAATAAGGGCTAAAAAAGCCCGGGTCGTGTCGGGTCTCCGGGTGGCGCCACAGGATAATGTCTGGACCCCGGCACCCGAGGTCGCAGGTTCGATTCCCTATACCAGCCAAAAAACACCGGGTTGGGTCGGGTCCCCGGTTGGCGCCACAGGGTAATGTAGGGACTCCGGCACCCGAGGTCGCAGGTTCGATTCCCCATATCGGCCAAAAAAACCCAGGTCGGGTCGGGTCCCCGGGTGCCGCCACAGGATAATGTCTGGACTCCGGCACCCGAGGTCGCAGGTTCGATTCCCCATAAGGGCCAAAAAAGCCCTTGTCGGGTCGGGTCTCCGGGAGGCCCCACAGGGTAATGTCGGGACCCCGGCAACAAAGGTCGCAGGTTCGATTCCCCATAAGGGCCAAAAAAGCCCGGGTCAGGTCGGGTTCCCGGGTGGCGCCACAGGGTAATGTCTGGACCCCGGCACCCGAGGTCGCAGGTTCGATTCCCCATAAGGGCCAAAAAAGCCCTTGTCGTGTCGGGTTCCCGGGTGGCGCCACAGGGTAATGTCTGGACACCGGCACCCGAGGTCGCAGGTTCGATTCCCCATAAGGGCCAAAAAACACCGGGTTGGGTCGGGTCCCCGGTTGGCGCCACAGGGTAATGTAGGGACCCCGGCACCCGAGGTCGCAGGTTCAATTCCCCATAAGGGCCAAAAAAGCCCGGGTCAGGTCGGGTTCCCGGGTAGCGCCACAGGGTAATGTTGGGACCCCGGCACCCGAGGTTGCAGGCTGGATACGTGATAAGGGCCAAAAAAGCCCTTGTCGGGTCGGGTCTCCGGGAGGCCCCACAGGGTAATGTCGGGACCCCGGCACCCGAGGTCGCAGGTTCGATTCCCCATACCGGCCAACAAAACCCGGGTCGGCTAGGGTCTCCGCGTTGCGCCACAGGGTAATGTCTGGACCCCAGCACCCGAGGTCGCAGGTTCGATTCCCCATATCGGCCAAAAAAGCCCGGGTCTGGTCGGGTCCACGGCCGGCGCCACAGGGTAATGTCGGGACACCGGCACCCGAGGTCGAATGTTCGATTCCCCATAAGGGCCAAAAAAGCCCTTGTCGGGTCGGGTCTCCAGAAGGCCCCACAGGGTAATGTCGGGACACCGGCACCCGAGGTTGCAGGTTCGATTCCCCAGTAGGGCCAAAAAAGCCCGCGTCGGCTAGGCACCCTGGGAGGCGCCACAGGGTAATATCGGGACACCGGCACCCGAGGTCGCAGGTTCGATTCCCAATAAGGGCTAAAAAAGCCCGGGTCGTGTCGGGTCTCCGGGTGGCGCCACAGGGTAATGTCTGGACCCCGGCACCCGAGGTCGCAGGTTCGATTCCCTATACCAGCCAAAAAACACCGGGTTGGGTCGGGTCCCCGGTTGGCGCCACAGGGTAATGTAGGGACTCCGGCACCCGAGGTCGCAGGTTCGATTCCCCATATCGGCCAAAAAAACCCAGGTCGGGTCGGGTCCCCGGGTGCCGCCACAGGATAATGTCTGGACTCCGGCACCCGAGTTCGCAGGTTCGATTCCCCATAAGGGCCAAAAAAGCCCTTGTCGGGTCGGGTCTCCGGGAGGCCCCACAGGGTAATGTCGGGACCCCGGCAACAAAGGTCGCAGGTTCGATTCCCAATAAGGGCCAAAAAAGCCCGGGTCAGGTCGGGTTCCCGGGTGGCGCCACAGGGTAATGTCTGGACCCCGGCACCCGAGGTCGCAGGTTCGATTCCCCATAAGGGCCAAAAAAGCCCTTGTCGTGTCGGGTTCCCGGGTGGCGCCACAGGGTAATGTCTGGACACCGGCACCCGAGGTCGCAGGTTCGATTCCCCATAAGGGCCAAAAAACACCGGGTTGGGTCGGGTCCCCGGTTGGCGCCACAGGGTAATGTAGGGACCCCGGCACCCGAGGTCGCAGGTTCAATTCCCCATAAGGGCCAAAAAAGCCCAGGTCAGGTCGGGTTCCCGGGTAGCGCCACAGGGTAATGTTGGGACCCCGGCACCCGAGGTTGCAGGCTGGATACGTGATAAGGGCCAAAAAAGCCCTTGTCGGGTCGGGTCTACGGGAGGCCCCACAGGGTAATGTTGGGACCCCGGCACCCGAGGTCGCAGGTTCGATTCCCCATAAGGGCCAGAAAAGCCCGGGTCGGGTCGGGTCCCCGGGTGGCGCCACAGGGTAAAGTTGGGACCCCGGCACCGGAGGTCGCAGGTTTGATTCCCCATACCGGCCAACAAAACCCGGGTCGGCTAGGGTCTCCGCGTTGCGCCACAGGGTAATGTCTGGACCCCGGCACCCGAGGTCGCAGGTTCGATTCCCCATATCGGCCAAAAAAGCCCGGGTCTGGTCGGGTCCACGGCCGGCGCCACAGGGTAATGTCGGGACACCGGCACCCGAGGTCGAATGTTCGATTCCCCATGAGGGCCAAAAAAGCCCTTGTCGGGTCGGGTCTCCAGAAGGCCCCACAGGGTAATGTCGGGATATCGGCACCCGAGGTCGCAGGTTCAATTCCCCATAAGGGCCAAAAAAGCCCGGGTCGGGTCGTGTCCCCCGTTGGCCCCACAGGGTAATGTCGGGACATTGGCACCCGAGGTCGCAGGTTCGATTCCCCATAAGGGCCAAAAAAGCCTGGGTCGTGTCGGGTCCCCGGGTGGCGCCACAGGGTAATGTCTGGACACCGGCACCCGAGGTCGCAGGTTCGATTCCCCATAAGGGCCAAAAAAGCCCGGGTCAGGTCGGGTTCCCGGGTGGCGCCACAGGGTAATGTCTGGACCCCGGCACCCGAGGTCGCAGGTTCGATTCCCTATACCAGCCAAAAAACACCGGGTTGGGTCGGGTCCCCGGTTGGCGCCACAGGGTAATGTAGGGACCCCGGCACCCGAGGTCGCAGGTTCAATTCCCCATAAGGGCCAAAAAAGCCCGGGTCAGGTCGGGTTCCCGGGTAGCGCCACAGGGTAATGTTGGGACCCCGGCACCCGAGGTTGCAGGCTGGATACGTGATAAGGGCCAAAAAAGCCCTTGTCGGGTCGGGTCTCCGGGAGGCCCCACAGGGTAATGTCGGGACCCCGGCACCCGAGGTCGCAGGGTCGATTCCCCATAAGGGCCAAAAAAGCCCGGGATAGGTCGGGTCCGCGGCCGGCGCCACAGGGTAATGTCGGGACCCCGGCACCCGAGGTCGCAGGTTCGATTCCCCATACCAGCCAAAAAAGCCCGGTTCGTGTCTGGTCCCCGGGTGGCGCCACAGGGTAATGTCGGGACACCGGCACCCGAGGTCGCAGGTTCGATTCCCCATAAGGGCCAAAAAAGCCCTTGTCGGGTCGGGTCCCCGGGTGGCGCCACAGGGTAATGTCGGGACCCCGGCACCCGAGGTAGCAGGTTCGATTCCCAATAAGGGCCAAAAAAGCCCGGGTTGGGTCGGGTCCGCGGCCGGCGCCACAGGGTTATATTGGGACCCCGGCACCCGAGGTCGCAGGTTCGATTCCCCATAAGGGCCAAAAAAGCCCGGGTCAGCTAGGCTCCCCGGGTGGGGCCACAGGGTAATGTCGGGACCCCGGCACCCGAGGTCGCAGGTTCGATTCCCCATACCAGCCAAAAAAGCCCGGGTCGGGTCAGGTCCCCGGGTGGCGCCACAGGGTAATGTCGGGACCCCGGCACCCGAGTTGACAGGTTCGATTCCCCATTGGGGCCAAAAAAGCTTGGGTCCCCTAGGCACCCCGGGTGGCGCCACAGGGTAATGTCGGGACCCCGGCACCCGAGGTCGCAGGTTCGATTCCCTATACCAGCCAAAAAACACCGGGTTGGGTCGGGTCCCCGGGTGGCGCCACAGGGTAATGTCGGGACCCCGGCACCCGAGGTCGCAGGTTTGATTCCCCATAAGGGCTAAAAAAGCCCAGGTCAATTAGGGAGCCTGGGTGGGGCCACTTCGTAATGTCTGGACCCCGGCAACCGAGGACGCAGGTTCGATTGCCCATAATGACCAAAATGGCCCGGGTCGGGTCGGGTCCCCTGGTGGCGCCACAGGGTAATGTCGGGACGCCGGCACACGAGGTCGCAGGTTCGATTCCCCATAAGGGCCAAAAAAGCCCGGGTCGGCTAGGCTCCCCGGGTGGCGCCACAGGGTAATGTCGGGACCCCGGCACCCGAGGTCGCAGGTTCGATTCCCCGTAAGGGCCAAAAAAGCCCGGGTTGGGTCGGGTCCGCGGCCGGCGCCACAGGGTAATGTTGGGACCCCGGCACCCGAGGTCGCAGGTTCGATTCCCCAAAAGGGCCAAAAAAGCCCTTGTCGTGTCGGGTCCCCGGGTGGCGCCACAGGGTAATGTCGGCACACCGGAACCCAAGGTCGCAGGTTCGATTCCAAATAAGGGCTAAAAAAGCCCGGGTCGTGTCTGGTCCCCGGGTGGCGCCACAGGGTAATGTCGGGACACCGGCACCCGAGGTCGCAGGTTCGATTCCCCATAAGGGCCAAAAAAGCCCCGGTTGGGTCGGGTCCCCGGGTGGCGCCACAGGGTAATGTCTGGACTCCGGCACCCGAGGTGGCAGGCTCGATTCCTGATAAGGGCCAAAAAAGCCCTTGTCGGGTCGGGTCCCCGGTTGGCCCCACAGGGTAATGTCGGGACCCCGGCACCCGAGGTCGCAGGTTCGATTCCCCATAAGGGCCAAAAAAACCCGGGTCGGCTAGGCTCCCCGGGTGGCGCCACAGGGTAATGTCGGGACCCCGGCACCCGAGGTCGCATGTTCGATTCCCCATAAGGGCCAAAAAAGCCCAGGTCAACTAGGGAGCCTGGGTGGGGCCACATCGTAATGTCTGGACCCCGGCAACCGAGGACGCAGGTTCGATTCCCCATAAGGGCCAAAAAAGCCCTTGTCGGGTCGGGTCCCCGGTTGGCCCGACAGGGTAATGTCGGGACCCCGGCACCCGAGGTCGCAGGTTCGATTCCCCATAAGGGCCAAAAAAGCCCGGGTTGGGTCGGGTCCGCGGCTGGCGCCACAGAGTAATGTCGGGACACCGGCACCCGAGGTCGCAGGTTCGATTCCCCAGTAGGGCCAAAAAAGCCCGTGTCGGCTAGGCACCCCGGGAGGCGCCACAGGGTAATATCGGGACACCGGCACCCGAGGTTGCAGGTTCGATTCCCAATAAGGGCCAAAAAAGCCCGGGTCGTGTCGGGTCTCTGGGTGGTGCCACAGGGTAATGTCGGGACACCGGCACCCGAGGTCGCAGGTTCGATTCCCCATAAGGGCCAAAAAAGCCCTTGTCGGGTCGGGTCTCCGGGAGGCCCCACAGGGTAATGTCGGGACCCCGGCAACAAAGGTCGCAGGTTCGATTCCCCATAAGGGCCAAAAAAGCCCGGGTCAGGTCGGGTTCCCGGGTGGCGCCACAGGGTAATGTCTGGACCCCGGCACCCGAGGTCGCAGGTTCGATTCCCCATAAGGGCCAAAAAAGCCCTTGTCGTGTCGGGTTCCCGGGTGGCGCCACAGGGTAATGTCTGGACACCGGCACCCGAGGTCGCAGGTTCGATTCCCCATAAGGGCCAAAAAACACCGGGTTGGGTCGGGTCCCCGGTTGGCGCCACAGGGTAATGTAGGGACCCCGGCACCCGAGGTCGCAGGTTCAATTCCCCATAAGGGCCAAAAAAGCCCGGGTCAGGTCGGGTTCCCGGGTAGCGCCACAGGGTAATGTTGGGACCCCGGCACCCGAGTTTGCAGGCTGGATACGTGATAAGGGCCAAAAAAGCCCTTGTCGGGTCGGGTCTCCGGGAGGCCCCACAGGGTAATGTCGGGACCCCGGCACCCGAGGTCGCAGGTTCGATTCCCCATACCGGCCAACAAAACCCGGGTCGGCTAGGGTCTCCGCGTTGCGCCACAGGGTAATGTCTGGACCCCAGCACCCGAGGTCGCAGGTTCGATTCCCCATATCGGCCAAAAAAGCCCGGGTCTGGTCGGGTCCACGGCCGGCGCCACAGGGTAATGTCGGGACACCGGCACCCGAGGTCGAATGTTCGATTCCCCATAAGGGCCAAAAAAGCCCTTGTCGGGTCGGGTCTCCAGAAGGCCCCACAGGGTAATGTCGGGACACCGGCACCCGAGGTTGCAGGTTCGATTCCCCAGTAGGGCCAAAAAAGCCCGCGTCGGCTAGGCACCCTGGGAGGCGCCACAGGGTAATATCGGGACACCGGCACCCGAGGTCGCAGGTTCGATTCCCAATAAGGGCTAAAAAAGCCCGGGTCGTGTCGGGTCTCCGGGTGGCGCCACAGGGTAATGTCTGGACCCCGGCACCCGAGGTCGCAGGTTCGATTCCCTATACCAGCCAAAAAACACCGGGTTGGGTCGGGTCCCCGGTTGGCGCCACAGGGTAATGTAGGGACTCCGGCACCCGAGGTCGCAGGTTCGATTCCCCATATCGGCCAAAAAAACCCAGGTCGGGTCGGGTCCCCGGGTGCCGCCACAGGATAATGTCTGGACTCCGGCACCCGAGGTCGCAGGTTCGATTCCCCATAAGGGCCAAAAAAGCCCTTGTCGGGTCGGGTCTCCGGGAGGCCCCACAGGGTAATGTCGGGACCCCGGCACCCGAGGTCGCAGGTTCGATTCCCCATAAGGGCCAAAAAAGCCCGGGTCAGGTCGGGTTCCCGGGTGGCGCCACAGGGTAATGTCTGGACCCCGGCACCCGAGGTCGCAGGTTCGATTCCCCATAAGGGCCAAAAAAGCCCTTGTCGTGTCGGGTTCCCGGGTGGCGCCACAGGGTAATGTCTGGACACCGGCACCCGAGGTCGCAGGTTCGATTCCCCATAAGGGCCAAAAAACACCGGGTTGGGTCGGGTCCCCGGTTGGCGCCACAGGGTAATGTAGGGACCCCGGCACCCGAGGTCGCAGGTTCAATTCCCCATAAGGGCCAAAAAAGCCCAGGTCAGGTCGGGTTCCCGGGTAGCGCCACAGGGTAATGTTGGGACCCCGGCACCCGAGGTTGCAGGCTGGATACGTGATAAGGGCCAAAAAAGCCCTTGTCGGGTCGGGTCTACGGGAGGCCCCACAGGGTAATGTTGGGACCCCGGCACCCGAGGTCGCAGGTTCGATTCCCCATAAGGGCCAGAAAAGCCCGGGTCGGGTCGGGTTCCCGGGTGGCGCCACAGGGTAAAGTTGGGACCCCGGCACCGGAGGTCGCAGGTTTGATTCCCCATACCGGCCAACAAAACCCGGGTCGGCTAGGGTCTCCGCGTTGCGCCACAGGGTAATGTCTGGACCCCGGCACCCGAGGTCGCAGGTTCGATTCCCCATATCGGCCAAAAAAGCCCGGGTCTGGTCGGGTCCACGGCCGGCGCCACAGGGTAATGTCGGGACACCGGCACCCGAGGTCGAATGTTCGATTCCCCATGAGGGCCAAAAAAGCCCTTGTCGGGTCGGGTCTCCAGAAGGCCCCACAGGGTAATGTCGGGATATCGGCACCCGAGGTCGCAGGTTCAATTCCCCATAAGGGCCAAAAAAGCCCGGGTCGGGTCGTGTCCCCCGTTGGCGCCACAGGGTAATGTCGGGACATTGGCACCCGAGGTCGCAGGTTCGATTCCCCATAAGGGCCAAAAAAGCCCGGGTCGTGTCGGGTCCCCGGGTGGCGCCACAGGGTAATGTCTGGACACCGGCACCCGAGGTCGCAGGTTCGATTCCCCATAAGGGCCAAAAAAGCCCGGGTCAGGTCGGGTTCCCGGGTGGCGCCACAGGGTAATGTCTGGACCCCGGCACCCGAGGTCGCAGGTTCGATTCCCTATACCAGCCAAAAAACACCGGGTTGGGTCGGGTCCCCGGTTGGCGCCACAGGGTAATGTAGGGACCCCGGCACCCGAGGTCGCAGGTTCAATTCCCCATAAGGGCCAAAAAAGCCCGGGTCAGGTCGGGTTCCCGGGTAGCGCCACAGGGTAATGTTGGGACCCCGGCACCCGAGGTTGCAGGCTGGATACGTGATAAGGGCCAAAAAAGCCCTTGTCGGGTCGGGTCTCCGGGAGGCCCCACAGGGTAATGTCGGGACCCCGGCACCCGAGGTCGCAGGGTCGATTCCCCATAAGGGCCAAAAAAGCCCGGGATAGGTCGGGTCCGCGGCCGGCGCCACAGGGTAATGTCGGGACCCCGGCACCCGAGGTCGCAGGTTCGATTCCCCATACCAGCCAAAAAAGCCCGGTTCGTGTCTGGTCCCCGGGTGGCGCCACAGGGTAATGTCGGGACACCGGCACCCGAGGTCGCAGGTTCGATTCCCCATAAGGGCCAAAAAAGCCCTTGTCGGGTCGGGTCCCCGGGTGGCGCCACAGGGTAATGTCGGGACCCCGGCACCCGAGGTAGCAGGTTCGATTCCCAATAAGGGCCAAAAAAGCCCGGGTTGGGTCGGGTCCGCGGCCGGCGCCACAGGGTAATGTTGGGACCCCGGCACCCGAGGTCGCAGGTTCGATTCCCCATAAGGGCCAAAAAAGCCCGGGTCAGCTAGGCTCCCCGGGTGGGGCCACAGGGTAATGTCGGGACCCCGGCACCCGAGGTCGCAGGTTCGATTCCCCATACCAGCCAAAAAAGCCCGGGTCGGGTCAGGTCCCCGGGTGGCGCCACAGGGTAATGTCGGGACCCCGGCACCCGAGTTGACAGGTTCGATTCCCCATTGGGGCCAAAAAAGCTTGGGTCCCCTAGGCACCCCGGGTGGCGCCACAGGGTAATGTCGGGACCCCGGCACCCGAGGTCGCAGGTTCGATTCCCCATAAGGGCCAAAAAAGCCCGGGTCAGCTAGGCTCCCCGGGTGGCGCCACAGGGTAATGTCGGGACCCCGGCACCCGAGGTCGCAGGTTCGATTCCCCATAAGGGCCAAAAAAGCCCGGGTTGGGTCAGGTCCGCGGCTGGAGCCACAGGGTAATGTCGGGACCCCGGCACCCGAGGTCGCAGGTTCGATTCCCCATAAGGGCCAAAAAAGCCCGGGTCGGGTCGGGTCTCCGGGAGGCCCCACAGGGTAATGTCTGGACCCCGGCACCCGAGGTCACAGGTTCGATTCTCTATACCAGCCAAAAAACACCGGGTCGGGTCGGGTCCGCGGCCGGCGCAACAGGGTAATGTCGGGACCCCGGCACCCGAGGTCGCAGGTTCGATTCCCCAAAAGGGCCAAAAAAGCCCGGGTCGGCTAGGGTCCCCCGTTGTCGCCACAGGGTAATGTCGGGACGCCGGCACCCGAGGTCGCAGGTTCGATTCCCCATAAGGGCCAAAAAAGCCCGGGTCGGATCGGGTCCCCGGGTGGCGCCACAGGGTAATGTCGGGACACCGGCACCCGAGGTCGCAGGTTTGATTCCCAATAAGGGCCAAAAAAGCCCGGGTCGGGTCGGGTCTCCGGGAGGCCCCACAGGGTAATGTCTGGACCCCGGCACCCGAGGTCACAGGTTCGATTCTTTATACCAGCCAAAAAACACCGGGTTGGGTCGGGTCCCCGGTTGGCGCCACAGGGTAATGTCTGGACCCCGGCACCCGAGGTCGCAGGTTCAATTCCCCATAAGGGCCATAAGCGCCACAGGGTAATGTCTGGACCCCGGCACCCGAGGTCGAATGTTCGATTCCCCATGAGGGCCAAAAAAGCCCTTGTCGGGTCGGGTCTCCGGGAGGCCCCACAGGGTAATGTCTGGACCCCGGCACCCGAGGTCACAGGTTCGATTCTCTATACCAGCCAAAAAACACCGAATTGGGTCGGGTCCCCGGTTGGCGCCACAGGGTAATGTCTGGACCCCGGCACCCGAGGTCGCAGGTTCAATTCCCCATAAGGGCCAAAAAAGCCCGGGTCGGGTCGTGTCCCCCGTTGGCGCCACAGGGTAATGTCTGGACACCGGCACCCGAGGTCGCAGGTTCGATTCCCCATTGGGGCCAAAAAAGCTTGGGTCCCCTAGGCACCCCGGGTGGCGCCACAGGGTAATGTCGGGACCCCGGCACCCGAGGTCGCAGGTTCGATTCCCTATACCAGCCAAAAAACACCGGGTTGGGTCGGGTCCCCGGGTGGCGCCACAGGGTAATGTCGGGACCCCGGCACCCGAGGTCGCAGGTTTGATTCCCCATAAGGGCTAAAAAAGCCCAGGTCAATTAGGGAGCCTGGGTGGGGCCACATCGTAATGTCTGGACCCCGGCAACCGAGGACGCAGGTTCGATTGCCCATAATGACCAAAATGGCCCGGGTCGGGTCGGGTCCCCTGGTGGCGCCACAGGGTAATGTCGGGACGCCGGCACACGAGGTCGCAGGTTCGATTCCCCATAAGGGCCAAAAAAGCCCGGGTCGGCTAGGCTCCCCGGGTGGCGCCACAGGGTAATGTCGGGACCCCGGCACCCGAGGTCGCAGGTTCGATTCCCCGTAAGGGCCAAAAAAGCCCGGGTTGGGTCGGGTCCGCGGCCGGCGCCACAGGGTAATGTTGGGACCCCGACACCCGAGGTCGCAGGTTCGATTCCCCAAAAGGGCCAAAAAAGCCCTTGTCGTGTCGGGTCCCCGGGTGGCGCCACAGGGTAATGTCGGCACACCGGAACCCAAGGTCGCAGGTTCGATTCCAAATAAGGGCTAAAAAAGCCCGGGTCGTGTCTGGTCCCCGGGTGGCGCCACAGGGTAATGTCGGGACCCCGGCACCCGAGGTCGCAGGTTCGATTCCCCATAAGGGCCAAAAAAGCCCCGGTTGGGTCGGGTCCCCGGGTGGCGCCACAGGGTAATGTCTGGACTCCGGCACCCGAGGTGGCAGGCTCGATTCCTGATAAGGGCCAAAAAAGCCCTTGTCGGGTCGGGTCCCCGGTTGGCCCCACAGGGTAATGTCGGGACCCCGGCACCCGAGGTCGCAGGTTCGATTCCCCATAAGGGCCAAAAAAACCCGGGTCGGCTAGGGAGCCTGGGTGGGGCCACATCGTAATGTCTGGACCCCGGCAACCGAGGACGCAGGTTCGATTCCCCATAAGGGCCAAAAAAGCCCTTGTCGGGTCGGGTCCCCGGTTGGCCCGACAGGGTAATGTCGGGACCCCGGCACCCGAGGTCGCAGGTTCGATTCCCCATAAGGGCCAAAAAAGCCCGGGTTGGGTCGGGTCCGCGGCTGGCGCCACAGAGTAATGTCGGGACACCGGCACCCGAGGTCGCAGGTTCGATTCCCCAGTAGGGCCAAAAAAGCCCGTGTCGGCTAGGCACCCCGGGAGGCGCCACAGGGTAATATCGGGACACCAGCACCCGAGGTTGCAGGTTCGATTCCCAATAAGGGCCAAAAAAGCCCGGGTCGTGTCGGGTCTCCGGGTGGCGCCACAGGATAATGTCGGGACTCCGGCACCCGAGGTCGCAGGTTCGATTCCCAATAAGGGCCAAAAAAGCCTGGGTCGGGTCGGGTCCCCGGGTGGCGCCAAAGGGTACTGTCGGGACCCCGGCACCCGAGGTCGCAGGTTCGATTCCCCATAAGGGCCAAAAAAGCCCGGGTCGGGTCGGGTCTCCGGGAGGCCCCACAGGGTAATGTCGGGACCCCGGCACCCGAGGTCACAGGTTCGATTCTCTATACCAGCCAAAAAACACCGGGTCGGGTCGGGTCCCCGATTGGCGCCACAGGGTAATGTAGGGATCCCGGCACCCGAGGTCGCAGGTTCGATTCCCCATAAGGGCCAAAAAAGCCCGGGTTGGGTCAGGTCCGCGGCTGGAGCCACAGGGTAATGTCGGGACCCCGGCACCCGAGGTCGCAGGTTCGATTCCCCATAAGGGCCAAAAAAGCCCGGGTCGGGTCGGGTCTCCGGGAGTCCCCACAGGGTAATGTCTGGACCCCGGCACCCGAGGTCACAGGTTCGATTCTCTATACCAGCCAAAAAACACCGGGTCGGGTCGGGTCCGCGGCCGGCGCAACAGGGTAATGTCGGGACCCCGGCACCCGAGGTTGCAGGTTCGATTCCCCAAAAGGGCCAAAAAAGCCCGGGTCGGCTAGGGTCCCCCGTTGTCGCCACAGGGTAATGTCGGGACGCCGGCACCCGAGGTCGTAGGTTCGATTCCCCATAAGGGCCAAAAAAGCCCGGGTCGGATCGGGTCCCCGGGTGGCGCCACAGGGTAATGTCGGGACACCGGCACCCGAGGTCGCAGGTTTGATTCCCAATAAGGGCCAAAAAAGCCCTTGTCGGGTCGGGTCTCCGGGAGGCCCCACAGGGTAATGTCTGGACCCCGGCACCCGAGGTCACAGGTTCGATTCTTTATACCAGCCAAAAAACACCGGGTTGGGTCGGGTCCCCGGTTGGCGCCACAGGGTAATGTCTGGACCCCGGCACCCGAGGTCGCAGGTTCAATTCCCCATAAGGGCCATAAGCGCCACAGGGTAATGTCTGGACCCCGGCACCCGAGGTCGAATGTTCGATTCCCCATGAGGGCCAAAAAAGCCCTTGTCGGGTCGGGTCTCCGGGAGGCCCCACAGGGTAATGTCTGGACCCCGGCACCCGAGGTCACAGGTTCGATTCTCTATACCAGCCAAAAAACACCGAATTGGGTCGGGTCCCCGGTTGGCGCCACAGGGTAATGTCTGGACCCTGGCACCCGAGGTCGCAGGTTCAATTCCCCATAAGGGCCAAAAAAGCCCGGGTCGGGTCGTGTCCCCCGTTGGCGCCACAGGGTAATGTCTGGACACCGGCACCCGAGGTCGCAGGTTCGATTCCCCATTGGGGCCAAAAAAGCTTGGGTCCCCTAGGCACCCCGGGTGGCGCCACAGGGTAATGTCGGGACCCCGGCACCCGAGGTCGCAGGTTCGATTCCCCATACCACCAAAAAAACCCCGGGTCGGGTTGGGTCCCTTGGTGGCGTCAGAGGGTAATGTATGGACCCCGGCACCCGAGGTCGCAGGTTCGATTCCCTATTCCGGCCAAAAAACCCCGGGTCGGGTCGGGTCCCCGGGTGGCGCCACAAGGTAATGTCTGGACCCCAGCACGTGATGTCACAGGTTCAATTCCCCATACAGGCCAAAAAACCCCGAGTCGGGTAGGGTCCCCGGTTGGCGTCACAGGGTAATGTCTGGACTCTGGCACCCGAGCTCACAGGTTCGATTCCCCATACATGCCAAAACACCCCGGGTCGGGTCTGGACCTTGGGTGGCGTCAAAGGGTAATGTCTGGACTCTGGCACCCGAGCTCGCAGGTTCGATTCCCCATGCCGGCCAAAAAACCCCGGGTCAGGGCGGGTCGGGTCCATCTGGTGGCGTCCCAGGGTAATGTCTGGACCCCGGCACCCGAGGTCGCAGGTTCGATTCCACATACCGGCCAAAAAACCACGGGTCGGTTCTGGACCTTGGGTGGCGTCACAGGGTAATGTCTGGACTCTGGCACCCGAGGTTGCAGAGTCGTTTCGCCATACCGGCTAAAAAACCCCGGGTCTGTTCATGTCCCCGGGTGGCGCCACAGGGTAATGTCTGGACTCTGGCACCCGAGCTCGCAGGTTCGATTCCCCATACCGGCCAAAAAACCCCGGGTCAGGGCGGGTCGGGTCCATCTGGTGGCGTCCCAGGGTAATATCGGGACGCCAGCCCGCGAGGTCGCAGGTTCGATTCCCCATACCAGCAAAAAAATACCCAGATCGGGTCTTGTCCCTGGGTGGCGTAACAGGGTAATGTCTGGACTCCGGCACCCGAGGTCGCAGGTTCGATTCCCCAACCGGCCAAAAAACCCGGGGTCGGGTCTGGACCCCGGGTGGCGTTACAGGCTATTGTCTGGACTCTGGCACCCGAGGTCGCAGGTTCGATTCCCCATACATGCCAAAACACCCCGGATCGGGTCGGGTCCCTGGGTGGCGTCACAGGGTATTGTCTGGACCCCGGCACCCAAGATCGCAGGTTCAATTCCCAATACCGGCCAAAAAACCCCGGGTCGGGTCTGGACCCCGGGTGGCATCACAGGGTAATGTCTGGACTCTGGCACCCGAGGTTGCAGGTTCGATTCCCCATACCGGCCAAAAAACCTTGGGTCTGGTGGGATCCCCGGGTGCCGCCACAGGGTACTGTCTGGACCCCGGCACCCAAGATCGCAGGTTCGATTCCCCATACCGGCCAAAAAACCCCGGGTTGGGTCTGGACCCCGGGTGGTGTCACAGGGTAATATCTGGACTCTGGCACCCGAGGTCGCAGGTTCGATTCCACATACCGGCCAAAAAACCCCGGGTCGGGTCTGGACCTTGGGTGGCGTCAAAGGGTAATGTCTGGAAGCTGGTACCCAAGCTCGCAGCTTCGATTCCCCATGCCGGCCAAAAAACCCCGGGTCAGGGCGGGTCAGGTCCATCTGGTGGCGTCCCAGGGTAATGTCTGGACTCTGGCACTCGAGGTCGCAGGTTCGATTCCACATACCGGCCAAAAAACCCCGGGTTGGGTCGGGTCCCTGGGTGGCGTCACAGGGTAATGTCTGGACTCTGGCACCCGAGGTTGCAGGTTCGATTCCCCATGCCGGCCAAAAAACTTAGGGTCAGGGCGGGTCGGGTCCATCTGGTGGCGTCCCACGGTAATGTCTGGACTCTGGCACCCGAGCTCGCAGGTTCGATTCCCCATACCGGCGAAAATCCCCGGGTCGGGTCGGGACCGCGGGAGGCGTCACAGGGTAATGTCTGGACTCTGGCACCCGAGCTCGCAGGTTCGATTCCCCATACCACCAAAAAAACCCTGGGTCGGGTTGGGTCCCTTGGTGGCGTCACAGGGTAATATATGGACCCCGGCACCCGAGGTCGCAGGTTCGATTCCCCATTCCGGCCAAAAAACCCCGGGTCGGGTTGGGTCCCCGGGTGGCGCCAAAGGGTAATGTCTGGACCCCGGCACCCCAGATCGCAGGTTCAATTCCCTATACCGGACAAAAAACCATGGGTCAGGTCGATTCCACCTGGTGGCGTAACAGGGTAATGTCTGGACCCCGGCACCCGAGGTCGCAGGTTCGATTCCCCATACCGGTCAAAAAACCCCAGGTCGGGTCGGGTCCCCGGGTGGCATCACAGGGTAATATCGGGACGCCAGCCCGCGAGGTCGCAGGTTCGATTCAACAAACCAGCAAAAAAAAAAAAAACAGATCGGGTCGGGTCCCCGGGTGGCGTCACAAAGTAATGTCTAGACCCCGGCAACCGAGGTCGCAGGTTCGATTCCCCATACCGGTCAAAAAACCCCGGGTCGGTTCTGGACCTTGGGTGGCGTCAAAGGGTAATGTCTGGACTCTCGCACCCGAGGTTGCAGAGTCGTTTCGCCATACCGGCTAAAAAACCCCGGGTCTGTTCATGTCCCCAGGTGGCTCCACAGGGTAATGTCTGGACCCCAGCACGCGATGTCACAGGTTCAATTCCCCATACAGGCCAAAAAACCCCGAGTCGGGTCGGGTCCCCGGGTGGCGTCACAGGGTAATGTCTGGACTCTGGGACCCGATCTCGCAGGTTCGATTCCCGATACATGCCAAAAAACCCCGGGTTGGGTCGGGTCCCCGGGTGGCGTCACAGGGTAATGTCTGGACTCTGGCACCCGAGCTCGCAGGTTCGATTCCCCATGCCGGCGAAAATCCCCGGGTCGGGTCGGGTCCCCGGGAGGCGTCACAGGGTAATGTCTGGACTCTGGCACCCAAGCTCGCAGGTTCGATTCCCCATGCCGGCCAAAAAACCCCAGGTTGGGTCTTGACCCCGGATGGCGCCACAGGGTAATGTCGGGACACCGGCACCCGAGGTCGCAGGTTCGATTCCCAATAAGGGCCAAAAAAGCCCGGGTCAGATCGGGTTCCCGGGTGGCGCCACAGGGTAATGTCTGGACCCCGGCACACGAGGTCGCAGATTCGATTCCCTATACCAGCCAAAAAAGCCCGTGTCGGGTCGGGTCCCCGGGTGGCGCCACAGGATAATGTCGGGACTCCGGCACCCGAGATCGCAGGTTCGATTCCCAATAAGGGCCAAAAAAGCCCGGGTCGTGTCAAGTACCCGGGTGGCGCCACAGGGTAATGTCTGGACCCCGGCACCCGAGGTCGCAGGTTCGGTTCCCTATACCAGCCAAAAAACACCGGGTTGGGTCGGGTCCCCGGTTGGCGCCACAGAGTAATGTAGGGATCCCGGCACCCGAGGTCGCAGGTTCGATTCCCCATATCGGCCAAAAAAACCCAGGTCGGGTCGGGTCCCCGGGTGGCACCACAGGATAATGTCTGGACTCCGGCACCCGAGGTCGCAGGTTCGATTCCCTATACCAGCCAAAAAACACCGGGTTGGGTCGGGTCCCCGGTTGGCGCCACAGGGTAATGTCGGGACCCCGGCACCCGAGGTCGCAGGTTCAATTCACCATAAGGGCCAAAAAAGCCCAGGTCAGGTCGGGTTCCCGGGTGGCGCCACAGGGTAATGTTTGGACCCCGGCACACGAGGTCGCAGGTTCGATTCCACATAAGGGCCAAAAAAGCCCTTGTCGGTTCTGGTCTCCGGGAGGTGCCACAGCGTAATATCGGGACATTGGCACCCGAGGTCGCAGGTTCGATTCCCAATAAGGGCCAAAAAAGCCCGGGTCGTGTCGGGTCTCCGGGTGGCGCCACAGGGTAATGTCGGGACACCGGCAACCGAGGACGCAGGTTCGATTCCCCATAAGGGCCAAAAAAGCTTGGGTCGGCTAGGGTCCCCGGTTGGAGCCACAGGGTAATGTCTGGACCCCGGCACCCGAGGTCGCAGGTTCGATTCCCAATAAGGGCCAAAAAAGCCCGGGTCGGCTAGGCACCCCGGGAGGCGCCACAGGGTAATATCGGGACACCGGCACCCGAGGTCGCAGGTTCGATTCCCAATAAGGGCCAAAAAAGCCCTGGTCGTGTCGGGTCTCCGGGTGGCGCCACAGGGTAATGTCGGGACACCGGCACCCGAGGTCGCAGGTTCGATTCCCTATACCAGCCAAAAAAGCCCGGGTCGGGTCGGGTCCCCGGGTGGCGCCACAGGATAATGTCGGGACTCCGGCACCCGAGATCGCAGGTTCGATTCCCAATAAGGGCCAAAAAAGCCCGGGTCGTGTCGGGTACCCGGGTGGCGCCACAGGGTAATGTCGGGACACCGGCACCCGAGGTCCCAGGTTCGATTCCCCATAAGGGCCAAAAAAGCCCGGGTCGTGTCGGGTACCCGGGTGGCGCCACAGGGTAATGTCGGGACACCGGCACCCGAGGTCGCAGGTTCGATTCCCCATAAGGGCCAAAATAGCCCGGGTTGGGTCAGGTCTCCAGAAGTCCCCACAGGGTAATGTCGGGACTCCGGGACCCGAGGTCGCAGGTTCGATTCCCAATAAGGGCCATAAAAGCCCGGGTCGGGTTGGATCCCCGAGTGGCGCCACAGGGTAATGTTTGGACCCCGTCACCCGAGGTCGCAGGTTCGATTCCCCATAAGGGCCAAAAAAGCCCTTGTCGGTTCGGGTCTCCGGGAGGCCCCACAGGGTAATGTTGGGACCCCGGCACCCGAGGTCGCAGGTTCGATTCCCCATAAGGGCCAAAAAAGCCCGGGTTCGGTCGGGTCCGCGGCCGGCGCCACAGGGTAATGTCGGGACCCCGGCACCCGAGGTCGCAGGTTCAATTCCCCATAAGGGCCAAAAAAGCCCGGGTTGGGTCGGGTCCGCGGCCGGCGCCACAGAGTAATGTCGGGACACCGGCACCCGACGTTGCAGGTTCGATTCACCAGTAGGGCCAAAAAAGCCCGGGTCGGCTAGGCACCTCGGGAGGCGCCACAGGGTAATATCGGGACACCGGCACCCGAGGTCGCAGGTTCGATTCCCCATAAGGGCCAAAAAAGCCCGGGTCGTGTCGGGTCTCCGGGTGGCGCCACAGGGTAATGTCGGGACCCCGGCACCCGAGGTCGCAGGTTCGATTCCCCATAAGGGCCAAAAAAGCCCGGGTAAGATCGGGTTCCCGGGTGGCGCCACAGGGTAATGTCTGGACCCCGGCACCCGAGGTCGCAGGTTCGATTCCCTATACCAGCCAAAAAAGCCCGGGTCGGGTCGGGTCCCCGGGTGGCGCCACAGGATAATGTCGGGACTCCGGCACCCGAGATCGCAGGTTCGATTCCCCATAAGGGCCAAAAAAGCCCTGGTCGTGCCGGGTCTCCGGGTGGCGCCACAGGGTAATGTCGGGACACCGGCACCCGAGGTCGCAGGTTCGATTCCCAATAAGGGCCAAAAAAGCCCGGGTCAGATCGGGTTCCCGGGTGGCGCCACAGGGTAATGTCTGGACCCCGGCACACGAGGTCGCAGATTCGATTCCCTATACCAGCCAAAAAAGCCCGGGTCGGGTCGGGTCCCCGGGTGGCGCCACAGAATAATGTCGGGACTCCGGCACCCGAGATCGCAGGTTCAATTCCCAATAAGGGCCAAAAAACCCGGGTCGTGTCGGGTACCCGGGTGGCGCCACAGGGTAATGTCGGGACACCGGCACCCGAGGTCGCAGGTTCGATTCCCCATAAGGGCCAAAATAGCCCGGGTTGGGTCAGGTCTCCAGAAGGCCCCACAGGGTAATGTCGGGACTCCGGGACCCGAGGTCGCAGGTACGATTCCCAATAAAGGCCATAAAAGCCCGGGTCGGGTTGGGTCCTCGGGTGGCGCCACAGGGTAATGTCGGGACACCGGCACCCGAGGTCGCAGGTTCGATTCCCAATAAGGGCCAAAAAAGCCCTTGTCGGTTCGGGTCTCCGGGAGGCCCCACAGGGTAATGTTGGGACCCCGGCACCCGAGGTCGCAGGTTCGATTCCCCATAAGGGCCAAAAAAGCCCGGGTCAGATCGGGTTCCCGGGTGGCGCCACAGGGTAATGTCGGGACCCCGGCAGACGAGGTCGCAGGTTCGATTCCCCATAAGGGCCAAAAAAGCCCGGGTTGGGTCGGGTCCGCGGCCGGCGCCACAGAGTAATGTCGGGACACCGGCACCCGAGGTCGCAGGTTCAATTCCCCATAAGGGCCAAAAAAGCCCGGGTTGGGTCGGGTCCGCGACCGGCGCCACAGAGTAATGTCGGGACACCGGCACCCGAGGTCGCAGGTTCGATTCCCCATAAGGGCCAAAAAAGCCAGGGTCGGCTAGGCACCCCGGGAGGCGCCACAGGGTAATATCGGGACACCGGCACCCGAGGTCGCAGGTTCGATTCCCAATAAGGGCCAAAAAAGCCCGGGTCGTGTCGGGTCTCCGGGTGGCGCCACAGGGTAATGTCGGGACACCGGCACCCGAGGTCGCAGGTTCGATTCCCAATAAGGGCCAAAAAAGCCCGGGTCAGATCGGGTTCCCGGGTGGCGCCACAGGGTAATGTCTGGACCCCGGCACACGAGGTCGCAGGTTCGATTCCCTATACCAGCCAAAAAAGCCCGGGTCGGGTCGGGTCCCCGGGTGGCGCCACAGGATAATGTCGGGACTCCGGCACCCGAGATCGCAAGTTCGATTCCCCATAAGGGCCAAAAAAGCCCTGGTCATGTCGGGTCTCCGGGTGGCGCCACAGGGTAATGTCGGGACACCGGCACCCGAGGTCGCAGGTTCGATTCCCCATAAGGGCCAAAAAAGCACGGGATAGGTCGGGTCCCCGGGTGGCGCCACAGGGTAATGTCTGGACGCCGGCACCCAAGGTCGCAGGTTCGATTCCCTATACCAGCCAAAAAACACCGGGTTGGGTCGGGTCCCCGGTTTGCGCCAAAGGGTAATGTCGGGACCCCGGCACCTGAGGTCGCAGGTTCGATTCCCCATATCGGCCAAAAAAACCCAGGTCGGGTCTGGTCCCCGGGTGGCGCCACAGGACAATGTCGGGACTCCGGCACCCGAGGTCGCAGGTTCGATTCCCAATAAGGGCCAAAAAAGCCCGGGTCAGCTAGCGTCCCCGGGTGGCACCACAGGGTAATGTCGGGATCCCGGCACCTGAGGTCACAGGTTTGCTTCCCCATAAGGGTCAAAAAAGCCCTTGTCGGGTCGGGTCTCCGGGAGGCCCCACAGGGTAATATCGGGACCCCGGCAACCGAGGTCACAGGTTCGATTCCCAATAAGGGCCAGAAAAACCCAGGTCGGGTCGGGTTCCCGGGTGGCGCCACAGGGTAAAGTTGGGACCCCGGCACCGGAGGTCGCAGGTTTGATTCCCCATACCGGCCAACAAAACCCGGGTCGGCTAGGGTCTCCGCGTTGCGCCACAGGGTAATGTCTGGACCCCGGCACCCGAGGTCGCAGGTTCGATTCCCCATATCGGCCAAAAAAGCCCGGGTCTGGTCGGGTCCACGGCCGGCGCCACAGGGTAATGTCGGGACACCGGCACCCGAGGTCGCAGGTTCGATTCCCCATAAGGGCCAAAAAAGCCCTTGTCGGGTCGGGTCTCCAGAAGGCCCCACAGGGTAATGTCGGGATATCGGCACCCGAGGTTGCAGGTTCAATTCCCCATAAGGGCCAAAAAAGCCCGGGTCGGGTCGTGTCCCCCGTTGGCGCCACAGGGTAATGTCGGGACATTGGCACCCGAGGTCGCAGGTTCGATTCCCCATAAGGGCCAAAAAAGCCCGGGTCGGGTCGGGTCCCCGGGAGGCGCCACAGGGTAATGTCGGGACACCGGCACCCGAGGTCGCAGGTTCGATTCCCCATAAGGGCCAAAAAAGCCCGGGTCAGGTCGGGTTCCCGGGTGGCGCCACAGGGTAATGTCTGGACCCCGGCACCCGAGGTCGCAGGTTCGATTCCCTATACCAGCCAAAAAACACCGGGTTGGGTCGGGTCCCCGGTTGGCGCCACAGGGTAATGTAGGGACCCCGGCACCCGAGGTCGCAGGTTCAATTCCCCATAAGGGCCAAAAAAGCCCGGGTCAGGTCGGGTTCCCGGGTAGCGCCACAGGGTAATGTTGGGACCCCGGCACCCGAGGTTGCAGGCTGGATACGTGATAAGGGCCAAAAAAGCCCTTGTCGGGTCGGGTCTCCGGGAGGCCCCACAGGGTAATGTCGGGACCCCGGCACCCGAGGTCGCAGGTTCGATTCCCCATAAGGGCCAAAAAAGCCCGGGATAGGTCGGGTCCGCTGCCGGCGCCACAGGGTAATGTCTGGACCCCGGCACCCGAGGTTGCAGGTTCGATTCCCCATACCAGCCAAAAAAGCCCGGTTAGTGTCTGGTCCCCGGGTGGCGCCACAGGGTAATGTCGGGACACCGGCACCCGAGGTCGCAGGTTCGATTCCCCATATCGGCCAAAAAAACCCAGGTCGGGTCTGGTCCCCGGGTGGCGCCACAGGATAATGTCGGGACTCCGGCACCCGAGGTCGCAGGTTCGATTCCCAATAAGGGCCAAAAAAGCCCGGGTCAGCTAGCGTCCCCGGGTGGCCCCACAGGGTAATGTCGGGACACCGGCACCCGAGGTCGCAGGTTCGATTCCCCATAAGGGCCAAAAAAGCCCGGGATAGGTCGGGTCCGCTGCCGGCGCCACAGGGTAATGTCTGGACCCCGGCACCCGAGGTTGCAGGTTCGATTCCCCATACCAGCCAAAAAAGCCCGGTTAGTGTCAGGTCCCCGGGTGGCGCCACAGGGTAATGTCGGGACACCGGCACCCGAGGTCGCAGGTTCGATTCCCCATATCGGCCAAAAAAACCCAGGTCGGGTCTGGTCCCCGGGTGGCGCCACAGGATAATGTCGGGACTCCGGCACCCGAGGTCGCAGGTTCGATTCCCAATAAGGGCCAAAAAAGCCCGGGTCAGCTAGCGTCCCCGGGTGGCACCACAGGGTAATGTCGGGATCCCGGCACCTGAGGTCACAGGTTTGCTTCCCCATAAGGGCCAAAAAAGCCCTTGTCGGGTCGGGTCTCCGGGAGGCCCCACAGGGTAATATCGGGACCCCGGCAACCGAGGTCACAGGTTCGATTCCCAATAAGGGCCAGAAAAACCCAGGTCGGGTCGGGTTCCCGGGTGGCGCCACAGGGTAAAGTTGGGACCCCGGCACCGGAGGTCGCAGGTTTGATTCCCCATACCGGCCAACAAAACCCGGGTCGGCTAGGGTCTCCGCGTTGCGCCACAGGGTAATGTCTGGACCCCGGCACCCGAGGTCGCAGGTTCGATTCCCCATATCGGCCAAAAAAGCCCGGGTCTGGTCGGGTCCCCGGGTGGCCCCACAGGGTAATGTCGGGACACCGGCACCCGAGGTCGCAGGTTCGATTCCCCATAAGGGCCAAAAAAGCCCTTGTCGGGTCGGGTCTCCAGAAGGCCCCACAGGGTAATGTCGGGATATCGGCACCCGAGGTCGCAGGTTCAATTCCCCATAAGGGCCAAAAAAGCCCGGGTCGGGTCGTGTCCCCCGTTGGTGCCACAGGGTAATGTCGGGACATTGGCACCCGAGGTCGCAGGTTCGATTCCCCATAAGGGCCAAAAAAGCCCGGGTCGGGTCGGGTCCCCGGGTGGCGCCACAGGGTAATGTCGGGACACCGGCACCCGAGGTCGCAGGTTCGATTCCCCATAAGGGCCAAAAAAGCCCGGGTCAGGTCGGGTTCCCGGGTGGCGCCACAGGGTAATGTCTGGACCCCGGCACCCGAGGTCGCAGGTTCGATTCCCTATACCAGCCAAAAAACACCGGGTTGGGTCGGGTCCCCGGTTGGCGCCACAGAGTAATGTAGGGACCCCGGCACCCGAGGTCGCAGGTTCAATTCCCCATAAGGGCCAAAAAAGCCCGGGTCAGGTCGGGTTCCCGGGTAGCGCCACAGGGTAATGTTGGGACCCCGGCACCCGAGGTTGCAGGCTGGATACGTGATAAGGGCCAAAAAAGCCCTTGTCGGGTCGGGTCTCCGGGAGGCCCCACAGGGTAATGTCGGGACCCCGGCACCCGAGGTCGCAGGTTCGATTCCCCATAAGGGCCAAAAAAGCCCGGGATAGGTCGGGTCCGCTGCCGGCGCCACAGGGTAATGTCTGGACCCCGGCACCCGAGGTTGCAGGTTCGATTCCCCATACCAGCCAAAAAAGCCCGGTTAGTGTCTGGTCCCCGGGTGGCGCCACAGGGTAATGTCGGGACACCGGCACCCGAGGTCGCAGGTTCGATTCCCCATAAGGGCCAAAAAAGCCCTTGTCGGGTCGGGTCCCCGGGTGGCGCCACAGGGTAATGTCGGGACCCCGGCACCCGAGGTCGCAGGTTCGATTCCCAATAAGGGCCAAAAAAGCCCGGGTTGGGTCGGGTCCGCGGCCGGCGCCACAGGGTAATGTTGGGACCCCGGCACCCGAGGTCGCAGGTTCGATTCCCCATAAGGGCCAAAAAAGCCCGGGTCAGCTAGGCTCCCCGGTTGGCGCCACAGGGTAATGTAGGGACTCCGGCACCCGAGGTCGCAGGTTCGATTCCCCATAAGGGCCAAAAAAGCCCGGGTCGGGTCGGGTCCCCGGGTGGCGCCACAGGGTAATGTCGGGACCCCGGCACCCGAGTTGACAGGTTCGATTCCCCATTGGGGACAAAAAAGCTTGGGTCCCCTAGGCACCCCGGGTGGCGCCACAGGGTAATGTCGGGACCCCGGCACCCGAGGTCGCAGGTTCGATTCCCTATACCAGCCAAAAAACACCGGGTTGGGTCGGGTCCCCGGGTGGCGCCACAGGGTAATGTCGGGACACCGGCACCCGAGGTCGCAGGTTCGATTCCCCATATCGGCCAAAAAAACCCAGGTCGGGTCTGGTCCCCGGGTGGCGCCACAGGATAATGTCGGGACTCCGGCACCCGAGGTCGCAGGTTCGATTCCCAATAAGGGCCAAAAAAGCCCGGGTCACCTAGCGTCCCCGGGTGGCGCCACAGGGTAATGTCGGGACCCCGGCACCCGAGGTCGCAGGTTCGATTCCCCATAAGGGCCAAAAAAGCCCGGGATAGGTCGGGTCCGCTGCCGGCGCCACAGGGTAATGTCTGGACCCCGGCACCCGAGGTTGCAGGTTCGATTCCCCATACCAGCCAAAAAAGCCCGGTTAGTGTCAGGTCCCCGGGTGGCGCCACAGGGTAATGTCGGGACACCGGCACCCGAGGTCGCAGGTTCGATTCCCCATATCGGCCAAAAAAACCCAGGTCGGGTCTGGTCCCCGGGTGGCGCCACAGGATAATGTCGGGACTCCGGCACCCGAGGTCGCAGGTTCGATTCCCAATAAGGGCCAAAAAAGCCCGGGTCAGCTAGCGTCCCCGGGTGGCACCACAGGGTAATGTCGGGATCCCGGCACCTGAGGTCACAGGTTTGCTTCCCCATAAGGGCCAAAAAAGCCCTTGTCGGGTCGGGTCTCCGGGAGGCCCCACAGGGTAATATCGGGACCCCGGCAACCGAGGTCACAGGTTCGATTCCCAATAAGGGCCAGAAAAACCCAGGTCGGGTCGGGTTCCCGGGTGGCGCCACAGGGTAAAGTTGGGACCCCGGCACCGGAGGTCGCAGGTTTGATTCCCCATACCGGCCAACAAAACCCGGGTCGGCTAGGGTCTCCGCGTTGCGCCACAGGGTAATGTCTGGACCCCGGCACCCGAGGTCGCAGGTTCGATTCCCCATATCGGCCAAAAAAGCCCGGGTCTGGTCGGGTCCACGGCCGGCGCCACAGGGTAATGTCGGGACACCGGCACCCGAGGTCGCAGGTTCGATTCCCCATAAGGGCCAAAAAAGCCCTTGTCGGGTCGGGTCTCCAGAAGGCCCCACAGGGTAATGTCGGGATATCGGCACCCGAGGTCGCAGGTTCAATTCCCCATAAGGGCCAAAAAAGCCCGGGTCGGGTCGTGTCCCCCGTTGGCGCCACAGGGTAATGTCGGGACATTGGCACCCGAGGTCGCAGGTTCGATTCCCCATAAGGGCCAAAAAAGCCCGGGTCGGGTCGGGTCCCCGGGTGGCGCCACAGGGTAATGTCGGGACACCGGCACCCGAGGTCGCAGGTTCGATTCCCCATAAGGGCCAAAAAAGCCCGGGTCAGGTCGGGTTCCCGGGTGGCGCCACAGGGTAATGTCTGGACCCCGGCACCCGAGGTCGCAGGTTCGATTCCCCATACCAGCCAAAAAACACCGGGTTGGGTCGGGTCCCCGGTTGGCGCCACAGGGTAATGTAGGGACCCCGGCACCCGAGGTCGCAGGTTCAATTCCCCATAAGGGCCAAAAAAGCCCGGGTCAGGTCGGGTTCCCGGGTAGCGCCACAGGGTAATGTTGGGACCCCGGCACCCGAGGTTGCAGGCTGGATACGTGATAAGGGCCAAAAAAGCCCTTGTCGGGTCGGGTCTCCGGGAGGCCCCACAGGGTAATGTCGGGACCCCGGCACCCGAGGTCGCAGGTTCGATTCCCCATAAGGGCCAAAAAAGCCCGGGATAGGTCGGGTCCGCTGCCGGCGCCACAGGGTAATGTCTGGACCCCGGCACCCGAGGTTGCAGGTTCGATTCCCCATACCAGCCAAAAAAGCCCGGTTAGTGTCTGGTCCCCGGGTGGCGCCACAGGGTAATGTCGGGACACCGGCACCCGAGGTCGCAGGTTCGATTCCCCATAAGGGCCAAAAAAGCCCTTGTCGGGTCGGGTCCCCGGGTGGCGCCACAGGGATTGTCGGGACCCCGGCACCCGAGGTCGCAGGTTCGATTCCCAATAAGGGCCAAAAAAGCCCGGGTTGGGTCGGGTCCGCGGCCGGCGCCACAGGGTAATGTTGGGACCCCGGCACCCGAGGTCGCAGGTTCGATTCCCCAGTAGGGCCAAAAAAGCCCGGGTCAGCTAGGCTCCCCGGTTGGCGCCACAGGGTAATGTAGGGACTCCGGCACCCGAGGTCGCAGGTTCGATTCCCCATAAGGGCCAAAAAAGCCCGGGTCGGGTCGGGTCCCCGGGTGGCGCCACAGGGTAATGTCGGGACCCCGGCACCCGAGTTGACAGGTTCGATTCCCCATTGGGGCCAAAAAAGCTTGGGTCCCCTAGGCACCCCGGGTGGCGCCACAGGGTAATGTCGGGACCCCGGCACCCGAGGTCGCAGGTTCGATTCCCTATACCAGCCAAAAAACACCGGGTTGGGTCGGGTCCCCGGGTGGCGCCACAGGGTAATGTCGGGACCCCGGCACCCGAGGTCGCAGGTTTGATTCCCCATAAGGGCCAAAAAAGCCCAGGTCAACTAGGGAGCCTGGGTGGGGCCACATCGTAATGTCTGGACCCCGGCAACCGAGGACGCGGGTTCGATTGCCCATAATGACCAAAATGGCCCGGGTCGGGTCGGGGTCCCCGGGTGGCGCCACAGGGTAATGTCGGGACGCCGGCACCCGAGGTCGCACGTTTGATTCCCCATAAGGGCTAAAAAAGCCCAGGTCAATTAGGGAGCCTGGGTGGGGCCACATCGTAATGTCTGGACCCCGGCAACCGAGGACGCGGGTTCGATTGCCCATAATGACCAAAATGGCCCGGGTCGGGTCGGGTCCCCTGGTGGCGCTACAGGGTAATGTCGGGACGCCGGCACACGAGGTCGCAGGTTCGATTCCCCGTAAGAGCCAAAAAAGCCCGGGTTGGGTCGGGTCCGCGGCCGGCGCCACAGGGTAATGTCGGGACCCCGGCACCCGAGGTCGCAGGTTCGATTCCCCAAAAGGGCCAAAAAAGCCCTTGTCGTGTCGGGTCCCCGGGTGGCGCCACAGGGTAATGTCGGCACACAGGAACCCAAGGTCGCAGGTTCGATTCCAAATAAGGGCCAAAAAAGCCCGGGTCGTGTCTGGTCCCCGGGTGGCGCCACAGGGTAATGTCGGGACCCCGGCACCCGAGGTCGCAGGTTCGATTCCCCATAAGGGCCAAAAAAGCCCCGGTTGGGTCGGGTCCCCGGGTGGCGCCACAGGGTAATGTTTTGACTCCGGCACCCGAGGTGGCAGGCTCGATTCCTGATAAGGGCCAAAAAAGCCCTTGTCGGGTCGGGTCCCCGGGTGGCGCCACAGGGTAATGTCGGGACACCGGCACCCGAGGTCGCAGGTTCGATTCCCCAGTAGGGCCAAAAAAGCCCGGTTCGGCTAGGCACCCTGGGAGGCGCCACAGGGTAATATCGGGACACCGGCACCCGAGGTCGCAGGTTCGATTCCCAATAAGGGCTAAAAAAGCCCGGGTCGTGTCGGGTCTCCGGGTGGCGCCACAGGGTAATGTCGGGACACCGGCACCCCAGGTCGCAGGTTCGATTCCCCATAAGGGCCAAAAAAGCCCTTGTCGGGTCGGGTCTCCGGGAGGCCCCACAGGGTAATGTCGGGACCCCGGCAACAAAGGTCGCAGGTTCGATTCCCCATAAGGGCCAAAAAAGCCCGGGTCAGCTAGGGAGCCCGGGTGGCGCCACAGGGTAATGTCTGGACCCCGGCATCCGAGGTCGCAGGTTCGATTCCCCATAAGGGCCAAAAAAGCCCGGGTCAGGTCGGGTTCCCGGGTGGCGCCACAGGGTAATGTCTGGACACCGGCACCCGAGGTCGCAGGTTCGATTCCCTATACCAGCCAAAAAACACCGGGTCAGGTCGGGTTCCCGGGTAGCGCCACAGGGTAATGTTGGGACCCCGGCACCCGAGGTTGCAGGCTGGATACGTGATAAGGGCCAAAAAAGCCCTTGTCGGGTCGGGTCTCCGGAAGGCCCCACAGGGTAATGTCGGGACCCCGGCACCCGAGGTCGCAGGTTCGATTCCCCATACCGGCCAACAAAACCCGGGTCGGCTAGGGTCTCCGCGTTGCGCCACAGGGTAATGTCTGGACCCCGTCACCCGAGGTCGCAGGTTCGATTCCCCAGTAGGGCCAAAAAAGCCCGCGTCGGCTAGGCACCCTGGGAGGCGCCACAGGGTAATATCGGGACACCGGCACCCGAGGTCGCAGGTTCGATTCCCAATAAGGGCTAAAAAAGCCCGGGTCGTGTCGGGTCTCCGGGTGGCGCCACAGGGTAATGTCTGGACCCCGGAACCCGAGGTCGCAGGTTCGATTCCCTATACCAGCCAAAAAACACCGGGTTGGGTCGGGTCCCCGGTTGGCGCCACAGGGTAATGTAGGGACTCCGGCACCCGAGGTCGCAGGTTCGATTCCCCATATCGGCCAAAAAAACCCAGGTCGGGTCGGGTCCCCGGGTGCCGCCACAGGATAATGTCTGGACTCCGGCACCCGAGGTCGCAGGTTCGATTCCCCATAAGGGCCAAAAAAGCCCTTGTCGGGTCGGGTCTCCGGGAGGCCCCACAGGGTAATGTCGGGACCCCGGCAACAAAGGTCGCAGGTTCGATTCCCCATAAGGGCCAAAAAAGCCCGGGTCAGGTCGGGTTCCCGGGTGGCGCTACAGGGTAATGTCTGGACCCCGGCACCCGAGGTCGCAGGTTCGATTCCCCATAAGGGCCAAAAAAGCCCTTGTCGTGTCGGGTTCCCGGGTGGCGCCACAGGGTAATGTCTGGACACCGGCACCCGAGGTCGCAGGTTCGATTCCCCATAAGGGCCAAAAAACACCGGGTTGGGTCGGGTCCCCGGTTGGCGCCACAGGGTAATGTAGGGACCCCGGCACCCGAGGTCGCAGGTTCAATTCCCCATAAGGGCCAAAAAAGCCCGGGTCAGGTCGGGTTCCCGGGTAGCGCCACAGGGTAATGTTGGGACCCCGGCACCCGAGGTTGCAGGCTGGATACGTGATAAGGGCCAAAAAACCCCTTGTCGGGTCGGGTCTCTGGGAGGCCCCACAGGGTAATGTTGGGACCCCGGCACCCGAGGTCGCAGGTTCGATTCCCCATAAGGGCCAGAAAAGCCTGGGTCGGGTCGGGTCCCCGGGTGGCGCCACAGGGTAAAGTTGGGACCCCGGCACCGGAGGTCGCAGGTTTGATTCCCCATACCGGCCAACAAAACCCGGGTCGTCTAGGGTCTCCGCGTTGCGCCACAGGGTAATGTCTGGACCCCGGCACCCGAGGTCGCAGGTTCGATTCCCCATATCGGCCAAAAAAGCCCGGGTCTGGTCGGGTCCACGGCCGGCGCCACAGGGTAATGTCGGGACACCGGCACCCGAGGTCGAATGTTCGATTCCCCATAAGGGCCAAAAAAGCCCTTGTCGGGTCGGGTCTCCAGAAGGCCCCACAGGGTAATGTCGGGATATCGGCACCCGAGGTCGCAGGTTCAATTCCCCATAAGGGCCAAAAAAGCCCGGGTCGGGTCGTGTCCCCCGTTGGCGCCACAGGGTAATGTCGGGACATTGGCACCCGAGGTCGCAGGTTCGATTCCCCATAAGGGCCAAAAAAGCCCGGGTCGTGTCGGGTCCCCGGGTGGCGCCACAGGGTAATGTCTGGACCCCGGCACCCGAGGTCGCAGGTTTGATTCCCTATACCAGCCAAAAAACACCGGGTTGGGTCGGGTCCCCGGTTGGCGCCACAGGGTAATGTAGGGACCCCGGCACCCGAGGTCGCAGGTTCAATTCCCCATAAGGGCCAAAAAAGCCCTTGTCGGGTCGGGTCCCCGGGTGGCGCCACAGGGTAATGTCGGGACCCCGGCACCCGAGGTTGCAGGCTGGATACGTGATAAGGGCCAAAAAAGCCCTTGTCGGGTCGGGTCTCCGGGAGGCCCCACAGGGTAATGTCGGGACCCCGGCACCCGAGGTTGCAGGTTCGATTCCCCATACCAGCCAAAAAAGCCCGGTTAGTGTCTGGTCCCCGGGTGGCGCCACAGGGTAATGTCAGGACACCGGCACCCGAGGTCGCAGGTTCGATTCCCCATAAGGGCCAAAAAAGCCCTTGTCGGGTCGGGTCCCCGGGTGGCGCCACAGGGTAATGTCGGGACCCCGGCACCCGAGGTCGCAGGTTCGATTCCCCATAAGGGCCAAAAAAGCCCGGGTCAGCTAGGCTCCCCGG
Organism: Clangula hyemalis; assembly: GCA_963989345.1. The sequence continues at coordinate 952,096 of OZ022440.1, forward strand.
TTGGCGCCACAGGGTAATGTAGGGACTCCGGCACCCGAGGTCGCAGGTTCGATTCCCCATAAGGGCCAAAAAAGCCCGGGTCGGGTCAGGTCCCCGGGTGGCGCCACAGGGTAATGTCGGGACCCCGGCACCCGAGTTGACAGGTTCGATTCCCCATTGGGGCCAAAAAAGCTTGGGTCCCCTAGGCACCCCGGGTGGCGCCACAGGGTAATGTCGGGACCCCGGCACCCGAGGTCGCAGGTTCGATTCCCTATACCAGCCAAAAAACACCGGGTTGGGTCGGGTCCCCGGGTGGCGCCACAGGGTAATGTCGGGACGCCGGCACCCGAGGTCGCACGTTTGATTCCCCATAAGGGCTAAAAAAGCCCAGGTCAATTAGGGAGCCTGGGTGGGGCCACATCGTAATGTCTGGACCCCGGCAACCGAGGACGCAGGTTCGATTGCCCATAATGACCAAAATGGCCCGGGTCGGGTCGGGTCCCCTGGTGGCGCCACAGGGTAATGTCGGGACGCCGGCACACGAGGTCGCAGGTTCGATTCCCCATAAGGGCCAAAAAAGCCCGGGTCGGCTAGGCTCCCCGGGTGGCGCCACAGGGTAATGTCGGGACCCCGGCACCCGAGGTCGCAGGTTCGATTCCCCGTAAGGGCCAAAAAAGCCCGGGTTGGGTCGGGTCGGCGGCCGGCGCCACAGGGTAATGTTGGGACCCCGGCACCCGAGGTCGCAGGTTCGATTCCCCAAAAGGGCCAAAAAAGCCCTTGTCCTGTCGGGTCCCCGGGTGGCGCCACAGGGTAATGTCGGCACACCGGAACCCAAGGTCGCAGGTTCGATTCCAAATAAGGGCCAAAAAAACCCGGGTCGTGTCTGCTCCCCGGGTGGCGCCACAGGGTAATGTTGGGACCCCGGCACCCGAGGTCGCAGGTTCGATTCCCCATAAGGGCCAAAAAAGCCCCGGTTGGGTCGGGTCCCCGGTTGGCCCCACAGGGTAATGTCGGGACCCCGGCACCCGAGGTCGCAGGTTCAATTCCCCATAAGGGCCAAAAAAGCCCGGGTCCGGTCGGGTTCCCGGGTAGCGCCACAGGGTAATGTTGGGACCCCGGCACCCGAGGTTGCAGGCTGGATACGTGATAAGGGCCAAAAAAGCCCTTGTCGGGTCGGGTCTCCGGGAGGCCCCACAGGGTAATGTCGGGACCCCGGCACCCGAGGTCGCAGGTTCGATTCCCCATACCGGCCAACAAAACCCGGGTCGGCTAGGGTCTCCGCGTTGCGCCACAGGGTAATGTCTGGACCCCAGCACCCGAGGTCGCAGGTTCGATTCCCCATATCGGCCAAAAAAACCCAGGGCGGGTCGGGTCCCCGGGTGCCGCCACAGGATAATGTCTGGACTCCGGCACCCGAGGTCGCAGGTTCGATTCCCCATAAGGGCCAAAAAAGCCCTTGTCGGGTCGGGTCCCCGGTTGGCCCGACAGGGTAATGTCGGGACCCCAGCACCCGAGGTCGCAGGTTCGATTCCCCATAAGGGCCAAAAAAGCCCGGGTTGGGTCGGGTCCGCGGCTGGCGCCACAGAGTAATGTCGGGACACCGGCACCCGAGGTCGCAGGTTCGATTCCCCAGTAGGGCCAAAAAAGCCCGTGTCGGCTAGGCACCCCGGGAGGCGCCACAGGGTAATATCGGGACACCGGCACCCGAGGTCGCAGGTTCGATTCCCAATAAGGGCCAAAAAAGCCCGGGTCGTGTCGGGTCTCTGGGTGGTGCCACAGGGTAATGTCGGGACACCGGCACCCGAGGTCGCAGGTTCGATTCCCAATAAGGGCTAAAAAAGCCCGGGTCGTGTCGGGTCTCCGGGTGGCGCCACAGGGTAATGTCTGGACCCCGGAACCCGAGGTCGCAGGTTCGATTCCCTATACCAGCCAAAAAACACCGGGTTGGGTCGGGTCCCCGGTTGGCGCCACAGGGTAATGTAGGGACTCCGGCACCCGAGGTCGCAGGTTCGATTCCCCATATCGGCCAAAAAAACCCAGGTCGGGTCGGGTCCCCGGGTGCCGCCACAGGATAATGTCTGGACTCCGGCACCCGAGGTCGCAGGTTCGATTCCCCATAAGGGCCAAAAAAGCCCTTGTCGGGTCGGGTCTCCGGGAGGCCCCACAGGGTAATGTCGGGACCCCGGCAACAAAGGTCGCAGGTTCGATTCCCCATAAGGGCCAAAAAAGCCCGGGTCAGGTCGGGTTCCCGGGTGGCGCTACAGGGTAATGTCTGGACCCCGGCACCCGAGGTCGCAGGTTCGATTCCCCATAAGGGCCAAAAAAGCCCTTGTCGTGTCGGGTTCCCGGGTGGCGCCACAGGGTAATGTCTGGACACCGGCACCCGAGGTCGCAGGTTCGATTCCCCATAAGGGCCAAAAAACACCGGGTTGGGTCGGGTCCCCGGTTGGCGCCACAGGGTAATGTAGGGACCCCGGCACCCGAGGTCGCAGGTTCAATTCCCCATAAGGGCCAAAAAAGCCCGGGTCAGGTCGGGTTCCCGGGTAGCGCCACAGGGTAATGTTGGGACCCCGGCACCCGAGGTTGCAGGCTGGATACGTGATAAGGGCCAAAAAACCCCTTGTCGGGTCGGGTCTCTGGGAGGCCCCACAGGGTAATGTTGGGACCCCGGCACCCGAGGTCGCAGGTTCGATTCCCCATAAGGGCCAGAAAAGCCTGGGTCGGGTCGGGTCCCCGGGTGGCGCCACAGGGTAAAGTTGGGACCCCGGCACCGGAGGTCGCAGGTTTGATTCCCCATACCGGCCAACAAAACCCGGGTCGTCTAGGGTCTCCGCGTTGCGCCACAGGGTAATGTCTGGACCCCGGCACCCGAGGTCGCAGGTTCGATTCCCCATATCGGCCAAAAAAGCCCGGGTCTGGTCGGGTCCACGGCCGGCGCCACAGGGTAATGTCGGGACACCGGCACCCGAGGTCGAATGTTCGATTCCCCATAAGGGCCAAAAAAGCCCTTGTCGGGTCGGGTCTCCAGAAGGCCCCACAGGGTAATGTCGGGATATCGGCACCCGAGGTCGCAGGTTCAATTCCCCATAAGGGCCAAAAAAGCCCGGGTCGGGTCGTGTCCCCCGTTGGCGCCACAGGGTAATGTCGGGACATTGGCACCCGAGGTCGCAGGTTCGATTCCCCATAAGGGCCAAAAAAGCCCGGGTCGTGTCGGGTCCCCGGGTGGCGCCACAGGGTAATGTCTGGACCCCGGCACCCGAGGTCGCAGGTTTGATTCCCTATACCAGCCAAAAAACACCGGGTTGGGTCGGGTCCCCGGTTGGCGCCACAGGGTAATGTAGGGACCCCGGCACCCGAGGTCGCAGGTTCAATTCCCCATAAGGGCCAAAAAAGCCCTTGTCGGGTCGGGTCCCCGGGTGGCGCCACAGGGTAATGTCGGGACCCCGGCACCCGAGGTTGCAGGCTGGATACGTGATAAGGGCCAAAAAAGCCCTTGTCGGGTCGGGTCTCCGGGAGGCCCCACAGGGTAATGTCGGGACCCCGGCACCCGAGGTTGCAGGTTCGATTCCCCATACCAGCCAAAAAAGCCCGGTTAGTGTCTGGTCCCCGGGTGGCGCCACAGGGTAATGTCAGGACACCGGCACCCGAGGTCGCAGGTTCGATTCCCCATAAGGGCCAAAAAAGCCCTTGTCGGGTCGGGTCCCCGGGTGGCGCCACAGGGTAATGTCGGGACCCCGGCACCCGAGGTCGCAGGTTCGATTCCCCATAAGGGCCAAAAAAGCCCGGGTCAGCTAGGCTCCCCGGTTGGCGCCACAGGGTAATGTAGGGACTCCGGCACCCGAGGTCGCAGGTTCGATTCCCCATAAGGGCCAAAAAAGCCCGGGTCGGGTCAGGTCCCCGGGTGGCGCCACAGGGTAATGTCGGGACCCCGGCACCCGAGTTGACAGGTTCGATTCCCCATTGGGGCCAAAAAAGCTTGGGTCCCCTAGGCACCCCGGGTGGCGCCACAGGGTAATGTCGGGACCCCGGCACCCGAGGTCGCAGGTTCGATTCCCTATACCAGCCAAAAAACACCGGGTTGGGTCGGGTCCCCGGGTGGCGCCACAGGGTAATGTCGGGACGCCGGCACCCGAGGTCGCACGTTTGATTCCCCATAAGGGCTAAAAAAGCCCAGGTCAATTAGGGAGCCTGGGTGGGGCCACATCGTAATGTCTGGACCCCGGCAACCGAGGACGCAGGTTCGATTGCCCATAATGACCAAAATGGCCCGGGTCGGGTCGGGTCCCCTGGTGGCGCCACAGGGTAATGTCGGGACGCCGGCACACGAGGTCGCAGGTTCGATTCCCCATAAGGGCCAAAAAAGCCCGGGTCGGCTAGGCTCCCCGGGTGGCGCCACAGGGTAATGTCGGGACCCCGGCACCCGAGGTCGCAGGTTCGATTCCCCGTAAGGGCCAAAAAAGCCCGGGTTGGGTCGGGTCGGCGGCCGGCGCCACAGGGTAATGTTGGGACCCCGGCACCCGAGGTCGCAGGTTCGATTCCCCAAAAGGGCCAAAAAAGCCCTTGTCCTGTCGGGTCCCCGGGTGGCGCCACAGGGTAATGTCGGCACACCGGAACCCAAGGTCGCAGGTTCGATTCCAAATAAGGGCCAAAAAAACCCGGGTCGTGTCTGCTCCCCGGGTGGCGCCACAGGGTAATGTTGGGACCCCGGCACCCGAGGTCGCAGGTTCGATTCCCCATAAGGGCCAAAAAAGCCCCGGTTGGGTCGGGTCCCCGGTTGGCCCCACAGGGTAATGTCGGGACCCCGGCACCCGAGGTCGCAGGTTCAATTCCCCATAAGGGCCAAAAAAGCCCGGGTCCGGTCGGGTTCCCGGGTAGCGCCACAGGGTAATGTTGGGACCCCGGCACCCGAGGTTGCAGGCTGGATACGTGATAAGGGCCAAAAAAGCCCTTGTCGGGTCGGGTCTCCGGGAGGCCCCACAGGGTAATGTCGGGACCCCGGCACCCGAGGTCGCAGGTTCGATTCCCCATACCGGCCAACAAAACCCGGGTCGGCTAGGGTCTCCGCGTTGCGCCACAGGGTAATGTCTGGACCCCAGCACCCGAGGTCGCAGGTTCGATTCCCCATATCGGCCAAAAAAACCCAGGGCGGGTCGGGTCCCCGGGTGCCGCCACAGGATAATGTCTGGACTCCGGCACCCGAGGTCGCAGGTTCGATTCCCCATAAGGGCCAAAAAAGCCCTTGTCGGGTCGGGTCCCCGGTTGGCCCGACAGGGTAATGTCGGGACCCCAGCACCCGAGGTCGCAGGTTCGATTCCCCATAAGGGCCAAAAAAGCCCGGGTTGGGTCGGGTCCGCGGCTGGCGCCACAGAGTAATGTCGGGACACCGGCACCCGAGGTCGCAGGTTCGATTCCCCAGTAGGGCCAAAAAAGCCCGTGTCGGCTAGGCACCCCGGGAGGCGCCACAGGGTAATATCGGGACACCGGCACCCGAGGTCGCAGGTTCGATTCCCAATAAGGGCCAAAAAAGCCCGGGTCGTGTCGGGTCTCTGGGTGGTGCCACAGGGTAATGTCGGGACACCGGCACCCGAGGTCGCAGGTTCGATTCCCAATAAGGGCTAAAAAAGCCCGGGTCGTGTCGGGTCTCCGGGTGGCGCCACAGGATAATGTCTGGACCCCGGCACCCGAGGTCGCAGGTTCGATTCCCTATACCAGCCAAAAAACACCGGGTTGGGTCGGGTCCCCGGTTGGCGCCACAGGGTAATGTAGGGACTCCGGCACCCGAGGTCGCAGGTTCGATTCCCCATATCGGCCAAAAAAACCCAGGTCGGGTCGGGTCCCCGGGTGCCGCCACAGGATAATGTCTGGACTCCGGCACCCGAGGTCGCAGGTTCGATTCCCCATAAGGGCCAAAAAAGCCCTTGTCGGGTCGGGTCTCCGGGAGGCCCCACAGGGTAATGTCGGGACCCCGGCAACAAAGGTCGCAGGTTCGATTCCCCATAAGGGCCAAAAAAGCCCGGGTCAGGTCGGGTTCCCGGGTGGCGCCACAGGGTAATGTCTGGACCCCGGCACCCGAGGTCGCAGGTTCGATTCCCCATAAGGGCCAAAAAAGCCCTTGTCGTGTCGGGTTCCCGGGTGGCGCCACAGGGTAATGTCTGGACACCGGCACCCGAGGTCGCAGGTTCGATTCCCCATAAGGGCCAAAAAACACCGGGTTGGGTCGGGTCCCCGGTTGGCGCCACAGGGTAATGTAGGGACCCCGGCACCCGAGGTCGCAGGTTCAATTCCCCATAAGGGCCAAAAAAGCCCGGGTCAGGTCGGGTTCCCGGGTAGCGCCACAGGGTAATGTTGGGACCCCGGCACCCGAGGTTGCAGGCTGGATACGTGATAAGGGCCAAAAAACCCCTTGTCGGGTCGGGTCTCCGGGAGGCCCCACAGGGTAATGTCGGGACCCCGGCACCCGAGGTCGCAGGTTCGATTCCCCATACCGGCCAACAAAACCCGGGTCGGCTAGGGTCTCCGCGTTGCGCCACAGGGTAATGTCTGGACCCCAGCACCCGAGGTCGCAGGTTCGATTCCCCATATCGGCCAAAAAAGCCCGGGTCTGGTCGGGTCCACGGCCGGCGCCACAGGGTAGTGTCGGGACACCGGCACCCGAGGTCGAATGTTCGATTCCCCATAAGGGCCAAAAAAGCCCTTGTCGGGTCGGGTCTCCAGAAGGCCCCACAGGGTAATGTCGGGACACCGGCACCCGAGGTTGCAGGTTCGATTCCCCAGTAGGGCCAAAAAAGCCCGCGTCGGCTAGGCACCCTGGGAGGCGCCACAGGGTAATATCGGGACACCGGCACCCGAGGTCGCAGGTTCGATTCCCAATAAGGGCTAAAAAAGCCCGGGTCGTGTCGGGTCTCCGGGTGGCGCCACAGGGTAATGTCTGGACCCCGGCACCCGAGGTCGCAGGTTCGATTCCCTATACCAGCCAAAAAACACCGGGTTGGGTCGGGTCCCCGGTTGGCGCCACAGGGTAATGTAGGGACTCCGGCACCCGAGGTCGCAGGTTCGATTCCCCATATCGGCCAAAAAAACCCAGGTCGGGTCGGGTCCCCGGGTGCCGCCACAGGATAATGTCTGGACTCCGGCACCCGAGTTCGCAGGTTCGATTCCCCATAAGGGCCAAAAAAGCCCTTGTCGGGTCGGGTCTCCGGGAGGCCCCACAGGGTAATGTCGGGACCCCGGCAACAAAGGTCGCAGGTTCGATTCCCAATAAGGGCCAAAAAAGCCCGGGTCAGGTCGGGTTCCCGGGTGGCGCCACAGGGTAATGTCTGGACCCCGGCACCCGAGGTCGCAGGTTCGATTCCCCATAAGGGCCAAAAAAGCCCTTGTCGTGTCGGGTTCCCGGGTGGCGCCACAGGGTAATGTCTGGACACCGGCACCCGAGGTCGCAGGTTCGATTCCCCATAAGGGCCAAAAAACACCGGGTTGGGTCGGGTCCCCAGTTGGCGCCACAGGGTAATGTAGGGACCCCGGCACCCGAGGTCGCAGGTTCAATTCCCCATAAGGGCCAAAAAAGCCCAGGTCAGGTCGGGTTCCCGGGTAGCGCCACAGGGTAATGTTGGGACCCCGGCACCCGAGGTTGCAGGCTGGATACGTGATAAGGGCCAAAAAAGCCCTTGTCGGGTCGGGTCTACGGGAGGCCCCACAGGGTAATGTTGGGACCCCGGCACCCGAGGTCGCAGGTTCGATTCCCCATAAGGGCCAGAAAAGCCCGGGTCGGGTCGGGTCCCCGGGTGGCGCCACAGGGTAAAGTTGGGACCCCGGCACCGGAGGTCGCAGGTTTGATTCCCCATACCGGCCAACAAAACCCGGGTCGGCTAGGGTCTCCGCGTTGCGCCACAGGGTAATGTCTGGACCCCGGCACCCGAGGTCGCAGGTTCGATTCCCCATATCGGCCAAAAAAGCCCGGGTCTGGTCGGGTCCACGGCCGGCGCCACAGGGTAATGTCGGGACACCGGCACCCGAGGTCGAATGTTCGATTCCCCATGAGGGCCAAAAAAGCCCTTGTCGGGTCGGGTCTCCAGAAGGCCCCACAGGGTAATGTCGGGATATCGGCACCCGAGGTCGCAGGTTCAATTCCCCATAAGGGCCAAAAAAGCCCGGGTCGGGTCGTGTCCCCCGTTGGCCCCACAGGGTAATGTCGGGACATTGGCACCCGAGGTCGCAGGTTCGATTCCCCATAAGGGCCAAAAAAGCCTGGGTCGTGTCGGGTCCCCGGGTGGCGCCACAGGGTAATGTCTGGACACCGGCACCCGAGGTCGCAGGTTCGATTCCCCATAAGGGCCAAAAAAGCCCGGGTCAGGTCGGGTTCCCGGGTGGCGCCACAGGGTAATGTCTGGACCCCGGCACCCGAGGTCGCAGGTTCGATTCCCTATACCAGCCAAAAAACACCGGGTTGGGTCGGGTCCCCGGTTGGCGCCACAGGGTAATGTAGGGACCCCGGCACCCGAGGTCGCAGGTTCAATTCCCCATAAGGGCCAAAAAAGCCCGGGTCAGGTCGGGTTCCCGGGTAGCGCCACAGGGTAATGTTGGGACCCCGGCACCCGAGGTTGCAGGCTGGATACGTGATAAGGGCCAAAAAAGCCCTTGTCGGGTCGGGTCTCCGGGAGGCCCCACAGGGTAATGTCGGGACCCCGGCACCCGAGGTCGCAGGGTCGATTCCCCATAAGGGCCAAAAAAGCCCGGGATAGGTCGGGTCCGCGGCCGGCGCCACAGGGTAATGTCGGGACCCCGGCACCCGAGGTCGCAGGTTCGATTCCCCATACCAGCCAAAAAAGCCCGGTTCGTGTCTGGTCCCCGGGTGGCGCCACAGGGTAATGTCGGGACACCGGCACCCGAGGTCGCAGGTTCGATTCCCCATAAGGGCCAAAAAAGCCCTTGTCGGGTCGGGTCCCCGGGTGGCGCCACAGGGTAATGTCGGGACCCCGGCACCCGAGGTAGCAGGTTCGATTCCCAATAAGGGCCAAAAAAGCCCGGGTTGGGTCGGGTCCGCGGCCGGCGCCACAGGGTTATATTGGGACCCCGGCACCCGAGGTCGCAGGTTCGATTCCCCATAAGGGCCAAAAAAGCCCGGGTCAGCTAGGCTCCCCGGGTGGGGCCACAGGGTAATGTCGGGACCCCGGCACCCGAGGTCGCAGGTTCGATTCCCCATACCAGCCAAAAAAGCCCGGGTCGGGTCAGGTCCCCGGGTGGCGCCACAGGGTAATGTCGGGACCCCGGCACCCGAGTTGACAGGTTCGATTCCCCATTGGGGCCAAAAAAGCTTGGGTCCCCTAGGCACCCCGGTTGGCGCCACAGGGTAATGTCGGGACCCCGGCACCCGAGGTCGCAGGTTCGATTCCCTATACCAGCCAAAAAACACCGGGTTGGGTCGGGTCCCCGGGTGGCGCCACAGGGTAATGTCGGGACCCCGGCACCCGAGGTCGCAGGTTTGATTCCCCATAAGGGCTAAAAAAGCCCAGGTCAATTAGGGAGCCTGGGTGGGGCCACTTCGTAATGTCTGGACCCCGGCAACCGAGGACGCAGGTTCGATTGCCCATAATGACCAAAATGGCCCGGGTCGGGTCGGGTCCCCTGGTGGCGCCACAGGGTAATGTCGGGACGCCGGCACACGAGGTCGCAGGTTCGATTCCCCATAAGGGCCAAAAAAGCCCGGGTCGGCTAGGCTCCCCGGGTGGCGCCACAGGGTAATGTCGGGACCCCGGCACCCGAGGTCGCAGGTTCGATTCCCCGTAAGGGCCAAAAAAGCCCGGGTTGGGTCGGGTCCGCGGCCGGCGCCACAGGGTAATGTTGGGACCCCGGCACCCGAGGTCGCAGGTTCGATTCCCCAAAAGGGCCAAAAAAGCCCTTGTCGTGTCGGGTCCCCGGGTGGCGCCACAGGGTAATGTCGGCACACCGGAACCCAAGGTCGCAGGTTCGATTCCAAATAAGGGCTAAAAAAGCCCGGGTCGTGTCTGGTCCCCGGGTGGCGCCACAGGGTAATGTCGGGACACCGGCACCCGAGGTCGCAGGTTCGATTCCCCATAAGGGCCAAAAAAGCCCCGGTTGGGTCGGGTCCCCGGGTGGCGCCACAGGGTAATGTCTGGACTCCGGCACCCGAGGTGGCAGGCTCGATTCCTGATAAGGGCCAAAAAAGCCCTTGTCGGGTCGGGTCCCCGGTTGGCCCCACAGGGTAATGTCGGGACCCCGGCACCCGAGGTCGCAGGTTCGATTCCCCATAAGGGCCAAAAAAACCCGGGTCGGCTAGGCTCCCCGGGTGGCGCCACAGGGTAATGTCGGGACCCCGGCACCCGAGGTCGCATGTTCGATTCCCCATAAGGGCCAAAAAAGCCCAGGTCAACTAGGGAGCCTGGGTGGGGCCACATCGTAATGTCTGGACCCCGGCAACCGAGGACGCAGGTTCGATTCCCCATAAGGGCCAAAAAAGCCCTTGTCGGGTCGGGTCCCCGGTTGGCCCGACAGGGTAATGTCGGGACCCCGGCACCCGAGGTCGCAGGTTCGATTCCCCATAAGGGCCAAAAAAGCCCGGGTTGGGTCGGGTCCGCGGCTGGCGCCACAGAGTAATGTCGGGACACCGGCACCCGAGGTCGCAGGTTCGATTCCCCAGTAGGGCCAAAAAAGCCCGTGTCGGCTAGGCACCCCGGGAGGCGCCACAGGGTAATATCGGGACACCGGCACCCGAGGTTGCAGGTTCGATTCCCAATAAGGGCCAAAAAAGCCCGGGTCGTGTCGGGTCTCTGGGTGGTGCCACAGGGTAATGTCGGGACACCGGCACCCGAGGTCGCAGGTTCGATTCCCAATAAGGGCCAAAAAAGCCCTGGTCGTGTCGGGTCTCCGGGTGGCGCCACAGGGTAATGTCTGGACCTCGGCACCCGAGGTCGCAGGTTCGATTCCCCATAAGGGCCAAAAAAGCCCTTGTCGGGTCGGGTCTCCGGGAGGCCCCACAGGGTAATGTCGGGACCCCGGCAACAAAGGTCGCAGGTTCGATTCCCCATAAGGGCCAAAAAAGCCCGGGTCAGGTCGGGTTCCCGGGTGGCGCCACAGGGTAATGTCTGGACCCCGGCACCCGAGGTCGCAGGTTCGATTCCCCATAAGGGCCAAAAAAGCCCTTGTCGTGTCGGGTTCCCGGGTGGCGCCACAGGGTAATGTCTGGACACCGGCACCCGAGGTCGCAGGTTCGATTCCCCATAAGGGCCAAAAAACACCGGGTTGGGTCGGGTCCCCGGTTGGCGCCACAGGGTAATGTAGGGACCCCGGCACCCGAGGTCGCAGGTTCAATTCCCCATAAGGGCCAAAAAAGCCCGGGTCAGGTCGGGTTCCCGGGTAGCGCCACAGGGTAATGTTGGGACCCCGGCACCCGAGTTTGCAGGCTGGATACGTGATAAGGGCCAAAAAAGCCCTTGTCGGGTCGGGTCTCCGGGAGGCCCCACAGGGTAATGTCGGGACCCCGGCACCCGAGGTCGCAGGTTCGATTCCCCATACCGGCCAACAAAACCCGGGTCGGCTAGGGTCTCCGCGTTGCGCCACAGGGTAATGTCTGGACCCCAGAACCCGAGGTCGCAGGTTCGATTCCCCATATCGGCCAAAAAAGCCCGGGTCTGGTCGGGTCCACGGCCGGCGCCACAGGGTAATGTCGGGACACCGGCACCCGAGGTCGAATGTTCGATTCCCCATAAGGGCCAAAAAAGCCCTTGTCGGGTCGGGTCTCCAGAAGGCCCCACAGGGTAATGTCGGGACACCGGCACCCGAGGTTGCAGGTTCGATTCCCCAGTAGGGCCAAAAAAGCCCGCGTCGGCTAGGCACCCTGGGAGGCGCCACAGGGTAATATCGGGACACCGGCACCCGAGGTCGCAGGTTCGATTCCCAATAAGGGCTAAAAAAGCCCGGGTCGTGTCGGGTCTCCGGGTGGCGCCACAGGGTAATGTCTGGACCCCGGCACCCGAGGTCGCAGGTTCGATTCCCTATACCAGCCAAAAAACACCGGGTTGGGTCGGGTCCCCGGTTGGCGCCACAGGGTAATGTAGGGACTCCGGCACCCGAGGTCGCAGGTTCGATTCCCCATATCGGCCAAAAAAACCCAGGTCGGGTCGGGTCCCCGGGTGCCGCCACAGGATAATGTCTGGACTCCGGCACCCGAGGTCGCAGGTTCGATTCCCCATAAGGGCCAAAAAAGCCCTTGTCGGGTCGGGTCTCCGGGAGGCCCCACAGGGTAATGTCGGGACCCCGGCACCCGAGGTCGCAGGTTCGATTCCCCATAAGGGCCAAAAAAGCCCGGGTCAGGTCGGGTTCCCGGGTGGCGCCACAGGGTAATGTCTGGACCCCGGCACACGAGGTCGCAGGTTCGATTCCCCATAAGGGCCAAAAAAGCCCTTGTCGTGTCGGGTTCCCGGGTGGCGCCACAGGGTAATGTCTGGACACCGGCACCCGAGGTCGCAGGTTCGATTCCCCATAAGGGCCAAAAAACACCGGGTTGGGTCGGGTCCCCGGTTGGCGCCACAGGGTAATGTAGGGACCCCGGCACCCGAGGTCGCAGGTTCAATTCCCCATAAGGGCCAAAAAAGCCCAGGTCAGGTCGGGTTCCCGGGTAGCGCCACAGGGTAATGTTGGGACCCCGGCACCCGAGGTTGCAGGCTGGATACGTGATAAGGGCCAAAAAAGCCCTTGTCGGGTCGGGTCTACGGGAGGCCCCACAGGGTAATGTTGGGACCCCGGCACCCGAGGTCGCAGGTTCGATTCCCCATAAGGGCCAGAAAAGCCCGGGTCGGGTCGGGTTCCCGGGTGGCGCCACAGGGTAAAGTTGGGACCCCGGCACCGGAGGTCGCAGGTTTGATTCCCCATACCGGCCAACAAAACCCGGGTCGGCTAGGGTCTCCGCGTTGCGCCACAGGGTAATGTCTGGACCCCGGCACCCGAGGTCGCAGGTTCGATTCCCCATATCGGCCAAAAAAGCCCGGGTCTGGTCGGGTCCACGGCCGGCGCCACAGGGTAATGTCGGGACACCGGCACCCGAGGTCGAATGTTCGATTCCCCATGAGGGCCAAAAAAGCCCTTGTCGGGTCGGGTCTCCAGAAGGCCCCACAGGGTAATGTCGGGATATCGGCACCCGAGGTCGCAGGTTCAATTCCCCATAAGGGCCAAAAAAGCCCGGGTCGGGTCGTGTCCCCCGTTGGCGCCACAGGGTAATGTCGGGACATTGGCACCCGAGGTCGCAGGTTCGATTCCCCATAAGGGCCAAAAAAGCCCGGGTCGTGTCGGGTCCCCGGGTGGCGCCACAGGGTAATGTCTGGACACCGGCACCCGAGGTCGCAGGTTCGATTCCCCATAAGGGCCAAAAAAGCCCGGGTCAGGTCGGGTTCCCGGGTGGCGCCACAGGGTAATGTCTGGACCCCGGCACCCGAGGTCGCAGGTTCGATTCCCTATACCAGCCAAAAAACACCGGGTTGGGTCGGGTCCCCGGTTGGCGCCACAGGGTAATGTAGGGACCCCGGCACCCGAGGTCGCAGGTTCAATTCCCCATAAGGGCCAAAAAAGCCCGGGTCAGGTCGGGTTCCCGGGTAGCGCCACAGGGTAATGTTGGGACCCCGGCACCCGAGGTTGCAGGCTGGATACGTGATAAGGGCCAAAAAAGCCCTTGTCGGGTCGGGTCTCCGGGAGGCCCCACAGGGTAATGTCGGGACCCCGGCACCCGAGGTCGCAGGGTCGATTCCCCATAAGGGCCAAAAAAGCCCGGGATAGGTCGGGTCCGCGGCCGGCGCCACAGGGTAATGTCGGGACCCCGGCACCCGAGGTCGCAGGTTCGATTCCCCATACCAGCCAAAAAAGCCCGGTTCGTGTCTGGTCCCCGGGTGGCGCCACAGGGTAATGTCGGGACACCGGCACCCGAGGTCGCAGGTTCGATTCCCCATAAGGGCCAAAAAAGCCCTTGTCGGGTCGGGTCCCCGGGTGGCGCCACAGGGTAATGTCGGGACCCCGGCACCCGAGGTAGCAGGTTCGATTCCCAATAAGGGCCAAAAAAGCCCGGGTTGGGTCGGGTCCGCGGCCGGCGCCACAGGGTAATGTTGGGACCCCGGCACCCGAGGTCGCAGGTTCGATTCCCCATAAGGGCCAAAAAAGCCCGGGTCAGCTAGGCTCCCCGGGTGGGGCCACAGGGTAATGTCGGGACCCCGGCACCCGAGGTCGCAGGTTCGATTCCCCATACCAGCCAAAAAAGCCCGGGTCGGGTCAGGTCCCCGGGTGGCGCCACAGGGTAATGTCGGGACCCCGGCACCCGAGTTGACAGGTTCGATTCCCCATTGGGGCCAAAAAAGCTTGGGTCCCCTAGGCACCCCGGGTGGCGCCACAGGGTAATGTCGGGACCCCGGCACCCGAGGTCGCAGGTTCGATTCCCCATAAGGGCCAAAAAAGCCCGGGTCAGCTAGGCTCCCCGGGTGGCGCCACAGGGTAATGTCGGGACCCCGGCACCCGAGGTCGCAGGTTCGATTCCCCATAAGGGCCAAAAAAGCCCGGGTTGGGTCAGGTCCGCGGCTGGAGCCACAGGGTAATGTCGGGACCCCGGCACCCGAGGTCGCAGGTTCGATTCCCCATAAGGGCCAAAAAAGCCCGGGTCGGGTCGGGTCTCCGGGAGGCCCCACAGGGTAATGTCTGGACCCCGGCACCCGAGGTCACAGGTTCGATTCTCTATACCAGCCAAAAAACACCGGGTCGGGTCGGGTCCGCGGCCGGCGCAACAGGGTAATGTCGGGACCCCGGCACCCGAGGTCGCAGGTTCGATTCCCCAAAAGGGCCAAAAAAGCCCGGGTCGGCTAGGGTCCCCCGTTGTCGCCACAGGGTAATGTCGGGACGCCGGCACCCGAGGTCGCAGGTTCGATTCCCCATAAGGGCCAAAAAAGCCCGGGTCGGATCGGGTCCCCGGGTGGCGCCACAGGGTAATGTCGGGACACCGGCACCCGAGGTCGCAGGTTTGATTCCCAATAAGGGCCAAAAAAGCCCTTGTCGGGTCGGGTCTCCGGGAGGCCCCACAGGGTAATGTCTGGACCCCGGCACCCGAGGTCACAGGTTCGATTCTTTATACCAGCCAAAAAACACCGGGTTGGGTCGGGTCCCCGGTTGGCGCCACAGGGTAATGTCTGGACCCCGGCACCCGAGGTCGCAGGTTCAATTCCCCATAAGGGCCATAAGCGCCACAGGGTAATGTCTGGACCCCGGCACCCGAGGTCGAATGTTCGATTCCCCATGAGGGCCAAAAAAGCCCTTGTCGGGTCGGGTCTCCGGGAGGCCCCACAGGGTAATGTCTGGACCCCGGCACCCGAGGTCACAGGTTCGATTCTCTATACCAGCCAAAAAACACCGAATTGGGTCGGGTCCCCGGTTGGCGCCACAGGGTAATGTCTGGACCCCGGCACCCGAGGTCGCAGGTTCAATTCCCCATAAGGGCCAAAAAAGCCCGGGTCGGGTCGTGTCCCCCGTTGGCGCCACAGGGTAATGTCTGGACACCGGCACCCGAGGTCGCAGGTTCGATTCCCCATTGGGGCCAAAAAAGCTTGGGTCCCCTAGGCACCCCGGGTGGCGCCACAGGGTAATGTCGGGACCCCGGCACCCGAGGTCGCAGGTTCGATTCCCTATACCAGCCAAAAAACACCGGGTTGGGTCGGGTCCCCGGGTGGCGCCACAGGGTAATGTCGGGACCCCGGCACCCGAGGTCGCAGGTTTGATTCCCCATAAGGGCTAAAAAAGCCCAGGTCAATTAGGGAGCCTGGGTGGGGCCACATCGTAATGTCTGGACCCCGGCAACCGAGGACGCAGGTTCGATTGCCCATAATGACCAAAATGGCCCGGGTCGGGTCGGGTCCCCTGGTGGCGCCACAGGGTAATGTCGGGACGCCGGCACACGAGGTCGCAGGTTCGATTCCCCATAAGGGCCAAAAAAGCCCGGGTCGGCTAGGCTCCCCGGGTGGCGCCACAGGGTAATGTCGGGACCCCGGCACCCGAGGTCGCAGGTTCGATTCCCCGTAAGGGCCAAAAAAGCCCGGGTTGGGTCGGGTCCGCGGCCGGCGCCACAGGGTAATGTTGGGACCCCGACACCCGAGGTCGCAGGTTCGATTCCCCAAAAGGGCCAAAAAAGCCCTTGTCGTGTCGGGTCCCCGGGTGGCGCCACAGGGTAATGTCGGCACACCGGAACCCAAGGTCGCAGGTTCGATTCCAAATAAGGGCTAAAAAAGCCCGGGTCGTGTCTGGTCCCCGGGTGGCGCCACAGGGTAATGTCGGGACACCGGCACCCGAGGTCGCAGGTTCGATTCCCCATAAGGGCCAAAAAAGCCCCGGTTGGGTCGGGTCCCCGGGTGGCGCCACAGGGTAATGTCTGGACTCCGGCACCCGAGGTGGCAGGCTCGATTCCTGATAAGGGCCAAAAAAGCCCTTGTCGGGTCGGGTCCCCGGTTGGCCCCACAGGGTAATGTCGGGACCCCGGCACCCGAGGTCGCAGGTTCGATTCCCCATAAGGGCCAAAAAAACCCGGGTCGGCTAGGGAGCCTGGGTGGGGCCACATCGTAATGTCTGGACCCCGGCAACCGAGGACGCAGGTTCGATTCCCCATAAGGGCCAAAAAAGCCCTTGTCGGGTCGGGTCCCCGGTTGGCCCGACAGGGTAATGTCGGGACCCCGGCACCCGAGGTCGCAGGTTCGATTCCCCATAAGGGCCAAAAAAGCCCGGGTTGGGTCGGGTCCGCGGCTGGCGCCACAGAGTAATGTCGGGACACCGGCACCCGAGGTCGCAGGTTCGATTCCCCAGTAGGGCCAAAAAAGCCCGTGTCGGCTAGGCACCCCGGGAGGCGCCACAGGGTAATATCGGGACACCGGCACCCGAGGTTGCAGGTTCGATTCCCAATAAGGGCCAAAAAAGCCCGGGTCGTGTCGGGTCTCCGGGTGGCGCCACAGGATAATGTCGGGACTCCGGCACCCGAGGTCGCAGGTTCGATTCCCAATAAGGGCCAAAAAAGCCTGGGTCGGGTCGGGTCCCCGGGTGGCGCCAAAGGGTACTGTCGGGACCCCGGCACCCGAGGTCGCAGGTTCGATTCCCCATAAGGGCCAAAAAAGCCCGGGTCGGGTCGGGTCTCCGGGAGGCCCCACAGGGTAATGTCGGGACCCCGGCACCCGAGGTCACAGGTTCGATTCTCTATACCAGCCAAAAAACACCGGGTCGGGTCGGGTCCCCGATTGGCGCCACAGGGTAATGTAGGGATCCCGGCACCCGAGGTCGCAGGTTCGATTCCCCATAAGGGCCAAAAAAGCCCGGGTCGGGTCAGGTCCGCGGCTGGAGCCACAGGGTAATGTCGGGACCCCGGCACCCGAGGTCGCAGGTTCGATTCCCCATAAGGGCCAAAAAAGCCCGGGTCGGGTCGGGTCTCCGGGAGTCCCCACAGGGTAATGTCTGGACCCCGGCACCCGAGGTCACAGGTTCGATTCTCTATACCAGCCAAAAAACACCGGGTCGGGTCGGGTCCGCGGCCGGCGCAACAGGGTAATGTCGGGACCCCGGCACCCGAGGTTGCAGGTTCGATTCCCCAAAAGGGCCAAAAAAGCCCGGGTCGGCTAGGGTCCCCCGTTGTCGCCACAGGGTAATGTCGGGACGCCGGCACCCGAGGTCGTAGGTTCGATTCCCCATAAGGGCCAAAAAAGCCCGGGTCGGATCGGGTCCCCGGGTGGCGCCACAGGGTAATGTCGGGACACCGGCACCCGAGGTAGCAGGTTTGATTCCCAATAAGGGCCAAAAAAGCCCTTGTCGGGTCGGGTCTCCGGGAGGCCCCACAGGGTAATGTCTGGACCCCGGCACCCGAGGTCACAGGTTCGATTCTTTATACCAGCCAAAAAACACCGGGTTGGGTCGGGTCCCCGGTTGGCGCCACAGGGTAATGTCTGGACCCCGGCACCCGAGGTCGCAGGTTCAATTCCCCATAAGGGCCATAAGCGCCACAGGGTAATGTCTGGACCCCGGCACCCGAGGTCGAATGTTCGATTCCCCATGAGGGCCAAAAAAGCCCTTGTCGGGTCGGGTCTCCGGGAGGCCCCACAGGGTAATGTCTGGACCCCGGCACCCGAGGTCACAGGTTCGATTCTCTATACCAGCCAAAAAACACCGAATTGGGTCGGGTCCCCGGTTGGCGCCACAGGGTAATGTCTGGACCCCGGCACCCGAGGTCGCAGGTTCAATTCCCCATAAGGGCCAAAAAAGCCCGGGTCGGGTCGTGTCCCCCGTTGGCGCCACAGGGTAATGTCTGGACACCGGCACCCGAGGTCGCAGGTTCGATTCCCCATTGGGGCCAAAAAAGCTTGGGTCCCCTAGGCACCCCGGGTGGCGCCACAGGGTAATGTCGGGACCCCGGCACCCGAGGTCGCAGGTTCGATTCCCTATACCAGCCAAAAAACACCGGGTTGGGTCGGGTCCCCGGGTGGCGCCACAGGGTAATGTCGGGACACCGGCACACGAGGTCGCAGGTTCGATTCCCCATAAGGGCCAAAAAAGCCCGGGTCGGCTAGGCTCCCCGGGTGGCGCCACAGGGTAATGTCGGGACCCCGGCACCCGAGGTCGCAGGTTCGATTCCCCGTAAGGGCCAAAAAAGCCCGGGTTGGGTCGGGTCCGCGGCCGGCGCCACAGGGTAATGTTGGGACCCCGGCACCCGAGGTCGCAGGTTCGATTCCCCAAAAGGGCCAAAAAAGCCCTTGTCGTGTCTGGTCCCCGGGTGGCGCCACAGGGTAATGTCGGGACACCGGCACCCGAGGTCGCAGGTTCGATTCCCCATAAGGGCCAAAAAAGCCCCGGTTGGGTCGGGTCCCCGGGTGGCGCCACAGGGTAATGTCTGGACTCCGGCACCCGAGGTGGCAGGCTCGATTCCTGATAAGGGCCAAAAAAGCCCTTGTCGGGTCGGGTCCCCGGGTGGCGCCACAGGGTAATGTCGGGACCCCGGCACCCGAGGTCGCATGTTCGATTCCCCATAAGGGCCAAAAAAGCCCAGGTCAACTAGGGAGCCTGGGTGGGGCCACATCGTAATGTCTGGACCCCGGCAACCGAGGACGCAGGTTCGATTCCCCATAAGGGCCAAAAAAACCCGGGTCGGCTAGGCTCCCCGGGTGGCCCGACAGGGTAATGTCGGGACCCCGGCACCCGAGGTCGCAGGTTCGATTCCCCATAAGGGCCAAAAAAGCCCGGGTTGGGTCGGGTCCGCGGCTGGCGCCACAGAGTAATGTCGGGACACCGGCACCCGAGGTCGCAGGTTCGATTCCCCAGTAGGGCCAAAAAAGCCCGTGTCGGCTAGGCACCCCGGGAGGCGCCACAGGGTAATATCGGGACACCGGCACCCGAGGTTGCAGGTTCGATTCCCAATAAGGGCCAAAAAAGCCCGGGTCGTGTCGGGTCTCTGGGTGGTGCCACAGGGTACTGTCGGGACCCCGGCACCCGAGGTCGCAGGTTCGATTCCCCATAAGGGCCAAAAAAGCCCGGGTCGGGTCGGGTCTCCGGGAGGCCCCACAGGGTAATGTCGGGACCCCGGCAACCGAGGTCGCAGGTTCGATTCCCCATAAGGGCCAGAAAAGCCCGGGTCAGGTCGGGTTCCCGGGTGGCGCCTCAGGGTAATGTCTGGACCCCGGCACCCGAGGTCGCAGGTTCGATTCCCTATACCAGCCAAAAAACACCGGGTTGGGTCGGGTCCCCAATTGGCGCCACAGGGTAATGTAGGGATCCCGGCACCCGAGGTCGCAGGTTCGATTCCCCATAAGGGCCAAAAAAGCCCGGGTTGGGTCAGGTCCGCGGCTGGAGCCACAGGGTAATGTCGGGACCCCGGCACCCGAGGTCGCAGGTTCGATTCCCCATAAGGGCCAAAAAAGCCCGGGTCGGATCGGGTCCCCGGGTGGCGCCACAGGGTAATGTCGGGACACCGGCACCCGAGGTCGCAGGTTTGATTCCCAATAAGGGCCAAAAAAGCCCTTGTCGGGTCGGGTCTCCGGGAGGCCCCACAGGGTAATGTCTGGACCCCGGCACCCGAGGTCACAGGTTCGATTCTCTATACCAGCCAAAAAACACCGGGTCGGGTCGGGTCCGCGGCCGGCGCAACAGGGTAATGTCGGGACCCCGGCACCCGAGGTCGCAGGTTCGATTCCCCAAAAGGGCCAAAAAAGCCCGGGTCGGCTAGGGTCCCCCGTTGTCGCCACAGGGTAATGTCGGGACGCCGGCACCCGAGGTCGCAGGTTCGATTCCCCATAAGGGCCAAAAAAGCCCGGGTCGGATCGGGTCCCCGGGTGGCGCCACAGGGTAATGTCGGGACACCGGCACCCGAGGTCGCAGGTTTGATTCCCAATAAGGGCCAAAAAAGCCCTTGTCGGGTCGGGTCTCCGGGAGGCCCCACAGGGTAATGTCTGGACCCCGGCACCCGAGGTCACAGGTTCGATTCTCTATACCAGCCAAAAAACACCGGGTCGGGTCGGGTCCGCGGCCGGCGCAACAGGGTAATGTCGGGACCCCGGCACCCGAGGTCGCAGGTTCGATTCCCCAAAAGGGCCAAAAAAGCCCGGGTCGGCTAGGCTCCCCGGGTGGCGCCACAGGGTAATGTAGGGACCCCGGCACCCGAGGTCGCAGGTTCGATTCCCCATAAGGGCCAAAAAAGCCCGGGTCGGCTAGGCTCCCCGGGTGGCGCCACAGGGTAATGTCGGGACGCCGGCACCCGAGGTCGCAGGTTCGATTCCCCAAAAGGGCCAAAAAAGCCCGGGTCGGCTAGGCTCCCCGGGTGGCGCCACAGGGTAATGTCGGGACGCCGGCACCCGAGGTCGCAGGTTCGATTCCCCATAAGGGCCAAAAAAGCCCGGGTCGGCTAGGCTCCCCGGGTGGCGCCACAGGGTAATGTCGGGACACCGGCACCCGAGGTCGCAGGTTCGATTCCCCATAAGGGCCAAAAAAGCCCTTGTCGGGTCGGGTCTCCAGGAGGCCCCACAGGGTAATGTCGGGACCCCGGCACCCGAGGTCACAGGTTCCATTCCCCATTGGGGCCAAAAAAGCTTGGGTCCCCTTGGCACCCCGGGTGGCGCCACAGGGTAATGTCGGGACACCGGCACCCGAGGTCGCAGGTTCGATTCCCTATACCAGCCAAAAAACACCGGGTTGGGTCGGGTCCCCGATTGGCGCCACAGGGTAATGTAGGGATCCCGGCACCCGAGGTCGCAGGTTCGATTCCCCATAAGGGCCAAAAAAGCCCGGGTTGGGTCAGGTCCGCGGCCGGAGCCACAGGGTAATGTCGGGACCCCGGCACCCGAGGTCGCAGGTTTGATTCCCCATAAGGGCCAAAAAAGCCCGGGTCGGATCGGGTCCCCGGGTGGCGCCACAGGGTAATGTCTGGACCCCGGCACCCGAGGTCGCAGGTTTGATTCCCAATAAGGGCCAAAAAAGCCCGGGTCGGCTAGGCTCCCCGGGTGGCGCCACAGGGTAATGTCGGGACACCGGCACCCGAGGTCGCAGGTTCGATTCCCCATAAGGGCCAAAAAAGCCCTTGTCGGGTCGGGTCTCCAGGAGGCCCCACAGGGTAATGTCGGGACCCCGGCACCCGAGGTCACAGGTTCCATTCCCCATTGGGGCCAAAAAAGCTTGGGTCCCCTTGGCACCCCGGGTGGCGCCACAGGGTAATGTCGGGACACCGGCACCCGAGGTCGCAGGTTCGATTCCCTATACCAGCCAAAAAACACCGGGTTGGGTCGGGTCCCCGATTGGCGCCACAGGGTAATGTAGGGATCCCGGCACCCGAGGTCGCAGGTTCGATTCCCCATAAGGGCCAAAAAAGCCCGGGTTGGGTCAGGTCCGCGGCCGGAGCCACAGGGTAATGTCGGGACCCCGGCACCCGAGGTCGCAGGTTTGATTCCCCATAAGGGCCAAAAAAGCCCGGGTCGGATCGGGTCCCCGGGTGGCGCCACAGGGTAATGTCTGGACCCCGGCACCCGAGGTCGCAGGTTTGATTCCCAATAAGGGCCAAAAAAGCCCGGGTCGCGTCGGGTCTCCGGGAGGCCCCACAGGGTAATGTCTGGACCCTGGCACCCGAGGTCACAGGTTCGATTCTCTATACCAGCCAAAAAACACCGGGTCGGGTCGGGTCCGCGGCCGGCGCCACAGGGTAATGTCGGGACCCCGGCACCCGAGGTCGCACGTTTGATTCCCCATAAGGGCTAAAAAAGCCCAGGTCAACTAGGGAGCCTGGGTGGGGCCACATCGTAATGTCTGGACCCCGGCAACCGAGGACGCAGGTTCGATTGCCCATAATGACCAAAATGGCCCGGGTCGGGTCGGGTCCCCTGGTGGCGCCACAGGGTAATGTCGGGACGCCGGCACACGAGGTCGCAGGTTCGATTCCCCATAAGGGCCAAAAAAGCCCGGGTCGGCTAGGCTCCCCGGGTGGCGCCACAGGGTAATGTCGGGACACCGGCACCCGAGGTCGCATAATAGATAGATTATTAGAGATTTCGCAAAAATGCAGAATGTGAGTCAAGTGACCGCTTGTTTACCTATACCTAAATCCGCAGGTGATCCTATACCCTGGGGCATAATTACATCACCGATACCCCAGATTGAGAAAAACAAAACAGTCCAATGTGAAACGGAAAAGGTCATAGAGACAGTAATGGTGGGAGGGTTTTACAGAGAGCGTCAGTTTTGCTATCATTCTGGATGTGAAAAGGAAAGAAATTACAAATTTACGGTTATAAACACCTTTAGTGGACGGTTAGGGATGTGTGAGTATGATGCACCACGCACACGACAAAAGGAAAAGATTATATGGAAGTGCAAAGAAGGCAACGAGCCAGGAGGATTAGAGGGTTGGGATTCAGCATGGGCATT
This sequence comes from Clangula hyemalis, assembly GCA_963989345.1. The sequence goes on from OZ022440.1 coordinate 974,986, forward strand.
AAGTATACTGCAGGAATACCAATATGGGGGAAATACTCCTTGGTGTTTGCAATGGGTAGGAAAGACGAATAATGACCAAAGTTTACTATATGAGACGGCTCAGAGGGAAACTAGTAGTCGGGAGCGGGTAAAGGCAGTCCCGTGGTGGAATTGTACACAAATATTCAATTGTGACACTGATTTAGAAATGATATCTCTGCTCCCGGTAAAGATAGCCTTAGCCACCGGATGTGCATGCAGAGGTCTACAAGTTAACATGAGTATAACCAACCGGAATATAGCCAACCAGACCAGTAGGGAAAAGATCTTAGTGAATCGTAAATCTTCAGCTATACGAAGCATGGGACATTTTGTGTGGGCCGCCAGTGATGGAACTTGGACAACTCATTTAAGTTTGGATGGCCCAGTAAAAGAAATAACCTTAGGATTGCCCACCCTACGCCCGCCTTGGAAAAAATCTCCTCTCATAGGGAGAAGGACAAAAAGAGAAGTAAGTGAAGAAGATGATGAATGGCAGGAACCGTCCACTGGGATTAAAATAGGATGGGCGGTAGAATCGTTGTTTGCCCCGATAGCTTCCTACCACAACAGAGAGCTGATATACAATTTGATGGGGCAGGTGCATAGACTAGCTAGCATAACCAGAAAGGGGTTTAAGGACTTGAATATACAGTTACAAGCCACAACAAGAATGACCCTGCAGAATAGATTGGCCTTGGATATGCTTCTGTTAAAAGAACACGGCGTCTGTGGATACCTAAAAGAGAAGGCTGACCATTGTTGTATACACATTCCGAATGTAACTGCCGATGTAGAACGTGACATATCCCAACTAGCCCAGGTAGAATCCAAAATAAAAGAAGAGCAGCGTGAGGCAGAACAGAATTGGCTTGGGGCAACTCTCGAGGGGCTAGGCTTTCATCTAGAAGGATGGCTTAAATCGCTTTTACAAACAATATTGCTACCGGTAATAGTATTCATTGTGATAGGGCTAGTATATGCATGTATTAAAGCAAAAATAGCTAGAAGCAGTATAATGAATCGCAGCATGTTGACCATTCTCACCAAAAATCAAGAGGGGTTCTCATTGTCACCGCCTGCTCCTGGGACGAATATTTGTTCCTAAGTAGTTATGATTAAATTATGCTTAGCGTAACGGGATAAAGGGGGTGCGTTACTGCATTAAGAGGGGGGAGGTGTGGGATTATTCTGGGTTGTGCCTGCGTGCATGAAGGGAGGGGTTTGGGGTGCCTGCGAGCACCGCGGGTGGGGGTCCTGTGTTCCGGGGCGGGACGCTTTGACATTATATGAGACGATGTTGCGCAGTTATAAAGTGGCTTACGGCACAGAACGCTGGTCGTCTTGTCCGTTTGTCCCGGGGTTTCGGTCGGGATATCCAACAATCGCCGTCCCCAAGCCGCCCGATGCAGGACCCGGACCCCGGTGCGGATAGCACGCACGTCGCCCAGGATCGGAAACAAGGAGCTCGGGTCAGCCGTCCCCACGAAGCCCGTGACCGGACACCAGTGTCGCAGGATAGCATTCCCCGAGCCACTCTAGGTGGGACCAGAACCCCAGTGAGGCTACCAAACACGTCGCCCTGGACCGGATCCAAGGTGCTCGGGACAGCTGGCCCCACGCTGCCAGTGGACGGACACCAGTGTCACAAGATCGCATTCCCCGAGCCACTCGAGGTGGGACCCAAACGCCGGTGCTGCTAGCATACACGTCGCCCAGGACCGGAGCCAAGGGCTTCGGGACGGACGGCCACCGCCCCGCACTGGAACGAACCTCCATGCCACCTCCAGGCCACCGTGCTGAGCTCTGGGTTGCCAACCTCTGGAGGGGCGGGAGGCGGCCGTCCTGATCCTCTGGGTCCAGCCTCGGGTGGCGTGGGTGCCGGCCGTGCCATGAAGCTGGAGGCTGGCGAACGCCGGCTCTTGTACAGTACTGTACTGATCTCAGTACAGTAGCATTTTTATTCGAGATTACAATGGTGGGCGTCCCACAAGCAGGAGGGTGCCTACTAATTCCATACACAGTTTATACACTTTTTTTTTCTGCCAAGGACCGGGACCCTCCCCTGTTTCCCCATTAACTGTGCTATTCAAGGTTCATAATCTGTCTGGTGCTTCACAGAAAATACACAGCTACAGGCCTGTTACAGGTCACATTTCGTTTGAGGATTTTACTCTTTGAGGTGGTAATGTTTCTTACGCCGTGATTTCCACCTAATTGCTGTAAAGATTCTGGTTGTCTGCGTTTTACAAGGTTGTCTGTTATAATAAATAATAAAAGTCCCAAATAGGATTACAATCAAAGTTTACAATTCATTAAACGAATAGAGGTAAGCAAACAGCGCTGGGTGCGCTGGGAGTCTCTGCTCCACCAAGATGCACACCAGTTATACATCAGTTACCCCACTTAAGGGATATAGAGAAGCTCTCTCAGATACGGCAGTCCTACTTCTTGTGCATGCAGCAGGAGGTTGGTCTCATTCTGGTGCTGTTGGTTGTGGAAGCAGGGGCAATGGTGGTACTGCTGGAGATACCACAGCCACCGGAGGGGGAGCCGCTGGTGGTGGATTGTTAGGATAGGGAGGTGGTAGGTTATCCAACGGCTCCTGTTTATCATCTTTTTCTTTTTCCTGTTCTTCTTCAAATTTCTTATCTGCTTTTAGTGTAAATATTGAGGCTGGAAAAGGACATGAAGTCCTCCTGATCCATAATCCTGCATAATCACTTCCTGGCTAAGAGGTTCCTTTGAATGAACATGGATATTTAAGGCCTGGCAAATCCAGTCTTCAAAGGATCCAAAAACAGGCCGAAAGACGTGGTCTTAAAGGCTCCTTTGGCCATTCTATCACACAATACTGGACCATTTTTAATTTACTTTTTCCTTTTCTGGGGCCCCTATCGTTCCAATTTCTAACCGTTATTCCTAATGGACTTTCTGGTGGTATGTCTGGTAATTTGCTCCCTTTCTTCTGGTCCCTGGTCTTCCATTTTGTCTGACCCATCTAGGAATTTTACTATGGCAATTCCCACAGCCCTTGGTTACCTTAGTAAGAGTGTCTTGCAGGGGGGTTTAGGACCTATCACCCACCCACAAATCCTATAGGAATCGCTTCGGTTCTTCACTGGCCAAGTCCCTCGCGGGAGATTGGAACCGCAGTTAGAAGACCTCCACAATCGCTTCGGAATGAAGTTCCGTCTCAGTCACACTCTTACACACACAGGCAACCGAATCCCACCCAACCGAACGGTATACGCTTCAAATGCTTACGGCTCTGTTGTCTTCGTTTGGATCTTCACACGCAGAATTATGGGCAAAATATAGTGCTGCAGCTAGCAAGGGAGCTGAAAAAAAAAAAAATCAATGCTTGTACAATGTAGGAATCTGTTTCTGTGGGGGTTGGGAGCCGTTTATACAATTTTGAGGCCAGTATCTGGGGGTGGCTGGGAGCTGCTTGTACACTGTACAGACCTGTGTCTGGGGGGTCTTGGGAGCTGTTTGTACACCTATAGGGCCTCTGTGTGTGGGGTGGAGGGTTGGGGCCTGCATTTGGGAGGGTTGGGAGCTGCTTACACAATATAGGGAGCTGTGTCTGCGGGGGTTGGGATCAGCTTGTAGAATTTGGGGCCTGCATCTGAGGGGGTTTGGGAGCTGGTAATACACATTAGGGGCCTGCCTTGGGGTGGTTGGGAGCAGCATGTACACTGTAGATGCCTGCTTCTGGGGGAGGGGTGGGAGCTCTTTGTGTACCTTTGGAGCCTGTGTTCCGGGGGGAGGGGGAGGGGTTGGAGCTGCATATACACTGTAGAGGCCTGTCTCTGGGGGGGTTGGGAGCTGCTTGTACACTTTAGGGGCCTGTATTTGAGGGGATTGGGAGCTGCTCATACATTCTAGGTGCCTCGCTTTTGAGATGGGTTGGGGCTTCCCTCTGGGGGTGGTTGGGAACTGCTTGTACCCTTTAGGGGCCTGGGTCTCAGAGGGGGGTCTGGGCTGTTTGTACACCTTTGTTGTCGCGTGTTTTTTTGGGGGGGGTGTGCCTGTGCCTGGGGGTGTTGGGAGGTGCTGGTACACTCTAGGGGCCTTCATTTGGGGGTCTTTGGGGCCTCCCTTTGAGGGGGAGGGAGTTGGGAGTTGGTTGTACACCTCTGCGTCCCATGTCTTGGGGGGGGGGGGGGGGGTTGGGACCTGTCTCTGAAGGGGCGGGTTGTGAGCTGCTTGTATACCTTTGGGACCTGTGTCTGGGTGGAGTCCAGTCCTTGGGAGGGGGTGGGGGGTGGGAGCTGCTTGTGGACAGTTGGGGTCTGCATCTGGGTGTGGTTGGTGCCTGCTTCTGTTGGCAGTTTGGGGCCTGCTTGTAGACTTCTGCAGCCCGGGTTTGGGGGCTTTTCTGTAATGTTTGGGGTCTGCATTTTTGTTTTGGAATGCATCCTGAGCTTTTGAGGCCTAGCTGTAGCGTTTGGGGCCTGCGTCTGGGGCTTTTCTGTAGCGTTTTGGTCACGTGTTTGTGATTTGGGGCCTGCATCCAGGGTTTTGCCTTTTTTCTAGTTTCTATCTTTGTGTTTGTGTGTTTCGTTGTTGGTTGTCTGGGGTATGGGCAGTTTGGGGTTTGGATTAAGGTCAGTGTCATTAGCGTTAGGGGGTTGATAATAAGGGTTAGGGTTGTGGTTAGAGTTGTTAGGTTTAAGGGGAATAAGGATTTAAGGGTAAGGGGATCAAGGTTGTGGGAATAAAAATGTCGTTTTTGCACAGTTGCACCCTTTAGAGGGAAGGAAGGTGGTATTGAGATATGCTTGCAGTGATAAGAGAGCTTAACAGTGTGAAATGTGTTCATCTGATTCATGTCAATATGGAACAATGCTAGGGCCGCATGATATGATGAAATGTCATCATATCCTTTGTCTTACATACCCTTGTAATAACCACAAGTCTAAGAAAACCAGAGTGGTTAATGTATATAGTTCTTGTATCTTGCAAAGGAATGGTCCAGCAATTTGGGTCAATAGGGGATTCAAGAGAACGAAGGGGTTTCAGAGTAACTGCTAACTATTATGACTGTTGCATGGGACACTATGCAAGTCTCTGACATCCAGCCAAGATGGACAAAGGACAAGGGAAAAGCCTGGGAGGAAGACTATGAGCTTTCAGCATGAGAGACCCCCAGAGGGACCACTGGAGACTGATAACGCATGCACCAGTGGGAGAGTTCGGATTCCGGGAACTAATTATAATAACCCTGCCTTTTCTAGAAGTAGTAATGAATATGTATTAGCCTAGGAGCATAAAAACCAGCCGCCTGATGTAACTTGTGTGTGTCTTGGTGGAGCAGAGACTCCCGGCGCATCCAGTGCTGCTTGCTTACCTCTATTTGCTTAATAAATTGTAAACTTTAATTGCAATCCTATTTGGGACCCAGTCATTTATTACAATTGGGGGCTCATCTGGGAGGGCTTTGGTTCCTGAATTCTGATTTGATCTAGGAGAGGCGCCTCACCATTTGGTGGCTGCTGTTTGAGTCAGGTCGGGACTAATGGCATCTTGAACCTGAATAAGCAAAGTTTTTGATTTTTTTTTTTCAGCTCCCTTGCTAGCTGCAGCACTATATTTTGCCCATAATTCTGCGTGTGAAGATCCAAACGAAGACAACGGAGCCGTAAGCATTTGAAGCGTATACCGTTCGGTTGGGTGGGATTCGGTTGCCTGTGTGTGTAAGAGTGTGACTGAGACGGAACTTCATTCCGAAGCGATTGTGGAGGTCTTCTAACTGCGGTTCCAATCTCCCACGAGGGACTTGGCCAGTGAAGAACCGAAGCGATTCCTATAGGATTTGTGGGTGGGTGATAGGTCCTAAACCCCCCTGCAAGACACTCTTACTAAGGTAACCAAGGGCTGTGGGAATTGCCATAGTAAAATTCCTAGATGGGTCAGACAAAATGGAAGACCAGGGACCAGAAGAAAGGGAGCAAATTACCAGACATACCACCAGAAAGTCCATTAGGAATAACGGTTAGAAATTGGAACGATAGGGGCCCCAGAAAAGGAAAAAGTAAATTAAAAATGGTCCAGTATTGTGTGATAGAATGGCCAAAGGAGCCTTTAAGACCACATGTCTTTCGGCCTGTTTTTGGATCCTTTGAAGACTGGATTTGCCAGGCCTTAAATATCCATGTTCATTCAAAGGAACCTCTTAGCCAGGAAGTGATTATGCAGGATTATGGATCAGGAGGACTTCATGTCCTTTTCCAGCCTCAATATTTACACTAAAAGCAGATAAGAAATTTGAAGAAGAACAGTGTATATGCAGCTCCAACCCCTCCCCCTCCCCCCGGAACACAGGCTCCAAAGGTACACAAAGAGCTCCCACCCCTCCCCCAGAAGCAGGCATCTACAGTGTACATGCTGCTCCCAACCACCCCAAGGCAGGCCCCTAATGTGTATTACCAGCTCCCAAACCCCCTCAGATGCAGGCCCCAAATTCTACAAGCTGATCCCAACCCCCGCAGACACAGCTCCCTATATTGTGTAAGCAGCTCCCAACCCTCCCAAATGCAGGCCCCAACCCTCCACCCCACACACAGAGGCCCTATAGGTGTACAAACAGCTCCCAAGACCCCCCAGACACAGGTCCGTACAGTGTACAAGCAGCTCCCAGCCACCCCCAGATACTGGCCTCAAAATTGTATAAACGGCTCCCAACCCCCACAGAAACAGATTCCTACATTGTACAAGCAGTTCCCAACGCCCTAGACACAGGCCCTGACCCCCCACAGACACATGCCCCAAAGGTGTACAACCACCTCAAAATCCCCCCTTAACGCAGGCCCTTACAGTGGACCAGCAACTCCAAACCCCCCACCCAGAGGCAGGCTCCAACCCCCCATGGACGCAAGCCCCAAAGGTGTACAACCAGCTCACAAACCCATGAGACACAGGCCCCTATAGTATACAAGCAGCTCCCAACACCCCCCAGATGCAAGCCCCAAAGGTGTACAAGCAGCCCCAACCGTCCCTCAAGACGCAGGCCCCTACAGTGTACAAGCAGCTCCCAACCACCCCCAGATGCAGGCCCCAAGCCCCCCCCAAACACAGGCCCCTACAGTATACAATTAGCACCCAACCCCCTAACACCGGTGCCAGCCCCAAAGGTGTAGAAGCAGCTCCAAACCTCCCCCCCCAACCCAAGCTCCAACAGTGTACAAGCAGCTCCCAAACCCCCTTCCCCCCTCCCCCTTCCCCCCCTCCCCTCCCCCCCCGCCCGCTACCAACACAGGCTCCAAAGGAATACAAAGAGCTCCCACCCCTCCCCCGGATGCAGGTCCCAACCCCCCTCAGAAGCAGGCCCCTACCTACAGTGTTCAACCAGCTCCACCCCCCACCCCGCCCCCGCCCGGCCCCAACGCAGACACCTAGGGTGTACAAGTAGCTCCTAATCATCCCCCACAGATGCAGGCCCCTACAGTGTACAAGAAGCTCCTAACACCCCCCCACACAGACACAGCCACCCAGAGGCACGCCCCAAAGGTGTACAATCAGCTCCCAACCCCCTCAACGCTGGCCCCAATGGTCTACAAGCAGCTTCCCCCTCGCCCCCAGACACTGGCCCCAACCCCCCAACCCCCAAACGCAGACCCCAAAAGCCTAACCACAGGCCCTGAACTCTACAGGCAGGCTCCAAAACCCGTGACAAAGGCCCCAGTGGCTCCAGACAGGTCCCTAATCCCAGACACAGGCCCCAAACGTTAAACATACGCCAAAAAAAGTATTAGTGCTGGTGCCAAATGTTACAGACAGGCCCAAAAGCCCAGGCAAAAGCCCGAGATGCTCAAGGCTGAGACGTAACTTGGCTTTCTGAATTACTGGAAAGCAGCTTTCATTCTCAGATAAGTGTGTGCAGGCTAGATAGGATGGGGCTTCAGGCACCTCTTCACCTGAGGAAACACACTGCCATCAGGCACCGCCGTGCCAGGCAAGCTTTTTCTGCTAGAACACCCTTCTGAGATGCCCTGCGGCATTCAAGTGAAGTGCTTTCCTGCCATTATAAAGACTGATGTTACAACCCACCTTGCCTGTGGCACCTGATGAACAGAAGAGAAAGCCACCGCAGTGCTTGGAAACCATCCCCGCACATGCCGCTCCTTGTTGCTCTCTGGCCTTATCTCAAATCCTCAGCCACTTCTGTGGAGAGCCTGCCACGGCACCCACAAAGCGAGACGAACACCTTTCATAGTCACCTTGTGCTACTTGGCCCTTCTGCTCCAACCCAGCTCATGACGAGCCTGCCCTTCTCGTGCTGCTCTTCAGAGTGCAGTTTGGCCCCACTGAGCCTGTGCGAGACACCTGAGAATGAGAAAGAAAAGCATAAGCTGAAGCAGCATTCAAAGCCACAGCACAGCTAGGACAGTTACTCTTATCTGCTCCCTTACCTCTGCTCCCTCACCTGCCCTTGAGGCAGATGATTCCATCTGCTCTCTTTGGCCAGCTACAACACCTCTGAAATATAAACAGGATTTTTACTGTATTTTGTGTAGTTAAGTAACTGCAGTGACAACTGCACCACTAAAGCACCTGCTACATCTGTTCATCGCTCACCTTGCCAAAAGCAGCTCTGGTCAAGTCCCGTGTTGTACACTGTGCTTCAGCTTTAACAAATGAAAACATTCACAAGATAATCATTCAGCTGTCAGCATTAGCACCCATCCCTCAACAACACAAGGGACCCCATTTACAACGTTATCATTTCAAAACAGCAGCCCCCTTGACTCAGCACCTGGAAAGTAGATCAAGCCAGCCACCGAGCTGCCTACCGAGTGCTGGACAGTTCCAGAAGGAGCTCTTTCCTGTGACTGGTTCCTCCTAAGGTTTACACTCTACTGGGGACAGGAAAGAAATATAAATAAAAATTTCAAAACCCCATACCTGTAAGCTTTCAAGATTCAACAGACCTCCTCAAGCACACTGTTCAAGCACTATGCGAGCAGCTGTTCGCAAGCAGCTCAATTCTCCCACCTCCACATCTGCCAAACACCACAGAGATGACCGTGTCAGCTGCCCTTCAGTACGTGCCCAGAGGCAGACCAGATGTCTTTGCCAAAACAGACAGTACAATGTATTAGTACACCCATGCACTGCCACATTAGCTATCATCACTAACTGCCAGGCAGGACAGCTCCAGACCAAACACATACACACACAGGCACGCCACAAACATCACAAACAAAACACAACACAAGACACGAGAAAAAGTGACCCCCAGAGGAAAGCCCTACGGCAACAGCAAGTCAGAACAGGTGCTCTGCAGCAGACCCAAGGAGAGACTCAAATGTCACGACATGCGACTGGAAGCAACTGCCAGAACTGGGATGATGGCGGCATAAAAAGCCTGCCTTTAAGACAAGAGACCAGAAGGATGGGGATTGAAAACCCCATAGGAAGACACTTAGGAAATGAATTCCCAAGGAAGAGCTCCTGATGCGGCCCAGAGGACTTCTGCAAGAGTGAGGACGGAAACAGATGTGATCTGAAACCGAATATGATGCACAAGACCTGGAACAGTTCTGCACTTTAAGCAGCGACTGCAAGACAAGAAGTGCTCAGATCAGAGCCATGATGACAAAACAAGCATTTAGGACCTTTGGCGCAGCTACCAAGTCCCCTGTCTAGTCAAGTCCAGTGCAAAAAGCAAGGAGGATATCAAGACCCAAGGAGAGCATAATTCAGAACACACACTGCAGAAGGAACACTACAAGACAGATCAACAGAAGGGCACTGTCCTGCCTGGCGCACGCACTCACGCTACAAAATACCCCCTGCTTCTTCTATTAGCCTGGTGACCCAGCCACAAGCAGCCTGAACGTGACCCAGCCTGAACCGCCCTCACAGTAGCACCGAGTATATTCAGCCCGCTGGCTCCATGCTGCTCTGGCTCCCAGCTCCCATAAGCCACCCCAGATATGCAAATACCAGGTGCCCCCCAACTTAGCTCTCAGATTGCTGGATGGTAAATTCCCGCCACCTCAAGAAATGCACAGGCACTGAGAGACATCTTAGTCAATTGCCAGGCTCATCATCATCTGCAAAAACAGAGTACCAGCATTCACTAGCATGCCGGCCCTGATGCCCACCTCCTCTGCAATGCTGACTACTACTGGTGCAACATACAGTCGTGCTCACCTGTTCCTCTTCGAGTCCAAGCCCCAACAGTGCAGCCAGTATCACCCACACCACCTGGGAAAACAAAGGGATTAAATGATCGTTGTGTTCTCAACAAATCACCCACCACACTGCTCCTCTACCCCAAGCAGCCTCACCTCAGACCCTCAGCAGATTCTGAGCAACGCCTACCACAGCACCACTAAAACAGAGGGGAAACACTTCAGAGACTTGCCTTAGGGAGACCCTTGCTTAGGGACACTGACTGGGCTGACGACCCTCCCGCCTTCCCTCAGCACTCCGGAGAGGATTCACCTCTCCGTTACTGCAAGAAGCAGCCACAGAAGAAAAAAAGGCAGATCCTCAGGCACCTCACAGGCACAGCCTACCTGCTGCAATACCCCTCTTCCACTAGATCTCCTTATTCACCTGCTCACAGCTCCAATGCGGCCGGGCCAGGGCGGACCGGCACCACGCGGCGGCGGCGGGGGGGGGGCGGCGGCGGGGGGGGGGGCGGTGGACGGGGGCGGGGCGGGCCGGCACCACTCAGCGGCGGCACGGGGAGGGGGGCGGCGCAGGGCGGGCCAGCCAGAGCAACGCAGGGAGCCATCCCTCCCCCCAAACCAGAAACAGTAGTCAAAAACTACAGAACTGGGACCCCAAACCACATGGAGCCAGGCTCCCAAACCGTACCTGAGCACGAACACACACAAGCCAGAGACTGAGGGCCATGATGGCTATCATCAAGAAAAGCAGACAACATCAAGCTCTTGAGAGAGATCAGCCTTTCCAAGTCCCAATGAAAGACAAAAACTGCTTCATTACTATCCCCTTGCCAACAATACATTTAAGACCCATGATATGGAGCTCAGCAAGCACTGCAGAAGCCAACAACTATGGGAACAAGACCTGGTAATGGATACTATAGTACACAGAAACAACCATACACCATAGAACACATACTGGAACTGCCCTGACTGGCACACGCTAGGCAGAAAAGGATGAATCCATGGCCTCTTTACCCAGTTGTTACTGGATCCCGTTCCCCTGCTGCACTGATTTAAAAGCCATCCCCATGCACGTACCACACACATGCCAAGGTACAACCCCACCCAACACACAGATAGGGCATTTCAAGCGAAACTTAGCTTTAGGGATGGCTGGAAAGCAGGATTCCTCCTCAAGGCACGCACAGGCTACATGAGATGGGGCTCCAGACACCTCTTCACCTGAGGAAACACACTGCCGTCAGTGTGTTGATTATAAAGACTGATGTTACAACCCACCTTGCCTGTGGCACCTGATGAACAGAAGAGAAAGCCACCACAGCATTTGGAAACCATCCCTGCACATGCCGCTCCTTGTCGCTCTCTGGCCTTATCTCATATCCTCAGCCACTTCTGTGGAGAGCCTGCCACGGCACCCGCAAAGCAAGACGGACACCTTTCATAGTCACCTTGTGCTACTTGGCCCTTCTGCTCCAACCCAGCTCATGACCAGCCCCTCTTACACAGCTCTTCAGAGTGCAGTTTGCTCCTTTGAACCTATGCGAGACACCTGTGAAAGAAAAAAAAAAGCATAGGCCGAGGCAGCATCCAAAGCCACAGTACAGCCAGGGCAGTTACTCTCACCTCCTCCCTTACCTCTGCCCGCTTACCTGCCCCTGAGACAGATGCTTCCATCTACCCTCTTCAAACAGCTACAACACCTCTAAAAGACAAAGAGGGGATGCTTAGAGTAACAGGGAGACCTACAACACAACAACTGCTACATCTGTTCCTCACTCACATTGCCAGAGGCAGCTCTGGGTGTGACATCCCAGGTTGTACACTGCGTTTCAACTTTATCAAATGAAAACAGTCACAAGATAATCATTCAGCTGCCAGCATTAGCATCCATCCTTTATCAACACAAGGGACCCCGTTTATAATATTATTTCAAAACAGCAGCCTCCTTGCCTCAGCACCTCAGAAGTAGACCAAGCCAGCCAATGAGCTGCCTTACCCTTACCCTTACCCTTACCCATAAATTAGGCTAAATCTTACCCTTACCCTTACTCTTACCCTAACCCTTACCCTTACCCTAAACCTAACCCTAACCCTAACCATTACCGTAACCTGAACCCTAAACCTTATCCTAACATTTACCCTTACCCTAAACCTTATCGTTACCTGTACCCTAACACTTACCCTTAACCTTACTCTTAACCTTTCCCTAACCCAAACCCTTACCCTTACCCTATCCCTAACGCTAACCCTAACCATTACCGTAAACTTTATCCTTACCCTTACCTTTATCCTTCCCCTTACCATTACCGTAACCCTTACAATTACACTAATCCTTACCCTAACCCTTACCCTAACCCTAACCGGGGTTCTCCGGGACGGCGAGCCCCCGAGCAGGCGGACGACAGCCTCCCGCTTCACGGCACGGCTGGCACCCATGCCGCTCGTGGCCGGACAACCGTGTCATGGGATCGCCATACCAGAGCCGCCCGAGACCGGACACGGAACCGCCTGGAACCGCCGTCCCCGAGCCGTCCGAGATGGGAGCCGGACCTAGGTGTGGCTAGCACACATGTCGCCCAAGACCGCAGTCTAGGGGTTCAGGAAGGCTGGCCATCGCTTCGAACGGGAGAGAGCACCCCGGTCACCGGCACGGCCACCTTGCGTGCCGGCGGTCGACAGCCTCCCGCTTCAAGGCACGGCCGCCACGCAGGTGCCCGAGGACTGCCCCCGGAACACGGAACAGATGGCCGCCTGTGGAAGCCGGGGCGCAACTCCCGCACACGGGACCAACGTCCCCACGCCTCTCTAGATCGGCCCCCGACCCTGTGCGGCTAGCACACGCGTCGCACAAGAGAATGGCCACGGGGCTCGGGACGGTCGGATCCCGCGTGTGCGGACGGAAAGAACACAGGGAGCGCATGAAAGTCGGGAAGTGCTCTGCACGGGACCGAACCCCCAGGTCTCTATGACAGCCATTTCCCGAGCCATCGGAAAACAGCCTCCGGCTCACGGCATGGCCGACACTTATGCTGCTAGGGGCAGGACACCTGTGTCCTGGAACCGCCGTCCCCGAGCCGTCCGAGATGGGAGCCGGACCTAGGTGCGGCTAGCACACACGTCGCCCAAGACCGCAGTCCAGGGGTTCAGGTCGGCTGGTCACCGCTCTGCACGGGACCGAACCCCCAAGTCTCTATGACAGCCATTTCCCGAGCCATCGGAAAACAGCCTCCGGCTCACGGCATGGCCGACACTTACGCTGCTAGGGGCCGGACACCCATGTCCTGGAACCGCCGTCCCTGAGCCGTCCGAGATGGGAGCCGGACCTAGGTGCGGCTAGCACACACGTCGCCCAAGACCACAGTCTAGAGGTTCGGGAAGGCTGGCCACCGCTTCGAACGGGAGAGAGCACCCCGGTCACTGGCACGGCCACCTTGCGAGCCGGCGGTTGACAGCCTCCCGCTTCAAGGCACGGCCGCCACGCAGGCGCCCGAGGACTGCCCCCGGAACACGGAACAGATGGCCGCCTGTGGAAGCCGTGGTGCAACTCCCGCACAAGTACTAACGTCCCCACGCCTCTCTAGATCGGCCCCCGACACTGTGCGGCTAGCACACGCGTCGCACAAGACAATAGCCACGGGGAACGGGACGGTCCGATCCCGCCCCATCGGATGGAGAACTTGGGGATCTCGGTCCCGCCCGGCACCGCTCCGCACGGGACAGAGCACCCCGGTCTCTGGCATGGCCATTCCACAGGAAGGTGGACGACAGCCTCCCGCTTCACGGCACGGCCGGTACTCACGGCGGCCGAGGACGGACCCCTGGAACACGGGACAGAGGACCCCTGTGCAAGCCGTGGCCCAACTTCCGCACACGAGACCAACGTCCCCAAGCTGCTCTGTGTCGGCCCCGGACCCCGGTGCGGCTAGCACACGCTTCGCACAAGACAATAGCCACCGGGCTCGGGACGATTGGATCCCGGCCCTGCGGATGGAGAACGTAGGGAGCTCGGTCCCGCCCGGCGCCTATCCGCACGGGATAGAGCACCCCGGTCTCCACGACAGCCAGTTCCAGAGCCAACGGAAAACAACCTCCCGCTCACGGCATGGCCGACACCCACGCTTCTCGGGGCCGGACACCCGTGTCCTGGGATCGCCGTCCCCGAGCCGTCCGAGATGGGAGCTGGAACTAGGTGCGGCTAGCACACAGGTCTCCCATGACCGGACACCAGGGGCTCGGGACGGTCGGATCCCGCACGACAAGATGGAGGCACATGGGAGCTCAGGTCGTCCGACTGTCTCTCTGTACGGGACCGAACTCCTGGTTTCTGGGAAGGTCGGTCCCCAAGCACCTGACAGCAGCCTCCCGGTTGTAGGAATACAAATTTTATAAAGTAACAAGGTTTCCCCTGCACCTCCTTTTCTCCAGACTAAACAAGCCCAGTGCCCTCAGCCACTCCTCGTAGGACTTGTGTTTCAGGCCCTTCACCAGCTTCATAGCCCTTCTCTGGACATGTTCCAGGGTCCTTGTGGGTCCCTTCTGTTATAAATTCCAAGTCAATTTAGCTTTATAAGATTTATTTATGGGGTTAATAAAAGGCAAGTAAACAGCGCTGGGCGCGCGGGGAGTCTGGGCTCCTCCAACATGCGCACACGTTACATGAGGCGGCTGGTTTTTATGCTCCTAGGCTAATACATATTCTTTACTACTTCTAGAAAAGGCTTTGTTTTCCCTTCAGTCAGTTGCAGGGTTCTTTAGGTGGGTCAGAGTCTACGGACTGATGTGTTTCCAAGTAGAGAGCGGTATGCACATCTTTTTGAGGTAACAGCTAGTAGGATCTGTTAGAATAAACTAATGTAGTACTTGGTGCCTTTATTGCATGCAGTTCTTTATCAGGAGAGTAACTGTTATAGCATGTTTACGGATAGGATGTCAATGTTACTTTGTTTGCTCTGCTGTGTCTGTGGGGACACTCTGTGCTCGGCTGGGAACCTGGGGCGGAAGTGATGTCAGGGCCTGTCTTCAATCAGGGCGGAAGCACTGTGTGATTGGCTTGGAGGAACCCAGGGCAGAAGCAGCATGCAGGGCTTGCCAGCGCCATGGGCAGAAGCTGTCGGGGCAGGCCGGGACGCCGAGGAGGGGTGCCGCAACGAGGTTGGTGGTCGGTGGCGCGCCAGGGTGGGCCGGATAGGGAGGGGGCGAGGCGGCGGGTGGTTGGTGGCTTCTGTGGAAATGGCCCTTGTGTGGGGTGGGGGCGGTGCATTCAGAGGAACCTTGAGAGGCTGCAGATAGGGGCAGGCAGGAACCTTTTGAAGTTCAGGAGAGGGAAATGCCAAGCCCTACCCCTAGGGAGGAACAACTCTGTTGACCAGCACTGGATATCTGGATAGTAAATAAGCATTTCTTCATGGAAGGGGTGGTTAGACATTAGAACAGGCTGCCCGGGGAAGTGGTAGAGTCCCCATCCTTAGAAGTATTTAAGAGATGTGTGGACATAGCACTTAGGGATATGATTTAGTGGTAGCATTAGGTTGATGCTTGGACCTGATGGTCTTAAGGGCTTTTTCCAACATAAGAGTTCTTGCTGAGGATGGGGATTCAAATAACAAGTGCATTTTTGGGAAGTGGCTCTATCCTTCACTGTAGGTGACAGCAGCTTTGTGGGCCCTCCGAGGAGGCACCTCTGTAGTGATTGCAAATGGAATCCACCCGAAAATCTCGGGTCATGTCATCACAGATATTGTAGAAGGGAAGAAAGTTGGCCCTTTTTTTTCAGAGGTAAAACCTGCAGGTGAGTACGGAAGTAATATGTACGCTGGGAGCTGTAGAGATTCCCTGGAAGTTTAGGGTTGAAATTTGGCTAGGCCTGCCTGTTCAACAAATGGGAAACTATACTCTGCTTGACAAACGGCTTTGGAAAGGTAATTTTCAATGTTGGAATGGAACATCTTGAATCCTCTGCTTGGGTTCCTTCCAGCTGATGAGTTGCTGCATCAGCCTTGCATTCAAAGAACTAAGTAGAATTTGTCTTGTTTTCAATCGTAGAGGTTATCATCTCTTATTGATGATTTCAGGGTGAAAGCATGCATATAGAATGTAGTGCTGAACTAAGATAGTGTGCGGTTTCATTTTTTATCCTAAGTTCTTTTTATGACTCAGTCTTTTGTTACTGTATGTAGCAATGTTTTCCTGCCTCTGTGTTGCTGTGACAACGTAACAAGGGCCGCAGAAAGTCAGACCGAAGATCTGTGATCTTAGCAGAATAGAACAAGTATAGAGTGATACTCATGACTTGCACTGTAAGACAAGCAAATGCCTTGGAGTATAAAAATGCTTAATGGATTTCTTGTAAAAATTGGCCATATCCTTTGGACCCATGTAAACACTTAGCATCCATGGGTCACAGGAGTCACGAGCCTTAACCAGGTATTGTGTGTAAACTCTGGAGCTAGCACTATGTGAAGAACTGCTTCCTTTATTTTGTGTGTGCCTGTGGGCAGGAGGAGTGAAATTTGCTTCCTGCTAGCTTTTGATGCCCCCACCTTCTGTATGGAAAGAGAACATGGGTGATCGATCTCTGTTCAACTTCTATGATGAGACATTGTCTTTTCCCTCATCGCTTTTTCACATGAAAAAGGTGTTTTCTTAGTCCTTTTCTACAGAAACTGTTCCAAAAATCTGGCGATCCCTGTTTCTCTTGGCTGAAACTGTTTTTATTCTACTGTGACCTTTTTAAGGTGAGCGAAAATAAAATTTTGTGTAGCGTCCGAGATGCAAGTGAACCTTCAGTTTATGAGATAGCAAGGCTAACTTTGAGTTTTGATTAGATCATTGATGGTTTTTGTTGCCTTTCCTAGGCCTTCTCCAAAAGCTTAAACAGGGAAGTTGCTGTTCAACACCGATGAGCATTGAAGTGATGTTTTCATAGGATTATGTGCACTACCAAGGCCTGATTTCCCCTTTTGTCTCTGCATTGCTTCATGGTTATCTGCTGTGAATTGTACTTGCTATTTTGTTGCATGGTGTCTGCAAAGGAATCACAGGCTGGTTGAGGTTGGAAGGACCTCCAGAGGTCACCTGGTCCAACACCCCTTTTGTGTTCAAAGAACACAAAAATACACGCCACGTTATAAAGTATGACCTTGCTTTAAAAAGCTGTTTTAACAGTCCTTCATTAAGTCTTATTAATGAAGTGTCCCCTAGTTCTTTTCTTACGCTTCCCACTATACCTCCTGTTGTTTTCCTTACCGTGGGAATTCCTGCTCTGGCAATTTCTGTAGGACACTTCTTGAATGGAAGTCCAGGCATATTAGTCACATGTCAAGTCATCCGTTCTACAGACAATTTCAAGAGTTAGAAGTGAAAACGTAGCTTATCCATGAGCTCCTTGAGAACTCCTTAGTGAAATGCTGCCTGAGCCTTTTGACTTGTTACTTCAGTTTCTGTTTCAAAACTTGTTCTGTATCATTTCAGTTTGAGATGGATTCTTTGACATCCGTGCCAAGAAAAAAACCTTTCCTCTGTAGGAGCCCTTCAATGTACACAGAGCAGAGAGAGAGCAGCTATTGTGCAAGCTGTTGCTCAGGCTGGTTGTGGCTTCCTGTATTGTTTGCACATTCCCAGGTTGTTTTGCAATCTCTTCTCTTTTCAGTAGTTATATAATTAAACTTTTTCAAAGGATGCCTCCCTGTTTTCAGTAGCCTCCTATGCCCTGAGATTTAGCTCTCCTTGTATTCTTTTGCTCTTTGTCAAGTCTTTTTGATACAGGTTGTGTACTTGTTTGTCCCCTACGACATGGATGATCTTACTGAATCTCTGTGATGCCTTGAAAAGGGCTATGCTCGGGGACCATGGCAGCATTTTGGTATCTGATACAGATTTTCCTGTTGTGGCATACAGTAAACTTCTTTGATATGTCTCTTAAGACTGTACCTGTTTTCCTGCTTTGAGTAAGGAGTTGAAAGTTGAAAGGTTAGTGTTCATTTCCTTCCACGTGGGCTGTAACCTTTGTCTGCAAGTCTTGTGGTTGTGTGTGTGTGTTTGTTTTGGCAGGCCGTACAGTAGAGCAGCGGGGTGGAATGTCTCGAGCCGGTGGCAGGACCCTGGCAGCTCTGCAGCCTGAGCAGGTGAGAGAACAGTATGTCCTCGCTCTTTAAGGCTGTGAACATGTGGCAAGTTTTAAAATACAGGTTTATAACACAAATGGGTCCTGGAAAAGATCAGCTGGCTCCAAGTATTCAGGGCATCAAGACAGTGAGAAGATGCCTCAGTAGGAATGAGCTGAAGTGAGCCAGATGTCAAACACCATGGAGTTCGTGTAAGAATGCAGTTCAGACACTTTTGTCTTTCAGAGAGCAGAGATTTTTTTATCATCTCGCTGACTTATTAACTGATCAGAGAGAAGAAATTCTCTTGGCAAACAAAAAGGACTTGGAAGAAGCTGAAAATAAAGGTAATATTACGGGTCCTTTCATGGAACACCTGTTGTCATGAGCTTTTCTGGGCCTCAGAGGAAAGGAGCAGAACTAGAGTAGTCTGTCACCTGCAATTGGATATTATGGCCGTCACAGATTAGGGAACCCAGGACTTTGAGAGCTTGTCAGTGTAAGCAGCTGCAGCTTCTGTAATTGCGTAAGAGCTGTCTCTATCAGAGAAGATAGAGAGGCCTTTGAAAGCAGCAACCCACAGCATTGTTTAAAAAACTAACAATAGAATAGTGTTTTCTTTTGCCAAAGGAGGCTCACTTTAGAAATTAAATCTAGCAAGTATCTTCCCTGTTATCATCATGCATGAAATAGCATGAATATTCTCCTGGGCTGGTTAACGTAATGTTTGGCCCCTGTGGGGAAGGTTGTTACTTAAAAATGATGCTTTCCAGAAAGAACCACCTTACCTTCTGACTGAGGAAAGTACAGTTCAGGCAGCATAGACTAAATCCATTCTTTTGTGTAAGAGTGGTACATCAGGAAGCTGGTCTTGGGTTAGAAAATGTGTGGAACTGGTGCATCACAAATTGTAATGTTCAGTCAAAGACATATGGCAACCATTTTGTACTGAGGAGAATGCCTGGAGGGACATTTCCGAGTAAACTTCCTACCTGAATGTGTTCAGACTAGAAAACTCCGGCAGCTCTTGCCCAATCTGAAATGCTATGCGTTCCTTTGCTCTTTGGGATTTCTATCTGTGAAATAGAAAGAGGCAATTACTGCCCAAACCCTCCCGGAATATTGCAAGGGTAGAAATTTGTATGAAATTCAGGTACACGGTTGTGTAACAGTACTAGAAATAGGACAAACTTTGTCTTTGCGGATGTTACTTCATATACAAATCATTCATATCGTATTAGGTGTATATGTGATGGTAGGTGAAAGTGTTGTCAAATTGGAGCAGTTTGATTGTAGCTACTAAACTTAATGCTTTACATTGTTCATCTTAGGTAGGTTTCTTGCTGCGGTGTGGGAAATGGCGGATTTTTTTCCTGGTTTGACCATTAGGTCACTTTTTCTTGAAACTAGGCAGATAAATCTATCTTGAGCACAATTTTTTCTTTCTTCTAGGAAGATTGGCACTTCCTTTGTTGAAACGTCTAAGTCTGTCTACATCAAAGCTGAACAGCTTGGCTGTTGGGCTATGTCAGATTGCAGCATCTTCACAGGACAGCATCGGCAGCATAGTTCGGAGAACACGCATAGCAAAAGATCTAGAGTTGGAGCGGGTGACAGTGCCTGTTGGGGTCCTTCTTGCGATTTTTTTGAGTCCCGTCCAGACTGACTGTCTTCCACAGGTATGTGAGGAGGGCAGAGAGATCTTTGATAACAAAAGTGTATTTCTACTGGTGAGTTATTGGAAGGCTGCAAGAAGTCTTGCCTCAAAAGACTTCTGCTTGTATTCTTCTGAAATGAATT
This sequence comes from Clangula hyemalis, assembly GCA_963989345.1. The sequence continues at coordinate 995,057 of OZ022440.1, forward strand.
CTGCTGTCATCCCAATTTTTTTTTCTACAGAAAACTACAGTCTTCTTGGGACTTGCTTCTGCAATTCTGAGAGTTATTCAGCGTTGGTTTTTGATACCCAACATAGAGAAGGAGTTAGCTTACATTCAGGTGGTGCAATTTCTGCATGTGTCTTATCACGTAGCTTCCCTGCTTAACTTGCAACTTACAAGGCTCCTACCAATGAGCACTTTTCTGTCCATGCCGACTACAGCTGAATTGCAGGCTACGATTAAACATCAAATGTTTAATATAGGTTGTTAATAACAAACTGCAACTGTTAAGAATATATGCTGAAAAAGATCAGCACGAAGTAGAAGTTCTAGGCTTTGAGTGGTCATACTGATACTGCATGTTTGCACTGAGGCAGAATGATATCTTTCCACAAGTGTGTAAAAGCTAAGTCTAGGCTCTTACTGCTGGTATTTTTAGCAAGACTGATTGAGCATTTCTCTAACATATGAGCAAGGATTTGAGGAGCAAGGGATGGGTATGGGCACTTAAAAAGAGACTGCCGAAGGGCAGCTTCATATTTCATACCTGAATTTTGTGAGTGCTTGTCCTCGTTTCATACTGAAGGGGAGTCTGCTCTAGGCAAAGTTCATGTGAAAGGAAAAGGCACTAGTCTCCCTTTCTGCCATTATTGCTTCCTTGCTGCTCGCTCTGTTCTTCACAGAAAACCAGTATGTTTCCTTGTCAAATTCTAGTCTGCCTTCCTAGACTCCAACCTTTGCCTCCTGGGTCTCTTGCCTTGCATAGCCAAACCCTCCCATTCTCTTCTTCTTTACCTCATTTGTTTTATCAGGCTGATTCTTACTGGCTTCCCACCCTCACCCCCAACCTTTCTTTTTTTTTTTTTTTTTAACAGACTTAGGATGGCTTGTCTTGTTACTTTTCTTCCTGCCAGCCCCCATCCTCAAGTTCTCCGATATAACTTCAGAGGATCATCTTTGATACCTCTGCATCTGAATAATATGGTTTCTCTCCCATGCTGTAGCTGATAGTAGGATGGACTCTGAGTGCAGAGGAGAGGTTGCTTCCTCCATAGTTTACTATTGCCTCTCATACTGGTTTGGGTAAGCAATTACAGAGGAAATTTGACTTCTCCATGGAGTAGTGTGTGCTTGATAGCTAGCTGGAGATAGCATACACGGAATTGAATCAGTGCTCAGAGTTCAGTCTTGAGTTGCAGTAAAGGTGAAACAATTGCAGCCTAACAGTTTAGCTTCTAGTGAGCTGCGAAGCGAGTGCAGAGTTCCGATCCGCGGTTCCGTATTCTCCGTGAGGGGAGCGGCCAGAGACAAACGAAGTGCGTGACAGACCAAAAAGAAGTGCTGTTTTCACCAAGTTTTGATTGGTGGTGCCCAATATGTGGGCCTGGCAGTGTATCTTGTGATCCTGTTTTTGCTCTTAAATGCTTTGAGTGTGACAAGAAAAAAGGCGGGAGCATTATCTAAGTAACCAACAGTTTAGAAGTGTTGGTGTATTTGCTGTGGTGTTTGGTCAGTTTGCCAAGTACTGGAGAGGTGGAGGGGGCTGACTGATTATCAAAGTGGTAGAACGGAGAGAGTCATTTCTGTGGTGGTTTGGGCTTGAGCCCTGGGAATTTGGTAAGAAGGGGGAGAGTGAATTTATTTAGGTGTCAATACCTTTTTAAACGGTATTTATTGACGGATACACAGGAGTGATTCCTTGTTTTGTATGGGCTTACTAACAAAGTGCATGAGAAAAATTGGCATTCGGCTTGAAATTCGGTCCTGTTGAAACGTAAATTTTGTGGAAAAGGTGGTAATGTTTGTCTAGCAGATGAAAGGCTGAGTGCTTCAGCTCTTTTCCTGAGGTTCCGTGGATTTATGATTGGAACGGGGCTCATTAATAATCTGAAATAGTAAAGTTTGTATGCGGGAAGAAGCATTTAATCCCAGAGAACTGGGACATTTGGGAAGAAGATTAGGAAAAGATAGTAAAAACCCGCAGTAAAAAGGCTTGCGTGGAAATTGAAACAAAGGAGAGTAACTAATAAGGAATAGTAATAAATAAATAAAAGGGAATGGAAAATCAAAGAAATGAGTAATATCCAAAACAAAGATGTGTTAAAGAAAGCCTCCTTGGGTGCATATTGGCACATTCAAAGGATATTGTTAGAACTGGGAGCGCAGAAAGGAAGAGGACTTTCACTAAGTATTGCAATCAGTGGTGGCCACTATATAAGCTAAATGGCCACTTTATGGATCAGTCAACTATAACACTATCTTGCAATTAATGTTTTTGAGGAGAGAAGGAAAATAGGATGAAGTGTAGTATACTGATACGTTGTTTCAGCATCTTAGAGAGAAAAGGAGTGGAATTAATTGGCCCTTGACTGAGCCTTTGGTGTTGGCATGAGAAAAGTACAGGCTGGAGAAAGATAAAGGAAGCGTTAAAAGAGTTGTCCATGGTGTTAAAGGTGTGGCACGTAGTATTTAACAGAGGCGTTTGAAGTTGAATGAGCAGGGAAGGAGGATGTAGGAATGTTAATAGTTCTGCCTCAACAGGAAGCTGTGATCTCAAAATCACCGGTGTGAGCCCTTGGGGGCAGAGGGACCATGATGGGTCTGAGAGTTGCCAGAAACAGAAAAGCAGCTAACTCTTAAAACACCCTGAGTTTATGAGTGAGCTCAGATTGCCAATGGGACCGCTCAGGGAACTGTTGACAATTGTATTCCCCTGACCGACCCCACACTGAGACTATAGTCACCCCGGAAATAATGAACGGTAAATACCAAAATCTGGTTAAACTGGGAATTGAGAATCAGTTCCAACAAGGTCCAAAAGAAACCCCTATGGAATTTTTGGACCAACTTTGAAATGCAATGGAAAACAAAACAAAACAAACTAACAAAACTGGAGAAAAGAGGGGCTAAGTTAGAACAAGGAAAATGGACACTGCCAGACAGGCGAGAGATATTGCCAAAAGCTTATGCGAAGCAAATATTGGGACGTTTGCATGCACAAACACATTGGGGTACAAAGGTGTTAAGTGATCACTTACTAAAACAATTTGGCTGCATTGTTGTTTTTTTTTTTTTTTTTTGAAATAGCAAAACAAATTACACAACGTTGCTTAACTTGTCAGAAGATAAATAAGAAAGTGTTTTGACAAGCAGCCACGGGAGGGAGAAAAACAGCTTACAGGCCTTTTGAGAAAGTACAAGTTGATTTCACTGAATTGCCCAAGGTAGGGAGGATAAAATATCTATTGGTAATTGTGGATCATTTAACACAGTGGGTAGAAGCTTATCCCATAGCCCAAGCTACGGCACAAATGGTGGTAAAAGCTCTATTAGAACACCTGATACCTAAATATGGGATAATCCAGTACATTGATTCTGATCAGGGCACACACTTTACTTCTAAAATAATAAAATTATTATGTCAATCACTGGGTATTCCGTGGGAATACCATACTCCGTGGCACCCACAAAGCTCAGGGAAAGTAGAAAGATTGAATCAAACACTAAAACAACACTTGGCTAAATTAATGATCGAGACACAAATGCCCTGGATGAAATGCTTACCATTGGCACTTTTAAACATAAGAACTAAACCACACAGTGAGACCGGATTATTGCCATATGAAATGTTATATGGTATGCCTTATTCTCAAGGGATGCCTCTAGGGAACAATGTAGTTGAGGATCGTAGCATCCAGAAATACGTCATTCCTATTGGAAGGAGATCACAAGAGCTAAGAGAAATTGGAATGATGGCTCAAACCCCACCTTTAGGATTTGCTATTCATAAGATACAACCAGGAGACAAGGTCTTAATAAAAACCTGGAGGGAAGAATCATTGAACCCCCGATGGGAGGGACTGTACCTTGTTTTACTTACCACTGAAACAGCTGTGAGAACGGCAGAAAGGGGTTGGACCCACAGATCCAGAATAAAAGGACCAGTCACTGCCGAAACTTGGAGGGTTGAGTCCACTCCTGGGGAACTGAAACTAAAGCTAAAGAAGAACTAATATTCTGGCAATGAGGCTCTGCATGAATTAAGGACTCCAAATAAAGGGGACAAGCCTAAAGGGAGGAAAGGGAGAAGGCAAGACAGGGGCAGGACCCTCCACTGCGGTGTGTATGGTCTACCGAGGGAGGCGATGGGTATTGACTGCCGAGTGAGAGGGCCTCGACCGGACTTCTCCCACACTAAGGTCAGGTTGTCCCGAGAAAATAACATAAGAACTTTTTTTTTTAAACCCATATAAAATTGTGATTCGTTTTCCAGGAGCTGGATCACCCCGGCAGGCTGAATGGTATCACAAGCCCAAATCGACCCTGAAAGTGGGCCCAACCCCTTGATTGAAGGCGTCTTGCCTATTATGATCCAGCTACATGGGCAGAAGACAGATCCTGGGGCTATAGGACCCCAATATATATGCTTAATAGAATAACTAGGTTACAAGCTGTAATGGAAATAGTTGTAAATAAAACCGGAGATGCACTTGGATTAATTGCAAAGCAAAATACCAAGATGAGGACTACTTTGTATCAAAATCGCTTAGCTTTGGATTATTTACTAGCACAAGAAGGAGAAGTCTGTGGAAAATTTAACCTTAGTAATTGCTGTTTAGAGATTAATGATGAAGGTGTTTCTTCCTAGTAGCTGGTAGAATGCTATGTTTTGGCTTAGGATGAGAAGAGTGCTGATAACATGCTGATGTTTTAATTGTTGCAGAGCCGTGCTTACACCAAGCCAAGGACGTTTCAGCTTCTCACTGTCCTGCCAGCGAGCAGGCTGGGGGCGCAGCAAGAGCTGGGAGGAGGGCTGGACTGCTCGGGGTTAGGCTGGGCATCAGCGGTGGTGAGCAATTGCATTGTGCATCACTTGTTTCATACACATTAGTAGTAGTAGTACTCTCATCATTATTGTCATTGTCATTATTATTATTTATTATTATTATTATTTATTATTGTTATTTTCTTGTCTTTATCTCACCTCACAGGCTTCACTTTCCCATTTCTCTCTCCCATCCCAGAGAGGGAGGGGGTGAGGTGAGTGCATGGCCGTGTGGTGTTTAGCTGCCAGCTGGGTTAAACCACAACAGAAAGAAAAGCTGTAAATGAACTTGTAAAAGAAATGAAGAAAATTGCACGTGTCCCAGTTGAAACTTGGAATGGAATCGATCTAAGAGGATTATGGGAGGGGGCTTTATGGGCAGTGATTGTTTTGCTAAAATAAGGATGGTTGTATTGGGGATATGTGGAGAATTGTTAATAATTCCATGTTTAATACCTTGTATTACCAGACTGATACACTCAGTTATACAAGGAATGCAAATATCTGCAGTACCTGTTGTGGGAATAGAAATGTTGTTTTTGCAGAGTTACATTGTTTAGAGGGAAGGAATGTGGTACTGAGATATGCTTACAGTGATAAGAAAGCTTAGCAGGCGACCTTGTAAAATGCAGACAACCAGACTCCTTAGGACAATTAGGTGAAAATCACGGTGTCAAGTCAGACAAGTGAAGAAACATTACCACTTCAAGCAGTAAAAATGTCAAAAGAAATTTGAAATTTAAGAGGCCGGCAACTGAAGGCCATGCATTGTTTGTGAAGCGTCGGATAGATTGTGAACCTGGATTACCCAGTCAGTGGGGAAACAGGGGAGGGTCCTGTCATCAAAAAGTATATAAGCTGTGTTTTGGAAGTAGTAGGTGCGCTCTCCTGCTTGTGGGGCGCCCGCCATTGCAATCGCGAACAAATTACTACTTCACTGAGATCCTCGCCTGAGCCTAAGTTATTGGCTACGGAGTTTCTCACACTGTTGACCCAGAACCAGGGAAAAGAGAAAACCCATTGCCTGATGATAATAAAAACAAAAGAATATCCAAAATTGATACCAATTCGGCAAGTATTGACTCGATTGGAAAGGAAAACACGAATCAATACCATGAAAAAGGAGATGGGGGATTGTGAAATATGTTCATCTGATTCGTGTCAACATGGAACAATGCTAGGGCCTCATAATGAAATGTGACCTTCTGTCTTACATCCCCTTGTATAAATAACCACAAGTCCAAGAGAAACAGAGTGGTTAGTGTATATAGTTCTTGTATCTTGCAAAAGAATGGTCTAGCAGTTCGTGTCGATAGAAGGTTTGAAGGGTAAACCTTGAGACTGGGGTCTGGGAGATAAGAGAATGGGGGGAGTTTTTTGAGATAACTGCTGACTATTGCATGAGACACAACTTTCTGACATCTGGCCCAGAGACTACTAAATAAGGGGGGGGGGGAAGCTGAAGAACGACTGAAGGACAAAGCCTGTGAGGAAGACTACGAGCCTTCAGTACGAGTGACCCCCAGAGACTGATACGCATGCACCAGTGCAAGGGTTCAGGTCCCGGGAAACTAATTATAATACCCCTGCCTTTTCCAAAAGTGGTGATGAATATGTATTAGCCTAGGAGCATAAAAACCAGCCGCCTGATGTAACTGGTGTGCGTCTGCGTGGAGCAGAGACTCCCTGCACACCCAGCGCTGTTTGCTTACCTCTGTTCCTTTAATAAATTGTAAACTTTGATTGTAACCCTATTTGGGACTCAGTCATTTATAACAATATACAATAGCATGTTTGTCTCTAATACTTACAAGGCGAAGTTCTGAGATCATATTTCACAGACTGCTTCCTACAGATTTCAAGAAATCCAATTGTTCTGAAGTATAGCCGTGCTCTATTACTATCTAAAGGGAACAAACTGTTTTGAAACCCATTACAGATTGGATTTTTTTTTATTTATTTAAATAAGCTTGTCTCTGCAGCTTTCCTTTGTGATGCTGATCTTCGGAGAGGCAGATTCTTAACAAGATACAATCAAATTGCATTTTAATGTCTAGTTTTATATGTTAAAGACACACTGTATCTGGGTACAGCAAGGTTCCTAGATACACTAAATGACAAGGATCTTTCTGAAGTATTCCTTATTTTTTCAGTATTCTTTTCAAATTGTGGACAGCAGGATGAGGTAGAATATCAAACATGGTGGCTGTTTTTTACCCAGAGGACACTAGTAGGGAGAAGGAGTTGGTCTGAGTTGACCTTGACATGCTTAAAGGGTTGGCACATGAGAACCTCGTGAAGTTCAAGAAGTCTAAGTGCAAGGTTCAACACCGTCATCAAGGCACTCCCAAGAATGAATGCAGGCTGGTTGATGAGTGGGTTGGGAGCAGCCCTGCAGGGAAGGACTTGGGAGTGTTGATGGATGAAGAGCTCTACATGAGCCAGCGATGTGCAGTTGCAAACCAGAAAGCCAGCCGTATCCTGAGCCACATCAAAAGTATGACCAGAAGGTCCAGGGAGGTGATTCTCGCTCTCTACTCCACTCCTGTGAGGCCCCACCTGCAGTGCTGCATTCAGCTCTGGGGACTCCAACATAAGAAATAAATCTGTTAGAGCAGGTCCAGAGCAGGGCCACGAAGTTGAGGAGGGCTGGAGGACCTCTGCTATGAAGACAGGCTGAGAGAACTGGGGTTGCTTAGCCTAGAGAAGAGAGGGCTCTGAGGAGACCTTATAGTAGCCCTCTAGTACCTAAAGCAGGCTTTAGGTAAGCTGGGGAGGGACTTTTTGTCAGGGAGTGTAATGACAGGACAAGGAATAATGGCTTTAAACTGAAAGGGTAGACTTAGATTAGATAAAAGGAAGAAATTCTTTACTATGGGTGGTGAGGCACTGGAACAGGCTGCTGGGGGAAGTTGTGAATGTCCCATCCCTGGAAGTATTTAAGGCCAAGTTGGATGGGGCTTTGAGCAATCTGTCTAGTGGGAGGTGTCATAGAATCATAGAATGATTTGTGCTGGAAGGGAACTTGAAGGTCATCTACTCCCCCCTGCCATAGGCAAGGACACCTTCTGGTTATAAACCTAAAATGGGTGCGATAAAATAAAAGGCTTCTGTATAAGAGAGCACAAGTAAAATGTTCTTCATAGGAAGAGCTTATTAGCTACTTCCAGCCATTATGAATAGGGATAGGAGTTCTTGCATCTGAAATAGTTTTATACAGCTACCGAATTTGTGCCAGAGCCTATGTTCAGGGTTTCCTTTGACTTACTGCAGTCTCCCTTTGCCAGTAGTACCCTGATGCTCAAGTTTGTTCCTGAAACGTTAAGGTACTTCATTTCTGGAGTTACACGTTCTGACTCGGAAAGAATACTTGGTGCTGTATATTAATATTGAGTAAGTCAGCAGAATGCAAAATCCCGTTCTTACTCTGTTTTGCAGATGTTATTCTCACAGAGGAGTCAGATCACTTTGTTGTTGTTGTTGTTGTTTTAATTCCCTTCTGACAGGTGTCTTCTTTGGCCATAGCTAGTGGAAAAGGCTTGCTAATAAAAGGAGGGAAAGAGGCAGCATACAGCAATCAAATCCTTCATCATCTGATTCAAGAAGCACTCTCCATTCATGGAGTCAAAGATGCAGTGCAAGTAGTAAGGGTCTAGAATTAAAGCAACAACTTCTGTGCTGTAGCGTGTAGAAAAAGCACAGGCAGAGCTTGAGAATTCAGGCCATTGACTGTGTCAAAACTGTCACATGTGAATACAAGCAAGGAAGTGGAAGATCTCTGCCATTTGGAGAAGCTGATAGATCTAATCATTCCACATGGTTCATCCCAGCTAGTCAGGAATATCCAGAAAGCTGCTAAGGGAATTCCAGTGATGGGACACAGTGAAGGGATCTGTGATGTGTATGTGGACACAGATGCCAGCGTGGAGAAGGCCACATGAATAAGTAAGCTGTGAGAGGGTGACTTGGATACCATGAGTGTAACTGAACTTCACATTTGGAATATGTGGTATGGTTATAATAATAACCATACGCAATAATAATTCACATGCTCTTCAAATTCTTTGTCATAAATGCTATGTAACCAATTATTTAGTCTTAAACCTCAGAGACTCAAAGTGTGAATATACTGCTGCCTGTAATGCTCGGGAAACACTCCTAATTCACTGAGACCTGCTGAGAACCCCGTTGTTTGATCAGATCATAGGCACGTTGAGAGTAGAACAGGTTAGTCATTTATACTTGTGTTGGCTTTTGTTTTGTTTTATTTACTTTTTGTTCATTTTAGGAGCCCTTGGTCTTGCTGACATAGCCCTATGTAGTTTTATGATAACATAACACTTATGTTACCCACATGTCTCTTTGTACACCTAAATGAACTTTTGGAGAGCTTTCTTGGCTTCTCCATGCAACCCCAAGCTTTTCCATAGAAACGATCTGCAAGCAGCTTCTTTGGGGTGGCTGCATGCCATTGCTGGGATACAACTACTTCCTTTTACATAGCAAAAAATCATTCTCTGCCTTGGAAGAGCATTTCCACAACCTTTTCTCTACTACTCTTAATTCTGACTTAATGGCTGGCAACCTCCCAGACCCAAATACTATTCTGATTAAATCTGTTAACTTACCTTCTTACCTCAGTCATTTCCCATTTTATGTTTCTCCTCCTCTAATCTGCTTCATCCACATATTTTGAACATTTTGCCTCACTTGCCTTTATTCCCACCCATTTTCCCGCCCATTATTTCCCCCTCCCACTCTTCCACAGGAACAGTGAAAGGCCACTGTCCTACATAATTGCTTTGACATGCGTAATGTTTTGTAGCAGAGATGCATCACGAGAGAAATATTTGTGAAGTACTTAAATTACACTTAAAACATGGATTTTTCACATAGCATTTCCATTTGGCAAATAGTGTATACAAGCAGTGATTGATGCAGGAAAACATGGTAAAACAGGTCATGTTCTGATAATGTTAAAGTCATATTAAGAGAAGCTTGCCAGATAGCTAGTCAGGAGCAAGTCCTCACTTGTTTGTGTTTTCTTTTTGTCTTTTTTTTTTTTTTTTTTTAATGTCTGGTTTGGTTGTGTTTTGTTTTGTGTTTTTTTCATAGAATACCCTGAGTTGCAAAGGACCCATGAGGACTACCAAGTTCAACCCCTATCTCCACACAGGACCACCCAGAAATCAGACCATACATCTTGGAGCATTGCCCAAACACTTCTTGAACTCCAGCAGGCTCAGTGCTGTGACCACTGTCCTGGGAGCCTGTTCCAGTGGCCAGCCACCTCTTGGTGCAGAACCTTTCCCTAAGGTCCAGCCTGACCCTCCCCTGTCACAGCTCTATGCCATTCCCTTGGGTCCTGTCGCTGTCACCTGAGAGAAGAGATCAGCACCTGCTCCTCCACTCCTCCCTCTCATTGTTAAGGTGTCTTAGCTGCTACGATTAAGTTCAGAGATTGATGATGCATTAGAACTTCTTCATCAGGATCGTAAAATAACTGAAAGTCCTTGCCTTGCCCTTCTTTGGGCCCAGTAACTCTTTTGTGTCTGAAACATACACTTTGGAGAGGGCTGGTGTCAGTTTACAAAAGAAAAGGATAAAAACAGGTGAAGTCTTTTGTAGGGGAGACTTGCAAACCTGGAAATGTCTGCTGTTGCAGGAAGCACGGCCGAAAGCACGACGGACACCAGTAGAGTCAGATCATGCTTCATTTTGTTGCCCGAATAGCCTAACTTTTATAGTGAACTTAACAGGGGCGGATAGTGTCTCACACAAGATTATTGGTCAAAAGCACTCAGACAAACAACTACAAGAAAACAACCCCACCTGCAAGAAAACAACCCCCTTGTGATTAGCAGTCACATAGACCTTGTTCTTGAAGCCAGCTACTGGTAACAATATTTTTCTGAATTCCTCAGTTGGGCGATGTGGGAACACTGTCATGGAAACTTCTCAGAGTTGCCCTGGTAGCTTGGTTTGCTCAGCTACAGCAAGCCATGGGATTTTTGCTGTTTCAAAAATCCCTCAACAGCCTGCCTTCCTCGAAACTCCCCTCCCCTCATTTTATATTGCTGACTTTGACATTATATGGCATAGGCTATCCCTTTGGTTAAGTTTGAATCAGTTGTGGTTATGTGCTCTCCTAACTTTTAGCAGACCCTTGACCTTCTCACTGTGGGGGGAGAAGAGAAAGCCTTGGAACTGTGTGAGCACTGTTTAGCAACAGCCAAAACAGTGGTTTGTTTAAGGCAAAAATCCAAAATGTAGCAGTATAGGGACTGCTATGAAAAAAATTAACTCTATCCTAGCTCTACCCAGAACAACAAGCTGCACTTTTCGCCTGTTACGCATTGGTACAATCTACAGCACAAAATACTTCTGGTAGTGCAGGTGAAGATTCATGCTGGCCCAAAGTTTGCCTCTTACTTGACATTCAACCCCTCAGAAGTGAAATCTCTCCACGATGAATATTGGGATCTGGAGAGCTGCACTGAGGTTGTGGACAGTGTACAAGAGGCTGTCGAACATATCCACAAGTATGGAAGTTCTCACATGGATGTTACCGTCACGGAGAATGGTTTGTGACCAATCTGTTCCCTTAAGCTTCTGCTTTGGTTTCACTGTGGGATCTTGTTATTAGCATAACTACTTACATTGCAGTAGTTTCTCTTATCTTGGTTCTGTAGTGAGCATAATCAGCTGGAACCCTATGAGCTAAATCTATCTGTAGTTGTGTTTAATTCAAGGAAAACATGTTGTGTGCCCTTATTCCAGGAGGTGAAGGCATGTGTTTGAGCAACTGGGCAACAGCAAGTCAACGCATGCTCTTTTCAGGCAGATTGCTTTGTGTTCCTGTATTGTACAGACTTACCACATCAGACAGTTTTGCAGAAACATCTCCTGAATCCTGGAGATGTCTTTAGGGCTCCGAAGGAGGAAGAGGTGAGCTTCTATAGAGGGAATATGGATTGTAGGAAAGATCAGACTATATATGTTTTGTCTTCCCAGGTCGCTTTTAAGTCTTGCAAACAAGGACCACAAGTGTTTTTCCCCATCTCTCCCAGTCCTTTATTTCCCAGTTCCGCATCTGTAGCGTAAAAGCTGCATGTATCTCAGTTCCCAGTTTCTTGCTCCTTTGATGCCGCAAACTTCTGTTTCTATGTGCCACTCTGTGCTTCTTCCACTCCTCTGCATGAGGTTTGAACACTCTGCCACTTCAAAACGTAGCTAGAACTGCTCCCAGCCAAAGGATGACTCTCAATACAAGCCTAAAACTTCTGAGAGTCAGCCACAGTGAGTTCATTTTGATTTGTGGCTCATCAGTGTGAGATTCGAGCAGGCATCTGTTTCTGTACCTTCTGCAGAAATTAAACGAGTAGCACCGAAAGGCATGCATTTGATACTGTAAGCCACTACCTGGTGCACTAGTGATTTACTTGGATGTGTACTGGAGATAGAGTTCATCTTTAGCATTCATCCCATTGCTCTGGGCAAGTGACTTGCAGCTTACAGCCTTACAGAGAAAGGCATCCTCCAGAGTACTAAGGCTCGTACAACTCTGCTTGAGGTTGCTCCAGTCTCGCATGTTGTGTGTTGAACTGGGTTAGTTAGCTGACTTCATGTGGTGTTTCTGCATTCTCTTTCCCAAATGCTATTTTCAGTATAAACTTAATATAGGACTTTCCATTAATTTCCATTAATTCCATTATTATAGGACTTTCCATCTGGAACAGTTCCATGTATCCATTGAGATAATGTAGAGCTGAACATGTAGTTTAACTGTCTGACTGCAAAATGTAGCTTGGGGCTGCTGTCACTTCTTCCCAGTCATACAACTATCCCTGTTTGCGAGGTCCAGGCTGTAGTAAGAACTAGACATCTTTTCACTTCTTGTCTTTGCAAGCTTCTTGTAATATTTACAGTTGTGTCTATGTGATAAACATATTACGAAGAAGGTGTGTATGAACATGCTTTAATCCAGGCTGTTAAATACTGTCTGATAATGTTGCAGGTGAACGTTCTGCTATTGTATCTCTTCACGGTATGAGGCTGTGCCTATTGGACTGCATGATCACTCTGTACTGTATCCTATTTTCTTCTCTGCCTCTTTTTCAGAGAAAACAGCGGAGTTCTTCCTCCAGCATGTGGACAGTGCTTGGAATGCCAGTAACCAATTCTCTGATGGATAGAGATTTGTAGTCTGTAAGTGCCTGTGGTGTGCAGGCAGCTAAGCACCACAAAGCCATTTGCTCACTCAGCAGTGTGGGAGGAAGGAAAGACTGGAACAAAACTGAGTATCCGTTACCTAAGTAAACAGGTGCACGTACTAGGAATTGCGGAAGACAAGGGAAACATTAATTCCTGAGGTAGAAACTACTAGAAATCGCTGTAGCAGGCTTGAACATGCAGTGCTCTGTGTGTTAAAAAATTGTGTTTAGGGTTTTATAAGATCACGCAATAGTCTCTTTAAGAAGAGGAAAAAAAAGAAAAAAAAAAAAAAAAAGGATATAAGATTGGAATCCTGACTAATTTAGTTCTTATTGTTCAAAGGGTAAACCCTCAAACAAATGTACGATGTATGTAAGACACGCGTAGCTTTCTGGCTTCTTTCTCTCTAAAAGTGAAGCTGAAACAGAAGTATAAACATTCCAATTTAGAATAAAGCTCCTCTGATCAGAACAGGTAAAAATAACTTCTGACACTTGGGGAGGAGTGAAGGAAGGGAGGTCACACTGAATGACTGCTTCTACATAAAGATGCAGGGCTATGTAGTACAAAGTTGACTATCTTCTGAGGATCAACTACCTTTACCTTGTGTGTTTTCTACAGGTGTTGAAATTGGAATTAGTACTTCTCGTATCCATGCACGCGGACCAGTGGGAATTGAAGGACTCTGAACTACAAAGTGGTTACTGAGAGGGGACAATCATGTTGTTTCTGACTTCTCAGAGCATGGGAGCATGGGAGCATGAAGTATCCCCATGAGAGCCTACCTCTCCCTCAGAGAAATACCGAGTACATTGAGAAAACTCATCAATAAAATGTTTATTGAAGACGTTCAGGCTTCAGGGTGCTCTTTGGGGAGAGAGATTTGTTTTTCAGCTCTGGGATCATTGTTCTTGGTCATTGTGCAGTACAATGAATATGAAGTGATCCCATCCGTGACACGCATTATTTGTTGCTGTCTCTTACTGTTTCCTTAGACAGTATCTGCAAACTGACCTTGCTTTTGCCAGAGAGGTTTCTTCAAAACATACAGATACCGTAAGGAAAAGTTGAAATATCTGCTGCGTTCTGCTCATGCCCTTGCTCCCCTCCAGCAAAGATGCCTGGTGGTAGAGTGTAATTTTTTTTCCCTGTCTTTAATTTGAACACCTGTCTTGGTGAACAAACTCGGTAGCTTTCCTTTAGTCATGTGATCATGGCAGCTCTTGAGAGCTCTAAGGCTTACTGTCTTTGTTTGATCACTCTGTGATTCCTACGCATTTGGAACGTATATTTCATTAATGTTTTGACCAAGCAACCTTTTTTATCTAATTTCTTTGTATTTTTGACAACTGTAGATAAATAGTGCAACTGTATACAGTGTGAATTTTGTTACCTCTGTCCACCAGACATTTATTTCTCATGGGTTTTCTATGAAATTTAATCTCTCCAAACCCATCATCCAGATGCAATACTACCTTGAAGTTTAAAAGAAGCTCTGAATAAATGCTGCCTTTTGCATACTGGAACAAAGGAACTCACGTGTGCATGCTGCAGCCAGGGCTCAGTGCAGCCCTCCATAGGTCAGGGTGGTTGGAGTGTCAAGGTGGATAGGGAGGGAGTGGAATGGTGCCACGCTGCAAATGCTGGCAGGGCAGGGAGTGGGATGGGTGCAGCCTGCACAGGGACATTCTCTCCTGTGCATCCGTTTCTTGCTGCTAACTTGCCTCTGCATGCTTTGTTGACTGCTGGTGTGTGCGTGGTACTCAGGAGCCAACATAGTGGCACACAGGACCTATCCGGGCATCTGGGTGTCTGCTGGGTAGCCATGTTACCGCACTCACCCATTTAGGACCATTGCGCTCTACTCTGCAACCCTGAGAAAGCCATTATGCCCCATGCTCCTCTTGTGCTTCTATGCTCTCCTGAGACTTTGTGACAACTGCTTGCACTGCAACCACAACTGGTACTGCCCATCAATGATAAAAGCACTGTACTGCAGCACCCAGTACTGCACGCCTGCAGTAGCGTTCCCTGCAATTCCTCTGTCCAGCTACTGCTGTTACTCCTTCCTCTGTCCCACTTGGCTCTTGATCTTTTTTGATTCCTCTGCCCTTCTCAGTGTCTGTCTTCCTCTATCCTTTCCCCTGGTCTCATAACATCTAATCTAACTCCCCTCTTTTAGTTTGGAAACTTCCTTGCCCTGTCATTATCTGTCTGAGCAAAAAGTTGCTCTCCAACTTTTTTTATAAGCCGCCTTTAGGCACTGAAAGGCGGCTATTAGCTCTCCCTGGAGCTTTTTCTTCTCCGTGATGAACAACTCCAGCTCTCTTGGCCTGTGTTCAGAGGGG
This sequence comes from Clangula hyemalis, assembly GCA_963989345.1. The sequence goes on from OZ022440.1 coordinate 1,010,455, forward strand.
AGAATCCCCACCATTTGTTCTAACTTTTGTTGGGTTAACCATTTCCATTAATGAGGGAACGGTTAAGGCAATTACTCCACAACTACCCAAAGCAGCGATAGTGAGAAGCTCACTTCCAGCATCCATTTCCCATGCAGGGACAGATGGACACCGCTTGATATCTTGCCCCCCAGGAGAAGGGGAGTCGCTGCGTGTCCGTGCTTTTTTTTCTTTTTTTTCTTTTTTCTTTTTTCTGCGAGTGATATTATTACATTGTTTATTTACATGTTTTTGTTTTTGGCATGTAATCTGTTATGCTCCTAGATTTTTCTTCCTGTGTAAAAGAAAGGTTGAGCTACTTCCAGCTGAAAAAGTTTCGGTTAATTGCTTGATCAGGAGACTGTGTTTTGATGCAAACATGGAAAGAATCGAAGCTGCAACGTGAGTGGGAAGGACTGTTCCAAGTGCTCCTGACTCCTGAGATGGCAAGAAGAACAGCTGAGAAAGGGTGGACTCATACCTGGCTAAAAGCATCAGTTAACTGATGCACAGAAAAAACTCCACAACCATAGGGTTGTAAAGTAGGTACACTTTATTGCAGTGCACCATGCGCACTGGGAATAGCTTCCCTCAAAAAGTGCACACCTGCACGGTCATCTCTCACAGCTTTATACATGAATACTGTTACATATTACATGAGCTTTCATACATATTCTTTATTTTCCCCCAAAAGGCAGACCTCTTCCAAGTACTCATTTCCATACTCCCTGCCCTTAGATCCTCCCGGTTGCACCTGCACAGTGTAGCCTGGTGGTCGTGGGCAGGGGTCTTTCAGGATGAAGGCAACAAGGAAGAGCAGGTTAAACTTTTTTACCGTTTAGTTTAAAGTTTAAAGTTTAAAAAGTTAAACTTTTTACCTTTCTGGACTTTGACCTGCTGTTGGACAGTATTTACAAGTTTTTTGTTTAGCTTTGCCTTGTTTCCTGCCAACAAGTTGTTCACATTTCCCCAAGGAGTTGTTTGTCCTTCCCTCATCCGTTGGCCTTGAGCGATATCTTCTTTTTTACATCTGCTTCTCATAAAGATCTACATCCCTATACTTAGGATATTTTTAGGTTCTCATCCACATCCCTGATAATTAGGATATTTTACCATATATATAGCTAAATACTAATTCAGATAGGTTTTAGCATCCTCCCCATCTCAATTCCCCCCTTTTCTTCTAAATTAAGTAAATTCTTTTACTTAGCACTTATTCTCGGCCTCTCCTATATACCTTTTTGGAAGTACATATTCCTCTGAAACATTGTAATATTAGGCAAACAAATATTCCAGAAAATAACAGAACCACACACACATAGTAAACAATTGCTTTAATCATGTCAAATTCAGTAACCAGCTGGTTAGTTTTTCCCATCATTCAGTAAACCCAAGGGAGGTGTCATCCCACGACACCTCATGCAATAAGTGAGTATGACAGCAGCTCTGATGTACTGCAGTGCACACTCCCACTTCCTTCGCTGTTAATAAATCTAATGCCATTCAGTTTTGGAAAACCACCTTATGGAGAGATGAGACTTCTACCTGTAGTCCTTTTATGGCTTCTATGGTGGAATTGTCTATCTGTTCTAATTCAGCTGAAATATTTACTATTGCCTTTTCCAATTTGCTTGCTCCTAAGCTAGGAATTAACCATCTAACAAAACTATGGTATCCTGTAAGTCTTTTTACCAAGGATTTAGTTGGACTGCTCACGTTACGCGTTTCCGTGAGGACCTTAAGATTCCCGTGGGTATTGCAGGCCCATTATAAAAAAATTGGGAGGTGCTAAATATCCCCCTATACAGTGACCCTTCCAATTAGGTGGTAAATTCTTCCTTGCCCTCCCATCACCACATAACCACCAATACCCTATTCCTAATTTGCTCCCACTTTCTGAAGATTCATCCATCTCAGACTCCTTATCCGGATCGCATGCTACTTAGATAGTAATATTGCAAAATGACCTTAAATTGGCTAGATTGTATCCCCCTACATTTACCGTTTCTGGACAATCAGGTTCCTGACCTGATTGTCTAAGCCCCAAATCACGCAAGATCTTTTGTTCACTGCTATTGTTGTGCCCCATACATCAACTTTTAACAGTGACATTTGCCCATGCCTGTAAAGCAAATTTTGGTCCCTCAGGGAGGGTATAGTTTACCCTTTCCATTCCCTAACATTTAGCAGACCACGTCTGATTACTGTATACAAGCAATATCCAGCAATTTCAACTTATTTGGTCCCATCATTTCAAGTGTCTATGGACCTTGCGTTGACTTCTTGATTCTTGTGTGGTGAATCCAAGCAGGTTGTTCTTTAATTTTTACTGCAGTGTATGACGTAAGCAGCACCTGAAAGGGTCCTTCCCATTGGGGTTCCAGAGTTTTTTCTGCAAGAGACTTTACATATATGTATAATCTCCAGGTTGTACATTGTGTATAGGTCTATCCAAAACCCTACTCCGGGTTCCAGCTACGTATTTTCCAATTTTGTCTAATTGTTTCCCTAATGCCACCATATAGGATGTCATAATTCTGTCTCCTGTTGTGCCGACATCCCCTTCTGTATTCCATAGGGTCGTCCATACAGGATTTCAAAAGGGCTCAGTCCCTCCTTTGCTCTTGGCCTTGTTCGTATGCATAAGAGAGCCAAAGGAAGAGACTGAGGCCAGGACAGATTCGCTTCCTGTCCCAACTTTACAATCTGTTGTTTGATCAAGTGGTTCGTCTTTTCTACGTGGCCACTCAATCGAGGGTGATATGGGGTATGAAGTTGTCAATCTATACCTAGATGGTGGCTGATTTGTTGCACTATTCTTGAAATAAAAGGCAGTCCCCTGTCACAAGATATAGTAGCTGGTACTCCTAAACATGGTGTTATTTCCTGTATTAGTATTCTTACCACTTCCCTAGCCTTGGTTGTTCTGGTAGGAAACGCCTCTGGCCAACCTGAAAAGGTGTCAGTTAATACCAAAATGTATTGGTACCCCCCTTTTCTTGGGAGTTCCAAAAAATCAATCTGCCATTGTTGTCCAGGCCCATTACCCTTTCCAATTTGGCCTATCCCTAATTTTGGAGTATTTTTGGGTTAGTCTGGAGGCAAAAGTCACACTGCTGAGTCACATCTCTCACAGTGGTATATAGACTCCTTGCTACAATTTCTCTGATCAAATGTTTATATAAGGCTTCAGTCCCCCAGTGCCTCTTTCTATGTTCCTCTCTTATCAAGGGCCATATCATATAAGAGGAAATAATCGTTCTCCCTTGGGGGGTAAGAGCCCACCCTTCCTCACTATAGGAACCTTCTAGATCAGTAATTAATTTCTGATCTTCCTTGGTATATTTGGGCTTACCTTCTAGGGAGATTTGCCCATTGGGGATCAGGGCCCCGTCAGTTTTTACCTCCTTTTTAGCTGCTTGTTTTACTTTTCTGTCAGCTATCTCATTTCCTTTTTCCAATTCTGAGTTTGCTTTTTGGTGTGCTCTGATGTGCATGATGGCCACTTTCTCAGGGAGTTGAATCCCCTTTCCTTCCAGATCACTCCGTGTGCATGTACAACCCCAAAGGCATATTTTGAGTCCATATAAATGTTTACGATTTTGCCTTGGGCCCATTCCAAGGCTCTGGTCAGAGCAATTATTTCCACCTTTTGTGCAGAGGTGTTCGCAGGTAAAGGCCCAGATTCTACTGCCTCTTTGCAAGTGGTAACTGCATAACCAGCGTGTCGTTTGCCACTTACGACTTAGCTGCTCCCATCAGTGAACCAGTTTTCCGTGTCTTCTGTAGGATTGTCTTTCAGATCTGGAGGGCACTGCTTTGATGGTTTCCAGACAGTTGTGATGTACTGGGTCCCCTGTGTTCCCACTGAGAAAAGAAGCTGGATTGACAATGTTAGTGACTACAATTTCCACATCATCCTGTTCCACCACTGTAGCCTGATATTTCAAAAATCTTTGTGGGGAGAGCCAATGTCCACCTTTTGCTTCCAGTACTGCAGATACCGTATGGGATACTAACACAGTTATTTCCTGGCCCAAGGTAAATTTTCGGGCCTCCAGGATGTTTAGTACTACGGCCACAACCACTCGCAAACGTCCAGGCCATCTCTTTGCAGTTGTGTCCAATTGTTTGGAGAAATAAGCAACTGCTCTACGGTATGGACCCACATCTTTTGCTAATATTCCCAGGGCAATCCCCTGCTTCTCGTGGGAAAAAAGGTAAAATGGCTCACTCACATCTGGGAGGCCCAAAGTTGGAGCTGACATCAGGGCCTTCTTCAGTAGCTTGAAAGCTTGTATTGCTTCCTTGTTCCATTGAAGGCATTTCTGTTCAGTAGTTGTGAGTGCATACAAGGTTTTAACAAGCAGTCCATAATTATAAATCCATAGATGGCACCACCCGGTCATCCCCAAAAAGGTCCATAGTTCCTTCACTGTTTGTGGTCTTGGAGTTTGGAATATTGCCTCTTTTCGAGCCTGTCCCAAGGTCCTTTCCCCAGCACTGATTTCATATCCCAAATAGGTTACCTGTTGTACTACTCGGGCCTTTTTCTTAGATACCCTGTACCCTTGGAGTCCAAGAAAGTCCGGCAGATTCACCACCCAAGTCAGGCAGGTGTCCCTTGTTCTAGTAGCAGTCAGAATATCATCAACATATTGCAGTAATTTCCCTTCTCCTGGTGGGGCCTCCCAGGATTCAAGATCTTTCGCTAACTGATTTCCAACTATTGTGGGGCTATTCTTGAATCCTTGGGGTAACACCGTCCAGGGGAGTTGGGTCCTACGCCCACTCTTGGGGTTTTCCCATTCAAATGCAAATATTTTCTGGCTGGCTTCATGGAGAGGGAGGCAAAAGAAGGCATCCTTTAAGTCTAAAACTGTAAACCAGGCTAGTTCTGGTGTTAATACAGTTATTTATTGCCCATAGATCCTGGACCACCCTATATGACCCATCCAGTTTGTGGACAGGTAATATAGGGGTATTAAAATCGGATTCGCATTCCCTCAACAATCCTACTTTCAGTTTTATTATTGGTCAAATTCCTTCCCTATCTTCCCTCTTCAGACGGTGCTGCTTGATCCTTACCGGCTGCTTTCCCTCCTTGAGTCGAATCTCAACAGGTGGGGCATTTTTAGCTCTCCCAGGTACATCAGTAGCCCATACGCCTGGGTATACCCGGTTTACGACTGCTTCATTAACTTTTCCTTCCATTGGAAGGTTGACTAGGGCTAAACTCATTACCTGTATATATTGTTGATCATTTACCTCCAGAGTAATCTCCCCTTTTTCAAATTTTATTACTGCTCCTAACTGCTCTAATAAATCTCTACCTAAGAGTGCCCTTGGGGAGTTAGGCATATATAAAAATCTGTGTATGCCCCATTGTTTCCCTAACTTGTACTTCAAAGGTTGACAAAAATAAGCCTTTTCAGGTTGATTGGTTGCACCTTTTACCCTAACATAATCATTCCCTAAAGGCATTAATGCTTGATTTAGAACTGAATATGTTGCCCCCATATCAATGTTATTTTTGGAGTGGTAATTCGTGTCGAGAAAATGGTAGATATTAATAAAGAAATTGGAAGATTTGGGAGAGTGGCCATGGGGGTTGGAAAGCCCCGTGGTTGAGATAACATTAGACTCTTAACGACGAGGCCATCAGGAATGTAAGAGTTTAGAGGGAACGAAGAAGGGTGATTCAGGAGACTGCATGCAGTCTCGGGTTGCTTGTTCTCCATCCATTGAGGCATGGAAGTTTCTGGGTGTTTACTGTTATTTGCAAAGTTGTTTGACCAATGAAAAGTTGTTTTGAAAAGAACTGCTGTGGAGAGAAGGGTATAAGAGGGGAGCCTGCCCTCAAGATAAAAAAAAAAAGGAAGGCAACAGGATGTGATGAAGTTATGATCAAGAAAGAAGCAGAAAGAAGGAATGAAAAGGAACAGGTTGGCAGAATGGAGACCAGGATGGGAACAGGCACATTGATTGCCTCAAGAAGATGGGTTCGGCCAAACTCAGCAAACTGCTCAGGGAAGCTCGTACAGACAGTCGCGAGAAATGGGCGCACTGGAGCTGGAGAGAAGCTCAAGCTGAGAGAAGCGGACCCAGCACACAACTGTCCCTCCCTGGTCAGCAGTTGCACATTATGGGGAATCATACGTCCTTAGGAACAAAGACATATGTCAATTGTCAGCGTTACTGCCCTGGTAACCTTAGAGCTTATTCTCCTTATTAACAATTGGACAGTTTATGAGACTGAAATATGGGACCAAATTGAGGTCAAGGTGTGGAACTCTGCAACTAAAAATGACAAGGTTGCAGTGGGATTGCTCGGCACCTGGCGAGTAGTCTCTGAGGCCTTAAAGAGCCCTGTGGGCCCACAGTCAGACACGTGTGGTTTGCCAGATAGTGACGGAGCTGCGGGCTCCTTTACTGATCTGACTGCTACGCCATCGCCCCTCTGCTGCTCCAGCCATCAAAGGCTTTTGCTGTTATGCCCCCTGTTGACCTGGACGTACCTTTTGACCCAGGCCTATTGGCCTTGAAAAGGAGATGGATATGTTTTTCTTCGATATGGGAAGAATGGGATACATAAGGCCTGAAGGTCAAGTTGCTTGGTAACTTGGAGAGAGACATATTGTTCAAAAGGAATGGAAAATGGAGAGTTGTTTGTAATCAAGAAAAGGAATGGAAAATGGAGACTGTTGTCATGGAACTTAAAGGATTGTTTGTTACCTTTTCTGATTGTATAGGCATACTCAGGTTTAGTATGTAAAGCAATATTCTGTATATTTAGAATGTTTGATATTTGTGTGTGCGTGTTGGTGGAGCGTAGACTCCCTGCACACCCAGCGCTGTTTACTTGCCTTTTATAGCTTTTATACCTTTTATAAATATTTGTTTTATAAATATTACAAAATTCAGATTGAGTTGAGACTTCATTTATAACATCAATAAGAAATTTCATTTCCATTCCTCCCCTATCTTCATTATAACCAGTGGAGGATCCGCTAGGGTAGATTCCCCAGGTCCCCGTTATTCCTGCCAAAATCAGGGGCTGATTACCCTAGGAAAAGGCTAGTCAGTTTGTTCTCTGAATCCGAGGGTTCGTGTCACGCGCTAGACGTCTCTATGCAGCTTATCGACCTCCCCGGCCAATTGGCTTACCTTAATTAAGGTATACCGTTTGCACGCAACCACAGGAACTTCCTATATCCCTGCAGGGAGAGGCTGGGAGAGGAGCTCCTCTGAGAGAGAAAAAGGGGCTCAGGGCGCGCCTAGGAGGTCCGCTCCACAGTCGATCCTGCAGCCGAACAGAGTCCTCCTGCCTGGCTCGCCAAACTCATGCGCAGAAAAGACTCCACAACCATAGGGTTGCGATCCTGGGGTGTCATGGCATACCGCTACTTGTGTTCGGGGAGCTGGTCAGAGCACCCACCTCCATTTCTGTTTATGGTGGCTGAGTTTGTTCAAGTAATCCCTGACTTGATACCTGTCCCTTGCTGGTGGTTCTGCGGAGTCCTGCCTTTAGGCACAAAGACCCAGGACCAGCCCTTCAGAAACCCACACTGGCTACTTCTGATCCCTCCGTTGTCCCTCATGTCAGCTGCAGCGCCTTCCCTGGCCCTGGCTCAGTGCTCATCACAGCAATGGCTGACATCCCAGGAGAAGCCAGCCCGCTCTCTTTGGGCACTACCTCAATGCATGACTTTTCTCACTTTGGCCCCTCCAGCTCTCTCCCCACTCCTGGTGCAAGGACGGAGTGAGCGAGCAGCGTGTGGTGCTCAGCTGCCCACTGGGGTTCAGCCACAGCAGTCCTTTTGGGCAGCCAGCGTGGGGCATGAAGGATTTGAGATAACAGCATCCCTGGCGATCACCTGATTTTCACCTACATAGAAGCAGACAGCTCCAACGCAGCCGTGTACCTACTGCTCCATGGGATGCTACCATGCAGTCTAACCCCTCATGGTTCTGAACTACCCCTGCTGATAAGGATGTGACCTCCTGTAGCGCTGAGGTGATAGAATCTGCCGGAACATTAGTAACTTGCTCCACTGTAGCGGACGTTTAGTATAGCATGTTGTGTTAAAGGCTCAGGAAGTTTGGCAGGACCTAAACCCCCTTGCGTTCCAACTTGTCCTCAGATATCAGAGGGGCTGGGGGAGGCTGGGTTTGGATTCTGAGCGATGCCCTGTTTGGAACTATAAATCCGGTTGTATTCAATAGACTAAATTATCGTGATCATGGATGCACATATCGTGTAATACACTTTCAGTCTAGTAAATGACTGGTGTAGTTTATTGGAGCAACACGAGCACAGGTTCTTTTGGATTGCCAGTGGTGAAGACCCTGTCTGCAAAGCACGTGCAAATACCAAGAATATGACTAACACAACCAACTACATATACGTTAACTTGTGGAACAACTCTATAGAGAATGTTAGGTTTCCCAGGGAAGCACTCGCTATAACTGAGGGTTCAGATCTCACCCTGTTGGCATCTCTGTAGGGGGGAAGAGAGGTTCAGCACGGCAGCCTTCGGCTGATGCCAGGAGTCAGCGACGTCCTCCCGACTTGTCTGCGGTGGTGTCTTCCCCAACATTTTCCTCTCTTGAGCCCTTTTTTTACTATGTTCCTGCTTTTAGGTAGTGAGTGACTCGAGTCATATGCGCCTTTGTTGTGACTGGTATACATTTTCCTGGCTTTTGTTTTTGCTCAGGGAAATTCAGAGCGCGTGCTCAGTCAGAGGTAGTTGCACCTTGGAGGCGGGTAGCCTTGGGGATGGAGGTGTATTTTGGCACTGTAGTGAGATTATAATGAGAAAAGTTCATCCAGAGGACATGAGTAGGTTGTCGGTTAGACTCAGGGCTGGCCATGACATCTATCAGTTCCGTACCATCAGGCTCCCTCTAAAATCACGCTGTTCCAAGCAAAATGGCCCGAGGCCCAGGAAGGCCGAGGCGGTGGGTTGCTCTAACACACAGTGGCCAGGGAAGCAAAAGCTTTCCTTCCTCTTGGTTTCACAGCCTAGCAGAGCAGCTTGGTGGCGTGGAGTTTTCTAACTGTTCAGTTTTCACACAAAAGAATGACACGTTCAAGCGGTGAAGAAAGAGGGCTGTTTCTTTGGGGAAAGTCCAGCAGAGGGGTTAGTTAACAATAGCAGTGAACAAAAGATCTTGCGTGATTTGGGGCTTAGACAATCAGGTCAGGAACCTGATTGTCCAGAAACGGTAAATGTAGGGGGATACAATCTAGCCAATTTAAGGTCATTTTGCAATATTACTATCTAAGTAGCATGCGATCCGGATAAGGAGTCTGAGATGGATGAATCTTCAGAAAGTGGGAGCAAATTAGGAATAGGGTATTGGTGGTTATGTGGTGATGGGAGGGCAAGGAAGAATTTACCACCTAATTGGAAGGGTCACTGTATAGGGGGGTATTTAGCACCTCCCAATTTTTTTATAATGGGCCTGCAATACCCACGGGAATCTTAAGGTCCTCACGGAAACGCGTAACGTGAGCAGTCCAACTAAATCCTTGGTAAAAAGACTTACAGGATACCATAGTTTTGTTAGATGGTTAATTCCTAGCTTAGGAGCAAGCAAATTGGAAAAGGCAATAGTAAATATTTCAGCTGAATTAGAACAGATAGACAATTCCACCACAGAAGCCATAAAAGGACTACAGGTAGAAGTCTCATCTCTCCATAAGGTGGTTTTCCAAAACTGAATGGCATTAGATTTATTAACAGCGAAGGAAGTGGGAGTGTGCACTGCAGTACATCAGAGCTGCTGTCATACTCACTTATTGCATGAGGTGTCGTGGGATGACACCTCGCTTGGGTTTACTGAATGATGGGAAAAACTAACCAGCTGTCCTGGTTTCAGTTAGAACAGGATATGTTTCCAGCCATCCGGTGGTTGCTTCCACCATTGTAAGTACATGGCGCTTGCCATTGCGAGTTTGAGGGAGTGTGATGTAATCAATCTGCCAGGCCTCTCCATATTTGTATTTCAGCCATCGTCCCCCATACCAAAGAGGCTTTGACCGTTTGGCTTGCTTGATTGCAGCACATGTTTCACAGTCATGAATGACCTGTGCTACAGCATCCATGGTCAGGTCCACCCCTCGATCACGAGCCCATCTGTATGTTGCATCTCTACCTTGATGGCCTGAGGTGTCATGGGCCCATCGGGCTATAAATAATTCACCTTTATGCTGCCAATCCAGGTCCACCTGAGCTACTTCAATCTTAGCAGCCTGATCCACCTGCTGGTTGTTTTGATGTTCTTCAGTAGCCCGATTCTTGGGCACATGAGCATCTACGTGGCGTACCTTTACAGCCAGGTTCTCTACCCGAGCAGCAATATCTTGCCACAATGCAGCAGCCCAGATGGGTTTGCCTCTGCGCTGCCAGTTGTTTTGCTTCCATTGCTGTAACCATCCCCACAGAGCATTTGCTACCATCCATGAATCAGTGTAGAGATAGAGAACCGGCCATTTTTCTCGTTCAGCAATGTCTAAAGCCAGCTGAATGGCCTTCACTTCTGCAAACTGACTCGATTCACCTTCTCCCTCAGCAGCTTCTGCAACTCGTCGTGTAGGACTCCATACAGCAGCCTTCCATCTCCGATGCTTCCCCACAATACGACAGGACCCATCAGTGAACAGGGCATATTTCTTCTCATTCTCTGGTAACTGATTGTACAGTGGGGCTTCTTCAGCACGAGTCACCTCTTCCTCTGATGATATCCCAAAGTATTTGCCTTCTGGCCAGTCCATAATCACTTCCAATATTCCTGGGCGACTGGGGTTTCCTATTCGAGCCCGCTGAGTAATCAGTGCAACCCACTTGCTCCATGTAGCATCAGTTGCATGATGTGTAGAGGAGACCCTTCCTTTGAACATCCAGCCTAGTACCGGCAATCGGGGTGCTAGGAGGAGCTGCGCTTCAGTACCGACCACCTCCGAAGCAGATCGAACTCCTTCATATGCTGCCAATATCTCCTTTTCAGTTGGAGTATAGCGGGCCTCAGATCCTCTGTATCCCCGACTCCAAAACCCCAGGGGCCGACCTCGAGTTTCCCCAGGTTCTTTCTGCCAGAGGCTCCAGGTGGGGCCATTCTCCCCGGCTGCAGTGTAGAGCACATTCTTTACCTCTGGTCCTGTTCGAACTGGCCCAAGGGCTACTGCATGAACTATTTCCTGCTTGATTTGTTCAAAGGCTTGTCGTTGCTCAGGGCCCCATTCAAACTCATTCTTCTTACGGGTTACTTGGTAGAGCGGGTTTACAATCAGACTGTAATTTGGAATGTGCATTCTCCAAAACCCCACAACACCTAGGAAAGTCTGTGTTTCTTTTTTGCTAGTTGGTGGAGACATAGCTGTTATTTTGTTGATCACATCCATTGGGATTTGACGACGTCCATCTTGCCATTTTATTCCTAAAAACTGGATCTCTCGTGCAGGTCCTTTGACTTTATTTTGTTTTATGGCAAAACCGGCTTTCAGAAGGATTTGGACTATTTTCTTTCCTTTCTCGAAAACTTCCTCTGCTGTGTCACCCCACACAATAATGTCATCGATGTACTGCAGGTGTTCAGGAGCTTCCCCCTGCTCCAGCGCAGACTGGATCAGTCCATGGCAAATGGTAGGGCTGTGTTTCCACCCCTGGGGCAGCCGATTCCAAGTATATTGGACTCCCCTCCAAGTGAAAGCAAATTGTGGCCTGCACTCTGCTGCTAGAGGGATGGAGAAAAATGCATTAGCGATATCAATTGTGGCGTACCACTTGGCTGCCTTCGATTCAAGTTCGTACTGGAGTTCCAGCATGTCCGGCACTGCAGCACTCAATGGTGGCGTGACTTCGTTCAGGCCACGATAGTCCACTGTTAGTCTCCACTCACCATTAGACTTTCGCACTGGCCATATGGGACTATTGAAAGGTGAATGAGTCTTGCTGATCACTCCTTGGCTCTCCAATTGACGAATTAGCTTATGGATGGGAATCAGGGAGTCTCGGTTAGTGCGATATTGCCGCCGGTGCACAGTTGTGGTAGCGATTGGCACTTGCTGTTCTTCGACCCTCAGCAACCCCACAACAGAGGGGTCCTCTGAGAGACCAGGCAAGGTAGATAATTGTTTAATGCCCTCTGTCTCTAAGGCAGCTATACCAAAAGCCCACCAGAACCCTTTTGGGTCCTTGAAATATCCTCTTCTAAGATAGTCTATGCCAAGGATACATGGAGCATCCGGGCCAGTCACAATGGGATGCTTTTCCCACTCATTCCCAGTCAGACTCACTTCAGCCTCCAATACAGTCAACTGCTGGGATCCCCCTGTCACTCCACAAATACAGATGGGCTCTGGCCCTTTATAGCTCGATGGCATTACAGTACATTGTGCACCGGTGTCTACTAAAGCCTTATACTTCTGTGTGTCTGACGTGCCAGGCCATCGAATCCACACAGTCCAATCAACCCGATTGTCCCTTTCCTCCCCCTGGCTGGAGGCAGGGCCCCCCTAATCCTGGTCAGAATCTTCTTCATTCCTGTGTTTGAAGGACTGTCTGCTGGAAGTTGGAGCAGCAAACTTTTCAGAGAATCCTTTTTTCCCGATTGTTTTCTTTTGCAACTCACGTACCCGTGCCTCTAGGGTTGTGGTAGATTTTCCATCCCATTTTCTCATGTCCTCTCCATGGTCTCGTAAGTAAAACCACAGGGTGGCACGGGGTGATTACCCACCATATCGTCTTCTTTGTGTGGATGAACGCCTACCCCTGATAGCTGAGACACTGCTTTGTACAGATGCGGAGGAGAATAATCTCTCTTCAAGTTGGTGAACCTTCTCAGAAAGTTTCCCCCAAGTGTTCTCTTTAAGTTGGTGGACCTCTTCAGAAAGTTTCTCCACAGCTGAGACGCAGGCGTGTAAGGAAGAGGAGAGACTTTCTTCGTACTGCCGAAGTTGTTTAGCCACTTCATCCACTGTGGGTTCCTCATCCTCTTTCCAGGCCATTATTGCCAATGAGCTGGCATATGATGATGGTGCACTCCGTACAAACTTCCGCCACATGGGTCGTGTACACTTGACTTCATCTGGATCTTTGGATGTTTGTCTGAGGTCTGGATCCTCATAAATCACTTCCCGTACGGCTAATTCCCTCAGGTACTGGATTCCCTTCTCCATAGTGGTCCACTTGCTTGGTAGACATAAAAGTTCTTCCTTGAAGGGATACCTTTCCCTCACAGCTGAGAGGAGACGCCTCCAGAGGCTGTGAGATTGTGCTTCATCTGCAATTGCTTTGTCAATGCCTGCGTCTCTAGCAAGGGATCCCAGCCGTCTGGCTTCCCTGCCGTCTAATTCCACACAATTGGCTCCAGAGCACCGGAGCAGCCAGGTGACAAGCTGCTCACCTATACAGCGACCAAAATCTTTTCGCACATCTCATAGCTCACGTTCGTATAGGTTTTGGGTAGTTACTGTTGATTTTTCGGTGTCCTCATCTTCCTCTTCCTGAATCCCCGATGGCCCAGCATCGTCGTCTCTATACCTAGATTTGGCAGAAGACTCTCTGCGTTCTAAACGAGTTGAATCTCTATACCATTTTTTCACCTTCTCTACAGGGGCAACTTGCACTGCTACAGCTCGTTTCTCTGACCCCGTTACAGGGTCTGCCACAGGGGTTGGAATACCCTCTGCAGGGTCAACTTGCACTGCTACATCTCGTTTCTCTGACCCCGTTACAGGGTCTGCCACAGGGGTTGGAATACCCTCTGCAGGGTCAACTTGCACTGCTACAGCTCGTTTCTCTGATCCAGGCACAGGAGCGGCTGCAGGAGCTGGAGCTGGGGTGGCTTCAGGAGCTGGAGCGGCTGCAGGAGCTGGAACTGGAGCGGCTGCAGGAGCTGGAGCGGCTGCAGGAGCTGGAACTGGAGTGGCTGCAGGAGCTGGAGCGGCTGCAGGAGCTGGAACTGGAGTGGCTGCAGGAGCTGGAGTGGCTGCAGGAGCTGGAACTGGAGTGGCTGCAGGAGCTGGAGCGGCTGCAGGAGCTGGAGCTGGGGTGGCTTCAGGAGCTGGAGCGGCTGCAGGAGCTGGAACTGGAGCGGCTGCAGGAGCTGGAGCGGCTGCAGGAGCTGGAACTGGAGCGGCTGCAGGAGCTGGAGCGGCTGCAGGAGCTGGAACTGGAGTGGCTGCAGGAGCTGGAGCGGCTGCAGGAGCTGGAACTGGAGTGGCTGCAGGAGCTGGAGCGGCTGCAGGAGCTGGAACTGGAGTGGCTGCAGGAGCTGGAGCGGCTGCAGGAGCTGGAGCTGGGGTGGCTTCAGGAGCTGGAGCGGCTGCAGGAGCTGGAACTGGAGTGGCTGCAGGAGCTGGAGTGGCTGCAGGAGCTGGAGCTGGAGCGGCTGCAGGAGCTGGAACTGGAGTGGCTTCAGGAGCTGGAGCTGGGGCGGCTGCAGGAGCTGGAGCTGGAGCTGGAGCGGCTGCAGAGTCCACCATAGGGGTCGCAGTGGCCATCGGATTTTTAGATCTCCGGATGAGCTTCCTAAGTAGTTGTTTAATTTTAAGCAAAACCTGAAGCACATTCAGGAGGCATAACAACAAGACCATGCTGGTCTGAGTATCCCAAGGATATTCAATATCATGGAGAGCTATTGTAACAAGCTCGGAGGATAAGAGGGTGGTGAAGGAGAAAGGGAGGGTGATCAAGGAGGATAAGGGGGTGGTGAAGGAGAAAGGGAGAGTGATCGAGTAAGGAAAAATATCTTCCCCTTTCCCCTCCACAGATTGACTCCCTAATGAAAAAAGGCAACAGGTATAATTGCTAATAGTTTCCAAGATGCGGTCTCCAAAGTATGGAGTCGACGATGTTACTGAGTGCAAATACCAAGTTAGAGTCATGACCAGATATCCCATCGTCTCATAAGCCATTGCTACAACACACAGTACCATAATGATCTGAGACCAGGGCCTGGAGAGGATAAACAACATGACAGAGAGCACATATGGAAAGTAATGTGCTATAATACTCAATTTGGAAAACAGGCGCAGCAGACTTGAGATTAAAGCAATCAGCATTATGACAAGTGACTATTAAGCAGGTCTAATATTTATACCAATTTTAGTTTAACACACTCTGGTCAGATCTGCCGTTATCTCAACCTTTCAAGCCCCACGTTGGGCGCCAAAAAGGACTGTCGTGGTTTAACCCGGCCGGCAGCTAAACACCACACAGCCATTCGCTCACCCTCCCCCCTCCCTCTCTGGGACGGGGGAGAGAAATGGAAAGTGAAGCCCGTGAGTTGAGATAAAGACAGTTTAATAAGACAGGAAAATAATAATAATACTAATATTAATAATAATAATAATAATACAATGATGATAATAGTACTAATAATAATAACATGTACAAACAAGTGATGCACAATGCAATTGCTCACCACCCGCTGACCGATGCCCAGCCTAACCCCGAGCAGTCCGGCCTCCCTCCCCCGGCTAGCCACCCCTATATATTGTTTAGCATGACGTCAGATGGTATGGAATACCCCTTTGGCTAGTTTGGGTCACCTGTCCTGGGTCTGTCCCCTCCCAGCTCTTGCTGCACCCCCAGCCTGCCTGTTGACAGGACAGAGCAAGCAGCTGAGACGTCCTTGGTTTAGTATAAGCACTGCTCTGCAACAATTAAAACATCGGGGTGTTATCAGCACTCTTCTCATGCTAAGCCAAAACATAGCATTCTACCAGCTACTAGGAAGAAAATTAACTCTGTTCTAACTGAAACCAGGACAAGCTTATTCAGTAATTCTTGAAGTACGTCCACGTCAATCAATGTACCTGT
Organism: Clangula hyemalis; assembly: GCA_963989345.1. The sequence continues at coordinate 1,026,303 of OZ022440.1, forward strand.
TAGTGGTTTTGATCCAGTAATTGGCACTTTTGATCTTTCTGCTAGTCATGATTTTCAGTCGAGCTTTTTAGATTTCACTTTTTGGAAAGAATTGCTATTTTTAGCATAGCATGTTAATTCAAAGCTATCCTGAAATAACTCAATTTCCCAAAATTTATATTGTCAAGTATATATCATTTTATACTGTAGGTATGTATTTATACTGAAGGTACAAAATTGAATATGCATTACTGAAATACAGCATTGAATACAAAAGAAATTGATTTCCATCCTATCGGCATCCTGAAAATGAATCACAAAAGAGAAATAGTATTTTTTTTTCTTTTATCTGTAATTGTGCACCAACTGATTTGATTGCTTCTTAGTCAAAACCTGGTCATAGTAACATCAGTATCCTATCTGCCTGATCATTACCCTTTCCTATTATCATTGCAGGTAAATTTTGTTGCAGCTATTGATGTATATGAAGATGGTGAAGCTGACCTACTGTTATGTTATAACTGTAAGTAGTTAGGGAAGACTGGAAACGATAATATCTCAATATGTAATTCTTTCTTCATTGGAGTTTAGATCTGTATTTTAAAGTTTCAGTGTTTCATGGAAAGTATTTCAAAATACATTTTTTTTTTTCAGTTTAAGTGCATATTAGAAGGACTAGAAATGGAAGTACTGTTTTATTGTGGTGTGTGTAATTGGACAAACATTACCACCTTACTCACAAAAGTCCTATTTCTTCAGATCTATCTTATTCTTTGCCTAGTCTCACACTGGGTGTTTCTAGGACATGTACAAATTAGTATTCCACCCCTTTTCTTCTTTGTGCTTTCCCATTCTGTCTTTGTGCTTTCTTTCCTTGTGCACACTTCTTTGTGCTGGCACATTTTAAAATTGTAATTCTCTTAATCTCTTTTTATAAAACGGCCTTGGATTTAATATGCATATGCTCTTCTATGCTATACACATGTAGTTTTGCTTTCAGTCCTCACGAAAATCAAAGTTATGAGTATGAAACGTCCTTTATGAGGTGATGCTGAAGGACAAAGCACAACTTTCTGTTTCAGATGGCATGTCCTATTTGTCTTTCCAAAGAGAGCATTGATGGAAACAGGATAAATACATCTACGTATTCTAGCATTGGCCTTTAGATTGGTACCACAGGGAAAAAGTCTCTAAAGTGTATCTTTCTATGCTCTGTGAGGCCTCATTGGTTTTGGTAGTTTAACAAATCCCACCTAGTTCTGGTTCACTCAGTACTGCTTCAGAACTAAAAGGTCTGTGACAGAGTAGTGTGAATTCCCAAACCTGTACTTCTGTGCAGAATCAGTTCTACTCTAATAGGCTCGTCACAGAGCCAAAGCTAACAAACTTGGTTGATCCTAAGGTCCTAAAGCCTGTTGCACAGGGTTGCAGCAACTTGAATCCCTATGTAGGGCCCTGTCACAGGGAAACCTCTTTTGGTCTTGTGACAGTTTTACAATTATGAAAGTATCATCATGGAACAAGTATGAAAACACATGATTTGACAGTGTTCTAAGTTTGGATTTCAGACAAGACCTTTTTTTTTTTTTTTTTTACACTTGTGGATATAAAGTTAGTTTAAGTTTAAGGACACCAATTACAGAAAAAAAAAAAAAAAGGATTTTACCTAAAAATAGAGAAGTAGTAGATTCACAAGTTATATGATTAATGAAATCTTGGTATCTGTAGTATCCCATGTGTGTTACAATCCTCAAAGAACACAAACTGTGCTAGTATGTGGCTGCTATGTATGCAGTCAGAGGGGTACAGCTCTGCTTACATCACTTTCAGAAATGTTCTTAATTATTCCTCTATCCATAGACAAAGTAAGGAGCTGATGATTGCTGAAACAGAACAATACTTACTTTGTGAAATCTGACAAGTTATTAAAATGTAGCTCTATTATTTTTATCTTGTAAATGTATTCACAAAGGAAGCACATTTCCCTTATGGTCTGTTTAGATATAGAGGGACTTCTACATAAGTGTTTGATATTTATCTGAGTATTATCCACACTTCTGTAAAATCTACCTATAATGTTGGTGTTTGTCATTTGTGCTGTAAGATATTGGAGGTTTCTTTTTTTCCTTTTTTTGTTACAGATGTTTGCCAATATAGAAAGGTGTATCCTTTTAATGGAGGTTCTCCATTCGTCCAGTCATCGGCTTACGACTTTCACTTTAGCTGGAATCAAGTTCCTTATGCTGTTGGTAAGAACATACCTCTTTTTACCCTTTTTTCATTACTATTTAGGCTTGCACTTGACTGTTGGTGGAATTGCAGCATGTGTGCTAGGAATATATAAGAATAGATATAAAATTAAAAATAATTTAACATACATAAATCTATATTTAATATAATAAAATTTAATAAATATGGGTTAATAATTCCTATAAATAAGAATCTCTTCATGGAGAGGGTGGTTAACCATTAGAATGGACTGCCCAGGGAAGTGGTGGAATCCCTATCCCTGGAGAGGTGTTGACATAACACCAAGGTGTTGAAGGATTTTTTGAAACAGCAAAAATCCCATGGCTTGCTGCAGCTGAGCAAACCAAGCTACCAGGGCAACTATGAGAAGTTCCCATGACAGTGTTCCCACATCGCCCAATTGAGGAATTTAGAAAAATATTGTTACCAGCCTTTGGCTTCAAGGACAAGGTCTCCGTGACTGCTAATCACAAGGGGGTTGTTTTCTTGTAGTTGTTTGAGTGCTTTTGACCAATAATCTTGTGTGAAATACTATCCACCCCTGTTAAGTTCACTATAAAAGTTAGGCTATTCGGGCAATAAAATGGAGCATGATCTGACTCTACTGGTGTCTGTCGTGCTTTCAGCCGTGCTTCCTGCAACACCAAGGGACATAGTGATGGAACTTGGTAGGTCAGGTTGATTGTTGGACTTGAAGGTTTTTTCCAACCTAGATGATTCTGTGATTCTCTAAGCGTGTTGCATTCATGATGCCACTTCAGCTAAGATTCTGCATATGGTATCTTTAATAAGGGGATCCTTGGGGCCAAGTTTTTCCTCTGATAAACTTTTTCTACAAGGGATAAATAATGGAGAAACAAAGGAACACCAACTAGATAATGCAAGATGTTCTAACACAAGCCATTCTATGATGATTCTATTGTAACCATATTCTAAGCCAGCTAGGAACTTTTTAGTTAGTAATGAAAACCATCAAGAGAGATCACAGTGTTTTTTGTGAATGTTTTATTTCCTTTTTAGAGTATTAAGACTTTTATTCCTTTACTGAGGCCTTTTGGATGAACCTATTCCCAAGACAGAAGGTGCACAGAAGCAAAAAAAGGCTCCTCGAAGACAGTCAGATCCCAAGCAGGGAGCGGTAAGATCAACTAGTAGCGACAGGTAAATATATGGGCTTTAGAAAATAACCTAAGTTAGACTGTAAGTATTTTGGGAATTGATTGTTTCTCAACCTTTTTACTCTAAGCTTAGTTCGGTATAGACTGACTGAGACCCTTGTATACTACTGTGAATTTCATCCTACTGTGTATTAGAGTATCTGAATACTATCAGTACTGAAATGGTTATACCTCTTGCTAAAGATATGTTATGAGCAAAGCAAGACTGAATGGGACTTTGTGGGGACCTGGTGCAGTTGAGACAGTCATCAGGCCTACAGCGTCTGCACTGTGCAGACTCACTTGCTATTTTCTTCATATCCTTGTGTCTCATTATCTCCAAAATAAATTTTGTAAAGCAACACTACTGCATATGTCTGTTTGTATCTGCTTACCAGACCCCCTGCCATTGTGTTTTTTTCGCTGTTTTTATAACCTGCATTTGTGATAAGTAGTAGCAGAATTCAGCCAAGATACAGTAGACTGAGATTATCGTTTTTCAATCCACTGCAATGTAAAACTTTATTATATTTATTCCACTATTTGAAAATTATATGGAGGGGAGCATTCATTAACCTTACCTTTGGGCAATAATCTGATGTAATCTCTGTTTTAATATGAGTTGTTATTAAGGCTCTGGTTCAGTGCTAGCCTGGTGTGGAAGCAGAGTAAAATAGAGAGAAATTCAGTTTTAATGGTTTGTCTCTGCCTTTAGGATAACTTGATTGTATGCAGAAATAGCCACTGACCCTGCTTGCCCTTACCTGTGTATTGTTTCTCAGTAACTTTTGTCTTCATCTTTGCAGAATAATCTCAGCCTCTTTTGAAAGCTTTTCTGAGAGTCATCATCTTTCCACTAGTTCAGATCCTGATACTGTAGCAAACAGAGAGGAGAGCTCACCATCTAGCTATCCGTTCCATCTGACTTCTTTATACGATGAGGACATCATTGACTTGAAGTGAAGACAGACAGACTGTTCCTTACTTCACCTTTTCTTACAGATCTGTGAGCTCTGTAGGAATGTCACAAACACTGCTTCTAGTGGTAAAATGTGGCTGGAAGTATTGGTGATTAATCTTTATAGATCCCATGTTGTTCTGGCTTGCTTAGCCTGATTTGGTGATGCTTACATCTTTGACATATGTATGTTTTCTTATCTCAGTTCACGTAACATTACTTTTTGTGGCATTCTAAAGGTAGATAATCAATGAGAGCTTCAGGCTGAAAATGAAGTAAAAAGTATTATTTATTCTGAGCTTCTTATAATTGAAGTACCTGAATGAAAGTGGCATTCAGTTAATTGCTGTTACTAATATCTTGAGCTGTTTTACAGGTGTGCACCATGTAGAAAGAAGAATTTGATGATGTAAATGACTCATTTTGTTTTTTCATCCTTAAAAAAAAAAAAAGCTTTTAGACAAGGTCTTTCCAGACAACGCAAGTGCAGTCTGTCCTTGAAATGATGGAGCTGTGTTTTATTCACTGAGGAATGATGGTTACTCTATAAAGATCAGGTAACACGAACGTGCTGTTTTCTTTTCTCAGACCTGTCCTTGCACATTTTTTTTTAAGAGAAACTTGAAAACTGTTTTGGTATTAAGAATCTTTGAGTAGAATGACTTTTTATAAGAAAATACAAGCTTTCAAATCTTCCATAAAATTGGAAGTCAAAAATACATTGTATTTCTCCACAAAGGGAATGCTGTTTCTGTAGTGCACCTGCAGATTTCCTCATTACAGGCAGAAACCCGTGCCCTGATTTTCTTTCTGACTACACAAAGATTCCTGTGCTGGCATCAGAATTAATTGTTGTCTGCTTTTACACCAACAATAGAATTCATTGCTCCAAGTAAACATATTTTTCTAAATGGACCAGGCAGAAGTTTTTCTGCCAAGAAGCTAGTTTTCTATGGTGAAATAGTCATATTAGATCTTTTGTTTTGTTAAAGGACAGTAATTTATCATTAAAGCTTGATTTTTTTTTAACCCTTTCCTCCATGCCAAAAATCAATTTTATACAATGTTGTGAAGGGGTTTGCTGTTTTTCATGAAAAAGTGGTGCTTCCAGGCTTTTTATATATGAAGATTTGGGCTTTATTAGGGTATTTCTTGCTCTTTATGTAGAAATATTTCTGTATTCTTGATTTATTTTGTAATACCATTTATGTGTCATGATTTCCCCTGTCCAAGCATGGCATCTGGTGATTTGTGCCTTTTGCTTCAGTCTGTCTGAATGTAAAACTTTTTTTTTTTTTTTCAAAGTTTCATGGTATATGATGACTTTATTTCTCCATCTAAGAAAATATGCAAGGCCTTAACTGAAAGGATTACTTCTTATTCTCAGTCAGAGCGGCTGATCAAGAAAAGAAGCAATATTTTAAACATTAATTAGTACAGGAACAGAAGCAGTATTAACCAGTGGCTACTTGTACTTTAGTATTTTTGCACCTAAATATGTATGGAGTGAACCTTAGTAAACACCTGGAAGTGCCACCTCAGAGTCTTTGCAAGAACTTGTAATTCTTTTTGAGAATGTCTCGGGGGGGGGGGGAGGAACAGTATCCATTTTCTCTGTTCTACTTACCTGGTTAGCTATGGTTTAAAAAAAAAATCAGTCTCAAAGTGTTGTGTAGTCCTTATTCTGCTGCAAGTTGTAATCACTTGTGTGGACTCGTTGAATCAATTTTAGGGGAAGCACTGGGTATTTTTAGAAAGCAGAAGCATCACCTTTTTCCATAAACAGGTTTCTCAGTGTAGTATTTTTGTTTCTGTTGTGTGGGTGTTTTTGAAGACTGTACTAGTGTGCTGCAAAACTCAGGTTTTAATTTCAATTTAATAAAATTTGAACTGGAAAGTTTGCTTTGAACTTCTAGATTATCAGATTTTAAATGTATTGCAGAGGTTCACTTCTGCTATTCTAGCATGATTTAACATGATTAAATGATAGTTTGACAGTAGTTGAATACATGTGTATACATATGTTGATTAGAAAACTTGAAGAACCTGAACAAACACACATTTAGGTATCCTGAAAGACATAGAAAGACCTTTTAGATGGAGCAGTAGAGAGATCAAGAAGAATGGAGAAAGCTTGACTATAACTGACCTAGGGTGATAGTCAGGATGAAAAACCACAGCAGTGGCAATAAAGTATTGCTATGAAGTGTGTGTGTGGAGTTCTGCCTGTAATAGCAGCATTGATGACATCTAGCAAATACTAACAAGCAGCAAAAGTACTGTAAGGAATACAGCAAAAGTCTGACTGCTTAAGCTAGATGAAAAAGAAAAAAAAAAAAAAAGGATCAGACTAGCTTCATGGTATTTATTTTATCTGGAACAGGATGTTGGAAGAGTTTGAGGAGGGAGGAAGCATAGATCCCATATCAATTGGCTTGTCTCTCCCCTCCAGTCTGAATTTTATGGTATAGTTTAATGTATCTGATGCAAACTGTTATGCAGGTCACATTGGGAACTACCAGACCTAAAATAATATTACTTGTACAGGACAGGCAGGATCTGAACACTGGAGAAAATGACCTGTCTTCATTCCTTAGGTATGCAGTAACTGCCTTAACAGTGCTGTCACTTCTTGAGTATTTACTTCTGTGGTCAACCAGCATGTCATGTAGGCATAGAGGAATAATATTAGACCCAGCAAAAGGAGGTGAAGGAGGGTTCAGGCAAAATTATTTTGTTTTATATGACTCCTAGGTATGGTAACTGAGGCTTTAGGATCATGTATGTGTAGTTTACTCTCTACTTACCGTACAAGAGCAGCCTGGAGCGTAGGTAGAAGGCAGGGAACATGGTAGTTATGCTTGAATTTTGTTTGACACAAGCCACAAGAACCAAAGTGTGTGAAGTTCTTTTTCACATTTGTCTTATCTAAAAGACAAAGTACCATACAATAATATGTAACTGCTGGGAAAACTGGACAAATAGCCAGTATACGGGTAGTCTTTGTCAGACTGTGGCATGAATTACATGCATCTTAGTGTGATGAGACATTGTTCTCTGAACTAGCTTCTAGACATTGGCTGTCTCAAAGTAGTGTCTTAGATCCATCCTATTCAGGCTCTTGATCAAAACAAAAGCCAACTGTTGGTATGGATGGATAGGTTCTTGTTTGTCATTTCTGAAGGCCACATTTTTCATACAGCTGTGTAATCTCTCTTCAAACCAGTGTCAGGTGACCAGGAAACATGAAATGGCTTATTGGAAGGCTACTGAGATGGACAGGTATACCGTTCTTTACTCTGGCCCCTTGGAATCATGTTTTTTCTCATCTTTGTAACATGCGTCTACTCATTAAAGCTTAGAAAGTAGCCTTGAACACAAATAGCAGCCGTGTCCACCCTAAGCACAACCTTTCCCACTTTCACATCTTCTGTTAAAACTGCTACTAGTAGCCTGTGTTCTTAGTGTTGGCTGATCATCATATCCCTGAGAAAAAAGAAAATCTTTAAAACTACAGCTATGATGGCTAGATGCATTTTCTAATGAAGAAGATTACTGAATAAAGCTTGCTACCACCTTCAACAGAAGGGTTAAAAAATATTTAGGCAAAATATGGGTGAAAGGGGCTTTTTACATGATTTCTGGGGTCCTATTTTAAATTCCTCTCAGATTCCGGGTAGGGATATATTTAGGGTTGCTCAGAAAGAGCGAACACAGAGAGTCCAATTGCATGTGGGGCTGCGTCAAGGCTCCCCTGGGGAGTTCAGTTGTACCCAAAGGCTCCGCCCCCCACGGGACTGAACTGCCGGTCTCTGGGACAGCCAGCATCCGAGACAGCGGATGACAGCCTCCCGCTTCATGGCATGGCCAGCCCCCACGCTGCTCGTGGCCGGACACCTGTGTCCTGGGATCGCCGTCCCCGATCCGCCCGAGGTAGAACCTGGACCCCGTTACGGCAATCACACACACGTCGCCCAGGACCGGAGCCTAGGGGTTCGGGACGGACGGCCCCCACGCTGCCTTTGGCCGAACACCCAGGTCCTGGGATCGCCATTCCAGCGCCGCCCGAGGTCCGACCCTGACCCCGGTGTGGCTAGCAAACATTTCGGCCGGGACTGGAGCCCAGGGGCTCGGTATGGGCGGCCTCCGCCAAGCACAGAAACGAAGATCCATTCTCCGGGACGACCAGTCCCCGAGCCGGCGGACGACAGCCTCCCGCTTCCCAGCACAGCATGTCCCTACGCCGCTCGTGGCCAGACACCGGGGTACTGGGATCGCCGTCCCCAAGCCGCCCGAGACGGGACCTGGACCTCGGTGCGTCTAGCACACAATTCGGCCAGGACCGGAGCCCAGGGTCTCGGTACGGCCGGCCTCCGCCCCACACGGGAACGAACCCCCCGGTCTCTGGGACGGCCAGTCCCCGAGCCGGCGAACGACAGCCTCCCGCTTCACGGCACGGCCAGCCCCTACGCCGCTCATGGCCGGACACCCATTGTCCTGGGATCGCTTTCCCTGAGCCGCTCGAAACGGGACACGGACCCCGGTGTGGCTAGCACACACATATCCCAGGACTGGAAACAATGGACTCGGGTTAGCTGGTCCCACGCTGCGCGTGGACGGACACCCGTGTCCTGCGATCGCTTTCCCCGAGCTGCTCGAGATGGGACACGGATCCCGGTGCGGCTAGCACACACGTCCCCGAGCAGCAGAGGTTAGGGGTTCGGGACGGACGGCCGCCGCTCCGGACAGGACAGAACTCATGGTCTCCGGGACGGCCAGTCCCCGAGCCGGCGGACGACAGCCTCCCGATTCACGGCACGGCTGGCACCCACGTCCAAGAGCACAGACACTCGGGACACAGGACAGCTGGCCCACATGCAGCCCATGGCTGGGCATCCGGGCCCCGGGATCACCATCCCCGAAATGCGCAAAGTCGGCCCCGGACTCCTGTGTGGCTAGCACAAACATCGCCCAGGACCATAGCCTAGGGGTTCGTGACGGACGGCCGCCACTCCGGACAAGACAGAACCCCCGGTCTCCGGGACAGCCAGTCCCCGAGCCGACGGACGACAGCCTCCCGCTTGACAGCAAGGCCGGCCCCTATGCCGCTCGTGGCCGGACACCCGTTGTCCTGCAATCGCTTTCCCCGAGCCACTCGAGATGGGACCCAGACCCCAGTGCGGCTAGCACACACGTCTCCAAGCACCAGAGGTTAGGGGTTTGGGATGGACGGCCGCTGCTCCGGACAGGACAGAAGCCCCGGTCTCTGGGACGGCCAGCCCCCGAGCCGGCGGACGACAGCCTCCCGCTTGATGATATGGCTAGCACCCAAGCAGCTTGTGGCCGGCCACCAGTGTCGTGGGATCGCCATCCCCGAGCCGCCCGAGACGGGACCCGGACCCCGGTGCGACTAGCACACAAGTCGCCCAAGACACGAGCTCAGGGGTTCAGGATGGCCGGCCGCCGCTCCGGACAGGACACAACTTCCGGTCTCAGGGACGGCCAGCCCCAGAGCCGGCGGGCGACAGCCTCCCTCTTCCCGGCACGGCTGGCACCCAAGAAGCTTGTGGACGGACACCCGTGTCCTGCCATCGCTTTCCTCGAGCCGCCCATTAAGGGACCCGGACCCTGGTGCGGCTAGCACACACGTCGCTGAGCACCAGAGCTTAGGGTTTCGGGACGGACAGCTGCCGCTCCAGACAGGAAAGAACTCCCGGTCCCCAGGACGGCCAGCACCCTAGCCGGCGGAAGATAGCCTCCCGATTCACAGCACGGCCGGCACCCACATCCCAGTACATGGACCCTCTGGAAACGGGACAGCGGGACCACATGCCACCCATGGCTGGGCACCCGGGCCCCAGGATCGCCGTCCCCGAAATGCCTGAAGTCTGCCCTGGACTACGGTGCAGCTACAACACACGTCGCCTAGGACCAGAGCCTAGGGGCTCAGGTAGGTCGGATCCCGCACCTCCGTATGGAGGCAACCGGGAGCTCGGGACGGCCGGCCGCCGCTCCGCAGAGGACCGAACCGCCTGTCTCCGGGACGGCCAGCCCCCGAGCCGCCGGATGACAGCCTCCCGCTTCACGGGACGGCCGGCCGCCGCTCCGCAGAGGACCGAACCGCCTGTCTCCGGGATGGCCAGCCCCCGAGCCGCCGGATGACAGCCTCCCGCTTCACGGCACGGCCGGCACCCACGTCCCAGTGCACAGACCCTCGGGACACGGGAGAGCCGGCCCCACGCTGTCCGTGGACGGACACCCGTTTCCTGCCATCGCTTTCCCCGAGCCGCTCGAGATGGGACCCGGACCCCGGTGCGGCTAGCACACACGTCGCCCAGGACCAGAGCCTAGGGGTTCGGGACGGACGGCCGCCACTCCGGACAGGACACAAATTCCGGTCTCTGGGCCGGCCAGCCCCCGAGCCGGCGGAAGACAGCCTTCCGCTTCACGATATGGCTAGCACCCAAGCAGCTTGTGGCCGGTCACCAGTGTCGTGGGATGGCTATCCCCGAGCCGCCCGAGACGGGACCCGGATCCCGGTGCGGCTAGCACACATGTCACCCAGGACACGAGCCCAGGGGCTCAGGTCAGTCGGATCTTGTGCCTCCGGATGGAGGCAACCGGGATCTCAGGACGGCCGGTGGTTGCCGCTCCGCATGGGACCGAACCGCCTGTCTCCGGGCCGGACACTCCCCGAACCGGCAGATGACTGCCTCCCGCTTCATGGAATGGTCTGCACCCACATCCCAGTGCATGGACCCTCGGGACACGGGACAGCCGGCCCCCACGCCGCCAATGGCTGGGCACCCAGGCCCCGGGATCGCCGTCCCCGAAACACCCAAAGTCGGCCCCGGACTAAGGTGCAGCTAGCACACACATCGCCGAGCACCAGAGGTTAGGGGTTCGTGACGGATGGCGGTCGCTCCGGACAGGACACAACTTCCGGTCTCAGGGACGGCCAGCCCCCGAGCCGCCGGACAACAGCCTCCAACTTCACGGAACGGCTGGCACCCAAGCAGCTTGTGGCTGGTCACCTGTGTCGTGGGATCCCCTTCCCCAAGCCGCCCGTTAAGGGACCCGGACCCTGGTGCGGCTAGCACACACGTCGCCGAGCACCAGAGCTTAGGGGTTCGGGACAGACAGCCGCCGCTCCGGACAGGAAAGAACCCCCGGTCTCCGGGACGGCCAGCACCCTAGCCGGCAGAAGATTGCCTCTCCATTCACGGCACGGCCAGCACCCACGTCCCAGTGCATGGACCCTCTGGAAACGGGACAGCTGGCCCCCACGCCGCTCATGGCTGGGCACCCGGGCCCTGGGATCGCCGTCCCCGAAACGCCCGAACTCAGCCCCGGACCCCTGTGCGGCTATCACACACGTCGCCCAGGACCAGAGCCTAGGGGTTCATGACAGACAGCCGCCGCTCCTTACAGGACAGAACCCCCGGTCTCTGGGACGGCCAGCCCCCGAGCCAGCGGACGACAGCCTCCAACTTCACGATATGGCTAGCACCCAAGCAGCTTGTGGCCGGTCACCAGTGTCATGCGATCGCTATCCCCGAGCCGCCCGAGACGGGACCCGGACCCCGGTGTGGCTAGCACACAAGTCGCCCAAGACACGAGCCCAGGGGTTCGGGATGGACAGCAGCTGCTCCGGACAGGACACAACTTCCGGTCTCTGGGACGGCCAGCCCCTGAGCCGCCGGACGACAGCCTCCAACTTCACGGAACAGCTGGCACTCAAGCAGTTTGTGGCCGGCCACCCGTGTCATGGGATCGCCATCCCCGAGCCGCCCGAAACGGGACACGGACCCCAGTGTGGCTAGCACACACTTCGGCCAGGACCGGAGCCAAGGGGCTCGGGACAGCCGGCCCCACGCTGCCCATGGATGGACATCCGTGTCCTGCCATCGCTTTCCCCGAGCCGCTCGAGATGGGACCCGGACCCCGGAGCGGCTAGCACACACGTCGACCAGGACCAGAGCCTAGGGGCTCAGGTCAGTTGGATCCCGAACCTCCATATGGAGGCAACCGGGAGCTCGGGACGGCCGGCCGCCGCTCCGCAGGGGACCGAACCGCCTGTCTCCGGGACGGCCAGCCCACGAGCCGCCGGACGACATCCTCCCGCTTCACGGCACGGCTGCCACCCAAACAGCTTGTGGCCGGACACCCGTTCTCCTGGGACTGCTTTCCCCGATCTGCCTGAGACAGGACCCTGACCCCGGTGCGGCTAGCACACACGTCGCCCAGGACCAGAGCCTAAGGGTTCAGGACGGACGGCCGCCGCTCCGGACAGGACAGAACCCACGGTCTCCAGGACAGCCAGCCCCCGAGCCAGCGGATGACAGCCTCCAGCTTCACGGCACAGCTGGCACCCAAACAGCTTGTGGCCGGTCACCTGTGTCGTGGGATCGCCATCCCCGAGCCGCCCGACACTGGACCTGTACCCCGGTGCGGCTAGCACACACGTCGCCCAGGACACGAGCCCAGGGGTTCGGGACGGACGGCGGCCGCTCCGGACAGGACAGAACCCCTGGTCTTCGGGACGGCCAGCCCCCGAGCCAGTGGATGACAGCCTCCAGCTTCACGGCACGGCTGGCACCCAAACAGCTTGTGGCCGGTCACCAGTGTCGTGGGATCGCCATCCCCGAGCCGCCCGAGACGGGACCCGGACCCCGGGGTGGCTAGCACACAAGTCACCCAGGACACGAGCCCGGGGGTTCAGGATGGCCGGCGGCCGCTCCGGACAGGACACAACTTCCGGTCTCCAGGACGGCCAGCCCTCGAGCCGCCGGACGACAGCCTCCACCTTCACGACCCGGCTGGCACCCATGCTGCTCGTGGCCGTACAACCGTGTGAGGGACCGCCTTCCCGAGCGGCCAGAAACGGGACCTGGACCCCGGTGCGGCTAGCACACACATCGCCGAGCACCAGAGCTTAGGGGTTCGGGACGGACGGCCGCCGCTCCGGACAGGAAAGAACCCCTGGTCTCTGGGACGGCCAGCGCCCTAGCCGGCGGAAGATTACCTCCCAATTCACGGCACGGCCGGCTCCCACGTCCCAGTGCAAGGAGCCTCTGGAAATAGAATAGCCGGCCCCCACGCCGCTCATGGCTGGGCACCCGGGCCCCGGTTTCGCCGTCCCCAAAACGCCCGAACTCAGCCCCGGACCCCAGTGCGGCTAGTACGCACGTCACCCAGGACCGAAACCTAGGGGCTCGGGTCGGTCGGATCTTACGCCTCCGGATGGAGGCAAGCGGGAGCTCTGGACAGCCGTCAGTTGCCGCTCCGCATGGGACCGAGCCGCCTGTCTCTGGGACGGCCAGTCCCCGAGCCTGCGGACGACTGCCTTCTGCTTTACGGAATGGCCTGCACCCACGTCCCAGTGCACAGACCCTCGGGACACGGGAAAGCCGGCCCCCATGCCGCCCATGGCTGGGCACATCGTGCCCCGGGATTGCCGGCCCCAAAACGCCCGAAGTCGGCCCCAGACCCCGGTGCGGCTAACACACACGTCGCCCAGGACCAGAGCCTAGGGGTTCGGGACGGACGGCCGCCGCTCCGGACAGGACAGAACCCACGGTCTCCAGGACAGCCAGCCCCCGAGCCAGCGGACGACAGCCTCCCGCTTCACAAAATGGATAGCACCCATGCTGCTTGTGGCCGGTCACCCGTGTCAAGGGACCGCCTTCCCCGAGCCTCCAGAAACGGGACCCGGACCCCGGTATGGCTAGGACACACGTCGCCGAGCACCAGAGCTTAGGGGTTCGGGATGGACGGCCGCCGCTCTGGACAGGGCAGAACCCCCGGTCTCTGGGACCGCCAGCCCCTGAGCCGGCGGACGACAGCCTCCCGTTTCACAGCACGGCTGGCACCCAAACAGCTTGTGGCCGGTCACCCATGTCGTGGGATCGCCGTCCCTGAGCCGCCCGACACGGGACCTGTACCCCGGTGCGGCTAGCACACACGTCGCCCAGGACCGGAGCTAAGGGGCTCAGGTCGGTCGGATCTTGCACCTCCAGATGGAGGCAAGCGGGAGCTCGGGACGGCCATCAGTTGCCGTTCCGCACAAGACCGAGCCGCCTGTCTCCGGGACGGCCAGTCCACGAGCGAGCGGACAACTGCCTCCCGCTTCACGGCACGGCCTGCACCCACATCCTAGTGCACGGACCCTCGGGACACGGGAAAGCTGGCCCCCATGCCGCCCATGGCTAGGCACCTCGTGCCCCTGCATCGCCGTCCCCGAAACGACCAAAGTCGGCCCCGGACCACTGTGCGGCTAGCACACACGTTGCCTAGGACACGAGCCTAGGGGTTCGGTACGGACGGCCACCGCTCCGGACAGGACAGAACCCCTGATCTCCAGGACGGCCAGCCCCTGAGCCGGCGAAAGACAGCCTCCAGCTTCACGGCATGGCTGGCACCCAAACAGCTTGTGGCCGGTCACCAGTGTCGTGGGATGGCTATCCCCGAGCCGCCCGAGACGGGACCCAGACCCCGGTGCGGCTAGCACACACGTCTCCGAGCACCAGAGGTAAGGGCTTCGGGACGGACGGCCGCAGCTCCGGACAGGGAAGAACCCCTGGTCTCCGGGACGGCCAGCGCCCTAGCCAGCGGATGACAGCCTCCCGCTTCACGGCACGGCTGGCACCCACGTCCCAGTGCAAGGAACCTCTGGAAACTGGACAGCCAGCCCCCACGCCGCCCATGGCTGGGCACTCGGGCCCCGGGATCACCATCCCAAAACGCCCAAAGTCAGCCCCGGGCCCCTGTGCGGCTAGCACACAAGTCACCCAGGACACGAGCCCGGGGGTTCAGGATGGCCGGCGGCCGCTCCGGACAAGACACAACTTCCGGTCTCCAGGACGGCCAGCCCTCGAGCCGCCGGACGACAGCCTCCACCTTCACGACCCGGCTGGCACCCATGCTGCTTGTGGCCATACAACCGTGTGAGGGACCGCCTTCCCGAGCGGCCAGAAACGGGACCCGGACCCCGGTGCGGCTAGCACACACATCGCCGAGCACGAGAGCTTAGGGGTTCGGGACGGACGGCCGCCGCTCCGGACAGGACAGAACCCCCGGTCTCCAGGACGGCCATCGCACTAGCCGGCGGAAGATTACCTCCCGATTCACGGCACGGCGGGCACCCACGTCCCAGTGCAAGGACCCTCGGGACACGGGAAAGCTGGCCCCACGGTGCCCATGGCTGGGCACCCGGGCCCCGGTTTCGCCATCCCCAAAACGCCCGAAGTCGGCCCCGGACCCCCGGTGCAGCTACCACACATATCCCAGGACTGGAAACAAGGGACTTGGGTCAGCTGGCCCCACGCTTCCCGTGGATGCACACCAGTGCCCTGCGATTGCTTTTCCCGAGCCGCTCGAGATGGGACCCGAACCTGGTGCAGCTATCACACACGTCGCCGAGCACCAGACATTAGGGGTTCGGGACGGATGGCCGCCGCTCCAGACAGGACAGAACCCCCGGTCTCCGGGACGGCCAGCCCCCGAGCCGGCGGACAACTGCCTCCCGCTTCACAGCACGGCCGGCCCCTACGCCGCTCGTGGCCGGACACCCGTTGTTATGGGATCGCATTCCCAGAGCCGCCCGAGACGGAACCCGGACCCCGGTGCAGCTAGCACACATGTCGGTCTGGACCGGAAACAAGGGGCTCGGGACAGATGGCCCCAAGCTGCCCACGGACGGAAACCCGTGCCTGCGATCACCATACCAGAGCCGCCCGAGCCCTACCTGGCATCGTAGAGGAACTCCAAATAGGGCCCCAGAAAACGCGTTCCAAGCCCCTTTCGCCCATCAGAAAGTGCCCCCAAAGGAAGGCTTTGGGGACAACTGAACTCCCCAGGGGAGCCTTCACGCAGCCCGACATGCAGCTGGACCCTCTGCATTCGCTCTTTCTGAACAACCCTAAATATATTCCTACCCGGAATCTGAGAGGCGTTAAAAATTCAACTACAAGAAATGTGTAGAAAGCCCCTTTTGCCCATCAAAAATTGCCCACAAAGGAAGACTTTGAATAAAACTGAACTCCTCAGGAGAACCCTTACGCAGCCCCACATGCAACTGGACTCTCTGTGTTCGCTCTTTCTGAACAACCCTAAATATATCCCTAGCCGGAATCTGAGAGGAATTTAAAAGAGGACCCCCAAAAATGCGTACAAAGCCCCTTTCGCCCATCAAAAATTGCCCCCAAAGGAAGACTGTGGGTACAACTGAACTCCCCAGGGGAGCCCTCCATGCAGCCCCACATGCAATGATGCTGCGATGCTGCTGTGATGATTCTGTGATAACTCTATGATTATGGTGCGATGATGCAGCGATGATGCTGCGATGATGCAGCAATTACGCTGTGATGATGCTGTGATGACTGTGTGATGATGCTGTGATGGCGCTGCGATGATGCTGTGATGATGCTGTGATGAGTCTGTGATGATGGTTTGAAGATGCTGTGATGATGCTGCGTTGATGAAGTGATGATTCTTTGATGATGCTGCAATGATGCTGTGATGACGCTGCAATTATGCTGTGATGATGCTGCGATGATTCTGCGATGACGATGTGATGACTCTGTGATGATGCTGTGTTGATCCTGCGATGATCCTGTGATCATGCTGCAATGATGCAGCGATGATGAAGCAATGATACTGTGATGACTCTGATGATGCTGCGATGATGCTGTGATGATGCTGCTATGATACTATGATGATACTGTGATGATGCAGCAGTGCTGCCCTGATGATGCTGTGATGATGCTGTGATGATGCCGTGATGATGCTGCAATGATGGTGTGATGATGCTGTGATGACGCTCTGATGATGCTGGGATGATAATGTGATGATGCTTTCATGATGCTGTGATGAACCTGTTACGATGCTGTGAAGACGCTGTGATGATGCTGTTTTGATGCTGTGATGATTCTGTGATTATGCTGTGATCATGCTGTGATGATTCTGTGAAGATGCTGTGATGATGCAGCAATGATGCTGCGATGACTCTGTGTTGATGCTATAATGACTCTGTTATGATGCTGTGATGACGCTGTGACTATGCTGCGATGATTCTTTGATGATGCTGTAATGATACTGTGATGACTCTGTAATGATGCTGTGATGATGCAGCAATGATGCTGCGATGACTGTGATGATGCTGCGATGACGCTGTGATGATGCTGTAATCATGGTGCAATGATGCTCCGATGATGCTGTGATGATTTTGCTATGATACTGCAATGATGCTTTGATGACGCTGCAATGATGCTGCGATGACTCTGTGATGATGCTGTGAAGATGCTGAGATGATGCTTTGATGACGCTGTGATTATGCTGCAATGACGCTGTGATGACGCTGTGATTATGCTCCGATGGTGCTGTGATGAAGCTGTGATGACGCTTTGATGACACTGTCGTGATGACTCTGTGATGATGCTGTGACGATGCAGCGATTAAGCAGCGATGATGCTGCGATGACTCTGTGATGATGTTGTGATGTGCAGCGATGATGCTGTGATGACATTGTGATGATGCTGTGGTGAGCCTGTGATGAAGCTGCAATGATGCTCTGGTGACACTGTGATGATGTTGTGATGATGCTATGATGATTCTGTGATGCAGCTGTAATGATGCTTTGATGATGCTGCAATGACGCTGCGATGACTCTGTGATGACGCTGTGGTGATGCTGTGGAGACGCTGTGAGGATGCTGTAATGATGCTGCAATTATGCTGCGATGATGCAGCAATGATGTCGTGATGATTCTGTGAAGATGATGAGATGATGCTGTGATGATGCTGTGATTATGCTGTGATAATGCTGTGATGATGTAATGCTGTGATGAGTCTGTGATGAAGCTGCAATGATGCTGCAATGATGCTGTGATGACGCTGTGATGATGCTGCGATGATGCAGAGATGATGCAGCAATGATGCTGCGATGACGTTGTGATGATGCTGCGGTGATGCTGTCATTACGCTGTGATGATGCTGTGATGACACTGTGCAGATGCTGTGACGATGCTCTGATGATGCAGCGGTTATGCTGCGATGATACTGTGATGAAGCTCTGATGGTACTGTAATGACTCTGTGATGTGATGACGCTGTGATGATGCTACGATGACTCTCTGATTATGCTGCGATGATGCTGCGATGACACTGATGATGCATTGATGACTCTGTGATGATGCTGTGAAGACACTGTGATGATGCTGCGATGATGATGTGATGATGCTGCGATGATGATGTGATGATGCTTTGATGATGCTGTAATGACTCTGATGATGCTGCGAAGACTCTGTGATGACGCTGCAATTGGTGCGATGGTGCGATGATTCTTCTATGATGCTGTGATGATGCTGTGATGACGCTTTGATGACGCTGTCATGATGCTGTGTTGATGCAGCGATGATGCTGTGATGATGCTGTTATGATTATGTGATGACGCTGTGATGATTCTGTGATGATGCTGTGATGATTCAGTGATTGTGCTGTGATGATGCTGCGATGATGCTGTGATGATGCTGTGATGATGCTGTGATGACTCTGATGATGCTGCGATGATGCTGCGATGATGCTGCTATGATGCTGTGATGACTCTTGGTGATGCTGTGATAATGATGTGATGATGCTGCTATCATGTTGCGATGATGCTGTGATGACGCTATGATGACGCTGTGATGATGCTGCTATGATGCTGCTATGATGCTTCGATGACGCTGTCATGATGCTGTGATGACGCTGTGATGATTCTGTGATGACGCTGCGATGATGCTGTGATTACGCTGTGATGCGGCTCTGATGCGGCTCTGATGACTCTGTGATGAAACTGTGATGAGGCTGCGATGAGGCTGCGATGAGGCTGTGATGACACTGATGACGCTGTGATGACGCAGTGATGACTCTTTGATGATGCTGAGATGATGATGTGATGATGCTGCGATGATGCTGTGAGGACGTTTTGATGACGGTTTAATGATGCTGTGATGACTGTGATTATGCTGCGATGATGCTGTGATGAAGCTGTGATGACGCTGTGATTATGCTCTGATGATGCTGCGATGATGCTGCAATTATGCTGCGATGATGCAGCAATGATGCTGTGATGATGCTTTGATGATGCTGCGATTATTCTGTGATGATGCTGTGATGAAGCTGTGATGACGCTTTGATGACACTGTCATGATTTTGTGATGATGCAGAGATGATGCTGTGATGATGCTGTGATGACTGTCATGATTCTGTGATGATGCTGTTATGATTCTGCAATTATGCTGTGATGACGTTGCGATGACGCTGCGATGATGCTGTGATGACGCTGTGATGATTCTGTGATTACGCTGTGATGATGCTCTGATAATGCAGCGATTATGCTGCGATGATGCTGTGATGACGCTATGATGATGCTGCGATGAATCTGTGATGATGCTGTGAAGACACTGTGATGATGCTGCGATGGTGCAGCGATGATGCTGCGATGAACTGTGTTGATGCTGTAATGAATCTGTGATGATGCTGTGATGACACTGTGATTACGCTGTGATGACTCTGTGCTAATGCTGTGAAGACGCTGTGACGATGCTCCGATGATGCTGTGATGATACTGTGATGATGCCGTGATGATGCTGTGATGACGCTCTGATGATGCTGAGATGATGATTTGATGATGTTTTGATGATGCTGCGATGATGCTGTGATCATGCTGTGATGGTGCTGCGATGATGTTGCGATGATACTGCAATGATGCTTTGATGATGCTGCAATGATGCTGCGATGACTCTGTGAAGACGCTGTGACGATGCTCCGATGATGCTGTGATGATTCTGTGAAGATGCTGTGATGCTGCTGTGAAGACGCTGTGATTATGCTGCGATGATGCTGTGATGATACAGCGATTATGCTACGATGAATCTGTGATGATGCTGTGAAGACGCTATGATGACTCTGTTATGACGCTGAGATGACTCTGTTATGACGCTGTGATGATTCTGTGATGATGCTTTGATGACACTGTGATGATGCTGTGATGACTCTGATGATGCTGCGATGATGCTGTGATGATGCTGTGATGACGCTGTGGTGATGCTGTGATGACTCTGTGATGATGCTGTGAAGACGCTGTGATGATGCTGCAATGATACTGTGATGATGCTGTGATGATGCTGAGATGATGCAGTGATGATGCTGTGATGATGCTCTGATGATGCTGTTATCCCTCTCTGATGATGCTTCGATGATGCTGTTATGAGGCTGTGATGACGCTGCGATGACGCTTCAATGAGGCTGTGATGAGGCTGCGATGAGGCTGCGATGACGCTTTTATTGACGCATTTTCATGCAGCGCTGCCCGGTCTCATTTTCTTCTCAGGTAGAGCTAACGAGCAGCTGAGGTAAAGGAGCTGGAACAGAGGGGTATTGCACAACCATATGTTTCATCAGTAGTAGTCAGCGTTGAGGAGGAGATGGGTATCAGGACCGGCATGCTAGTGAATGGTGGTACTCCATTTTTGCAGATGATGATGAGCCTGGTAATTGCCTAAGACGTCTCTCAGTGCCTCTGCGTTTCTTGAGGTGGAGAGAATTTACCATCCAGCAATCTGAGAACTAAGTTGAGGGGCACCTGGTATTTGTGTATCTGGGGTGGCTGATGGGAGCTGGGAGACAGAACAGCATGGAGACAGCCAGCTGAATGTACTTGGTGCCGCTGTGAGGGTGGTTCAGGGTGGTTCACCTTCAGGCTGCTTGACGCAGGACAGTTCCCTTCTGTTCTTCTGTCTTGTAGCATTGCTTCTGCA
The DNA here is from genome assembly GCA_963989345.1 of Clangula hyemalis. The sequence goes on from OZ022440.1 coordinate 1,047,444, forward strand.
GCATGTGTTCTGAGTTATGCGCTCCTTGGGTCTTGATATCCTCCTTGCTTTTTGCACTGGACTGACTAGACTTGGTAGCCAAGCTAAAGGTCCTAAATGCTTGTTTTGTCATTGTTGGTCTGATCCAAGCACTTCTTGTCTTGCAGTCGCTGCTTAAGGTGCAGATCTCTCTCAGGTCTTGTGCATCATATTTGGTTTCAGATCTCATCTGTTTCCATCCTCACTCTTGCAGAAGTCATCTGGGTCACATCAGGAGCTCTTGCTTGGGAATTCATTTCCTAAGTGAATTCTTATGGGGTTTGCACTCCACATTCTTATGGTTTCTTATCTTAAATGCAGGCTTTTTATGCCTCCATCATCCCAGTTCTGGCAGTTGCTTCCAGTCACGTGTCATGACATTTGAGTTTCTCCTTGGGTCTGCTGCAGAGCACCTGTTCTGACTTGCTGTTGCCATAGGGCTTCCCTCTGGGAGTCACTTTTTCTTGTGCCTTGTGTTCTGTGTTTTGTTTGTAATGTTTGTAGCGTGCTTTTGTGTATGTGTCTGGTCTGGAGCTGTCCTGCCTGCCAGTTAGTGATGATAGCTAACGTGACAGTCCATGGGTGTACTAATACATTGTTCGGACTGTTTTTTCAAAGACATCCGGTCTGCCTCTGAGCACATACTGAAGGGCAGCTGGCACAGTCATCTCTGTGGTGCTTGGCAGATGTGGAGTTGAGCTGCTTGTGAGCAGCTGTTCGCATGCTGCTTGACTAGTGCTAGAGGAGAGGTCTGTTGTTGAATTGTCAAAGCTTGCAGATGTGGACTGTTTTGTTGTTTGTTTTTTTTTTTTTCTTTTTGCAAGCCTTAGATAAACCTTAGGAGGAACTAGTCAAAGGAAAGAATGCCTTCCGGAGCTGTCAAGCTCTCATTCGGCAGCTCAGTGACTGGCTTGGTCTACCTCTGAGGTGCTGAGGCAAGGGGGCTGCTGTTTTGAAATGATAATATTGTAAATGGGGTGCCTTGTGTTGTTGAGGGATGGGTGCTAATGCTGGCAGCTGAATGATTATCTTGTGACTGTTTTCATTTGTTAAAGCTGAAACACAGTATGCAACCTGGAACGTCACACCCAGAGCTGCCTCTGGCAAGGTGAGTGAGGAACAGATGTAGCAGATGTTCTGCTCCTAGATTTTTCTTTATATGTAAATAGAAGTTTGAGCTAATACATTTTTTATCATGTTCTTTTTATGACTCAGTCTTTTGTTACTGTAGGAATGTAGGAATGTTTTCCTGCCTCTGTGTTGCTGTGACAATGTAACAACGGCCGCAGAAAGTCAGACCAAAGATCTGTGATTTTAGCAGAATAGAACAAGTATAGAGTGATACTTGTGACTTTAAGACAAGCAAATGCCTTGGAGTATAAAAATGCTTAATGGATTTCTTGTAAAAATTGGCCATATCCTTTGAACCCATGTAAACACTTAGCATCCATGGGTCACAGCAGTCACGAGACTTAACTAGGTATTGTGTGTAAACTCTGGAGCTAGCACTATGTGAAGAACTGCTTCCTTTATTTTGTGTGTGCTTGTGGGCAGGAGGAGTGAAATTTGCTTCCTGCTAGCTTTTGATGCCCCCACCTTCTGTATGGAAAGAGAACATGGGTGATTGATCTCTGTTCAACTTCTATGATAGGAGACATCGTCTTTTCCCTAATCTCTTTTTCACATGAAAAAGGTTTTTTCTTAGTCCTTTTCTACAGAAACTGTTCCAAAAATCTGGCGATCCCTGTTTCTCTTGGCTGAAACTGTTTTTATTCTACTGTGACCTTTTGAAGATGGGCAAAAATAAATTTTTGTGTAGCATCCAAGATGCAAATGAACCTTCAGTTTATGAGATTAGCAAGGCTAACTTTGAGTTGGCCTTTTCCAAAAGCTTAAACAGGGAAGTCGCTGTTCAACGCTGATGAGCATTGAAATGATGTTTTCACAGGATTATGTGCAGTACCAAGGCCTGATTTCCCCTTTTGCCTCTGCATTGCTTCATGTTTATCTGCTGTGAATTGTACTTGCTATTTTGTTGCATAGTGTCTGCAAAGGAATCACAGGCTGGTTGAGGTTGGAAGGACCTGCAGAGGTCACCTGGACCAACACCCCTGCTCAAGCAGAGCCACCCAGAGCTGGTTTTCCGGGACCACATCCAAACAGCTTTTGAATCCTCACAAAGATTGTGACTCCATGACCTCCCTGGGCAACCCATGCTAGCTCTCCATCACTCTCACAATGAAAAAAGTACTTACTGATGTTCAGGACACTACAGGAGGGGAACCTCCTATATTTCAGTCTGTGTCTGTTGCCTCTTTTTTGTTCCTTGGATACCAGTTAGAAAAGTCTGGCTTTGTCTTCTTTCCACTCTCCCTTCATGTATTTACAGGCATCAATGCGATCCTCTCCAAGCCTCCTTTTCTCCAGGCCGAACAGTCCCAGCTCTCCTAGCCTGTCCTTGTAGGAAAGGTGCTTCAGTTCCTTATCGTCCTCATGGCCCTCCATTGGACTCTTTCCAGTGTGTCCAGGTCTCTCTTGTACTGGGAGGCCCAGACCCAGCACTCCAGGTGTGGCCTCACCATTCCTGAGTAGAGGGGGAGGATCACCTTTCTTGACCTGCTGGCAATACTTTGCCTGATGCCACCCAGGGTACCATTAGCTGCCTTTTGCAGCAAAGACACGTTGCTATTTCGTGTTCAAGTTGGTGTCCACCAGAAAACATAGCTCCTTTTCTGAAAAGTTCCTTTCTAGGAAAAAGTGTGATATCAACACTTTTCACTTTGTCCTACTGCAATAAATTTGTATTAGTTATAAAGCTTTTCATCTTGTAATCCCATTTCTCAGGCAATTACAAATATGGTGAACAGCAAAAGTAAACATGAAACTTCTACTGCGACCCTTCCTCTACCATGGAATGTAGTTACTCCCATTCTTTCTTTGTCTTCTATCTTCCAAAGCACACTTCAAATATTCAGGTAACTTTTTGCAAAATAAACTCTCATCTCCTTACGTGTGTCACTTTTTTTTTTTTCAAAGAACACGAAAATGAACGTTATAAATCCACGTTATAAAGTATGACCTTGCTTTAAAAAGCTGTTTTAACAGTTCTTAATTAAGTCTTGTTAATCAAGTGTCCGCTAGTTCTTTTCTTACGCTTCCCACTATACCTCCTGTTATTTTCCTTAACATGGGAATTCCTGCTCTGGCAATTTCTGTAGGACACTTCTTGAATAGAAGTCCAGGCATATTAGTCACATTTCAAGTCATCTGTTCTACAGACAATTTCAGGAGTTAAAAATGAAAACATAGCTTATCCATGAGCTCCTTGAGAACTCCTTAGTGAAATGCTGCCTGAGACTTTTGACTTGTTACTTCAGTTTCTGTTTCAAAACTTGTTCTGTATCATTTCAGTATGGGATGGATTCTTTGACATCCGTGCCAAGAAAAAAACCTTTCCTCTGTAGGAGCCCTTCAATGTACACAGAGCGGAGAGAGAGCAGCTATTGTGCAAGCTGTTACTCAGGCTGGTTGTGGCTTCCTGTATTGTTTGCACATTCCCAGGTTGTTTTGTAATCTTTTCTCTTTTCAGTAGTTATATAATTAAACTCTTTCAAAGGATGCCTCCCTGTTTTCAGTAGCCTCCTACGCCCTGAGATTTAGCCGTCCTTGTATTCTTTTGCTCTTTGTCAAGTCTCTTTGATACAAGTTGTGTACTTGTTTGTCCCCTATGACATGGATGATCTTACTGAATCTCTGTGATGCCTTGAAAAGGGCTATGCTCGGGGACCATGGCAGCATTTTGGTATCTGATACAGATTTTTCTATTCTGGCATACAGTAAATTTCTTTGATATGTCTCTTAAGACTGTACCTGTTTTCCTGCTTTGAGTAAGGAGTTGGAAGTTGAAAGGTTAGTGTTCGTTTCCTTCTGCATGGGCTGTAACCTTTGTCTGCATGTCTTGTGGTTGTGTGTCTGTGTTTGTTTTGGCAGGCCCTACAGTAGAGCAGCAGGGTGAAATGTCTCGAGCCGGTGGCAGGACCCTGGCAGCTCTGCAGCCTGAGCAGGTGAGAGAACAGTATGTCCTCACTCTTTAAGGCTGTGAACAGGTGGAAAGTTTTAAAATACAGGTTTATAACACAAATGGGTCCTGGAAAAGATCACCTGGCTCCAAGTATTCAGGGCGTCAAGACAGTGAGAAGATGTGTCAGTAGAAATGAGCTAAAGTGAGCCAGATGTCAACCACCGTGGACTTCATATTAGAATGCAGTTCAGAAACTTTTCTCTTTCAGAGAGCGGAGATTTTTTATTGTCTCGCTGACATTAACTGATCAGAAAGAAGAAATTCTCTTGGCAAACAAAAAGAACTTAGAAGAAGCTGAAAATAAAGGTAATATTACGGGCCCTTTCATGGAGCACCTGTTGTCATGAGCTTTTCTGGGCCTCAAAGGAAATGAGCAGAACTAGAATATTCTGTCACCTGTGATTGGATATTATGGCCGTCACAGATTAGGGAACCTAGGACTTTGAGAGCTTGTCAGTGTAAACAGCTGCAGCTTCCGTAATTACGTAAGAGATGTCTTCATCGGAGAAGATAGAGAGGCCTTTGAAAGCAGCAACCCACAGCATTGTTTAAAAAACTAAAAATATAATAGTTTCCTTTTGCCAAAGGAGGCTCACTTTAGAAATTAAATCTAGCAAGTATCTTCCCTGTTGTCGTCATGCATGAAATAGCATGAATATTCTCCTGGGCTGGTTAACGTAATGTTTGGCCCTTGTGGGGAAGGTTGTTACTTAAAAATGATGCTTTCCAGAAAGAACCACCTTACCTTCTGACTGAGGAAAGTACAGTTCAGGCAGCATAGACTAAATCCGTTCTTTTGTGTAAGAGTGGTGCATCAAGAAGCTGGTCTTGGGTTAGGAAATGTGTGGAACTGGCACATCACAAATTGTAATGTTCAGTAAAAGACATATGGCAACCGTTTTTTACTGAGGAGAATGCCTGGAGGGACATTTCCGAGTAAACTTCCTACCTGAATGTGTTCAGACTAGAAAACTCTGGCAGCTCTTGCCCAATCTGAAATGCTACGTGCTCTTTGGGATTTCTATCTGTGAAATAGAAAGAGGCAACTACTGCTCAAACCTTCCAGGAATATTGCAAGGATAGAAATTTGTATGAAATTCAGGTACACGGTTGTGTAACAGTACTAGAAATAGGACAAACTTTGTCTTTGCGGATGTTACTTCATATGCAAATCACTCATAACGTATTAGGTGTATATGTGATGGTAGGTGAAATCATTGTCAAATTTGAGCAGTGTGATTGTAGCTACTAAACCTAATGCTTTACATTGTTCATCTTAGGTAGGTTTCTTGCTGTGATGTGGGAAACAGCTGATTTTTTTTCCTAGTTTGACCATTAGGTCACTTTTTCTTGAAACTAGACAGATAAATCTATCTTGAGTACAATTTTTTCTTTCTTCTAGGAAGATTGGCACTTCCTTTGTTGAAACGTCTAAGTCTGTCTACATCAAAGCTGAACAGCTTGGCTATTGGGCTATGTCAGATTGCAGCATCTTCACAGGACAGCGTCGGTTGCATAGTTCGGAGAACGTGAATAGCAAACGATCTAGAGTTGGAGCAGGTGACAGTGCCTGTTGAGGTCCTTCTCCTGATTTTTTTGAGTCCTGTCCTGACCATCTTCCACAGGTATGTGAGGAGGGCAGAGAGATCTTTGATAACAAAAGTGTATTTCTATTGGTGAGTTATTGGAAGGCTGCTGTTGCAGGAAGCACAGCCGAAAGCATGACAGACACCAGTAGAGTCAGATCATGATCCATTTTATTGCCCGAATAGCCTAACTTTTATAGTGAACTTAACAGGGGCGGATAGTGTCTCACACAAGATTATTGGTCAAAAGCACTCAGACAAACAACTACAAGAAAACAACTCCACCTGCAGAAAACAACCCCCTTGTGATTAGCAGTCACGTAGACCTTGTCCTTGAAGCCAGCTGCTGGTAACAATATTTTTCTGAATTCCTCAGTTGGGCGATGTGGGAACACTGTCATGGGAACTTCTCATAGTTGCTCTGGTAGCTTGGTTTGCTCAGCTGCAGCAAGCCATGGGATCTTTGCTGTTTCAAAAAATCCCTCAACAGGCTGCAAGAAGTCTTGCCTCAAAAGACTTTTGCTTGTATTCTTCTGAAATGAATTCTGCTGTCATCCCAATTTTTTTTCTACAGACACATTCTTGGGACTTGCTTCTGCAACATTGAGAGTTATTCAGCGTTGGTTTTTGATACCCAACATAGAGAAGGAGTTAGCTTACGTTCAGGTGGTGCAGTTTCTGCATGTGTCTTATCACGTAGGTTCCCTGCTTAACTTGCAACTTACGAGGTTCCTACCAATGAGCACTTTCCTGTCCATGCCGAATACAGCTGAATTCCAGGCTACGATTAAACATCAAATGTTTAATATAGATTGTTAATAACAAACTGCAACTGTTAAGAATATATGCTCAAAAACAATTAGCACAAAGTAGAAGTTCTAGGCTTTGAGTGGGCTGTCCCATACTGATACTGCATGTTTGCACTGAGGCAGAATGATATCTTTCCACAAGTGTGTAAAAGCTAAGTCTAGGCTCTTACTGCCGGTATTTTTAGCAAGACTGATTGAGCATTTCTCTAACATATGAGCAAGTGTTTGAGGAGCAAGGGATGGGTATGGGCACTTAAAAAGAGACTGCCAAAGGGCAGCTTCATATTTCATACCTGAATTTTGTGTGTTTGTCCTCGTTTCATACTGAAGGGGAGTCTACTCTAGGCAAAGTTCATGTGAAAGGAAAAGGCACTAGTCTCCCTTTCTGCCATTATTGCTTCCTTGCTGCTCGCTCTGTTCTTCACAGAAAACCAGTATGTTTCCTTGTCAAATTCTAGTCTGCCTCCCTAGACTCCAGCCTTTGCCTCCTGGGTCTCTTGCCTTGCATAGCCAATCTCTCTCCTTCTTCTCTTCTTTATCTCATTTGTAAACATTTTATGAGGCTGATTCTTACTGGCTTCCCACCCCCACGCCCTGACTTTTTTTTTTTTTTTTTAAAAAGACTTAGGATGGCTTGTCTTGTTACTTTTCTTCCTGCCAGCCCCCATCCTCAAGTTCTCTGATGTAACTTCAGAGGATCATCTTTGATACCTCTGCGTCTGAATAATATGGTTTCTCTCCCATGCTGTAGCTGATAGTAGGATGGACTCTGAGTGCAGAGGAGAGGTTGCTTCCTCCATAGTTTACTATTGCCTCTCATACTGGTTTGGGTAAGCAAATACAGAGGAAATTTGACTTCTCCATGGAGTAGTGTGTGCCTGATAGCTAGCTGGAGATAGCATACATGGAATTGAGTCAGTGCTCAGAATTGAGTCTTGAGTTGCAGTAACAGTGAAACAATTGCAGACTAACAATTTAGCTTCTAATAAGCATATACAAAGAACATGTTCGTCTCGAATACTTACAAGGCGAAGTTCTGAGATCATATTTCACAGACTGCTTCCTATAGATTTCAAGAAATGCAATCGTTCTGAAGTATAGCCATGCTCTATTATTATTTAAAGGGAATAAACTGTTTTGAAGCCCATTACGGACTGGATTTTTTTAATTTAAATAAGCTTGTCTTTGCAGTTTTCTTTTGTGATGCTGATCTTCAGAGAGGCAGATTCTTGACAAGATACAATCAAATTGCATTTTAATGCCTAGTTTTATATGTTAAAGACACACAGTATCTGGGTATGGCAAGGTTCCTAGATCATTGTCATTTAGTGTATCTTTCTGAAGTATTCCTTATTTTTTCAGTATTCCTTTCAAATTGTGGACTGCAGGATGAGGTAGAATATCAAACATGGTGACTTTTTACCCAGAGGACACTAGTAGGGAAAAGGAGTTGGTCTGAGTTGACCTTGACACGCTTAAGAGGTTGGCCCGTGAGAACCTCATGAAGTTCAGGAAGGCTAAGTACAAGGTTCAACACCGTCATCAAGGCACTCCCAAGAATGAATGCAGGCTGGCTGATGAGTGGATTGAGAGCAGCCCTGCAGAGAAGGACTTGGGAGCGTTGATGGATGAAGAGCTCTACATGAGCCAGCGATGTGCAGTTGCAGACCAGAAAGCCAGCCGTATCCTGAACCACATCAAAAGTATGACCAGAAGGTCCAGGGAGGTGATTCTCGCTCTCTACTCCACTCCTGTGAGGCCCCACCTGCAGTGCTGCATTCAGCTCTGGGGACTCCAACATAAGAAATAAATCTGTTAGAGCAGGTCCAGAGCAGGGTCACAAAGCTGATGAGGGTTGGAGGACCTCTCCTATGAAGACAGGCTGAGAGAACTGGGGTTGCTCAGCCTAGAGAAGAGAGGGCTCTGGGGAGATCTTATAGTGGCCCTCTAGTACCTAAAGCAGGCTTTAGGTAAGCTGGGGAGGGACTTTTTGTCAGGGAGTGTAATGACAGGACAAGGAGTAATGGCTTTAAACTAAAAGGGTAGATTTAGATTAGATAAAAGGAAAAAAATCTTTACTATGAGGGTGGTGAGGCACTGGAACAGGCTGCTTGGGGAAGTTGTGGATGCACCATCCCTTGGAAGTGTTTAAGGCCAGGTTGGATGGGGCTTTGAGCAATCTGGTCTAGTGGGAGGAGTCATAGAATCATAGAATGGTTTGTGCTGGAAGGGAACTTAAAGGTCATCTACTCCCCCCCCGCCATGGGCAAGGAGAGCTTCTGGTTATAAACGTGAAATCAGTGCAATAAAATAAAAGGCTTCTGTATAAGAGAGCACGACAAAAATGTTCTTCATAGGAAGAGCTTATTAGCTACTTCCAGCCAGAATGATTAGGGATAAGAGTTCTTGCATCTGAAATAGTTTTACACAGCTACCAAATTTGTGCCAGAGCCTATGTTCAGGGTTTCCTTTGACTTACTGCAGTCTCCCTTTGCCAGTAGTACCCTGAAGCTCAAGTTTGTTCCTGAAACGTTAAGATTACTTCATTTCTGGAGTTACATGTTCTGACTCGGAAAAATTTCTTGGTGCCGTATATTAACACTGAGTAAGTCAGCAGAATTCAAAATCCTGTTCTTACTCTATTTTGCAGATGTTATTCTCACAGAGGAGTTGGATCACTTTTTCTTTTTTTGTTTGTTTGTTTGTTTGTTTGTTTTTGTTTTGTTTTGTTTTGTTTTGTTTTTAAATCCCGTCTGACGGGTGTCTTCTTTGGCCATAGCTAGTGGAAATGGCTTGCTACTAAAAGGAGGGAAAGAGGCAGCTTATAGCAATCAAATCCTTCATCATCTGACTCAAGAAGCACCCTCCATTCATGGAGTCAAAGATGCAGTGCAACTAGTAAGTGTCTAGAATTAAATCAACAACTTTTTTGCTGTGGCATGTATAAAAAACACAGGCAGAGCCTGAGAATTCAGGCCATTGACTGTTTGTGTCACAACTTTCACAGGTGAATACAAGCAAGGAAGTGGAAGGTCTCTGCCATTTGGAGAAGCTGACAGATCTAATCATTCCATGTGGCTTGTCCCAGCTAGTCAGGAATATCCAGAAAGCTGCTAAGGGAATTCCAGTGATGGGACACAGTGAAGGGATCTGTGATGTGTATGTGGACACAGATGCCAGCATTGAGAAGGCCACGCGAATAAGTAAGCTGTGAGAGGGTGACTTGGATATCATGAGTGTAACTGAACTTCATATTTGGAATATGTGGTATGGTTGTAATAATAACCATACGTAATAATAATTCACACGCTCTTCAAGTTCTTTGTCATAAATGTTATGTAACCAATTATTTAGTCTTAAACCTCAGTCAGAGACTCAAAGTGTGAATAACCTGCTGCCTGTAATGCTCGGGAAACACTCCTAATTCACTGAGACTTGCTGAGAACCCCATTGTTTTGATCAGATCATAGACATGTTGAGAGTAGAACAGGTTAGTCACGCATACTTGTGTTGGCTTTTGTTTTGTTTTATTTACTTTTCATTTTAGGAGCCTTTGGTCTTGCTGGCATAGCCCTATGTAGTTTTATGGTAACATAACACTTATGTTACCCACGTGTCTCTTTGTACACCTAAATGAACTTTTGGAGAGCTTTCTTGGCTTCTCCATGCAACCCCAAGCTTTTCCATAGAAACAATCTAAAAGCAGCTTCTTCGGGGTGGCTGCGTGCCATTGCTGGGATACAACTACTTCCTTTTACATAGCAAAAAATCATTCTCTGCCTTGGAAGAGCATTTCCACAACCCTTTCTCTACTATTCCTAATTCTGACTTAATGGCTGGCAACATCCTGGACCCAAATACTATTCTTATTAAATCTATTAACTTATCTTCTTACCTCAGTCATTTCCCATTTTATGTTTCTCCTTCTCTAATCTGCTTCATCCACATATTTTAAACATTTTGCCTCACTTGTGTTTATTCCCACCCATTTTCCCGCCCATTATTTTCCCCTCCCACTCTTCCACAGGAACAGTGAAAGGCTGCTATCCTACGTAATTGCTTTGTAGTAGAGATGTATCAGGAAAGAAATATTTGTGAAGTACTTTAAATTGCATTTAAACATGGATTTTTCACATAGCATTTGCCTTTGGCAAATAGTGTATACAAGCAGTGATTCATGCAGGAAAACATGGTAAAATAGGTCATGTTTCGATAATGTTAAAGAAGTCATATTAAGAGAAGCTGGCTAAATAGCTAGTCAGGAGCAAGTCCTTGCTTGTTTCTGTTTTCTTTGTCTCTTTTTTAACATCTGGTTTGGTTGTGGTTGTTGTTGTTGTTTTTTTTTGGGGGTGGGGGGGGGGGGAAGGATAAATGTATGGATTTTGTGTGAAGGCTGATGGATTTCCACGAGCACCCACCAGCTCCCACCCCTTAATACAGTGGGGAGGACTTGATGTTACTGCTGTCTAATCTGACTTGAGAACAGGAAACACGCAAATACTGTTCAGGATTTCATTATTAACAAAATGTATAGTTGCACAAGAAAATGCCATTTTCCAGGCACCTTTCTTGAAGGCCTTCAACGGTAGGGATTCTAATCAGCAAGTCTGAAGTATCATAGGATACCCTGAGTTGCAAGGGACCCACGAGGACTACCAAGTTCACCCCCTAGCTCCATACAGCACCACCCAGAAATCAGACCATACATCTTGGAGTGTTGCCCAAACACTCCTTGAACTCCAGCAGGCTCAGTGCCGTGACCACTGTCCTGGGAGCCTGTTCCAGTGCCCAGCCACGTCTTGGTGCAGAAGCTTTCCCTAACATCCGGCCTGACCCTCCCATGTCACAGCTCTATGCCTGACCTGTTGCTGTCACCTGAGAGAAGAGATCAGCACCTGCCCCTCCACTCCTCCCTCTCATTGTTTAGGTGTCTTAGCTGCTACGATCAAACTCAGAGATTGATGATGCCATTAGATCTTCTTTATCAGGATTGTAAAATAACTGAGTGTCCTTGCCTTGTTTTGGGCCCAGTAACTCTTTTGTGTCTGAAACATACGCTTTGGAGGGCTGGTGTCAGTTTACAAAACAAAAGGATAAAAACAGATAAAGTCTTTTGTAGGGGAGACTTGCAAACCTGGAAATAAGTTGCTTGCTACAACTGCTTACAGACCACATACTTTCTAAAAACACAGGTACAAGGGCTAGGTACAGTGTGTAGCTGTATTCCCACTACTAGTGTTGTACTGTTCTCCAGCCAGTGTCTTTCTTTAAATGATGTAATAGCCTTAAATAATTTCAAATGAACCCTGAACAAGGAGCATGTCTTGATAGATAGCCAACACAGCATTTCAGCTATTGTTCCTTATTGCTAGTTCACCAATCTGCTGTCTCTGAAAACTGAGGCTATGTTTTTTGCACTGCGTGTAGCAAACCTTTGATTCACAAATGTGGGTTAACCCCAGTCCAGCAGCTAAGCATCACCCAACGCATCGCTCACTTTTCCCTCCTGCTCTCAAGTGGGAGAAGCAAGAGCAAGAAAGCTCATGGTTTGAAACAAGTATAGTTTAATTAGCAAAGGAAAGAGGAAGAAGAAAGGGAAAAACAAAACGAGTGATAAAAATAGTCACTCACCACCTGCCACAAATAGAGCAGTGTCCAGGTACTCCCTGAGCAATGTCTGCACTCCTCGAAACTCCCCTCCCCTCATTTTATATTGCTGACTTTGACATTATATGGCATAGGCTATCCCTTTGGTTAAGTTTGAATCAGTTGTGGTTATGTGCTCTCCTAACTTTTAGCAGACCCTCGACCTTCTCACTGTGGGGGGAGAAGAGAAAGCCTTGGAACTGTGTGAGCACTGTTTAGCAACAGCCAAAACAGTGGTTTGTTTAAGGCACAAATCCAAAATGTAGCAGTATAGGGACTGCTATGAAAAAAATTAACTCCATCCTAGCTATACCCAGAACAAAAAGCTGCACTTTTCACCTGTTACACATTGGTAAAATCTACAGCACAAAATAATTCTGGTATTGCAGGTGAAGATTCATGCTGGCCCAAAGTTTGCCTCTTACTTGACATTCAGCCCCTCAGAAGTGAAATCTCTCTGTGCATCTCCCCATTTCTCTGGGCATCTGGAGTGCTGCATTGAGGCTGTGGACAGTGTACAAGAGGCTGTCGAACATATCCAGAAGTATGGAAGCTCTCATATGGATGTTACCATCACAGAGAATGGTTTGTGACCAATCTGTTCCCTTAAGCTTCTGCTTTGGTTTCACTGTGGGCTCTTGTTATTAGCATAACTACTTACATTACAGTAGTTTTATCTTATCTTGGTTCTGTAGTAAGCATAATCAGCCGGAACCCTATGAGCTAAATCTATCTATAGTTGTGTTTAATTCAAGGAAAACATGTTGTGTGCCCTTATTCCAGGAGGTGAAGGCCTGTGTTTGAGCAACTGGCCAACAGCAAGTCAACGCATGCTCTTGTCAGGCAGACTGCTTTGTGTTCTTGTATTGTACAGACTTACCACATCAGACAGTTCTGCAGAAATGTCTCCTGAATCCTGGAGATGTCTTTAGGCCTCTGAAGCAGGAAGAGGTGAGCTTCTATAGAGGGAATATGGATTGGAGGAAAGATCAGACTATATATGCTTTATCTTCCCAGGTCGCTTTTAAATCTTGCAAACAAGGACCACAAGTGTTTTTCCCCATCTCTCCCAGTTCTTTATTTCCCAGTTCCACATCTGTAGCATAAAAGCTGCATGTATCTCAGTTCCCATTTTCTTGCTCCTTTGATGCTGCGAACTTCTGTTCCTATGCCGCTCTGTGCTTCTTCCACTCCTCTGCATGAGGTTTGAACACTCTGCCACTTCAAAGCGTAGCTAGAGCTGCTCCCAGCCAAAGGATGACTCAATACAAGCCTAAAACTTCTGAGAGTCAGCTACAGTAAGGTCATTTTGATTTGTAGCTCATCAGTGTGAGATTCAAGCAGGCATCTGTTTCTGCACCTTCTGCAGAGTAGCACCGAAAGGCATGCATTTGATACTGTAAGGCACTACCTGGTGCACTAGTGATTTACTTGGGTGTGTGCTGGAGATAGAGTTCATCTTTAGCATTTGTCCCATTGCTGTGGGCGACTGACTTACAGCTTACAGCCTTACAGAGAAAGGCATCCTCCAGAGTACTAAGGCTCGTACAACTCTGCTTGAGGTTGCTCTAGTCTCGCATGTTCTGGGTTAGTTAGCTGATTTCATGTGGTGTTTCTGCATTCTGTTTCCCAAACACTATTTTCAGTATAAGCTTAATATAGGACTTTCCATTAAATTCCATTAATTCCATTAATATAGGACTTTCCATCTGGAACAGTTCCATGTATCCATTGAGATAATGTAGACCTGAACAGGTAGTTTAACTGTCTGACTGCAAAATGTACCTTGGGGCTGCTGTCACTTCTCCCCAGCCATACAACTATCCCTGTTTGCGAGGTCTAGACTGTAGTAAGAATTAGACATCTTTTCACTTCTTGTCTTTGCAAGCTCCTTGTAATATTTACAGTTGTGCCTATGTGATAAACATATTACAAAGAAGGTGTGTATGAACATGTTTTAATCCAGGCTGTTAAATACTGTCTGATAATGTTGCAGGTGAAAGTTCTGCTATTGTATCTGTTCACAGTATGAGGCTGTGCCTATTGGACTGCATGATCATTCTGGATGTACTGTATCCTATTTTCTGCTCTGCCTCTTTTTCAGAGAAAACAGCGGAATTCTTCCTCCAGCATGTGGACAGTGCGTGTGTTTTCTGGAATGCCAGTACCCAACGCACTGTATGCAATGCACACAATCTACACCAATGCACACAGCATGGGTAACACACAGGAGGAGCTGGAAGCCATCGTGCAGCAGGCAGGCTACGACTTGGTTGCCATCACGGAAACGTGGTGGGACCACTTTCATGACTGGAGTGCTGCAATGACTGGCTATAAGCTCTTCAGAAGGGACAGGCAGCACAGAAGGGGTGGTGGTGTGGATCTCTATATTAGAGAATCCTTCAATGTTGTAGAACTCGAGGCTGGGAATGACAAGGTCGAGTCCCTTTGGGTTAGGATCAGCGGGAAGGCCAACAAGGCTAGTGTCCTGGTCAGGGTCTGTTACAGACCGCCGAACCAGGATGAGGAGACGGATGAGGAGTTCTACAGGCAGCTGACAGAAGTTGCGAAATCGTCGGTGCTTGTTCTCGTGTGGGACTTCAACTTCCTTGACATATCCTGGAAGCACAACACAGCCCAGAGAAAGCAGTCTAGGAGGTTTCTGCAGAGCATGGAAGATAGCTTCCTGACACAGCTGGTTAGTGAGCCTACCAGGGGTGGCGCCCCGCTAGACCTTCTCTTCACAAACAGAGAAGGACTGGTGCAGGATGTGGTTGTCGGAAGCTGTCTTGGGCAGAGTGACCACGAAATGGTGGAGTTCTCTATTCCTGGCGAGGCCAGGAAGGGAACCAGTAAAACCGCTGTACTGGACTTCTGGAGGGCTGCCTTTGTGCTGCTCAGGACACTGGTTGGTAGAGTCCCTTGGGAGGCGGTTCTGAAGGGCAAAGGAGTCCAGGAAGGCTGGGCGCTCTTCAAGAGGGAAATCTTAATGGCGCAGGAGCGGTCTGTCCCCACGTGCCCAAAGACGAGCTGGCGTGGAAGAAGACCAGCCTGGCTCAACAGAGAGTTGCAGCTTGAGCTTAGGAGAAAAAAGAGGGTTTATAATCTTTGGAAAAAAGAGTGGGCCACTGAGGAGGACTACAAGGAGGTAACGAGGCTGTGCAGGGACAAAATTAGAAAGGCCAAAGCTCATCTGGAGCTCAATCTGGCTACTGCCATTAAAGACAACAAAAAATCTTTTTACAAATACATCAACACAAAATGGAGGACTAAGGAGAATCTCTATCCTTTACTGGATGCGGGGGGAAACCTTGTTACAAAAGATGAGGAAAAGGCGGAGGTGCTTAATGCCTTCTTCGCCTCAGTCTTTAGCGGCAATACCGGTTGTTCTCTGGATACCCAGTACCCTGAGCTGGCAGAAGGGGATGGGGAGCAGAATGTGGCCCTCACTATCCACGAAGAAATGGTTGGTGACCTGGTACAGCACTTGGATGTGCGCAAGTCGATGGGGCCGGATGGGATCCACCTGAGGGTACTGAGAGAACTGGCAGAGGAGCTGGCCAAGCTGCTTACCATCATTTATCAACAGTCCTGGCTATCGGGGGAGGTCCCAGTCGACTGGCGACTAGCAAACGTGACGCACATCTACAAGAAGGGCCGTAGGGCAGACCCAGAGAACTATAGGCCTGTCAGTTTGACCTCAGTGCCAGGGAAGCTCATGGAGCAGATTATCTTGAGAGTCATCACGCGGCACTTGCAGGGCAAGCAGGCGATCAGGCCCAGTCAGCATGGGTTTATGAAAGGCAGGTCCTGCTTGACGAACCTGATCTCCTTCTATGACAAAGTGATGTGCTTGGTGGATGAGGGAAAGGCTGTGGATGTGGTCTACCTTGACTTTAGCAAGGCTTTTGACACCGTTTCCCACAGCATTCTCCTCAAGAAACTGGCTGCTCTTGGCTTGGACTGGTGCACGCTTCATTGGGTTAGAAACTGGCTGGATAGCCGAGCCCAAAGAGTCGTGGTAAATGGAGTCAAATCCAGTTGGAGGCCAGTTACTAGTGGCGTTCCCCAGGGCTCGGTGCTGGGGCCGGTCCTCTTTAATATCTTTATCGATGATCTGGATGAGGGGATCGAGTGCACCCTCACTAAGTTCGCAGATGACACCAAGTTAGGTGCGTGTGTCGATCTGCTCGAGGGTAGGAAGGCTCTGCAGGAGGATCTGGATAGGCTGCACCGATGGGCTGAGGTCAACTGCATGAAGTTCAACAAGGCCAAGTGCCAGGTCCTGCACCTGGGGCACAACAACCCCAAGCAGAGCTACAGGCTGGGAGAGGAATGGTTGGAAAGCTGCCTGGCGGAGAAGGACCTGGGAGTATTGGCTGATAGTCGGCTGAATATGAGCCAGCATTGTGCTCAGGTGGCCAAGAAGGCCAACAGCATCCTGGCTTGTATAAGAAGCAGTGTGACCAGCAGGGCTAGGGAAGTGATCGTCCCCCTGTACTCGGCTCTGGTGAGGCCGCACCTCAAGTACTGTGTTCAGTTTTGGGCCCCTCGCTACAAGAAGGACATCGAGGTGCTCGAGAGAGTCCAGAGAAGGGCGACGAAGCTGGTGAGGGGTCTGGAGAACAAGTCCTACGAGGAGCGGCTGAGGGAGCTGGGCTTGTTCAGCCTGCAGAAAAGGAGGCTCAGGGGCAACCTTATTGCTCTCTATAGGTACCTTAAAGGAGGCTGTAGCGAGGTGGGGGTTGGTCTGTTCTCCCACATGCCTGGTGACAGGACGAGGGGGAATGGGCTTAAGTTGCACCAGAGGAGTTTTAGGTTGGATGTTAGGAAGAACTTCTTTACCGAAAGGGTTGTTAGACATTGGAACAGGCTGCCCAGGGAAGTGGTGGAGTCACCATCCCTGGAAGTCTTTAAAAGACGTTTAGATGTAGAGCTTAGGGATATGGTTTAGTGGGGACTGTTAGTGTTAGGTCAGAGGTTGGACTCGATGATCTTGAGGTCTCTTCCAACCTAGAAATTCTGTGATTCTGTGATACCCAATTCTCTGATGGATATAGATTTGGACTCGGTAAGTGCCTGTGGTGTGCAGGCAGCTAAGCACCACAAAGCCTTTTGCTCACTCAGCAGTATGGGAGGAAGGAAAGACTGGAACAAAACTGAGTATCATTTACCTAAGTAAACAGGTGCACATATTAGGAATTGCAGAAGACAAGGGAAACGTTAATTCCTGAGGTAGAAACTACTAGAAATCTCTGTATCAGGCTTGAACATGCAGTGCTCTGTGCCCTAAAAAATTCTATTTAGGGTTTTATAAGATCATGCAATGGTCTCTTTAAGAAGAGGGGGAAAAAAGGACGTAAGATTGCAATCTTGACTAATTTAGTCCTTATTGTTTAAAGGGTTCAAAGCTCAAACAAATGTATGATATATGTAAGATACACGTAGCTTTCTGGCTTCTTTCTCTCTAAAAGTGAAGCTGAAACAGAAGTATAAACATTCCAATTTAGAATAAAGTTCCTCTAATCAGAACAGATAAAAATAACTTCTGACACTTGGGGAGGAGTGAAGGAAGGGAGGTCACACTGAATGACTGCTTCTACATAAAGATGCAGAGCTAGATAGTACAAAGTTGAATATCTTCTGAGGATCAACTACCTTTACGTTGTGTGTTTTCTACAGGTGCTGAAGTTGGAATTCAGAGGTCGACCTCGAGTTTCTTCTGGGGTTTTCTGCCAGAGGCTCCAGGTGAGGCCATGCTCCCCAGCTGCAGTGTAAAGTATGTTTTGCACAGCTGGTCTGGTACAGACAGGCCCAAGGGCTACTGCATGAGCTATTTCTTGTTTGATTTGTTCAAAGGCCTGTTGTTGCTCGGGGCCCCACTCGAAATAGCTTCTCTTTCGAGTTACTCGATATAGAGGACTCACAAGTTGACTATAGCCTGGAACATGCATTCTCCAGAATCCCACAGGGCCTAGGAAAGCTTGCGTTTCTTTTTTCCTAGTTGGCGGAGACATTGCCGTTATTTTATTGATCACATCCATCGGAATATGGCGACGTCCATCCTGCCATTTTACCCCCAAGAACTGGATTTCCTGTGCAGGCCCCTTGACCTTACTCTGTTTAATGGCAAAACGGCTTTCAGAAGAATTTGTATTACTTTCTTCCCTTTCTCAAAAACTCCTTCTGCTGTGTTGCCCCACACAAGGATGTCATTGATGTAGTGCAGGTGTTCAGGAGCTCCCCCTTGTTCCAGCGCAGACTGGATCAGTCCATGGTAAATGGTAGGGCTGTGTTTCTACCCCTGGGGCAGTCGATTCCAGGTGTATTGGATGCACCTCCAAGTGAAAGCATACTGTGGCCTGCATGCTGCTCCCAAAAGGATGGAGAAAAATGCATTAGCAATATCAATTGTGGCGTACTACTTGGCTGCCTTTGACTCTAGTTCGTACTGAAGTTCTAGCATGTCCGGCACTGCAGCTTTCAACGGTGGCGTGGCTTCATTCAGGCCTCGGTAGTCCACTGTTAGCCTCCACTCGCCATTAGACTTTCGCACTGGCCATATAGGACTATTAAAGGGTGAGCGAGTCTTGCTGATCACACCTTGACTCTCCAGATGGTGAACCAACTCATGGATGGGAATCAGGGAGTCTCAGTTGGTGCGAAATTGCCGTCGGTGCACCGTTGTGGTAGCAATTGGTACCTGCTGTTCTTCAACCTTCAGCAATCCTATAACGGAAGGGTCTTCTGAAAGGCCAGGCAGGGTAGACAGCTGCCTAATCTTCTCTGTGCTCAAAGCAGCTATGCCAAAAGCCCACCAGTATCCTTCTGGATCCTTGAAGTACCCTCTCGAGGTAGTCTATGCCAAGGATGCATGGAGCCTCTGTGCCAGTCACAATGGGATGCTTTTGCCACTCATTCCCAGTTAGACTCACTTCAGCTTCCAGTACAGACAGTTGTTGGGATCCCTCTGTCACTCCAGAGATACAGATGAGTTCTGTCCCTTGGTAGCCTGATGGTATTAAGGTACATTGTGCGCCAGTGTCCACTAGAGCTTTGTATTCTTGTGGTTCCGATGTGCCAGGCCATCCACACAGTCCAAAAAATCCGGTTATCCCTCTCCTCTACCTGGCCAGAGGGAGGGCCCCTCTCGTCCTGCTTGGAGCGTCTGCCACTTAATTCTTGCAAATGAGAAGCAGAGGTCCCTTCATCAGGGTCAAGAATAACATCAGCTTTTCTACTGCCTCTGGGGAACTGCCCAATAGAAACTGGAGCAGCATTTTTCTTAGGAACCCCTCTTCTTGCTGCTGTATTTCCTTTCAGTTCACGTACCCAAGCAGCTAGGGTTGAAGTAGGTACACCATCCCATTTCCTCATATCTTCCCCGTGGTCACGCAGATAAAACCACAAGGTGCCACGTGGTGTGCATCTTGGGTACTCTCTCTTGAGCAGGCAAAAGCTGATTTTTAGTGGCTGAAGCATCACTCCGTCTAGATGAGGAGGAATATGGAGAATATGCTCGTTCTACGAGGTGGTCAAGTCTTTCAGACAGTTTCTTCACAGCTGAGACACAGGACTGTAGCGGAGCAGAGAGATTGTCTTCATATTTTTGAAGCTGGCAGGACAGATTATACACTGTTGGTCCCATCCCCTCATCCCAGTTAATTACTACCAGTGTACTGGCATGTGCTGATGGTGCACTCCGCACAAATTTACGCCACATAGATGTTGTGCACTGGACTTCATCGGGATCTTGAGGTATCTGGGCATTGTCCAAATTGCTATAAATCATCTCCCACACAGCTTATTCCCGCAGATGCTGGAGACTTTTATCCATAGTGGTCCACTTGCCTACTTGATATACAGTATCTTCCTTATGGGGATATCTTTCTTTCACAGCTGCCAGAAGTTGTCTCCAGAGGCTGAGGATCTGTGCTCCTCTCCCAATTACTTTGTCAGTTACCATTTCTCTGGAGAGGGTTCCCAGCTGCTTGGCTTCATTGCCTTCTAATTGTTGGCTATTGGCCCCAGCATCAAAGCAGCCAGGTGAGGATGTGTTCACCTGGGCGTTGACCATAATCCTTCTGTATTTCTCACAAATCACTCAGGGATAGGTATTGAGTGGTTTCTGATTCCTTTATGATTTCCATCTCTTCTTCCTGCTGTTTTTGTGATGGCTCCGCTTTAGAGGTGCCTGCCATTTCCCCTTCTCCCTCCTTCTTAGGAGAGGCTTCTTCCCTTACTAAATGAGCTGACTTCTGTTTCCATTGTTTTGACTTGACTATAAGGGTGACTGATACCATAGTCGGTTGGTCCTCTGGATCAGCCACAGCATGTGTTATCTGGTTATCAGACTCCGAAACTTCCTCCCTCTCTTCAAGGTGCTGGATGATGTTAAATAGTGTTTGATAGGAGTAAGTCAGGACCCAGCACAATGCTGCAAGCTGTCATTCTCTGGCATTATCAGGGTCAGGACATACAACTCTCAAACGTTCTACCAGGTTTTAGGATTTTGCACTTGGTCAGGGGTGAAGTTCAAAACTATTGGAGGACACACCTGTGACAGGTACCTGCCAACATGATCCCACACACCTTGCCACTCACCGCAAGACTGTTTCGATACAGATTCCCATGTAAGCTTTCTAAACAATCGACTAATTTCAGAGAGGAGAGGAAACCTGTTATTCAGAATTAGAAATAGCAATACATGGGTTACACATGGATGTTCAAAATACTCCCAAACTGTGGTAATTAGCCCACTGTGAAAGAAGGAAAAGGTACCATTCCTGATATTATTAATAAACTGGTATCCAGATGAGGAAAGGAAGGCAGTGTAGTTCTGAATATTCTCTAAAAGATAGTTTCCATGAGACCCACATGATAACAGTGCAGAGCCTGAATGCCAGATTAAACTCAAGGCCAGTGCTTGGCAACACAGCGAATTCAAAAAAATGAACACAGATTGTAGCACTTCGTCGGATCGGATATATAGGAGAAAGGAGACCATGACACGGATTGCATGACATATGATCAAACAAGCCATTATTAACAGAACACTGAACATGGTGACTAGCAAGTAAGTGTGTTAGTTGTACGCGTTTTAATCAAATCTATTGTTATCTCAACACTTCAAGCCCCATGTTGGGCGCCAAAAAGGACTGTGGTGGTTTTACCGTGCTGGGCAGCTGAACACCACAACCGCTCTCTCACTCCCCCTCCTTACATGAGGAGGGGAAGAAGTAAAGCAAAGGGGTTGAGAGAAGGATAATTTAATTAAAGGGAAATAATAATAATAATAATAATAATAATAATTAAAGAAAGATTATTATGAACTAAACAATTTAACTAAAGGGAAATAAAAAGGGAAAGGGGAAAAGGGAGGGGGAAAGGGAAAAAAGGGAGGAAAACAAATAAAACAAATGAAGTCTATGTGGAAGTGCAGAGGAAAGAAATTACTCTCTACTTCCCACAAATGAGCGATGCTTGACCACGTCCTTGAAGCAGGGCCTCAACACACGTAGCTGGTGTACGAGAGGAGGACCGACGTTTTCACAAGAGCCCACCCCTCCCCTCTTCTTCCTGTTTCCACCTTTTATTGCTGAGTGTGATATCATATGGTATGGAATATCCCTTTGGTTGGTTTAGGTCAGCTGCCCTGGTGATGTTTCTCTTCTCACTTTTTGCCCACCCCTAGGAGGGTTAGAGTCCCGATGCTGTGCCAGCACTGCTCAGCAGTAGACACAACACTGGTGTGATAACACTGCTGTTCCAGCTACAAGTGCAGAGCACAGCACTGTGTGGGCTGCTGCAGGGAAAGTTAACGTTCCAGCCAGACCCAGCACACTGCCACTGCCTGCTGGCAGAAAAAATCAGTAATGCAGGTGGAGCCATGTAGGACTTCTCAGAGGTAAGCCTTCAACAGACAGGGACCCCTAAACTTGTGCACCGAGCATGTAAGACAAATGTCCACGGGTAAGCAGCTTTCCCTTTGTTTCCCCATCCTCTCAGGAGCCTGCTTTACTATGCTTGTACTCACCAGAGGGGTTGCGCCACCGTGCCTGGGATCCACACAGGGTTGCCGGAGGTGGTGTGCCAAGGCTCCTAGGGACCCACCAGGGCTTGCCAGATGGGGTGTGCTGCTGTGCCCTGGGACCCCCCAGGTGGTCACCAGCTGGGGTCCTCTGCTCCGCCCAGGAACCCGCCGAGGGATCGCTGGAGGGGGTGGTCCAGCATGCCAGGGGACACTGGCTGGGGTCTACTGCTGCGCCCGGACATCTGCTGTGGGTCATGGGTGGGGTTGGGCTGAGGCACCTAGGGACCTACCGGGAGTTGCCAGCTGGGGTCTGCTGCCGTGCCCTGGGATCAGCTGGGGGTCGCTGGAGGGGGTGTGCCAAGGAGCACGGGGACCCAGCGTGGGTCGTCGGCAGGGGTGTGCACGGGAGTGGCGGCGGACCTCAGTCAGCAACCCCCCGTGGGACCCTGGGCACCTCGGCGCACCCCTGCCAGTGACCCCCTGGCGGTCTCTAGGTGCCTCAGCACACCCTGCCCCAGTGAACCCCAGCTGGTCCCAGTGCACAGCAGTGGACCCCAGTTGCCAACACCTGGTGGGCACCCGGGCGCAGCAGAGGATGCTAGCCAGTGATCCGCAGTGGGTCTCTGGAAGCAGCAGCGGACCCCAGATGGCAACCAGCAGCGGGCCCCTGGGCACCTCGTCACATCCCCGCCAACAACCCCTGGTGGGCTCCTGGGCATGGTGGCACATCACTGCCCACGACACCTGGTGGGCCCCTGGGCACCTTGGCACACACCCACCGGCGACACCTGGCAGGCTCCCAGGCGCTTTGGCACACAATTGCTAGCGTGCCCCCAGCTGGTTACTAGGCGCCTCAGCACACCCCTGATGATGACCACTAGCAGGTTCCTGGGCCCAGCGGTGCACACCCTCCAGCCACCCCTGGTGGGCCCCCAGGCTAGGTGGCGGACCCCCACCGGCAACCCCCGGCAGGCGCCTGTATGCAGCAGTGGGCGATCCCCAGCACCCCCAGTGGGTCCCTAGGCACCTCAGTGCACCTGGGCCTGTGACCCCCGGCAGGCCCTTAGGCATGGCAGCAGAGGCCCACCAGTGAACCCTGGCAGGTGCCTCAGCACAACTGTGCCGGTGACCTTCAGCGGGCCCTTTGGCGTGGCAGCAACCCCCAGCCGGCGACCTGCGGTGGGCCCCTGGGCACTTCAGCTCACCCCCACCAGCAACCACCTGCAGGAAACTAGGCGCCTCGGCCCACCCCTGCTGACGACCTCCAGCTGGCCCCTGGGGGTAACAGCACACCCCCTTTAGTGTCCCCCGGCGGGTCCCTGGGTGTGGTGGAGGACCCAATCTGGTGACAAGCAGCAGACCCCAGGCCCTAGGGTGCGGCGAAGGACCCCCGAAGGTAACCCCCAGGTGTCTCAGCACACTGCCGCCAGTGAACCCAGCAGGTCCCCGGGCACCTTGGCCCACCCCTGCCGGCAACCCACAGCTGGTCCCCAGGTGGGGCGGCAGACCCCATCCGGTGACACCTGGCAGGCCCTCAGGCATGGTGGCGGATCCCCGCCAGCAACACCTGGTGGGCCCTTGGTTGTGGCAGTGATACACCTCTACTGGCAACCACAGGCTGGTCCCTGGGCATGACAGTGAACCCCAGCCGGTGACCCCCAGTGGGCCACCAGGTGCAGCGGTTGACTCCTGCTAGCAACCCCCGGTGGATCCCCGGGTGCGGTGGCACACCCCTGCTGGCAACCACCAGTGGCACCCCTGGATGCTTCAGCACATGCTCTCCAGCAACCCCTTTTCGTTCCATAGGCGCATTGGTACACCCCCACCTGCGAGCCTCGGTCAGCCCCTGGTTGCCTCGGTGTACCTGCTCTGGTGACCCCCGGCAGGACCCTGGGCGCAGCAGTGGACCCCAGCCGGCGATCCCTGGCGGGTCCCTGGGCACCTCTGCACACCCCCTCTAGGACCCTGGGTGTGGCAACACACCCGTGCCGGCAACACCTGGCGAGCCCCCGGTTGCTTCATCACACCCCGCCGGCTAGCCCCAGTGGGTCCCTAGGTGCTTCGGTACAGCCCCGACGACAACCAGTGGCAGGCCTCTGGGTGCGGCAACGCATACCCACCAGCGACCCCCAGCAGGCCCCTTGGTGCGGTGGTGGACAACCCCTGGTGCCCCCTGGCAGGTCTCTAGGCACCTCAGCACACCCGCACCTATGAACCCCGGCTGGCCCCTGGGGGCGGCGGCACACCCCCTCTGGCGTCCCTTGGCGGGCACCCGCATGCAGCGGCGGACCCCCACTGGCAACCCCCAGTGGGTCTCCGGGTGTGGCAGTGGACCCCAGCTGGTGACCCGCAGTGGGACCCTGGGCACCTTGGCTCACCCCCACCAGTGACCCCCTGGTGGATCCCCAGGTGCAGTGGCAGACCCCAGCTGGTGACTCCCGGCAGGTCACTGGGCACGGCCGCGGACCCCCACCGACAACCCCCAGCGGAACCCCAGGCGCCTCAGTACACTCCTGCTGGCAGCCCCCTGTGGGTCTTTGGGCACGGCAGCAGACCCCAGCCGGTGACCCTTGGTGGGCACCCTGACACACCCCCTCCGGCAACACCCTGTGCGCCCCTGGGTATGTTGGGACACTCCTACCGGCAACCCCTCGCGCTCCCTGACGGGTCCCTAGGCACCTCGGCACACCCAGACCTGTGACCCCTAGCGGGCCCCTGGGCATGGCAGTGGATCCCTGACAGTGACCCCTGGCAGGCCCTTGCGCATGGAGGCAGATGCCCACCGGTGAACCCCAGCAGGACCACAGGTGCCTCAGCACAACCGTGCCGGTGACCTTCAGCGGGCCCTTTGGTGTGGCAGCAAACCTCAGCCAGCAACTTGCAGTGGGCCCCCGGGGGCTTCAGCTCACCCCCGCTGGCGACCACCTGCAGGAAACTAGGCGCCTCAGCACACCCCTGCTGACGACCTCCAGCTGGCCACCAGGGGCAGCAGCACACCCCCTCTAGTGTCTCCTGGCAGGCCACCGGGCACGGCAGTGGGCCCCAGCCAGCAATCCCCAGCGGGTTCCCGGGCACCTTGGCACACCCCTGCCGGCAAGTCCCAGCTGCTGTCTAGGCACTTTGGTGCACCACTGCTGATGACCCCCAGTGGGCCCCAGGGCGCCTTGGCACACCCCCTCCAGCGAGCCTTGGCGGGTCCCTGGGCATGGCAGCAGACCCAGCCAGTGACCCCCTGTGGGACACCGGACATGGTAGCTGACTCCCACTGGCGACCCCCTGCAGGAAACTAGGTGCCTCAGACACCGTGGGGGACACCCTGTGGGAAACTAGGCACATCACAGACACCAGCCTGCGACCCCCGGCGATCTCCCAGGCTCCTCGGCACACCTCCTCTGGCAACCCCTTGTGGGCACCCCTGGCATGGCAGTGCACCCCCTCCAGCAACTCCCAGCGGGTCCCTTGGTGCCTCGGTACACTGCCTCTGGCGACCACCAGTGGATCCCCAGGCACAGCAGCAAACCCCAGCTGGCAACCCCTGGCAGGCCCTCAGGTGCCTTGGCACACCCCTGCCGACTACCCCTGGCAGGTCCCCAGGCACAGCAGCAGACCCCAGCTGGTGACCTCTGGTGGGCCCCCAGGCACCTAGGCACACCCCTGCTGGTGAGCCCCGGTGGGTCTCTGAGCGCCTCGGCACACCCCCTCTGGAGACCCCCGGCGGGTTCCAGGCGTGGCGGCGGATCCCCACCGGTGACCCCTGGGCACCTCTGCACACCCCCGCCAGCGACCCCTGACGGGCCCCTGGGCGTGGCGGCCCACCCCTGCTGGCGATACTTGTCGGGCCACCGGACACCTCGGCACACCACCTCTGGCGACCCCTGGTGTGCCCCTGGTGCTTCAGCACACCCCCCGCCGGCGACACCTGAAGGGCCCTTGGTCATGGCGGCAAATGCCCACCGCCAAACCCCATTGGGACCACGGGCGCCTTACACACCTCCACTAGTGACCACCAGCTGGTCCCTGGGCATGACAGCAGACTCCAGCCGGTGACCCCCGGCAGGCCACCAGGCACAGCAGCCGACTCCCACCAGCAACCCCTGGTGGGTCCCTGGGCACGGTGGCGGACCACAGCGGGCGACCCCTGGTGGGCCCCCAGGAGCTTCAGCAAACCCCTGCCGGTGACCCCTGGAGGGTTCCCCGGCACCTCGGCACACCCTCTGGCGACCCCTGGCGGGCTCCCGGGTGCAACAGCGGACCCCCATCGGCAAACCACTGCAGGAAACTAGGTGCCTTGGACACAGTCAGGACACCCTGAGGGAAACTAGACACGTCATGGACACCAGCCTGCGACCCCCGGCAAACGCTCAGCTTCCTTAGCACACCCCTGCTGGCGATCCCCTGAGAGTCCCCACGCGTGGTGGCAGACCCAAGCCAGTGACCCCCAGCTGGTCCTCGGGGGCAGCTGCAGCCCCCCACCGGTGACCCCTGGCTGACCCCCAGGCACAGCGGAGGACCCCTGCTGGTGACCCCCGCTGGGCCTCTGGGCACAGCGGCCCACCCCCGCCGGTGATACCTGGCAGGTCCCTAGGTGCATTGGCACACCCCTTCCGGCAACCCCCAGCAGGCCCCCAGGTGTGGGCGTGGACCCCTGCTGGTGACACCCAGCAGGTCTCTGGGCACCTCGGCACACCCCCAGTGACAATCCCTGGCGGGCCCCCAGGTGCCTCAGTGCACTCCCTCTGGCAACCCCTGGCAGGACCCCAGGTGCAGCATCAGACCCCAGCTGGCGATCCCCAGAAGGTCCCGGGGCTCCTCGGCACACCCCCACCGGCGACAGCTTGCAGGCCCCCGTGTGCTTCAGCATACTCCCTCCGGTGACCCCCTGCGGGCCCCTGGGCGCAGCATCACACCCCCGCCCGTGACCGCTGGCGGGTCCCCGGGCACCTCAACACACATCCACTGGCAACTGCTGGCTGGTCCCCAGGCGTGGTGGCAGACCCCTGCCAGCGACACCTGGTGGGCCCCTGGGCACTTCAGCACATCCCCGCCGACAACCCCCAAGGGCCCCCAGGCATGGCAGCTGACCCCTGGCAGCAAGCCACCACAGAACCCCAGGCGCGGCAGTGGACTCCCTGCTGCGCACCCTGGCAGGCTCCCAGACGTGGCAGAGGACCCTCCCATTCAAGCCCTGGCGGGCCCCCATGCACACCAGTGAACCACCCCTGTGAGTCCCACCAGGGCACGGGGCGTGACAGTGGACCTCCCCCCATGAGCCCTGGCGGGCCACCTGTCGCTACCGTTGAACCCCATTGGAGCCCCAGCGGGCCCCCAGTGCAGCAGTGGACCCCCCCCCTGCAAGCCCCGTCAGGCCCCTGGTCACAGCAGTAGACCACCCCCCCTTGCGAGCCCCGGCAGGCCCCCTGGCATGGCTTTGGACCCCCCCTTCGAGGCTCTGTGGGCCCCTGGTAGTTGCGCTGTACCTCCCTGTCCACAAGCCCTGGCAGGCCACTGGTAGCTGCGTTGGACCACCCCTGCGAGCCCCAGTGGGCCTCTGGTCACTACTGTTGACTCCCCCTTGCAAGCCCCAGCAGGGCCCTGGTGCGCCATTGGCCCCCACCTCCCCCTTGGAGTCCTGGCAGGGCACCGGGCATGATGGTGGATCCCCCCTCTGCAAGCCCTGGTGGGCCACTGGTCACTACCGTTGACCCCCCATTGGAGCCCCAGAGGGTCCCCAGTGCAGTGGTGGACCTATGCTGGCGACCCACTGTGGTACCCTGGGCACGCTGGTGTACCCCTCCCTTCGAGTCCAGCAGGCCCCCAGCAACTGTGCTGGCACCCTCTTGCGAGCCCCATGGGGCCCGGGGTGCGCCAGTGGCCCCCCTCCCTTCGAGCCCTGGGGGGCCCTCAGTAGCTCCGGTGAACCCCCCGCTGCAAGCCCCGACGGACCCTGGGTGCACCAGTGGACCCCCTCCTTCAAGCCCCAGTGGGCCCCCGGTAGCTGCGGTGAATCCCCCACTGCAATCCCTGGCAGGGCCCCGGCATGTCAGTTGACCCCCCCTTGCAAGCCCTGGTGGGGCACCAGGCGCGCCGATGGACCTTATGAGCCCCAGCAGGCCCCCAGTGTCGCGGCAGACCCACGCCTGTGATCCACCCCTGGACCCTGGCTGTGCCAGTGGACCTCCCCCCCCATTAAGAGCCCCATTGGGCCCCTGGGCGCAGCACTGGATCCCCCCCACACACACACACGAGGCTCTGAGGCCCCCCATAGCTGCATTGAACCCCCTACCTGCAAGCCATGGTGGGCCCCCGGTAGGTGCTGTGGAACCCCCCCCACACCTGAAGCCCTGCCGGTGTATCCCCCTTGCAAGCCCCAGCGGGCCCATAGCATGGCGCTGGACCCTCCCCCCCCCCGCAAGTCCCGGCAGAGCACTGGGCGCGCCAGTGGACACCCTGCTGTGAGCTCCAGCGGGCCCATGGGAGCAGCAGTGGACCTCCACCGGTGAGCCACAGCTGGCCCCTGGCCCCTCAGCAGACCCCGTCCAGCGACCCCCGGCGTGCCCTCATGCCTAGCGGCGTACCCACGGTGCCCTCTCCCGGTGATCTCCCCAGATCTGTTACCCAGTTCTGTTCTCCTCACCTGCTCCTAGACCAGTACCCACACCCGGTCCCCAGTGCTTCTCTCCAGAGCGGCTCCCCACACCTGCTTCCCACATCTCTTCCACAGATTTGCTCCCCAGAGCTTGTCCCCAGACCTGGTCTCCAGACATGGTCCCCAGAGCTGGGTCACAGATCATATCCCCACACTTGCCTTCCAGACCTGCTCCCAGACCTGCTGACCTGATCTACTTCCCAGAAGTGCTCCGTGGAACTAGTTTCCACATATGGTCTCAAGACGTGCTCCACCAAGACCTACTCCCTACACCTTCTCCTCACACCCGTTCCAAAGATCTGGTCCCCAGACATGCTCCCCAGGGCTGGTCCCCAGGGCTGCTCCCCAGAGCTGGTCCCCTGATATGGTTTTAGACATGGTTCCCAGATCCGGTCCCCAGACCTGCTCCCCAGGCTGGCTCCACAGACCTGCTAATGTGACC
This sequence comes from Clangula hyemalis, assembly GCA_963989345.1. The sequence goes on from OZ022440.1 coordinate 1,076,705, forward strand.
TGCTCTGCACACCTGTTCCACTGATTTGGGCCCGAGAACTGCTCCCCAGACCAGTTTCCCAGAGTTGGTCCCCAGAGCTGGTTCCCAGAAGTGGTCTGCAGACCTGGTCCCTAGATCTCTTCTTCAGATCTGCTCTCCCAAACCTGGTATCCAGGTAGTCCTGGTATTCATGAGAGACGACCGGGCAGGCACACACTTTTTGAGGGAAGCTATTCCCCGTGCGCCCAGTGCACCGTAATAAAGTATACCTACTTTACAACCCTAGGGTTGTACTTTACAACCCTATTAACTCTGTTCGGCTGCGGGATCAACTGTGGAGCGGACCTCCTAGGTGCACCCCGTGCCCCTTTTTCTCTCTCCGAGGAGCTCCTCTCCCAGCTGCTCACTGCGGGGATAGAAGAAGATCCTGTGGTTGCGGACAAATGGTATGCCTTAATAAAAGTAAGCCAATTGGCCAGGGAGGTCGATAAGCTGTCTAGCGTGCGACATAAACCCCGAGGACATCCTGGGAGGTGGCCAGTAGAGCGGCCAAACGGGAGGTGGCCAATAGAGTGGCCAAAAGGGGTTTTTGAGTAGAAGCCGTTATACCCTGGTTCCAGGAACCACAAGAAGATTGTGAAAAGAGATGGGAGGGGGGTAAGCGAGCCTTAATGATAACTGTTGCAGTGTTTGCAGCTGCTGGGGGAATAATTCTAATTGGAATAATAATTGTATGTTGTATTTGTAAAGGCCCGGGCATTTGTTGTTAAAGTATTCTTTTAAACATCTGTAAAGATATGTAAATATAGTATAAGAACTGCTATTGGGGTGTATGCCAAAGGGAACTAAATTTGCTCTGGCATATTATCGGTCTTTCAGGCTCAGATATCCTTGGTGTAATCATCTACAGGCAGTTGATTTATGGTTGCCTGATTTTATTTGTATATATACTGTGGATTTTGGAGGGATTGGTGTTGGGTATCCCGACCGAAACCCCGGGACAAACGGACACGACGACCAGCATTCTGTGCCGTAAGCCAATTTATCACTGCGTGACATCGTCCTATATAGTGTCAAAGCGTCCCGCCCAGGAACCCAGGACCCCTCCCACTGTGCTCGCAGGCACCCCAAGTCCCTCCCTTTGTGCACGCAGGCACAACCCAGAACAATACCACACCTCCCCCCTCTTTATGCAGTAACGCACCCCCCTTAACCTGTTATACTAAGCGTGATTTAATCATAACTACTTAGGAACAAGTGTTTGTCCCAGGAGCAAGCGGTGACAATGAGAGTCCTTCATGATGTTTGGCGAGAATGGTCAGCATGCTGCGATTCATTATACTGCTTCTAGCTATTTTTGCTTTAATACATGCATATACTAGCCCTATCACAATGAACACTATTACTAGTAGCAATATTGTTTGTAAAAGCGATTTAAGCCATCCTTCGAGACGAAAGCCTAGCCCCTCGAGAGTTGCCCCCAGCCAATTCTGTTCTGCGTCACGCTGCTCTTCCTTAATTTTGGATTCTACCTGTGCTAGTTGGGATATGTCACGTTCTACATCGGCAGTTACATTCGGAATGTGTATACAACAATGGTCAGCCTTCTCTTTTAGGTATCCACAGACGCCGTGTTCTTTTAACAGAAGCATATCCAAGGCCAATCTATTCTGCAGGGTCATTCTTGTTGTGGCTTGTAACTGTATATTCAAATCCTTAAACCCCTTTCTGGTTATGCTAGCCAATCTATGCACCTGCCCCATCAAATTGTATATCAGTTCTCTGTTGTGTTAGGAAGCTATTGGGGCAAACAATGATTCTACCGCCCATCCCATTTTAATCCCAGTGGACGGTTCCTGCCATTCATCATCTTCTTCACTTCTCTTTTTGTCCTTCTCACTATGAGAGGAGATTTTTTCCAAAGCGGGCATAGGGTGGGCAATCCTAAGGTTATTTCTTTTACTGGGCCATCCAAACTTAAATGAGTTGTCCAAGTTCCGTCACTGGCGGCCCACACAAAATGTCCCATGCTTCGTATAGTTGAAGATTTACAATTCACTAAGATCTTTTCTCTATTATTCTGGTTAGCTATATTCCGACTCATGTTAACTTGTAGACCTCTGCATGCACATCCGGTGGCTAAGGCTATTTTCACCAGGAGCAGAGATATTGTTTCTAAATCAGTGTCACAATTGAATATTTGTGTACAATTCCACCACGGGACTGCCTTCACCTGCTCCCGACTACTAGTTTCCCTCTGAGCCATCTCATAAAGTAAACTTTGTTCATTATTCGTCTTTCCTACCCATTGCAAACACCAAGGAGTATTTCCCCCATATTGGTATCTCTGCAGTATACTTAATGCCCATGCTGAATCCCAATCCTCTAATCCACCTGTCTCGTTGCCTTCTTTGCACTTCCATATAATCTTTTCCTTTTGTTGTGTGCACGGTGCATCATATTCACACATCCCTAACCGTCCACTAAAAGTGTTTACAACTGTAAATTTGTAATTTCTTTCCTTTTCACATCCAGAACGATAACGAAACTGACACTCTCTATAAAACCCTTCCAGCATTACTGTCTCTATGACCTTTTCCGTTTCACATTGGACTGTTTTGTTTTTCTCAATCTGGGGTATCGGTGATGTAATTATGCCCCAGGGTATAGGATCACCTGCGGATTTGGGTATAGGTAGACAAGCGGTCACTCAACTCACATTCTGCATTTTTGTGAAATCTCTAATCAACCCTATCATTAAATTTTCCTCTTGGCTGTTCCCTGCTTGTTGTGTTTCCGGTGTTGTAGGTATCGCTTGTTGTGTGTACTGGACTGACCTTTTCTTTCTGGTTTCGGAAACCTTAACTTTACAGAATCCTGCTGCAGTCTCAATAGATTCATGGGTTGCTCGTGGGCTGCGAGCAGCGCAATGCGGCCACACTAGCAGACCCATAGAGCACAAACCAAGTGTCCTGTTAGCTGGGATCACCTTCCAAGCACGTTCCTGAGAACAGAGCAACCAATAGGGGTTAGGTAAGCGCCAATGTACAGAGTTCAAAACATGCACGACACAGACCGATTGATAAAGGGTCGCCCCACGGCTGTTTACAACTGTAACAGTCCAAGCATCCCCAGGGAAAAAGTCCACCGGTGCAGGAGCTTGGCCCGGCAGCCCCACCCAAAACCAGGCCACCGGCTGACTGCGCACCGTGGCCTTATCTGTCCATGGCGGAATGGTCGCATCTGCTATTGTTCCATTGTCCCAAACATCAATGGAGCCGCACAATTGCGCCACCGGCAGAACGGCTTCTTTTTCGTCCACCATCGCATGCGTGGTGCCGTCCGATGACAAGTGTGTTTCATGTGTCAGATTGATACCTGCCTGCATGGTGGCATTGATACGAACGGTAGTCAGCTTCCTTCCCCAGCAAGCAACAGGCGGGAACAGCCCATGAAGTGTTCCGTTGGGTACTGGCTCAGCAGACCGTAGGTTGTAAGCGTATGGCGTTGGAAATAGCGGAGCGGTCCGGTAGCCCACAGCGCAGGTAGAAACTGGATCTTGGATAGCTACTCGGGCAGGCAAAGTTGGCCGAGAGCCCATGTCAAAACTAACTTGTATTAGGGGATAATTCGCACTAGAGAGTCCATCATCACTCTCGGTTACCAGAGGGAACACAGCGGGCTCAGCTGTGGCAGTCCGCAGCTGCACGGGAATCTCCACTCCTTGCTCCACTGCCCGTGCACCCGCAAGCCAGGCTTCTGTACTCACCAATCGTTTTCCGGCCCGAGACTGGACGGCGGACTTGTCCACCTCTGTTCAATGGGGGTCGGGACCCACGCTTGCGGCTGAGACGGTGGGTCCCTTTTCGTCCCAGCATTGGCGTTTCCTGACTGCCCCCCCCTTTTTTCCTCTTTCACCTCCCCTTTTCGTTGTGAACACTCGCGAGCCCGGTGGCCAGACCGCCCACACACCCAACAACGAACATGTCCGTTTTCGACCACAGGTTCCCTTTTCTTGGAGCACTCACGGGCTATGTGACCACGCTGTCCGCAGCGAAAACAACCTCCAGGATGCATTTGGAGAGCAAATGCCTGGAGGGCAGATGTAATCCCAACCACCTGCTCATTAAGGGCAGCAGCAAGAGGCTGTATTTCCTGAGCCTTGCCAAACGCACAGCGATAAGCTCCCCCGCGCTTGCAGAGGCTGGAAGCGCTGCAAGAGCGGCCTTGAACTCAGGCAGAGCTCCTGTTCTCAAGCATTCTCTCAAAACAACATCTTGCGCTTCCCGTGGTAAATTACTGCTCGCCACAGCTGTCTGCACCCTGTCAGCAAAGCGTCCAAAGTGCTCATCCGGCTTCTGCCGAATATGGAGATAACTGGGAGTCGGGCTGACTACAGCATTCATCCACTCTAATGCTCTGTGGCCCAAATCAGCGGCAGCAATCAACATGGGCTGCGGCAGCAATAGTTGTTCCTGCGGAGTATTCCACTGCCCCCGTCCCAATAACGCTTCCCCAGGCATACCATGTAAAGGATCCTGGGGGTTCTCCCATGCACGTGCCATTAGGGCTTTCCCCTCCTCTTCCAGCAAAGACTCAAACATAGGTATCTGTGCTGCCGTCAGGCAAGCCCGGGCAACCTGCCACCAATCAAACATTAGGGGCCCTTGCAAGGCCACTGCATCTAACAAAACCTGTGTCTGTGGGCTAGAGAACCCACCCTCCTGTACAGCCTTTTTTAACTGTAGCAGCATCAGTCTACCAGCTGCCACTGATGTCCCTGAGACCCTGCAAAGACAGGATAGCACCCTATCCGCACAGGGCTTGGTGTTATCTCACAACCCGAGAGAAGACATTCTCACGCGCTAATAGTCCATTTTTCTCTTGCCTTCTGCACCTCCTCACGGATGTGCATCGGCTGCCGCGGGGCAGCCCGTCTATGATCCCGAGGCTCCTCATCTGTGGAGCTATCACTATCCACTCATTCTCTCTCTCGGGACGCAGCACCCGGCGGAACAGGAACGCGACACATGGACGATGGTAGGGGCTTCTCCGAAAAGGTCTCCACCCGCGCCCCCCCGTTCTCCCGCTCTCCAGACTCAAACGCTGGAGGGGCTGCATACAGCGGCGGCCAGAGGGAGCCCGAAAACGCCGGTGCTTGCCCAGATGCCACCCCTGCCCCCTCAGGACCCCCGGCAGGGAATAAGATAAGGGAGCCCTTCTTGTCTACCCCCCAAAAGGACCCATCCAATGAAATATGTACTGCACTCTCTTCCGCCGGGGGAGTACTAGGCTTTGCTATTCTGTCATGATCCAAGCGAACTCGCAGGGGGGCCACGAGGGGGTTTCCACTTTCTTCTTTCTCCTGCTCCAAATTATTTTCATCTCCCGACGGAGCCTCCTCCTTCACCTGCCCTGACCCCTCCTTTAGATCATTTTTTACCGGCAGCTCCATAGGAGCACGCTTATCCTTACTGTCCCCATCGGACAAAAGCATGCGGTGCACGGTAGCCCACAGGCATGCCACGTTGGCTACCTTTTCCAAAACCGCCCGCACTGACCCATATGTCGGTAATAAAGTCTGCGCCTCTTTGTTCCCAATGCAAGCACTATCACATAAATCCCGTCCCACTGTTTCTAAAACGGTCTGTCTCAGACAGTGGGCAGGAGACTCCGCCAGATTCCGGCATGTCGCCCAAAACAAGAGGGACCGTATGTCCTTCTTTCGTAGTGTTATCCCTACTTCCTTGGCCAAGCAATTTACGGTACTCACCACCTCATCGACTCCAGGCCCCATGGCCACCCGCATACCTAGCACATACGCACCGCGCCTAACTCGCGCCGCGCCTAGCTCGCGCCAACCGGTTGCATGTCGGGGATCGTATCACGTCGGGGTCACCATATGTTGGGTATCCCGACCGAAACCCCGGGACAAACGGACACGACGACCAGCATTCTGTGCCATAAGCCAATTTATCACTGCGTGACATCGTCCTATATAGTGTCAAAGCGTCCCGCCCAGGAACCCAGGACCCCTCCCACTGTGCTCGCAGGCACCCCAAGTCCCTCCCTTTGTGCACGCAGGCACAACCCAGAACAATACCACAGACTGGGAAAAATTAGTAAACAGATCCTTAGAGGATGGTGGAACGTTAACTGCTATAGATTAGAATGGGACAAAGTCAAAGCAAAGAAATCTCACAGAAAAGCCCCTTAGGATGTATACTTACACATTGGAGGGATATAGTGGGGCAAGGGGTGACAGAGAGTAAAAGAACTCTTATCAAATATTGTAATCAGTGGTGGCCACTTTATAAATTAGAGGATGGAGAGGAGTGGCCCTTAAATGGAACTATTAATTATAACACTGTATTACAGTTGATGTTGTTTCTGAGAAGAGAAAGTAAATGGGATGAGGCTGCATATGCAGACATGTTTTTCACTCTCCGAAATCACCCAGAGTGGCAGAGAGACTGTGGAATTGTGCCTCCACAGGACCCCATGGTGTTAGCCCTCGAGCGAGGAAACAATAAGGGACTTAAAGGCAAATTGAGATGGTGTTGTTCAGCATGCGGCATCGGGCAGAGGTGTACTAAGATAAGCAAAATTCATCAGGGACCAGAACAAGACCTGATAGATGTATTTAAGCCTCCCCCTTGACCACAGGAACAGGGTGATGACTCAGATGAGACTGTGACTCCTCCAGATAGTCCTGTATCCTCCCGTACTAGGAAAAAATCTGTTTTACAGGCACCTCTTTGAGAGGCAGTAGGACCTGACGGCGGAACAATGCTGATCAGGGTACCTTTCTCTACCACTGATTTAGAGGCTTGGAAGAGGGTTGCCAAAGAATACCGGAACTATCTGATAGGGGTAACTAAACATTCCCAGTTTGTTATCAAACAATATAACCCTGACTGGAATGATATTCAGCTGTTATTGGAATATATGATGGAAACAGAGAAATAGCTGATTCTGAAAACTGCAGCAGATTTGGCTGAGGAACATTATAAGGTTGCAGGAGGGGATGTTAAGGAGTATCTCCCCCTTCAAGATCCAAAATGGGACCAAAATAGGTCGGTCCATATGGAGAGGTTGCAGGCCTATCAGGGGTGGATTTCGAAGGGAATGGAGAGGGCCATTCCCAAGACCATAAACTGGTCAGCTCTGTATGCAATTAAGCAAGGACCCTCCGAGTCACCATCTGAATTCCTGGATCGCCTGAGGGATGTAATGCGCTGTAACACACTGCTGGATCCCGGGTCGGAGATAGGAATACAACAGCTAGTATCTGTTTTGGGGACAGTCAATAGGAGATACTAGGCGCAAGCTCCAGAAGCTGTGCACCACAGAGAGCAGGAATTTGGAAGTGCTATTAGATGCAGCATGGAGAGTGTTTAGTAATAGGGAGGATTATAAGCAAGGGCAGAAGAGAATAGTGGCAGTTGTCAAGGGAGAAAGGAAACCAAGGTGGGGACCACCTCGGTTAGGAAAGGATCAATGTGCGTTGTGCAAAAGGTTTGGGCACTGGAAGGGTGAATGTCCGGAGAGACAGAAAAGTAGAGAGGTAGGGAGAGAAAACCAGAGAAGGAGAGTGTATAAAATTGTGTATAAAATTGTGAGAGACGACCAGGCAGGTGCGCACTTTTTGAGGGAAGCTATTCCCAGTGCGCCCGGTGCACCACAATAAAGTATACCTACTTTACAACCCTATGGTTGTGGAGTCTTTTCCACGTGTCACCCTGGGGCCCACCAGGGCTTGAAGTGAGGGTCCGCCACTGCGCCCAGGGTTCCGCTGGGGCTCAAAGAGGGGGGTTCAGCAACAGCACCCACAGGCCCGCCAACACTCTCAGGGGGGGTCCAGCGCCGCCCCCTAGGGCCAGCCGGGGCTCGTGGGGAGGGGTCCTCCGCCGCACCTGAGAGCACAGCGCGGCCCGCGGCGCTCGAAGGGAGGGGTCTGCTGCCATGTCCAAAGGCCCACTGGGGCTCAAAGGAGGGTTCTGCCGTCGCACCCGGGGGCACACCGAAGCTTGCAGGAGCGGTCCACTGCCGCGCCCTGGGGCCCGCCAGGTCTGGAAGGTGGGAGTCCACTGCCGCGCCCTGGGGCCTGCCGGACTCGCCAGTAGGGGTCCACTGCTGCGACTGTGGGTCCGCTGGCACTTGCAGGTGGGATTCTGCCGCAGGCCCGGGAGACCACCAGGGCTCAGGGGTGGGTCAGCAACCGCGCCCAGGTGCCTGCTGGGTCTTGCAGAGGGGGTCCACCACCATGCCTGGGCGTGCACTGCGGGTCACCGGTGATGGTCCGCTGCTGCACCCAGGGGCCCGCTAGGGTTTGCAGGAGGGGTTCACCGCTGTGTCCAGGGGCCCGCCGGGGCTCACAGCGGGGGTCCACCACCGCACCCTGGGGCCCACTGGGGCTCGAAGGAGGAGTGTCCGCCGCTGTGCCCCAGAGTCCTCCAGGGTTCGAAGCAGGGGGGTCAACAACCACGCCCTTTCTATATGAAAGAGAATTCATCTCTTTCATATATCACCTGAATGCAGGCTGCACTCTGTACTGCTACAGCTAGGTCAGAATAGATTTGTGGCTCTAATTTCCAGTGGTTCCTCATTATAATGAGGACCCCCGGCGAGCCCCCAGGCGCTGCAGCAGACCTTGTGCGGTGAGCCCCAGTGGACCCTCATGCACCGCCGAGGACCCCACCTGGGGACCCCTGACAGGCCCCCGGGCACCACTGCAGACCCTGACCGGTGACTTCCGGTGGGCCCCCAGGTGCTGCCACTGAACCTGCCAGGTGAACTCCAGCGGGACTGCAGGAGCTGCCGCGGACCCTGCCTGGTGAACTTCGGCGGTCCCTGGCTGCCACAGTGGACCCCGCCTGGCACCCCCCAGTTGGCCCCCAGAGGACACCGAGGCCCACGCTTCCGGGTGCTGCCATGGATCCTGACCAGTGATCCCCAGTGGGTCCCTGGGCGCCGACACGGACCCTGACCAGTGACCCCCAGAGGACCCCCAGGAGCTGCTCAGGGGCCCTGCCAGACTCCTGGGCTCCACCGCAGGGCCCGGCAGGACTCAGCGCCCAAGGGGTCCACCTGGGGGCCCGGCTGGACTCGGCAGGACTTGGCATCTGGGCTCCACCGCGGGGTCCATGGGCTTGGTGGGTGTTGGTGCCTGGGCTCCACGGGCTCCATGGGCGTCCTCTGGCTCTGAGGACTCGGTGGACGTCTGTCACTTCTTCTGGGGGCTCGGCAGAGGACAGCACCCATGGTCAGCTGTGGAGTATGGGGCCTTGGAGGGGTTGGCGCCCGGGGTCTGGCCTGGGGTCTGGGACCTAGGCGGGAGTTGGCGTCTGGGGTCCAGGGTCTCAGCAGGTCATTGCGCCCAGGGTCCAGGGGCTTGGTGGGTGACAGCACCCATGGTCAGCCGTGGAGTCAGGGACATAAGCAGGGGTCGGTGCCCAGGGTCCACCATGGGGTCCATTGGCTCGGCGGGATTCAGCACCTGGGGTCTGCCACAAGAACCATGGGCTCAGCCTTAGTGCCCGGGGTCCACCCCAGGGCCCTGGGAGCTCAGCAGCATAGGCACTCAGGCACTGCTGCAGAGCCCTTGGGCTGCGGCCGGCGCCTGGGCTCCTCCCTGGGGTCCTGAGGAGTGGGGGCTGGTGTACCGGGCGCCCGGCGAACCGGGTACTGCCCACTGGAAATTGGAGCACCAAGTTTCTCAGAGAACACCTTCTTCCTGTTTTGTTTTTTTTTTGTTGTTGTTGTTGTTTTGGTTTGGTTTGGTTTGGTTTGGTTTTTGTTTTGTTTTTGTTTTGTTTTGTTTTTTTTTCCCTTGCAACTCACTTACCCATGCCTCTAGTGTCCTGGTAGATTTTCCATCCCTTTTTTTTTAAGTCCTCTCCGTGGTCACGTAGGTAAAACCACAGGGTGGCACGGCATATGTACCCACTCTATCGTCTGCCTTTCACAGAAAAATGCTTACCCCGATAGCTGAGACACTGGTTTGTACAGGTGAGGAGGAAGATCAATTCTCTTTAAATTGGTGGACCTCTTCAGAAAGTTTCTCAACAGCCGAGATGCAGACCTGTAGAGAAAAGGACAGGCTTTCTTCATACTACTTTTGATGTGCCTATTGTGAGAACAGCATTTCTTTTATGAACAGCACATTTTCACAATTTCCACTTAGTGAAAGTAACGATCATGCCACTAGTATCTATCCAGATCCGTTTCTACTTACAACAAGGCAATTTTTGAATTTACATTAAGGCACCTTTTTCACACAACCTGTTGTTCAATCTTAACAAATACTTAAGAACATTCTTTAAAGTCAGGTTTACCTGTAAGCACTTTAGCTTCTGAGGTTGTTTTTTTGTTTGCTTGTTTTGTTTTGTGTTGTTTTTTGGGTCCAGGTTCAGGGCAAGGGGTCAGCTCTGGGTACAGGTCTTTGGGTTGGGTTTGAGTCCAGGCCTCGGGGTCAGGTCCAGGGTGGGGGATCCAGGGTCAGATCTGGGGTGCGGCGTAGGGCTGGGGGTTGGGGTTGGCAGTCAGGGATAGGGCGTAGGGTTAGCTCTGGGTCCTGGGTCAGGTCCAGGATTGGGGCTCAGGGTCAGCTCCATGGTCCATGGCTCATGTCCAGAGCTATATCTCTGGAGTGGGGATTCCAGGGTCAACAGTCTGGGGTAACTACAAGGGTCAGGGGCTCAGAGTCGGGGCTTGGGGTCAGGGCTCAGGGTCAGGGTTTGGGGCAAACTCTGGGGTCAAGGGTCCTGGGCTCAGGCATGGGTCTGTGTCTGGGGCTGAGGTTCAGAACTGGGTCCGAGGCTCTGGGGTTTGGTCTGGGTCAGGGGCTCCAGAGTCAGGTCCAGAGTGGGGTCTCCAGGGTCTGGTCTGAGGCAAGGGCTCTGGCATTGGGTCCAGATCGGTAGCTCTGTGGTCAAGGATCTGTGGTCAAGGGTTCGGGGTGTGGCTTGGGGTTAGGGCTCAGGTTTGGGACTCAGATTAGGGTCCAGTTCTGGGGGTCAGGGTAGGGACATCCAAGGTCAGGTCCAGGTCAGGGTCTCTGGAGTCATGCATCCAGGGTCACGGGTCTGCAGTTGAGGGTCCAGGGTTGGGGCTCAGGGTTGGGGCTCAGGTTTGAAGCACGGGGTCAACTCCAGGTCTGGGGTCAACTCCGGGTTTGGGGACTCAGGATCAGCTCTGGTGTCAGGGTCAGCTTTGGGTTCGGGGGCTCAGTGTCAACTCCTGGGTCAGGGCTAGGGTCAGCTGCTGAGTTGGGTCTTGGGGTCAGCTTCAGGGTGGGGGCTATGGGGCCAAGGGTCTGGGGTTAAGGGTATGGGGTTGGGGCTCAGGTTTGGGGCTATGGTTTGGGACTTGGGGTTAGCTCTGGATCTGGGGTCAGCTACTGGTTCAGGGACTCAGGGTCAGTTCAGGGTCTACACTCTGGGGTCATCTCTGGGGTCGGGGGCTTGTAGTCAGAGCTCAGGGTCTGGGCTTGGGGTCAAGGCTCAGGGTGAACTCCAGGGTCAAGAGTCCTGGGCTTGGGCACAGGTCTGGGTCTGGGGCTCAGGGTTGAATCTGTATCTGGGGATCTGGGGTCTGGTCTGGGTCAGGTGCTTGGGGGCTGGGGCTGGGATGGGGTCTCCAGGGTCTGGTCTGGGTCAGTGGCTCGGGGGTCACAGGTCCGGTGTCAAGGGTTTGGCGTCGGAATTCTGGGGTCGAGTGTCAATGGTGGGGGCTCCGGGGTTGAGGGTCTGGGGTCAAGGGTTCAGGGTCGGGGCTCTGTGGTTGAGGGTCTGGGGTTGGGGCTTGGGGTTGGGGCTCAGGCTTGGGCTTGGGGTTAGCTCTGGTGTCGGGGTCAGCTCCACAGCTGGGGGCTCGGAGTCGGGGCTCCGGGTCTGGGGTTTGTTCTGAGGGTTGCGGGTCTTAGGGTCTGCTCCTTGGTTGGGATTCAGGGTCAGCTCTGGGGTCCGTAGCTCAGGTCCATGCCTCAGGGTCAGGTCCAGCACTGGGGGCTTGGGTTTGGGGCTCAGGGCTGGGGCTTGGGGTTGGGGTTGGGGCTCAGGGTGCAGGGCCAGGGGTTGAGGGTCCGAGATCAAGGGTCTGGGTTAGCTCCGGGTCCAGGTTCTGTTCCGAGGGTCGCAGGTTGGGGTTATCTCCAGGGTTGCAGTCAGCTCTGGGGTCGGCAGCTTGGGGTCAAGGGCTTGGGATTGGTGTCTGGCTTTGGGGCTCCAGGTGCAGGGTCCATTCTGAGGTTGGAGGCTCAGGGTCAGCTTTGGGGTCGGGAGCTCAGGGTCTGCTCCTGGGTCAGGGCTCAGGGTCAGCTGCTGGGTTGGGTCTTGGGGTCAGGTCTAGAGTTGGGGCTATGGGTCGAGGGTCCAGGGTCAAGGGTCAGGGATCAATAGTCCCAGGGTGAGTGTACAGGGCTCAGGCTTGGGTTTCAGGCTCAGTATTGAGAATCGGAGTTAGCTCCTGGTCGGGGGTCAATTCTGGGTGTCGGGGGCTCAGGGTCAGCTCCGGGGTGGGGACTCCAGGCTCAAGGGTCCGGGGTTGGGCTCGGGGTTGGCACTCAGGATTAGCTCCAGGTCTGGGTCCAAGGTCCGTTTCGGGGGTCTGGGACAACTCTGGCATAGTCTGAGACTTGGGCTTAGTTCCGGGTCCGGGGCTTTGGGTAAGCTTCTGGGTAGAGGGCCCGAGATAGAGGGCCCAGCTATGGGGCTTGGGGTTGGGGCTTGGGGCTGGGGCTCGGGGTCAGCTCTGGGTCTGGGTCCTTGGGTCAGGTCTGGGTGTGGGTCTCAGGGTCAGATCCAGGGTGGGGGCTCCAGGGTCGGGTCCAGAGTGGCGGTTCTGGGTTCAAAGGTCCAATGTCGAGGGTCCGGGTTTGGGGCTTGGACTTGAGGCTCATGGTTGGGGCTCAGGTTTAGATCTTGGGGTTAGAGCTTGGGGTTGAGGCTCGGGGTTAGCTCTGGGTGTGGTATGACTGGGGTCTTGGGGTCAGCTCCAGGTTTGGAGCTCGGGGTCCACTCCAGGATAGGGCTCTGGGTCAGATATGGAGTCAGGGCTCGGGGTTAGCTATGGGGTCTGGGGCTCAGGTCCGAGCTCAGATTTAGCTCTGGGGTGGGAGCTCTGTGGTCAAGAGTCCAGGGCTGGGGCTCAGTGTTGGGGTTTAGGGTTGGCCTCATCGTTGCGTCCAATTCCGGGGCTTGGCTCTAGGGTCCAGGGTTGGTATGGGTTGGGGGTTCCAGGGTCATGTTTCCAAGGTCAAAGGTATCGAGGGGGGTCAAAGGGGTCGAGGGTCTGGGGTTGGGGTTCGGGTTTGGGGCTCAGAGTTGGGGCTCGGGGTTAGCTCAGGGTCTGGAGTCAGCTCTGGGTTTGAAGGCTCAGGTTCAGCTCTGGGGTCAGGGTCTCGGGGTTGGGGGATCAGCACTAGGACTTTGGGTCAGGGCTTGGGGTTGGGGCTTGGGGTCAGTTCCACGGTCGTGGGCAGGGTGGTGGCATGGATAGGGGGTAGGACAGCAGGATGGGCACCTGGATGGGCAGCGGGATGGGCTAGGGGCAGGTCTGAAAGCAGGGCAGCAGGATGGGCAGCAGGCAGCACTGAGAGCAGGGCAGCAGGATGAGCAGGGCAGGAGGACGGGCAGCAGCCCGGACAGCGGGTCAGGCAGTAGGACAGACAGACAGGACGGGCAGCAGCCCGGACAGGCGGTGCCCAGCAGATGGCGGCGGTGCCGCGGCCGCGCCCCGCAGGCAGCCCCCGAGCCGGGTCGGGTCTGGCCCCGCGCTGCCCACCCCACCCCACCCCATCCCATCCGATCCCAGCCCACCGCACCCCACCCCACCCCACCCCACTCCACTCCACCCTACCCTACCCCATCCCACCCCAGCTCGGCTCGGCATGGACCGGGGCGGGGCGGGGCGGCCGGGGGGAGCGGCGCTGCGAGGCCCCACGCCCGCTATAAGAGCAGCGGCAGCGGCCGCGCTCCGCAGTGCATGGCAGCGCCGGTCTGCGTCCCCAGTCTGATCCCTATCCTCTCCCCGCCGCCACCACCCCCCTTTGACCTTGAATTTGGCACTCGGGGCCGCCCTGGGATGTGGCGGAGCGCGCAGGACCCTCGCCTGTAAGACGGGGAGAGGAGGCCCCCTCCCGCTGTAGGAGCGCAAGAGGATTTACGGAGCATCTTCGCCCCCTTTGTTGAAGGGCGGGGGAGGGCCGACAGGATGAGCACCAGCAGTAAGTACGGCTCTCCATTCCCTTCGCTATGGGAATGCGGCTGGGATCGCATGGATCTGTCTGGGAGGAATCGGGAAGAAAATGTGATACCAGGGCTGGCAACTCCTAATGGGCTGGGTATTTTTTGTTGTCCGTGTCCCCCCCCCCTCCCCCCCCATTTTGCTTTCTGACAGGGTAAGGCTTGGCCAGGGTTGCTTTCGTGTGGGCTGAGCCATGGTGCTTATCTCTGATGAGTACTTCTTGGCTCATGTTTCTGGGGATTGGAGGGCAGATCATGCAGTAAAATGTCGATATGTAACATGGGGAGAGGCAGCCAGGAGCACTATGACTGGCAGCAGGCTCACTTCTGACGCTGCTGCCTACATATGAATAGACACCCGGGGACCAGCCGATGGGTAGGAGGAGGAGGAATGAGGAAGGGGAGACTCTAAAAGCAGTGATCTGAGCAGAGTCCAGGTGTGGTACAGAAAGACATGTACCTCTGCAGTTGGGTGTTCCTATTGTGCATGGGTGAGGGATGGAGGTGCTCGTGCACTACGTATGAATCGCTAAAGAAGCAGGGCATAGAGACGTGCTGCATAAGATGAGAACTGGCACCTGCTGCTGGTCTGCTTACCTCTGGTTTTGTGGCTTCATTACAAAGTCTGGGAAGATTGATCAAGTCACAGCTGACTTTTTTTTCATGGTTGTTAGGATGTGTGACAGCTGTGCCCACCTCACCGGCAGGTCCATTCATTTAAAAGCATGCCCAGCCAACCCCCACCCACAGCAGCTGTGCTGACCCGCAGGTGGGGGTGTCCCACCTGGGACAAGGTGCTATCCCTCCTATGGGTCCCCAGGGCTGTGAGGAGTCCCTGCGGCAGTAAGTGGCAGAGCAGTGACTTTGTCCCAGTGGTATGCTGCAGTTTCTCAATCTGAAGGCTTGGGGTGGTTCCCAAGCAAAACACCATGAAAAAAATCCTTGGCAGGCTGCAGGCAACAGAACAGGTGATTCCAGATCTGTTGGGCTGCGTCAGAGTTGAGAAAACTTCCCAGGTGCCAGCTGCATGAGCCACACATGGGGCACGAGCTAGCTTTTTTTTTTTTTTTTTTTTGGGGGGGGGGGGAGTGAGGGGGGAGGTAGTGTGGCTGGTAGTGCCTGGATAGGGACCAAAGGGGACCTGTTTGTTTCCAGCCCTGTGGGATGCCTGGTAGCAGAGGTTCCTCCCTCTCTCTGTCTGAGTGATGGATGTGGGATGGCACTCAGTGCTCCCTGGGGCCAGTGACCACAGTGGTTGGGTGAGACTTTATGCCTTCTCTAAGCCAATTCTGACAACTTTGTTCCTACTGGGGGTTCCTTCCCAGCTCTTAACAACCAGCTTGGATGCTGATAGTGATAAGGGTTGTTTATGGTGCCACGTATCATGACTATCTGATTGTGCTGCAAAACTCCTTTACTCGTTCCTCCCCCATGCAGAGAGGTCCTGGCAAACCCAGGCTTGCACCCTGCCTGTTGCTCTGCCCTCATTCACGAGCAGAGGCTGCCAGGCAGACAGTGAGCGTGGAGCTGGGTGTCCTTCGGGAGGCACACTGTCTCTTCCTGCCACTGACTTGCTCCGTGACCTCTGGCATGTCACTGGGCCATACCTTGGCATCTGGATTTCACAGCCTAATGCTTTGGATGGCTTTGCCTACATGCTTTTCCCCCTTTCTAGGTAGCCATGTGACTTAAGGAAGGTTTGAAAGGCTGCTAACAGCTGCTGTTTATTTCCAGAGCGGTGGGCATCCTGTGGGACCACACCTTGTACAAGCAGCTTGGCTGCTCTCTGCAGTGGTTCTGCAGCCTGCCTCCCTTGTGAGGAGGGCTCGGAGGTGAGGGGACCCTGCCTGCAGTGTCATGCATGGGGAGGGTGCTGAGCCCTATGTGGAAGTGAGGAGAGGGAACACTGGAGGAGGATGGATGACAAAGCCAGGCTGTGGACAGGGTGATGAGCTACAGGTGCAGCTGCAGCACTGAAGTTTTGGTGCTGCCAAACTGATGCAATGAGGACACTTATCCCACTTATCTTCCGCTGTGCACCTAATCTGTGAGTTGCCACCTCTCCTTTCCTTTTTGCTTGGTGTGCTAAGGTAATGCTTCTGTCTTGTCCAAAGTGATGTGAGGCAGGAAGCCTGGGGCTGCTGGCCACTGTGCTGGCCTCAAGCCCTGCTGTTGTGCGAAACTGCTGGGTGGGCCTCTGGGGGCTCAGGGCAGGATTTGCTGTGCACAGGCTGGGCTGTGCAGGTGCATCTCCAAACACAGCATGCAGGAGTCCTGTGTGCCTTTGCTGAGGGACTTGCTTTGCACCTACTGTGGGTCCTGGGGTTGGGAGCCCCATGTGTGTCCTCTCCTGTGATGTGGGGGTAGCAAAGCCATATGGAAATGTTGCTTTAAGGGGAAAAGTAGACCCCTAATCTTGGATGTGAACTCATATCCTGAGGCTCCAGAGCAGCTCAAGGGGACCCGAGGGTGCAAGGGTTGTGCTGGCTGGGAACGCAGCCTCCTGGTGTACAGCAAGCGCTTGGAGGGCATGGAGTTGATATTTACAGTAGCTACACTATTTATACCTCCCACTTGGGTTAGCACTGCTAATTGGTTGCAAATGGATTCATATATTCCTGAACAGGTCTATCAGCACTGTGCTGCATCTCTGCTGAGGCTGGATCTGGTGGTACTAGCCTTTGCCTTAGAGAACATCCTTTAAAATCACCCTCTGAAGCCTCCACAGTTCTGGGCTCTGGCATTTCCCCAAGAACATTTTGGGGGAAGAAAGTCCCATCCTGCTCCCTCTAAGCAGCTGACACCTGTCAAGGTGTCAGGAGGCCTTGCAGGGGGTTTGGTATGCGAGGTGGAAGACTTTCCCCAGATCATCCCAGCCCCTGATACTGATGAATGCAGCATGTTTGCTTGGTTATTTTTGCCATTCCTAAATAGTGTTACCTGTTACGTGATGATCCACTAAGCGTAATTACCCAGTAATCTCCAGACACATGTGGTTACAAGGTGTTTACCAGCAAACTCTGTTAAGTCCCCATGTAATTAAAGAGGAGTCACGTGGGGGTGAGCATCTCCAGGAGCTGTGGCTCTGCCCTGTATGGCTTAGTGGACAGAGGGCAATTCACAGCTCCCCTACCCACTGGGGAAGGATGTGGTGCTGCTCCCCTGCCCAGAAATGCAGTACCCTGAGCCATCAGCCCGGGTGATGGGTGGTGTTAGTCTTCCCCTTGGGGTTATGGTACAGCCTCTTCTGCTATAGCACGCATGGTTCCTGGACAGCACCAGTTCCTCTTCTGTCTTGGCAGTGCTGGAGCACTACTACAGCAAGCGGTAAACCTGGGACAAAGCACAGCTCCAGCAGGGAGATGCTGCATGGGCCTGTGGGTGTTGCTGCCTGGTCCCCAAGTGTTTCGTGAGGTGGTCTCAGTGTCTGGAGGTGCCCTCATGCTCCTCAGCCTGGTTGGGCAGGCTCTTGGTGCAGTGGGAGAAAAGATAAATCTCCAAACAGCTCTTCCCTCTTGGGCAGCTGCTCCTGGGGGAGGCTTGTAGTAGGGCGAGTTTTGGGAAGGTTGGAGTAGTCCCGGTGCAGATGGTACAGAGAAGGGGTGCAGGTGTAGATGAAGAGATTTATATACAGTGTTGTAAGAGGTGAAAAGCTACTTTCCTCATGTCTTCTCCTAAACCAGCCGTGAATATCACCTGGTGCCCATGCTTCTCTAAGGAGGGCTCTAGCACTGAGTTTTGTAGAACTGGGGCACCAAGGAGACCTCCAGGCTCCCTACCCATGTCTCAGTCCTCTCATTTAACACCTGACCCTGACTGCTGCCACCAACCTGACACAAATCATCCCCTCCTTTCTCCTGCACAGCCAGCAAAGGGACAATCACCAATAGTGTTCACTTTGCCAGAAAACTCAGAGCCTGGACAGCTTCTCTCTGTCCTCAGGCTGGTGGATGGACACTGTCCTCTCACCAAGCTCTGCTCAGGCTCCCCGCAAGCCCTATGTATTGGCAGTTTGCCCTCTGAAGAGCAGAAGCCACAGAGAGTGGCCCTGCAGGCCAATGAAGTGCACGCTGGAAAGTCAATTGGGGTAATTGAATTATTTCAAGGGCCTGCCATGCTCTTATAAAACAAATAGCAAGTTTTCTAATGACAGTGATGATCATTTTAGCCAGATAATTGTCTTTATGATGCCAGCAGGCTGGGCTAATGACAGACTGTCCTGTTACCAGTGAGCTGCTGTGATGCTGCCTTTGGTCTCTGCAAAGGCAAACCCACCAAGCTCCTGCCAGACCCTGCAGTCCTATCATGGCGATACCATAATGAAGTGCTTGGAACATCTAATTAGATATTTTTAGACTAAACACATCAGTGTCTTTCCATTGTGAGCACTGCAGCACCTCTGGAAGGCATCCTGGGGGTAGAGTAGTGATGGCAAGGGCCCAGGGAAAGAGTGCTGGATGGAAGAGGGAGGATTTACAGAGTGGAAGGGTACCAGGAGTGACTGTGGCAGCTACAGGGAAGGCAGAGCCCAAATCCAGATGTTTTAGCCCTGGAAAGCTTGCTTCTAAACAGCTCAGGGTAGGCATGGCAGGGATAGCTGGCAGCCTGCAGCAGAGAGGGTTGTTCTTGCTTGGAGGGCACCCAGGCTGTCCCAAGTCCTCCTGTGCCCAGCCTCTGCATCCGTAAGCTCAGTAAATCACTGGGGAAGTAGAAGAGCTTGTGTGCCCTGATGCACAGCCCTGATGGACATGCTTTCTGTTCCAGAAAAGGACTGTCTGAAGCTCAATAGTACCCAATTGAGCATGTGTGGCAGCCAGCTTGGACATATGGTTCCCATATATTTGATGGTGGCTCAGGTTTTTGATAGGTTATAGCTTATACCTGCATTTTTCAGTTCTGCTACAGTCTGTATGTTCTGTCAGTATCAGCCATAAGCCCTGGGCTGGGAATTGATTTGCTTTCTTTGCTGCCTGAGGCAGAGATCTGAAAGAAAAGGGAGCTGATACTATGGTTTCCTTATGCAGCCTTCCTGACCTTCCTTTCTTCTTGCCCTTTTTACCCTGGCAAAGCCCTTCTCTGAGCCCCAAGCATCACTTGTTTTTCTGCTCATGCACATTTTACACTCCTTCCATTTTGAAACACCTTTTTTGAGGCTTAGGCAAGTGGGAAAGCCCTTGATAGGAAGGTGTCTCTAAGGAGCAAGATAGTATAAAGGGTGTGTTTATCTTGTGGGTTTGAAACCATCCTGCTGGCTTCCATCTCCCTTCTCGGTAAGAAGGGATCCATTTTGGGGAGCACCAGGCTGCTGTGGGCAGGAAAGGTGCTGTTGGTGTAATGCCACCTTCCTCAGCATATTTTGAGTCCACTGAGGTCTGTATTTCATTTTGGGGGGTTGATGTGTTCTCACAACAGTGAATTTCTGGAAGATTTCTCTGGTGCATGCAGCCTGGGTGAGATGAGCACAACCCAGGCTGGGACTCAAGGTGCAAGCTAAGAAGCATGCACCCCAGGCTCTGCAGTATGGCACCCTTCACGAGCACACTTTGTGCATCTCGCTCATAGAAGCACACTGAGGCCCTGCGTGCCCTTCTCACCACCCATGTCATGCACTCATCAGCCCCGAAGATGTTGCTGCCTCTTCCACATCCAGCCCTTGGGACCTGGCTCTGGGGAGGCATCCTGGTGAGCTCTGCCCAGCCCAGGAGCGCTCGCTGGCGAGGGGAAGCTATTTTTGCTGGGGCGGCTCCCTGGCTCAGCACCACTTGCTGGGACAAGTCAGGCACCTGCTGGGGGTGTCCCCGGCTACAGCTACTCCCCAGCCTGGATTCCCTGTGCAGGTGGGGAGGGCTGTTTCACCCCTGGTCAAGGACTCATCCCTGCCCCTCGGTCTCTCCCCAGGGGACCCATGGCAGGTCCCCGTTGCTCCAGCTTCTCCCACCAGCTGGGGATCTGCATTCAGGTTCTGCATGCAGCGAAGGCAGGGGAAAACTGTCCTTGTCTGGAGCAGGCAGAGGTCCCAGGGGGGCACAGACCCATGTGCGCTCAGCACCCATGGACAATGCAGCCTGTAAAGGGCAGGATGCTAGGTGAGCTGTATGGCTCGGTGCCGGTTCTTCCTGTCAGCTCTGCTCCAGCTTTTCTGTCTCTCTGCTCATATCACAGCAGCCCTCAGAGTGATAGATCACAGGCTTCCCCAGCACCACTGTGCTCGCACAGCTGCTGTATGCGCTCAGGTCCTAGTGCGGCGCTGGTCCCTGCACACCCCTCCCTGCCCATGCCCTGCGGGGGGCATGGGATACCCCTGCCTTCCTCCTCAGCACCCCCTGCCCTCAGAGGATAAAGAAGGGGGGAAAAGGTGAGATAAGCTCCCTCCGACCTGCTGCAAATAGCCATGTCACCCCTGTGTGTCTGAGCAATGTGGGTGAGCTGTGGCTCCTACAGGCGTGCCCAATGTTTGGTCACTGGCACTGATGGAGAAGCACCTGGGCACACTGCCTGTGACATAGAGCATGTCATTGCCTCAGCATGTGGTGGGACTCTGCTCGGGTTGTGCCTGGCCTAATCCTGCCCACCTGCTGGCCAGGTCTGGGGCACTGATGGGGACTTCCATCTCCCTGATGGAGGCATCAGGTCTTCAACCAGGCCTTGGAAGGGAAGGGGAGGATGCTTTTCTGCAGGAATCAGGGAGACAGAAATAGTTATCCTGGTGCTGTTGGAGTGCCCTGGGCTTTCTGAATGCTCCTGTGCTCCCTGTGCCCATGCTGGGCTGGAGACTGAGGTTGATCAAGAAACTTTGGTCTTCTCTAATTGTCCAGGCTGCCTCCTGAGATTCAGCTCCTGTTTTGTTTTGTTTTTTTTTTTTTTTTTGAGCCTTCAGGAGGAGGTTTTCTGTGGCACCAAGCTATCTCCCACCTCTTACTTGTCTGGGATCACCAACCATAAGGGGAACCACACAAATACAGCAGCTTCCTCATGGGCACTGGGCGTGCAGGGAGCAGGACAGCCACCTCCTCAGCAAGGAGGCTTCTTCCACCTGCCTCTGGGGCATGAAGCTGGGTGATCAGGCTCAGAACCCTTCACCCAGTGAGAAATCTTCCTTCTGGATGGCCACACTCTGTGAGGGGATCTGCTGTGTTCCCCAGCATCTGTGCCAGCTGCCTCCTTGGGAGGGAGCAGGTTGGGCCCAATCCTTCTCCTCCAAGATGGGACATAAATGGCAGTGCTGGCCCAGGCAGGCTGACCAGGGAGAGCTGAGGGACCAGGCATGGATGTTCTCCCCCCTCACTTTTTTAAAAAAGTCACTGTCTGCATGGTGAGTTATGTGGTGATGACAGTTCCTGACGGGTTACATATAAAATCCCTTGCATCCCCAAGGATGCTACCAGTTGAAAGCTTTTATGGGATTTTAAAAATAGCTGCAGAGGGGGAGAGAATGAGTAGATGGATGGGTAGGTGGATCCCTAATAAGGAGAGAAGAGGAAACTGCAAGAGAGGGAATGGAAAGACTTTAGTGAACGGCATGTGAGTGATTGCTGGGGTGGGGGGATGCGGTCGTACTGAGCTTCGTGCCCAGCAGGAGCGGGAAACCCTATAAAAAGCCTGGACATGAGATATGGTCCTTGCACAAGTCAGGTGGAGAGGGATGGGATAAGCATCAGCGCAGGCTGTCTCTCTTGCATGTGCTCCTGATGTTCTACAAGTAGCCATTAAAATTAATCCCTGACTTGGGCTGGCTGCTGCTCTTGCATGGTTCTGAGCACCTCCAGGCTCACCTGTGCCTCTCTGCCTGCTTCAGGCTGATGGCCTTGCCTGGGAGCTGGCAGATGAAGTTGGTTCTGGCTTTCCTTGTGGTCTTTCTTACCTGGGCTGTGCTCCAAGGAGAGGTACTGAGGCTGCCTCTCTGCTCCAGCCCCTGGCTCGCTGCTGTCTGACAGCCTGTGGCTCTCGGAGGCAGGATGTGGTGGGGCTAGGGGTGGGACAGAGCGTCCCCATTCCTCCATGGAGTAGTGATCCTGTCAGGATGTCCCTTTAGGATAATCCATCGCTGCTGGTGCGGCAGCTCCAGGGCTGCTGTACAGCCCACTGCTGTAGAGCCCACTGCTCTCCCCCAGCACTCAGGGAAGATTACACAGAGTGTCTCCAAGAAATGCTAATTGCTTTGGCTTGCGCTTGGTACAGCAGAGCCACCGGGCACTTGGAGCTCTTAGTCAGCTCAGAGATCTACCGGATCCTTCCTCTCCCTCCTCCAGAGAGCCAGCAGAGGTCTGATGTGGCTGTCACTGATCCTTGCATCCCTGAGCCCAGCAGAGCAGCAGGCTGGCATTCACCTGCGCTGCCCCAGTGCCTATTGTGGCATAGGGACAGTGTGTGCTGCCATTGGGGTGCCACAGCACACTCAAGTGAGGCTTGTGTTGGAGGAAGGTGCTGGGAGGGTGTTGGGAGCTTTCCATCCCAGGAAAGAGGACGGAGCTCGTGGCACAGCAGAAGAAGCCTTCAGCACTGCTCTGCCACCTGTCCTCCCTAAGCCCCACTGCTGCTGTTCTCCTGCAGCAGCTTCTCTCTGAAGCTGAGCTCATTTGGTGCAGGCTGCTGGGAAGCATTCCTTGGCTTTGCCCCTACTCAAACGGCAGGGAAAAGTGCTGCTAACAAGATTCCTCTGTCAAATATGCCAGCCTGTCACATCCAGGCCATCTCCCCCTGCTCCCCTGTGCTTTTTTTTTTTGTCTGCTTTTTTCTTCCTCAGCAGTGAGGCAAGTAACTAGGGAAGCTGGGGAGTGTGTCCTCCCTGGTCCTTGTGCTGGCCTCTCGCAAAGTGCTGCTGCTGGTCCATGCAAAGTTTTCCCATTGTGTTTCTCCAGCTCTCAGCTTTTGTCCAACGCTGCAACTCAGGAGCTGGAGTCCAAGCCCAGGCACCCTCTGGGGGCATTGAGGTCTTCACTCTGCCTTTGTCACCAGACCTGGGGCTTGGTGGTAACATGGATGGGTCCTGGCTGGCCCTGGTGATCCTGGTGGATAAGGGGATGTGTGAGCTTGGGGGTCTCCTGGGAGCTGCATGGAGCCTCCTGCAGGTGCCTGGTGAATTGAGGGCTTGCCAAGAGAGGTCATCTGTGGCTGTCCTGGCTCCTTCCTCCACGCTTGGGTCTGGTGGCACAAAGGATACAATTCAGAAAATAATTTTGCTCCTTGGTAGGCGGTTCCTGGCTCATTTAAGCCAAAAGCGCACACAACAAAGCCTGTGTTGATTATGTCCCTTGAAAAGGGGACTTGTTCCCTGGAAAACACGGCTCTGCCGGGCCCATTGACCACCCACTAATTGGCACTAATGAGGAGGTGGGTACTGGGGACAGATAGGTTGTTGCTGGTGTGCGGCAGGGAAGGGAGCGGTGACCTCAGTGCAGGGGAGCTGGGCTGTGGGATGGGGCTGCCCCTGGAGAGCCCTCTGCTCGCCTCCTGCAGCACTTAGCCCAGAGCAGAGAGCATGGAGGGTTAAGAGGATCTCTGGTGCTTACTGTACACAGATGGATTTATTTACATCTGTATTGCAGGAAGCTGGGATCTGGAGGGTGACATTCCATGTTGGGAGCATAGGGCTGATGCCAGGTTGGGCTGTCTGCCTCCAGCCTCACCATCAGTGCCTTTTTCCTCCAAGCCCTGATGAAGGTACCAAAGGCTTTTAGCAGGAGACAGCCACATCTGACTGCCTGCCACTTCCTGCTCTGGCAGCCCCCCCTTTCCTTTTGAAGTCTGTTCCCGGGCGTACACAGGAGCCAAGGAGAGCAGGAGTGCAGGAAGGAGGAGGGGAGGATGAGTCTGCATGAAACCCCCACATACGCACGCCCTGGGGAGCTCATTGTTCTGCCCTGCCACGTCCTCCCTTCCATGCACACTGTCCCTGGCTGGCACTGAGCCCTTGTGGCCCTCTGGTGGGGATGCCCCTTGTCCCTGGGGGCTCAGGGGGTGCCCAGGGTTTCCAGCCCCCTGGGAGGGCCTGGCACATGGGCTCTGGTGGGCTGAGGCAGTGGGGTCAGGTGCTGTTGCCCCACTCCAGCTGCTCCTGTAACACCTGCACTGATTCCCTTCGGGGTTCTCATCTTCTCCTTGCTAAAATGTCCAAGCTATTGCACCCAGCCCTTTCTCTGGGAGGTTTTTCAGGCTGCCAGCCCCTCTGACCACCTCCTCCACCTGGGTGCCCACTCTTGACACCATAACCAGGGGCCCCAAGGCTTTGCCCTCCGTGTTGTGCTCTGCCTGTCAGAAGCTGTCTGCGCTGTGAGGGTGGCTTGGCAGAGGGAGAGCTTCCCTTGGGGATCTGTTGTTTTGTTAGAACAAACAACCAAGTGGGATGCTATTTTCCCATTCCAGCAGAGAGAGGTTGTGGCTGCTTCTTTTTGACCCTAAACCCTGACATTTGTTTTTTTTAATTATCTCTGTCTTCAATGAAGTGTGATCAAGAGATGAGAGCAGAACATGCTTTAGCAGTGGACACAGCTTGTGTTTTTGCAGTTTCAGGGCTTATGTCAATATATTTGTGGCTGCAATGCTACTTCCTATGTTGACCTTGGGCTAGGGGTCCAGGTGAGCCTCAGGCTGTTCGAGGAAGCAGCATTTTTGGAGCCCTGCTCCTTTCACAACCAGCCATGGAGTTGGCCTGTCCTTGTGGGGCTGGCACTGGGCATTGCTCCAAAAGGGTCTGGTTGGTCTTGGCAGCATGGCCCTGAAACACCTCACATCAGGGCTCGGGCTGAATAACCTGGCCATGTCCCCAGGCACCCACCCACATGTTGCCTTACAAGTGTCCCCAGGTCAGGTTCCTGCCCTGCCACAGGGCATGTGAAGGGCTCTCCCAGCCTCCAGGATGCTGCCTCCCTGTGCCAGGCTGGGACGCCCCACAGCATGCATGGGGCTGCCAGAGGGAAATGGCCTATGGGCTGATGGGCACCATCTCAGTGACACAGCTCAGTGTGTGCCCTGGGTTGCTTCCTTGAAGGTCATCCTAAGGTGAGCAGCCAAAAGGCAGCTCTCCTCCTCCTCCTCTCCACAGCCCCAGTGCTTTCCCACCCCATTGCTCCCTCCTGCCCTAGCCTTCTCTCCAGGGTTGTAGGCTTGTCTCCTTTTTTTTTTTTTTTTTTTTGCCTTTTCCTCCTTTTTTCTTTCTCTCCTCTCCCACCAGCTTTGTTCACCCTGGCTGTGTACTGGAGTTGCCATGGTGACTGCCAGAGCATCTTTGCATCCTGCAGCAGGGTCCACTCCTGCCCCTCAGGGGGACCAGCCACCACGTCCTCCTGGGGGTGGGGGTCTCAGGAGGCATCCCTGTGACACACCCTGGTGCTTAGGGGGAGGATGGGTCAGGGCGTGGGGTGGTCCTTGCCCACCCGGGATGGGGCTGTGCAGTACCTTGTGCTGGGAGAGGTGCTGGCAAGGCTGCTGTGTGGTGTGGCATCGTTAGCCTCTCGCTGCTGAAGCTGTTAATCTTCAATAATTGTTGCTAATGAGTGAGCATTACTTATGGAGAACAGAGGAGCCTGCTACAGCATGGGCTGTCCCTTTAATGGGCACCTCTGTGCCCCAGCAGAGGGGCAGAAAGCTGTGCAAGTACCAGGCTGAGCCCCGTTAACTTTTATAGGACATGTGCACCTTTGTTTTAAGGAAGAAGCTTTCTTTTTCCCACCCTGGGAGCTGTGCTATTGCTCCTGTTGATATTATGTCACCATGCAAGTACCTGCAGGGACTTCACCTTGCCTTGGTCAGGCTCAGAACCCTGGGATGCAAATGTCCCCAGGATTTTGGGCAAAGTGATGCCTGGATCTCAGATCCTTTTTTGAGGCACAATGTACGTGGAGGATCAACACTGGCAGTAGGGACTTAGCTGCGTCCCCAGCTGGGGTAGGTGCCTCTTTGTGAGCCATGTTTTGGTGTTGGAGGACATGAGCAGAGCAGTGGCCTGTGGTCTCTGGTGCTGCTTGGCAGACAACAAGATATCCTTTCAGTATTTGTCAAAGCTTTTGTGCCCCTTTCATGAGATAATTAGGGTGACATGTTATTAGCTGATTACTGAGGGAAAAAATATATTTACTGAGGATTTATTCTAGAAACATTAATCTTGTGTATAGTTACTAAATCCCCATAAATAATCTGGTTTTGATAATCAATTGCTATTGCGACCTCCCTTACAAATCTCAATTAAATGTACATTTAATTTACATAAAGTTGCTAGATTTACTTGTATGTTTCTGTCCTGCTGTTTGCCTCAGGCAGCTGCGTGTGTGTTAGCTCCAGTCTGTTATCAGACAGTCCCACACCAGGACGTGGTTTGCCAAGGCGGAGCAGTGGCAGCAGCAGCAAGGCTCCTCTCCTGGGGTCCTATGAGGAGAGCCCAGCACATCCCAGCTTCCTTCTAGCTCAAACAAAAATGCCCTGCAAACAACGATGCACGGAGCCCTTCCCCTGTCCTTTTTTGTGCTTTGTGTTGGGTTTGAGGGGAGCAGGAGCAGCCCAAAGAGATCTTTCACCCAGAGCAACCTGAGGTGCGTGGCTGTGGGTGAGCTCAGCCCCAGTCTGCAGGTGCCAAAACCCCTGCAGAGGCTTTTGGCAGCCCTGGTTTGAGCTCCAGGGTGATGGCAGAGCTGGGCGTGCAGCTCCCATAGCTCTGTGACACCTTTTTGCTTGCTCATGATGAGGCTTGGCTGGAAACTCAGGTCTGGGTGGGCTCTGCAGGGTCCTGAGTGCCCTCGGGCCAGTGGCGGGAGCTTCTTGAGCCTTGGTGTGGGTGGGTCAGAGGGGAATGAAGTGGGGCTGTTGTAGGGGTGAGGCAGTTGGCCCTGGCTAGCCGGATGTGTCACTGACAGCTTCCTCTGGAGCTGCAGGGAGATTCCAGCCTTGAATCAGGCTCCTGTGCTTGTCAGGGCCATGGTGACTTATTTTATCCTCTTGCAGTGTTGCCCACCCAGAGAGTGAAGAGGACTGGCTTTGTTCTGGCGGAGCCCAGAGATGCTGGTGTCCTTCCTGCCAGGGAACACATGGATGGGACAGGTGGGAGTGTGGCAAACCTCCTGCTGTGGTTAGGGACATGGGGTTTTGTCCCTCACCTGTGCCCCCATGGCACTGCCCTGTAGCTGCAGGAGCTGGTGGTCCCTGGAGTGCAGCCTGCCCGCCCCTGCCAGGGCACCAGGAGGGACAGCTTGAGCTGTGATGGTCTCAGTGACAGGGACTGTGCTAGGGGAGCTGTAAAAGAAATGATGAAGCTGTTGAATTGCTGTGAAGACATCAGCTAAGATCTGCTTCTGAGCCTGGCTGGAGACCAGCCTACTAATTGTGGTGGTAGGGGAAATATACAAACATACAGATGGCAAGAAGAACAGAAACTACTGTCTCTTAATACCGAAAGCTCTATTTCCGACCAACTGCAATTGACACATGGCAGAAGACAAACGCTAACAGCTTTGGGGGAGAGTGGCACACATCACCAGCCTGCTCAGAAGCACCTTAAGCCCTTGCAAAGCCCCAAGGGGGATTTCTCTCCCTGGGCAGCAGGGTGGCCAGCCCAAAGTCACTGCTCAAAGGACCATCACCTCTAGGGTATAATTCCTTGATTTTTTTTTTTTGTAGTTGTAAAGGGGCTATGCCTATAGCTTCTAAAAGATGCTCTGTCCCATGGGGCTTTACTCTGACCCTAGACACTGAGGATGGGATGGGTGAGATGGACATCAGGCAGCAGGAGGGAGCTCAGTCAGCCCATGGGACAGTGAGCCTGATGCTGTGCTTCAACCCACAGTGTCCGCGGTGCCTAAAATCCCTTGGTGGCCATGTGGCTGACATTGGCACGGTGCTGCCCCCCACTGTGCTCCTGGCTCCACCACCCCCTGCATAGCCAGGTGTCTCCCTTGCACCCTGCAGAGGGGTGCAATTTTTTTCTGACCAATTAAAGGCTCCATTTGCTGCCTTCAACAGAATTAGAGTGGAGATTACAATAGATTAAAGGAGGCGGTAAGCACCCTCTGTGCTGCTTGTGTCATCTGTGAGGACTCCACTGGGGCCAGCTGGGTTGGGGCTATGCTCATCCCTTGTCCTTTGCATATTTTTTGTAAGGTGGTCCATATTAAGTGGCTACAGGTGTGGTTTCTCTTCAGATGCCATGGTTTGGAGGCAGTTTTATGGCCTGACAGGGATGTGGCTGTGCCCTTCACACTGCAGCTGTGAGCTGTGCTGCACCCCTCCCAGCTGTTTTCTGGGGTGTAAGAGAGACTAGAGGAATTTGGAGCCTGCTGGGGAAGCTCCCGATCTGTTTTGCCGCCAGCCCTGAGCCGAAATTCATCCCCTGGAATGGGACTGGTTGCACGGCGGCTGGTCTTGAACCTACAGCCTCCAAGCACGCACTGATGGCAGTAAGGTTGCCCTGTAACGTACACCCCTTCACTGCGTCCTATTTTTGTGGGGTCTGTCCCCTCTGTGATGCCAGGGCTTGCTTGGCCAGCTGTCACCCCCAGTCCAAATTCCCACTTCATTGCATTAATATC
This sequence comes from Clangula hyemalis, assembly GCA_963989345.1. The sequence goes on from OZ022440.1 coordinate 1,105,443, forward strand.
TATGCGATGTCTCTGGCTAGAGATTTGATTTCAAGTTCCCTCCCCAGAGCAGAAGGAGTTAAAAATAGCAAATCCCCCACCCTTCATTCTCTGGCTATGATGTAGCCTCACAGTTTGGAATTACAATGCCAGTGTGAATATGGTCTAAAATAAAACAAATGAGCATGCTGCCCTCACTCTGTAGAATAAAAGAACAAGTTCCAGTCTTGAGCAACGCCATGGAGGAGCCTCTGTCTGCTAACCTGTGCCTGCAGAAAGCAAGAATTCAGCTTTCTTACGATGCCTGTGTTGGCCAGATGAAGGATACTATGCAAAGAGTGATTAGTGGGGTGACAGAGGCAGCATCCAGCCCACTGGGGAACCAACTGATTGCAGGAGGAGCTGGGAAGGAATTAGCTTAGTGCATTATGGTTTGATGCTGTCTTCCTCTAGCATCGCATATAAACAACCTCACCAAGGGGTGGCTGGATGCTAGAAGTGAATTATCTGGGCAAAACCGTGCTGGATGTGGCTGCCCTGTGGTCCATATAAAGGGCAGGGCATGAGCAGCGGGCACCAGCCCCGGGCAGCTGCCTGCCTCTGTCTCCTCTAATGGGGCTCTTGCTCTGAGCTGGTCTAGAAAATCCTAAATCCCCACATTTTTCCCTCTCAGACACTGCCCTAGATTAAAAATGCTGGCTCCTGGCTTGCTTTGTAATATTTAAAATACAGCATCCTTTTTTTTTTTTTAATGTATGCACCATATGTTTTGAAAACTGCAACAAAATCCACAGGGCTTGTGGGTGGAGGTTAAAGGGAAAAAAACATTTCCATACGGGAAGCTGCAACTATGAAACACAGCAGCAAACAGAAAATCCCTCAGTGCATCAGCCAGAAATAAGCTCCTTTCTGTCCTGGCTGCCTCGGACACGCTCATGTGCGTGTGAGGAACTGGCCTGAACTTTTCCATTATGTCAGCTCTTCACCCTGATGCCCTGGCACTGGCTCCTCAGCCCCCTCCAAAGCCTGGTGTTTGATGCCACTGTGTCGGAGAGCATCTTCCTTTGCTCTTTCCCTTCTTCAGTGCTATTTGTCTTTTTTGTTGTTTTTTTGTTTGTTTGTTTGTTTGGCTGGGCCTAATCCCTCAGGATGGGCTGCTGCATCCCTCAGCTTTGATGGCAGTGGGGAGCATACCCCATGGCTCACTGTGCTCTCTCCCAGGATCACACGTAGACTCAATTTAACAAGAAATTCAGGTGAAGCAAACAAAGATGAGCTAATAGGTTTCATCTCTTGGCCAGAGCCACAAGTTCTTCTCCACCATGCACATCTGGCACCCCTTGAGCTGAGGACCCAAAGGCATCTGCTCGCAGGGACACCCCAAACCTTCCCGGCCCAGTTAGAGCAGAAAATAGCAGTGGGTGGGCTGGGTTCACTCCCCAGCCCAGGCGCTCTCCTCCTGTTCTCTAGCTGCCAGGAGCTGCCTGCAGTCGTTTCACTGCCTGCAGCTCACCCACTTGTCACGCCTCATGAATAAAATCCGGGGGAGGAGATGGTCTCTGGCCAATGGGTGGCTGCTGGCGGGCTGCTTCCCTCCGGGGCCACCCTGCAGGTCCCTAGCCATGGTCACTGTCACCCCTGCAGGCAGGAGAGGGGCTGGGTGCCAAGGAGAGTGGTGTGGAAGGGGCTGGTGGGACCCCCATGGCTGCCAGGTACCTGAAACTTGTGCTGGGGTGGCCCTGAGGGGGATGGCACCAGTTGGCCACATTGGAGGAAGGGATGTGGGACAAACTCCCTGAGAGTCAGAGTCAGCCCCTTGCTGGTTCCCAGCCTGCAGTGATGCCTCTTCGTGGGTGCCTCTGTGTTCTGGCTCTGCAGCATCCCCTTGCAATGGAGGTTCAGGGCTGGGGCTGTGTCATCCTGTGGGGCATGGGGCTCTTGTGGCACAGGGGTGGCAGGGTGGAGGGAGGGTGCTACCGAGGACCTAGCTGCACATTGTGTCCTCTGGAGAACGTGGCCTCAGGTACTCCTCCTGCACCTGGGACCCACTGAGAGCCTCCTCTGTGACTGTCCCACCGGATTTGTGCTCAACCAGATCTCCATCCCAGGGTAGTCCTCAGCTCAGTTTGGGGCTCCGGCAGAGCTCAAGCCCAGCACACCATGGATATGTGATGTATCAGCATGCTGGACATACTGATGTACCTCACGCCCCCACACTCATACGCGGTTTGTTTGTATCTATAGCAGCCTGGGCAAGATTTTTAAGCTGTACCAGATGTAAGGATGAAATTCTATCTTCAGCCTCCCAGTGGGGATCCCTCCTTGCCTGCCTCAAGTAAACCTTTCCACCGCCCAAACTGCTGATCTCAGGGAGCACCACACATCTGCTGGGAGCTGGTGGGATCAGCATCCAACAAGAATTTACAGCTGCTGGCCAGGGCTGGAAAACAGCAGCGGGGTGAGGGCTGCAGGTCTCTGGGGTGCTGCGAGGTCTCTGGACCTGTGGCCGGGGACTCTCGGCAGCTCCCAGCTGGCTCCTGCCCCCCTGCATACCCCTGGGCTTCATGCCCATTGATTATTGCTCCGTCAGACCTCCTGAAGCATGGCTGACCCCTCTGATTCGAGAGGTGATCCCTCAAGAGAAACCTGATCTGGCTTTCTGGGCCAGGATCCAGCATTTTTACAGCCTCTTAGGTTAAGAGCTAATGTGTGTGTGCCAGTGGTGTCTGCTCGGGGCATCAGAGCCCCTGCAGCCCCAGCTGGGGCTCTGCTCTCACCTCCTGCCTGAGCAAGAAGAGCTCCGGGCAGCATGCAGGGCCCTGGGAGCTGCACAGTGCTACAGGGTATCTGAATCAAGCTCTTCTCTGCCTTGCATGTCTCATAAAGGCTTTTTTTTGTCTTCAGTTGACCCTTCTCTAGCAAATCCTGCTCACAGGTGCTGGGCAGGGATGTTTTGCTTGGGCTGCTGCTGCACAAGGATAAGCCCCCAGTGCATCTCTCCCTTTGCAGGCTTGCCCTGCCCTCCCATTTCTCCTCCCACCAGCTCCTGCAGTTTTCTTCTGGTGTGCTGAACATGCACATCATGTCTGAGGCTCGGCCTGATGTTCTCTGATTTCTGGTTCACCCTAGAGGCTTTTGCTGCCAGGCCGTTTTGCTGAAACAAAGCAGATCAGGTGGCTGCCTGAGAGTGCATGCAGCCAGCCTCCAGCACCCACACTTGGGGTGGGGACCTCAGGGTGGCTGTTGGGAGCTGGAAGCAGGGTCCTGAGGACCTCTGACCTGGTTCCCACCTCTCCCTTGTCAGCATCCTGCACCTGATGCCTGTGCTAGCCGCAGGCATCGCCCTGCCGAGCTGACGGGGTGAGTTGCATTGGAGCCATGAGATGGGGACATATCCCACATGCTTGGGGAAGCATCCTGCTTTCTAGCGCTGCCAGTCACTGTGGAGCATCCTTGCCCAGGGACGGGGCAGAGCGGGCAGCTCCCAGCTGTCCTGCTGTAGCCACCCTGGGGCAGGACCCAGTGCCATCCCACTGCCCCCCTGGGATCGCCATGCTGTCCCTTCCTGTTCGGTGCAGCTCCCAGCTGCAGGCTCACCATGGCTCCTGCTTTGCAGCCAAGCATTCCAGCCATTATTAATTAAAATGCAATCTATCTTCTGTCTCCCTCTCCCCAAGCCACCAAGAACTGCTAAAATATTCTCAGGGCTAATGGGGAGGGGAATTAAATAGTTACTGTGCAATTCAAGCTGTGCCTTTTGGAGATTTATTGCCGCTCCTGGAGCCCGTGATTCCCTCTTGTGTTCTACGTAGCCAGAGCCATGCTTGGCAGAAATTTCCTGCCTGCCCGAGACAGTGGGCATGCCATGCAAGGGGCTCAGGCAACTGCAGTGTGGCCAGCCTGCTGCAGCGCCTGGGTGCCCAGAGCTGGGGGATCTCTTCTCTGTGAGCCGCTGGAGGTGAACTTCTCATCTCTGCCCACGTGCTGGCTGTCCGTGCTGGGCCCCCACAGGACGGGCATGATGCTTGTTTTAGGATGAGAAGCAGCGTGCTGCTGGTGGAAAGTAGCTCCTACTGCAGGCTGCTGTGGGGAGCAGAGGCAGGGGGGTACTGCTCACACCCGGTGTGGGGGCACAGGCTGCTGGCAGGGCCGGGGGCTCTGCTGGAAGCATCTGCATGGCGTCTGCAAACTCATGAGCACCCAGAGTCTTGGCCGCAATTGCAGCTCAAGGAGCTCTTGTTGCCATGACGAGCTGTACAAGCATTAGCTGGGAAGAAAAGCCCCCGGCAGCGCTCGGTGGAGATGGGAGAAAGGCAGCCAGCGTGGCGGCACACGGCCCCTGTGCAAGCCACACACCGCTGTGGGTTCCAGTGTGGGTCCTGGAAGGGCTGGGGGTGCTGTGTGCACGGCAGGGTGCTGTGCTCATCCTCCTCCCGCAGCCCTGTGCGGCACAAGGATCTCTTTTCCTGGACAATGGCTTTGGCATCAGCGGTGCCCTGGGTGTGCCTGTGTCACGGTGGGCAGCGCCGTGCTGCCAGCACAGCCCCATTCCCTGCACTCCCGGGGTCATTTCGGGGATGTCAGGGCACACGGCTGTCCTCAGCAGCACCCAGCAGGCCGGGGAGGAGCTGCCAGGCTCAGGAAGCTTCTGAGCACTTCACAAGGCTTCTCACCCCACACAGCCCATGTCCCTCGTGGACACAGGGCTGTGCCGGGGCAGGGCCTGACCCCACAGTGAGGAGGTGCATCCCACACAGACCCAGCCCCAACAGGCTCTCTGGGCTTCCCTGGCCCTGTCGGGGGAAATGCACATCCTGCAGTCAGAGGCAGCTGCCGGCAGCGGGGGGGGACACAATCACCACCTTCCTTCGTGCTTGTGCTTAGAGAATAATTTCCATGAACGCAGCCAGGAATGAACTCAGTCACACATTCTCTATTCACTGCTCCCTTTCTTTTTTCCTATTTCCCTCTAACCTCTTTCATTTTCTCCATTCCGCTTCCCTTTTTCCCCTTCTCCTTTGGCTCCCCCAGTGACCTCCCTCCTCTCATTTCGGAGCGGTACCAATGTCCTGCTGCTGGCAGCCGCCTGCCCTCGCCTGCACCGTCCCCTGCTGCGCTGCTGTTCTGGCACCCACGTCCTGTTTTTGTCCTGTGTCCCACTGAAGGAGGTGACACAGAGTGGGAGTGGCAGCGGCAGGGGGACAGCGTGAGGCAGGTGGGAGCAGTAATGGGTCATGATCTGATTAGGGAAGCCTGAGGCAAGATGGGGAGCAGCAGCAGGCCGAGGGCTGTCGCCATAAGCCACAGATGGCTATGAGAGCAGAGGTGCGTGGCCTCGCTTGGTTCCCAATCCTGCCTGCTCCGTGATTCCCTAACAGGGCTCTTTTATCACGTTTTGGGGACCCTTCGGTGCTGCTCCCAGCTCAGCGGTGCCACCACAGCCCACACCTGCAGCTCTGCTTGTGGTGCCAGCAATTAATGCAGTGCCAACACTGGAAGCGGCAGCAAAATGTGGAGCAGCCGGAGCCACCCCAGGCTCACGGTGCCCCGCAACAGATCCATGGCACCAGCACTCAGCCTTTGTCAGCAGCACCCAGCTTAAAAAAATGACGTTAACCTTAGGTAAGGGATCATGGAACGCTTCTGGGTTTTACACAGGGGAAAGACTAGAATGAAAATAGTTTAATGAAAGGGAGATACACAATTTTCTCACTGCTCCAAATGACTTTTATGTGTGGAAGCATGACAGAGAGCAATGGCCAGCAACCTGAGCACCAAGATGGCCACACAGCTGTCTCTGCAGCTCTCGGCTAAGCCACCGCTCAGAGCCCCCCAGTTATTTGGGTTATTTTGTCCCATCTTTCAGCTGGGCTACCTGTGCATGGCATAGCTGGGCTGCACATGCCTGTGTTGTGGCCTTTACCAGGCTGTCTGCGGACACAGCCCTGGTGCCTCCCCCACTGCTGCATCCTTGGCAGGGATGGGGCAGGAAGCAGCTGCAGGGCTGGGAGCCGGACAGTTCCCACGTGCCGAGGTCAGAGACACCCCAGGGGCACAGCAGCCACGGCTCTCCCCGCAGCACTGGCACCAGCTGGCCCCAAGCTTGCCCATCTCTTCCTCCCCCTGGCCACAGCCAAGCTCCTCCTTGCCTTTGGCCTCTGCAGGACAAGCCCTCAGCCCTGCAGCTGATGAGAACACCACGTCTGCGGCTCTGGGGCTCCCGCCCTTCCTCCCCACCACCCTCGGGGTGCAGAGAGGCTCTGGCACGAGGGGAAATCCTGCCCCTTGCCTCCTGCGGGGCTCCCATGCACTGCTCTCCTGGTGCGCCTGTGGGGCGAGCCCAGGGGCTCTGGGGCTCCTGTCTCCCCCCCATCCCTCAGCAGGGTCTCCTTCGTGCCCTTCCCACCCAAAATTACACACCATGTCCCAGTGCTTCAACCCAGCCTCTCCCTCAGCATCCAGCCCTTCCAGCAGAATTACTTTCCAGCCACTCATTGCCCCTCTTCGGCCTCGACGCCTCCGGCCCGGTGCACTGCTGGGGCTGGGCTTCCTCTTCCTGAGCCTCCCTGGCCCCCACTGTGCTCCCAGCCTCTGACCCATCCTCTGCTTTGCCTCCCCGCGATGGCACCATCCTGCCCGAGGGACATGGGGCTGCCACCGCCTGGTGTCACAGAGCAGGGACCTGAGGGTTGCTGATGGCCTGGAGCGTCTCCTGGGCTGGTGGCAGCCCCACTTCTCATGCCCTCCCTGGGGACAAAGCTCCTCGGTGTACTCCTTGGTGCAGTTTTGGGTGCTGTTTGGGGACACTGTCTCTCTCACCCAGATTTTGAGCTCCTGTGCTTGTGTATGGCTGCCGCTGTGTGTCACTGAAGTGGTGCAGGGCACCGATCCCTGACCGGAGGTGCCACCTTAATCCAGATCAGTGGAGGATCTGCCGCGTGCCCACGTGGCCCCACACCATATCTCACTGCCCCGCTATACTGGGGCTGTGCCCAGCGAGGGCCAGGGGGAACTGGAGACAGCCCTGGGGGGATCCAGCCCTGGGCAGCTTTCTGCACCCTGCTGGGGGCTGCAAATGCATTGATCACTGGGTGAAGCCCAGTTAAAATCTTGCCCTGTGAGCACAACAGGAGCAAAACGGGGGCAGATTAAGGCATTCCTTGGGTAGCTCCCACCCCTTCGCCTTGCTGTATCTCAGCCCGCGAGGCAACTAATGCTACTTACATTATTACTGGATTATTTGGGTGTAATGAGCTTTGCCCTGCTCAGCTGTCCCCCCTGTGCAGGGGTGCTGTGCTGTGTAATACTTCCTGCGTGGGGCCACGAGGCGGGCAGCTGGCTGCTGGAAAACAAGCAGAGCCCCAGCAAAACAATGCATTAATGTTCCTGGCAAAAATTCCATCGCGGGGCTGAGCCTAATCATAAACCAGGGAGCTTGGGTCTTAGCACTGAACAAAGCCAGCAGGATGGCGGCGGTGCCCTAAGCCGGCTCCTGGCCCCGTGGATGCCAGTAGAGTGACTCCATGGGTGTCATCCCTGCCAGCACGGTGACAGCCACGGGCACCTCTCCATCACCTCTCCCATCCCCAGCTCCTTTCCCTCTTCTCCCTTCAGACCCGCCAGCACCAGGGCTTGGCCATATGGACACACAAACACTTCCCCTAGAGACCAGAAGCCCCAAATAAGTGACGTTGATGCTTTTTTTGACATTGTTTTTTTTTTTTCCTCTTTATTATTATTAATGTTTATTTAAGTGCTGATGTAATTTGCAGCCTTTCAGCACCGCCGCCCCCCACCTCCTGCTGTTCTGGCCGAGCTGTGTGCATTGCCATGGCTGCATCCCAGGGCTTGACTCCTGCTTCGCTCCCCGCCAGGGTGTGAGCATGGGGTGCGTGGGGTGAAAGGTGTCAGTGCTGTGGCTCTGCTCTGCTGGACACCCTTCCAGCAGGCATGTCCCCTGACTGCAGGAGACCCAGCCCCGGGTGCTCCTGTTGGGACCAGCCCAGGGTTCCCCCTGCTGCTGCAGCATTCATGGGCTCACAGCTGCTACAGGAGGTCCTGGACCCCTCTTCCCAGGGTTTGTGCGTCCCTGCAGGAGCATGGGTGGATGCACTGCTGCTTTTATGTGTGCCCTCCATTCTGCTTGGGACCCCAAGGTGATCTGAAATCCCAGCAGCTCTCAGGAGCTCGTGCCATGGCTGGAGCCTGAGCTTTGCAGAGGGGCAGGGGGATTCTCATAGAGCATCTCAGCTTTCCTCGCAGCCCTCAGCCTAGCTTCCCAAGGCAGCAGAGAAGCAGCAGGCTCCAGTCCTTGTCCCTTCACAGCCCCAGGGCACAGAGCAGAGTCAGGGGGACCAGCACGTTGTCACCCTGCTGTGTCCCCATGGGTGGTAGCAGCAAGCAGCCCCACACGTCCTAGAGCATGTCCATGGGTGCTTGACCCGTGAGATGGGCTTTTACCATGAGATGGTCTCTAATCTCACTTTGACTTTTCTTTCTTTGCTTTTTAGGCCAATAATGGGCTGTTTCTGTTCCCTGACACCCGATCTGCCCCTCAGTGAATGCAGAGCCTCTCCGATGAGTGAGCTCCTCTGTCCTGTGCCCCGTCCTCCCTGCTCCACAGGGTGCTGGCGTGCCAGCTTTCAGCCTGCTGCGTCTCCTGTTCCTGGGTACGCAGTTTAGCTCTGGGTCAGAAAGTCTCCAGTCCTTTGAAATCCATGCCCTTCAATGGCCAGGTTGCCCAAATTGCAAGTCTGTCTCTGAGACCTCGCAGCAAACAAGGCCTTGCTTCTCGGTCTGTGCCAGCCACAACTAGCATGGCGAGGGACAGCCCGGAGCTCCTGTGAGCAGCGTGCAGGTGGAGCAGGGGCTGCTCCTCGCAGTGTTTGCGGTGCGTGTCTGGGGTGTGCTGAGTCAGCAGAAAGACCTCTGCTCCATGCTGTTCCTCCCGTGGGGTAGGGGTGAGGCTGCAGCGCATCCGTCCACCACAGTGGTCTGCAGAGCTGCCGGAAGAGGGTCAAGGAGTGGGGTGAGCACCCAGACGGCTTTCCCTAGAACTCCAGTGTCCCCGTGTGCCCGTCCTGCTGAGCATGGAGGCTGCACGCGTCCCGGTGCCACTGCAGAAGGAGCGGTGGGGCTGCTGCTGCTGGCCAAGGAGGTGAGACCTGCCCAGGCCAAGGCTCTCAGCTGCTGCCATCCTTGGCAGCTCCTTGAAAAATGATTTCTCCGTCGAGTTCCCAAACAAACAAGTGGAAGCTCCACAAGCTTGTTGTTCCTTCCCATGCTGCTGCCAAATGAGCAGGCCAACAGCAAGCCAGGGCTGGTGGAGCCAAGCCAAGCAGGGCAGTCAGGGTGGCCAGTCCCTGCGTGCTCCTTCTACACCTGCTTTGCGGACAGGAGAGCATCAGGGAGCTGTGCACGGCTTTGGGGGTGATGGCACAGGTGATGCAGTTGTGTAGGGGCAGCGAGCAGGGCCGGGTGCTTGCACTGTGCTCTGGTGAGGGGCTGACTCTCGGGGTGTTGCTCTCCTTGCCCTGCACCCCCAGGCACCTGTATGTTTGAAGGGAGCCTCCCAGAGCATCCCCAGGAGAGGACCTGGACCCCTTCTGCATGTGTACCCTGAAAGGGACCTGCAAGAAGCAGCATTGGGATGCAGGCCTGTGAGCCACACGTGGGTGGCTGCAGTTCTGTGGGGACAGGGAATCCCAAACCTGGGCAGGGATGTGCACCCAGGTCAGGGCCACCAGGGACCAGCATGGTTTTGTCTGCTTTTTAGCTTCAGCATTGCCTAATGTCTGCCTGAAGCAGGGCTGTCGGTGCCATGACGCCCAGCCAGGCTGCGTCCCGAATGCTAACAGACCCCTTCCGTCTCGTTTTTCCCTCCCTCCTTCCTGCCAGCAGTTCCCTACCAGCAAAGCCCCTACACCCCTGGGAGCGGCTCCTCCGTCATCCAGTGCTACCGCTGCGGGGACACCTGCAAGGGCGAGGTGGTACGCGTGCAGAACAACCACTTCCACATCCGCTGCTTCACCTGCCAAGGTAGGACAGAGCAGGGCACAATGGCACTGGGCTGCCCATGTCCCTTGAAGGATGCCAAAGCCACCAGGCTGGGTACAGGGGTGTCAGAGACCTGGGTGCTGTCACTCCATGGGAGCTGCACACGTGGCTGGGGGCTGCTGTGTCCTTCAGTGCCATGAGGTGTCTGCGAGGAGCAAAGGCTGCTCCCCTGCAACAAGGTGCTCAGGCAGCCACTGGCTTCAAAGGGGACGGAGCTGGCTGGAGATCTTGGCAGAGCTTGCTGCCTGCTTTCCAGTGAAAGGGAATAAATAATGAGAGGCAATCCTCCTGTCTCACCTTCCCTCTCAGTTCTTACCCATGCCACCTCAGGCTCGCTGCCACCAGCTTCCACGTCAGCCTCAAGGCTCGTCCCCACCACATCCACAAGAGTCCAGCACAGCCAGGGCAGCCTGTGAAGATGCACTATGGGCCCCACAGCCAGCCAGGCATGATCCTGCCTCGAGTTTTCTTGCCCTGGGTAAAGCAGGGAGCTGGGCTGTGCTGGCAGGTGCTCAGTTGGCCGCCCCGCTGCACTCCATCACCTTGCAGGAGAGGTGATGGGCATCGTGCATAGGCCCCTGGAGCCTGTCTCTGTGCTGTTCCCGAGGTGCCTTACGGGGCTGGATGCTCTTGGGGTCTCCCTGTAGATGGAGAAGATGCAGGAGGGGAATGACACTGAGGACCAGGGCTTGCCATGTCTCTGTGCATCACTCTGGGCTGTGCACCACCCATGGCTCCTGCTGCAGGGAAGAACAGGCTGGATGCCTCCCCAGCGGCCCCATCCTGCACCCTGCTGCAGCCCAACACTGACATCTTGCGGTGCTGGGGGAGGTCCCAGTGGGCCTGGTGGGCAGGGAAACCAAACACTCTGAGATGCCTGCAGACACCTGTGTCTTTGGGATGCCCTGAGAGCCCTTCTGGGGCAGCAGCAGGGAAAGGATTCACCTCAACCTGCCCCATAGGGCTGGGAAAACCCAATCGAGGCCCCAGGCCTGAGCCTGGGGGGGTGCAGCCGCCCCCTGCCTCCCTGACGGGTGTGTGTCCTCCCCCTGCAGTGTGTGGCTGTGACCTGGCCCAGTCAGGCTTCTTCTTTAAGAACCAGGAGTACATCTGCACCCATGACTACCAGCAGCTCTACGGCACCCGCTGCGACAGCTGCGGGGACTTCATCACTGGAGAGGTCATCTCGGCGCTGGGCAGGACCTACCACCCCAAGTGCTTCGTCTGCAGCACCTGCAGGTGAGCCCCCGCTGGCACCAGGGGACAGAGAGGGTGCAGAGGTGGGTGCACCTCAGCAGGCACCTGGTTTTCTTGGTGGAAATCCTTGGGAGGTTATGGGGTGGTCCAAGCTGGAGAGCTGCCTCAGTGCCCAGCTCACTGCCTGCCCTCACCTGCAGCCATGGACCGAGCACGTGGCTCCCATGTCTCCCCTTCTCCTTGGCCACAGGAAGCCGTTCCCCATTGGAGACAAGGTCACGTTCAGCGGGAAGGACTGTGTCTGCCAGAACTGCTCCCACTCGCTCATCAGCACCAAACCCATCAAGATCCACGGACCCAGCCGTAAGTTACGCAGGTGTTATACGACGCCTGCAAGGAGAGACCACAGGAGCTCCTGCAGGCCCTGCTCCTTGGGGCTAGCAGGGCTGTTCATGCTCCCCCTGAAATCCTTTTTCTAAGCCCATCCCCTGGGTCTCCCCCATGCTTACAGCTGTGCCTTTTTCCCCAGGCTGGTGCTGGGCAGAGCTGCCCATGCCAGTGCTCGAGGAGGTGATGGGAAGGGTTTGGGGGCTGGCGTGTAGTCCTGCACAAGTGCTCGCAGGTTTTGGAGGAGGAGTAGGGCAGTCCTGGCCTCCACCCAGGGCTGCAGGTCACCACTGGTTTCAGTCACTCCCTTGGCCTGTTTGTGACCTGGGTGGGTGCTGCCACCCCGTCCCTGTGCCAGAGGCTCAACAGGCTGCCTGAGGGCTGCCATTGCTCACTACCTCCACCAACTTAGGAACATTTCTCAGGCTCATTGCCTGTGCTGATGATCCCAACCTAAATCACAGCAAGAGCAATGTTTTGGGTGGGTTTGGCCAGGTGTCACCATGAGCTTGCCTGATTTGGGGATGTGGCTGGGGCTCACAGACAGGTCTTCCCCGTCCTCATTGCCACCCCGAGCCAAGTGGGCGAGCTGCCCGGGGCATGCTGTGGCCAGCCCACAGCACCTGCTGCCTCCCATAGGGCAGCAGGAAGGGGAAGGGCAGCCATGGGCTCTGCCTAACGCCGGCTTCCTCCCTTCCCATCCCCTTCCAGCTCCTCCCCAGTGTGCACAGCAAGGTTACCCAAGGGCACCATGCTTTATCCAGTAGCAGCAGCCAGGCGCATGGTGCCATCCTGGCTTCCCTCCTGCTGTGTTTCCTCTGGTGGCCCTAGCACTGCCACCCTGCAGGGGTGGCACTTGAGGCTGCTGGAGCCCAGCTGGTGCCCTCAGTGAGGAGGACCTCCCCAGAGGAATGATGCTGTGCCTCTCCCTTCAGCCCCAGCACTGGGAGCAACTTAAGAACTAGGCGAGCAGCACTTGCGTGTGAGAAGGGCTGGATCCTGACTCAGCCAAGCTGATGCAACTGCTTTTTTTGCTTTTGGCCAGGGCCTTGGAAGGTCAAAAATCCCCCCAGCTTTGCTCAGTGGGCAAGGGCTGGGTGCAGAGCTGCTGGAGGCTGGGCTGAGTGGGAAGCCCTGCCTGCTTGCGTGGTGCTGCTGCGCCTCCGCAGCGCTGCAGGAAGGAGGACAGCAGGGAGGGGGTTAAGGAGAAACCCCGTCCGGCCATTGAACCTGCTGCACAGGGAAGAAGAGGATGAGGCGCCAAGGTCAGGGGTCCGAGGCCCATGTACTTCCTGCTCCCAGCCTTGGCAGGAGCCGGGGGAAGCGGGGAAGGAAGGGAGTCTCATAAATACTGTGGCAGGGCCGGATGCGGCTGCTGGAGAGCACAGCCCTTCCTCTGCTCCGCTCACTGCCGGGGGCTTCCCACTGTCCCTGCCCCTCGGGGAGCTCCCAGGGACAGGTCACCAGGGAGCCCTGGCTCTGTGCCATGCTGGTCCCAGCTCCAGCAGGCGGCTTTCCTCCTGGCTCCCTGTGGGAATGGGCAGGAGGGTGGCATCTTCCCACCACTGGAAAAGAAAGGATCCCCACGGGGCAGCAGTGTTTTCATGCGTCCCCCTTCTTCTCGCCCACCCCCAGACTGCGCAGGCTGCAAGGAGGAGATCAAGCAAGGCCAGTCCCTCCTGGCACTGGAGAAGCAGTGGCACGTCAGCTGCTTCAAGTGCCAAACGTGTGGAATCATCCTCACTGGGGAGTACATCAGCAAGTGAGTGCCACTGGCTGGGCTTGGTGGGGCCATCCCCTGCTGCTGGGGCTGCAGTGCTGGGAGATTGGGCACCTGGCCGTGGGGAGGGGGTGGTTTGGTGTCCGAGCTGCTTTCCAGTAGAGGCATCAAAGGCAAAACAGCATAAGGCAGTGCTGAATTTGTCCTTGAATACACAGGGAGCAGGAGCTGGGGAAAGGTAGTAAGACAAATCCAGGCAGGAGGTGGATGGAGAAGCCGAGGGCTGGTGCCCGAGGTGTCCTCTCCTGCCAGGATCGGGCTCCACAGGCAGGCAGCAAGCAAGTGCCCCATGGCAGGTGGCTCCCAGGGGTACTGTTTGGGCTGGGGGATTTTGGCAATGCTGCAGGTGGTGCCCAGCCCAGCTCGCCTGCCTCACCTCGCTCTCCTCCCTCTCCTGAAGGGATGGAGTCCCATACTGCGAGTCTGACTACCATGCCCAGTTCGGCATCAAGTGCGAGACCTGTGACCGGTACATCAGCGGCAGGGTCCTGGAGGTGAGTCTCGAGGCCATAGCCACTTGTCCTGCCCTGTAATGGGGGCTGTGTGCATCCTACCCATCACCCTTGTCACAGCATCCCTCCCTCGAGTCCGTGGCTGTCCCTGCAGCAGGGGTGTGGGCACGTTTTGAGCGCCTTGTCTGGAGGGTGGCAGTGGGAGGAGAAGGAGCCAGGGCTAGAGGAGGAGCAGCACCATGCTGCACACTGTTGGAGAGGTGGCTTAGGTCCCCGAGCCCCCGAAGCACCCCCAGTGGTGACTGGCCATGCTGAGACGTGCCCAGAGCCCCGGCTGTGGGGACACCAGCCCTAACCAGCTGCCACCATGCCCAGCTCCAGAGCATAAAAAGCCTGCCGAGTGCATCCCTGTGAGCAACCTGCCAGTTGCCTTGGAAACACATCCAGCATAGCTGTGTGGGGGACTGCAGCATCCTGTCTGCACGCAGCCTCCCCATGCACCCCCCAGGGCTGCCACCAGAGCAGGGCCCCTGCCCTGGGACAGATATGGAGGAGGTTTTGCTTTTGCTCAGCGTCCTGGCCAGCAGGAGCTGCTCCAGCATGCAGGGATCCAATGGGTGCAGGTGGTCATGGTGCAGGTTTGGGGCGATTGTAGAGCTGTACAGTCAGGAGCAGCCAGGTGGGTGGAGGTTGTAGTTTTAGGGGGAAAGAAAGGCTGTTTGGGGCTGGTCCTTCCTGCAGTCCTGCTCCTGGGGATGGGGGTTCAGACACGCTTGCTTTGTGTTTCTATCCCCAACATCTGCAGGGGGAATAAGGCTGGAGTGTGATCTGGTCTGAGCGTAATCTAAAGGGTCAGGAGGTGGGAGGCAGAGAGAAAGATGTCAGAACAAAACACACCGCGGTTTTCAGACCTGCTGGTCCTGCTGTGGTGGCACAGGCAGCAAAGTCACTCCCGAGCCCTTCCCCTCTGCAGCGGGTTGGGAGGGAACTGCTCCCCGAGCAGCACTGGTGCCTGCTTCTCTGCCACCCCAGCCAGCAGCAATAGGAAGCAGTATCCCAAAATTAGAGGTACCATGGCTCTGCAGCAAGCCAGGCACAGATTCTATGGGCTGCAGCAGCAGCAGTTGTGTAGCCAGCAGCTGGAGGAGGGGGCTGGAGCCTGCTGGAGCTGCCCCAGGGCTCCTCCAGCCTGGCACACCTACAAGCAGTGCTCACCCTCTGGCCCCTGCTGGTTGGCAGGCCTGAGAGCACTGCACCTGCCCAGGGACCTCTCCTGAAGCTGGAGCCAGGACCCACCAGCATCTTCCTCCTCATCCTCCCTTGGGGAGCTGCCTCTGCCTGGGAAGGCTTTCTGCTGACTTTGTGCTTCACGCTGGCTGCTGCGAGCATGAGCTCAGCACTGCAGCAGCTGCTGCGGAGCAGCTGCCCAGCACAGGGCTGCTTGCTTAGTAAACCTCCAAGAGGAGCATGGTGAAGCCAGAGGCTCCCTCAGCTTGAGCCTCAGCTGGGGAGCTGGGGCAGTCTGGTCCCTGACAGCACCCGGCCAGGACTGGAGCATCCTCAACCACCCGCTGCATCCCATCCACCTGCCAGCAGTGCTGAGGGGCAGGAAGCAGGAGCAGGACGGTGTGCGGGATGTTCTGCCCCTCCAGCATGGGGTTTAAGGGCAGATAAGAGGAGTGAAAGGGAGCTGGGAACCCAGGCTCTTGGCACTCTCCATCTCTAGGATGCTCACTGCACTGCTCTTAGGGTTTTCCTTGCCTGGTGCAGCCACATCTGCTTAGGATAAGGGTGCGATGTTCCTGCCCCTACATATGCGATGGGGCAGACGGCCAGCTCTGCCTGTGCTGGGCCGTGGGGAGACAGATGCTGGCTGGATCCCAGGGGATGCCCCAAGCAGCCACAACCTCACAGCAGCACCAGGGAGCGCTCCTTGTGTGCGGCGCTCTGCCAGGCTGGAAGTAATGCGCCGTGGCACCGGGGTCCCTGCAGGCAGCAGCGAGGTGCCAGGCGAGGTGCCACCTCCTCGCAGGCATTGTCACCGAGCTGAGAGCAGCACAGCACTGGGGTCCCCGTGGCCGTGCCAGGCAGCCCAGGGAGCCGGCACTGCTCCTGGCCCTGCTCAGCGTCTTCCTGAGCACTCCCTGTGAAACCAGAGCTTTAATTGTCTTCCCTGGCGGGGCACAGGATGGAAAGGGCACCTTTACATAATTGTAGGCCCTAACAAGCCTTCCCGTGCTATCTACCAGCCTGGGGGCTTTGAAAGGGGCTGGAGCTGCACGGCCAGGCATGAATGATTAATGAGGCTATGAGGGACTCCAAGTGGTAACAAAAGGGTCCTGCCACCCGCAGCCTCTGCCAGCCTTTATGAGTTGTAATATTAAGCAGTATAAAGCAAGCAGGGCTTGCACACAGTTTTGGAGAGGAGCGGTGGGTGCTGGGGACATGGGGTGTCTGTTTGCACAATGGGGAGCAGCCGGCCCCACTGCGGTCCTGCACCCCATGTCTGCAGTGCTTCCCTCCCAGCCTGGTCCAACCCAAAGCAGCAGCACTTTTCCCATATACGAAAAGGCGTTTGTGTTATCTTTTCCCTTAGTGTCAGCACACTGAGCCACAGGGGGACACCAAGAGGGTCTGAGAGCACCGAGCTCACCTTGCTGCAACACATCCCTTACCAGGGGCCCATGTCTGCAGCCACTGGGAAATGTGGGGCTGGGACTGCAGGCGTGCTAGCCCATTGTGTTTTAGGAGCTGGGGTTTAGCTGGGTTGTTTTCAGTCTCTTTACCACGTGTTTATATCTGTCTCTGGTCAGCACAGCCCCATGTGATGGTGGGTCCTTTTTAGCATAGACCAGAGGGGAAAAGCCCCTGGCTGCCATCCACACCCTGCGGGGATTGGTTCCCTGCTGATTTTGTGGGCAATCGCCACTTTCCTGGTGGCTGCTCTCACTGATCTTCACAGCAGATTTTCATATTGATCCTTCCCGTTTCCAACTGTTTCCAGTCCCCCTCTATCATCACCATTCCCTCTGTCAGCCAGAGCCTCATCTTCCCTCTGGCACCCTGAATTATCCTCCACTCTCTCTTGGGTTATTGCAGGAGTAAAATGTCCTTTGGGGCTGTGCTCCGACTCCTCCTAGCCCCGAGCTGGTTCCTTCCTCCCAGCTCCAGAGCCCAGAAAATGAGCCTATAACTGAAATGCTAGGTGTGGAGGCAAGCTACCAATAAAACCCCTGGTTGCTGTGAAAGAGCAGGGGGAGCAGCCCAGCTCCGGCTCAGCTTTGGGACCCCCCGGCTCTGCTAGCCTCTGGTTTTGGACTTCCAGTCCGGCCCCAAGCCTTCCAGATTGGGACTGTTTCTGGATGAACGGCTTCCACCGCGTCCTGCCTTGCTCAGGGCCCTTTCTCCTTGCAGGCAGGAGGGAAGCACTACCACCCTGCCTGCGCCAGGTGTGTGCGCTGCCACCAGATGTTCACAGAAGGCGAGGAGATGTACCTCACAGGTAGGAACCCCGCTGTGCTGGCAAGGGATGTTCCCTGGTCCAGGGGAGGTGGCCTGGGACCCCATCCCATCCACTCCGTCTGCCTCTTGCCCAGGTTATGCAAAGAGCAGCACCGCAGGGGTGAGGCTGTCGCCCAGCATGGCCACTGGCTTGGTGTCAGAGCGGCTCGTCCCTGCCCTCAGCCACCTTAAGGTCTGGCTCTTGTGCAGGGTTTGGTTCCTCTCCATAACCTATGCTTGCCCATCATCCCAAATCACTGATTGCCACATGGGTGGTGAAGGGGCTGTTGTGCACAGCGAGAGCCAGGGTGGGGGTACCAGGAAAACCCCCATTGTGGGCAGCAGGGACAGCATGCTCAGGTGTCCCACTGGGGCACAGCCACCCCCAGAAGCTGTCCCTGCAGTGTGCAGGACTTGCACACTTCGAGCACCAGTGCAGCTCATGCACCAGCGCATTTCTTGCTCAGTGCAGTTGGAGGGAGCACAGACACGTTCCCCTGGGGGACAGCAGGTTCTGGGACAGTATTGGAGATGGCAGGGCTTGGGGCACGCAGGGACAAGACAGGACAATCTCTAACTGGGGGTGCAGGCTGTGCACGGAGCTCAAACACTTTCCCTTTGCACTTCAGGCTCTGAAGTGTGGCACCCCATCTGCAAGCAGGCGGCCCGAGCAGAGAAGAAGCTGAAGGTAGGTGGCAGGGTGAGGGGTCTCTCCCAGAGCTGGCACATCCCAGGCGATGCCACCCTCGAGTCCTGGTCCCTGCTGCAGTAGTGTCCCAGCCCAGCGTGGTTCCTGAGCCTGTGCGAGCCCCATCCCCACTGTCAGGGGGACAGTGTTGGGCACAGCAGCCCCTCTCCTGCCCCACATCCCCTGAAAAGGTCGTGGGTAGTGGGTGGGGGATGCCCCTGCAGGAAGGCTCAGCCCCAGCACAAGCACTGTTCGCTGCCCCCACTGCCCTGCCCGGGCTGGGCTCTGCCTGGGCTCTCACCTGCCCTCACTCTTCTGCCCCCATAGCACAGAAGGACATCAGAAACCTCCATCTCGCCCCCTGGGTCCAGCATTGGCTCCCCTAACAGAGTCATCTGCGTAAGTACAGCTCTGCCCTCGGCCCCACAGGGCAGCACTGTGACCATGTATTTGGGGTGACTCAGGGAGAGGGAGACAGTTCCCAGCCCCACAGCAGCATGGAGGAGTTGTGTCCCCTCGCCCCATTGGCACAGAGTGGAGCACCCAGAAGGACGCTGTCCCGCTGTCCCCTCATCCCAGCTCCTCTGCCCCATCCCGCTGCTGCCTCTTGGCTGCCTCTGCTCACCTCTCGCCCCTGCTGTGGTGGTGCTGGGGCTCTGCGTGCTTGTGCCAGCTCTGCGCTGTGTGCTCCAGCCTCCCCTTCCCTCTTCTTCTCTCCCTTTCCGTCTGTCGTGGTTTAACCCGACCGGCAGCTAAACACCACACAGCCGTTCGCTCACTCTCCCCCCTTCCCTCTCTGGGATGGGGGAGAGAAACGGGAAAGCGAGGCCTGTGGGTTGAGGTAAAGACAGTTTATTAAGACAGGAAAATAATAATAACAATAATAATAATAACAATAATGATGATAATAGTACTACTAATAATAATGTGTACAAACAAGTGATGCACAATGCAATTGCTCACCACCCACTGACCAATGCCCAGCCTATCCCCGAGCAGTCCAGCCCCCCCACCCTGGCCAGTCAGCCCTGTATATTGTTCAGCATAACCCCAGATGGGATGGAATACCCCTTTGGCTAGTTTGGGTCAGCTGTCCTGGGTCTGTCCCCACCCAGCTCCTGCTGCACCCCCAGCCTGCCTGCTGGCAGGACAGAGTGAGGAGCTGAAAAGTCCTTGTCTTGGTGTAAGCACCGCTCTGCAACAATTAAAACATCAGCATGTTATCAGCACTCTTCTCATCCTAATCCAAAACATAGCACCCTATCAGCTACTAGGAGGAAAATTAACTCTGTCCTAACTGAAACCAGGACGCTGTCTCTCTGTCTCTGTCTCTCCCTCTCCCTAGGCTAAAGTGGATAATGAGATCCTTAATTACAAAGACCTGGCAGCTCTTCCCAAGATAAAAGCCATCTATGAAGTGCAGCGTCCTGACCTCATTTCATACGAGCCCTATCACAGATACACGTCGGATGAGACACTGGAGAGATATAGCTATGGGGAGGTACTGAGAGCCCGGACATGCCCAGAGCCAGACCCTGGTCTGGGGACATGGTGTGGGGCTTCACCTGAGTCTCCAGGAGCCCTGCGGAGAGGCAGGGCAAGGGGGGACCTGTCCCCAGGGGAGCAGAGATCACCCTCAGTGAGGTGGTAGGGAACTCTCCATGGCAGCCACGAGCAGGAGGGCATGGTGTGGGCTCGCATCCTGCCAGGGTGCAGGGACAGACTGCCAAAAGGGCAATGAGTCTGTTCTCACTGTGACATGGGGAAAACGAGCCACTGTGTGGCCCTGCTGTCACCGCTCCCATTACTCACGCACTGTCTCTGTCTCTCCTCTCTACCACCCGCTGCCTCCAGTCCCTGGGGACCCTCTCCCCGTACTCGCAGGTAATGTCACCGCGGGGACTGACACTGCTGGGGCTCCGCTCAACATCCCCTGCCAAGTGCTGGCCCAAGGTGGGGGGATGGGGGAACCCCATCCCTTAGGGCTGCTTCTGCCCATCCCCTGGGCTCTGCTGCCCATGTTTCGGTGAGCAGCCTGGGGACATCCTGCAGCCCCCACAGGACACGTGTGCATGCCGGCATTCTTGGCCACGGGGTTCCTCCCTGCACCAACCTGCCCCCCTTGCTCACCCTGTCAGCTCTAACCCCTGCTCCTCTCCATCCCCAGGACATCTATGAGAGCTTTGACATGCGACAGAGGCGAGCTTCCAGCCCCGGCTACATCGACTCTCCCACCTACAGCCGGCAGGGCATGTCCCCCACCGTCCCAAGGTCCCCCCACCACTTCTACCGCTCAGGTGAGGATTTCGGCTGGGAGCCCAGGCTGGGCCATGTTCAGACCCCCACACAGAGCAGGGGTCACCCTCTGCTTCTCTCAGGGGACATCAGTGGTCCATCCCCTGGCAAGCAGGCTGGGACTAGGACTCAGGAGTGGTGGGGTCCATTGGGGGCTGGCAGTGACCAGCTCCGCTGTGTGCATCCTCCAGTTCTCCTCCAAGGAGAGGCCAAGGGGGCTCAGACCTGAGCCGGGGCTCATGGAGAACTGGCTGGGGGGGGTGGTGGTTCCCAAGATCCAGGAAGGCCTAGAGGAGAGAAGCTCCCTCAGCTGTCTTGCTAGCTGCAGGGAACATGCACAGGGGTGCTTGTGCTGCAAGAGCTGCTAGAAAGGGCCCTGTGCATGCACACATGTGTGTGCCTGGTCTCCTGGCCTTGGGAGCCAGGGAGGAGCGGACGGGAGAAGCTGAGGTTGGTGTGTCCGGAGGTGCTGCCACCCCATGCAGCCCCTGCACCGCACTACCAAGGTCCTGAGCTAACATCACCTACCGCGGGGCCCCCTCTGCAGCCTGCCTTCATTCGGGGGTGCAGGAAATCCCCCCCCTGCTCTGGCACACCCCACCCTGGGCTGCAGCCTGGCGCATGTCCCCGTCCCCACCGCCATGTGGGCCGTGCCCCACTCGTCTGACACCACTGCCTTTAACGCCCATTTTCTTCTGCCTCTCATTCTCTCTCTCGGTCACTTATGGCTGCTTCTGCTCGGCACCGCATAGGCACAGAAAGCGGGCGCAGCTCCCCCTACTATAGCCAGTTAGATGTGAGGTCTTCTACTCCAACCTCATACCAAGCACCCAAGCATTTCCACATTCCAGGTAGGCTCCAGAGCCCCCGGGCCCCCTAGGGAAGCACCGTGTCTGTCGCATGCCCGCATGTGCCGTCCCCTGTGTGTCGCATGCGTAGCTTCGCCGCCTGCCTAGAGCCAGCTGGCAGCAGGATCTCCTCCCAGCAGAGGCCATCCATAAACATGACCTGCAGCTTGAACTCTCCCCCCTCTCCATCACCACCCAGGTGTCCCAGAGCCCCCTGGAGTCTGCCTGACCCCCTCAATGTCCCTCTTGTACCCCCCTGCCTGACCTCCTGCCACTTGCACAACCAGATGATGCCCTGCAGAGCCTGCCCCCCCCGCCTCCCCCAGGACCACAAGGCAGCGCATGTCTGCCGGAGGCCTTTCTGTGCCCCCCCTTTACAGATGACTATTTTATACTCCCCCTAGGGCCCACCGCTCCCTCCCCCCAGACTCTTCTGGGCTTGCCAGCTGCCTGCTCCCCTTCTGCAGGGATTGCAGGGGGCCACCAGGTAAGGGCCACCACCCGCTCCCAGCCACACAGAGCCCACGGGGGGGAGGGGGGGGCCGGAGGGGGGAGAGGAAGAAGGGAAGCAGGCAGAGCCACCCAGCTGTCCTCCTGCGTGGGCAGGGGAGCCGGAGGAGAGCCCCAGCCCAACCTGCCCAGCTTCAGGCATCTCCCTCTGCCCTGTCCAACCACCACAGCACGGGACCCCCAGCACACAGGTGACACCCCGGGCCACAAGGACACCTGCAGGCTCCCCACCATGGTCCCCTGCTCCTCTCCCACCCACCCCCATCCCCAGCAGGGCCCTGCCCTCCTGCAGGTCGGTGCTTTATGGATGGCCCCCTCCCCGCTCTGCCAGCTCAGCTGCCTGGCCCCTGGGCTCTCGGAGCGAGGCTGCAGCTCGCTTTCCCTCCCAGCTGGCTCTTTTCTCTCTCTGCTGTGGAAAGAGGCTTTGGCTGACTTTGCTGTGCCCCTGAGGCAGCTCACAGGTGGTTCTCTCAGGCGCTAGCGTCCCCCCCCCGTGCCATGAACCTGGTTCAGGCAGAGCCGCGGTGCCTTGCTGCCAGCTGGCAGGGCCGACGGTTCGAGCTGTGCCCCCTCCCACAGTGCATGCTGACCGGGGGCGCTCGCTGCATGTCCCCCTGCCCACCGCTGCCTGCCCCGGCCCCGGCTGAGCTCCCAGCCCCAGTATGGAGCCAGCCTGGGTCCAGCCAGGCGCCTGGATCTGGAGGCAGCTGCGTGCTGGAAGCTGACGTGGGGCAGCATCTGCAGGGCTTCTATTCCGCCCACTCTCCACAAGCTCACACTGACCTCCCCGTCTGTCCTTCTTCCTTTTTTAATTCCCTTCCTTCTTCCCCAGCAGCTGGTGAGAGCAACATCTACCGGAAACCCCCCATCTACAAGCGACACGGTCAGTGTGCACGCTGGTTGCAGGGCCTGCTCACCAGCCCGGGTCTCTGTTAGGGGCATGGGGGGAGATGTGGGCAGGAGAGGTGTTGGGGAGCTGGGTTGTGGGGCCAGTGTGCCTGCTTCCCCTCCTTCCCCTCCAGAATCCCTTTAATTAGGTTTAGTGCAAGAAAAAGGCAGCTTTGGGATGTGTCCTTCATGGGAGGATGATAGCGGGGAGCCCAGGCTCGGTGGGTTATCGGGAGAGGGCAGAAGCAGGGCACAGGTGAGGGCTGGGCAGGGGACAGGAAGAGCCCCAGGAGGGGGGCTGAGGCCATGAGGGGTGGCAGAGGGGACGAGGGTGACCCCAGGAGTCAGAGAAACCTCAGGAAAGGGATGAAGAAAGGGCTTTACAGCTTCACATGGAGCCCTTGGATAAAATCACAGCCTGTCCCGGATGGACACTGCAGAAAATGTGCCCGGGGGTGCTGGAGGGTGGGAAAGAGGCTTGCGGGGGGGGGCTGGCTTGCATTCCCCCCGCTTGCTTGCTGACTGAGTGGGGCAGCAGCAGCCTGCAGCAGTAACCGTGTCTCCTCTCTCTCTGTGGGCTCCCCTTCCCCACCTGCCCAAATCCCCACTGGCTGCCTGCGCCCGCTGCTGTAAGTAGCTGCCCACTGTGGGCTCCCCTGTGCCTGCTTGGGTGGTGGGGTGGCTCTGCCTGCACCTTCCTGCCTGGTGCCTGGCTCCTGCGGGACAGCCACCGAGCTGTGCGAGCAGGAGAGGGTCCCACACAGTCTGTCCTTTGTGCCCCTTCCCCTGCAAGTGTCCTGGCCCCGGGGGTTGAGCCCTTTCCCCAGCCGGAGCTGCTGGGACCACCCCTCTGCTGCTGCCACCTGCCCCAGTAGTAACTCCCTGGCTGCCCTCTCCCTGGTGGGACTGTGACCATCCCCACTGTCTGCCACTGCATCCATATCTCCAGGAGGTGTCAGTAGTCTGAAAATGGATTATTTCCAACTCTGCCCTGGGCTGTCCCAAGCACAAATGGCTGGTGGCCACCAGGAAGAGGGGAGGGAAGAAGATCTGTGTTTGTCCCAGGGTGGATGTTTGCAGGTGCTGCCAGAGGGACTCAGTGTCCTCATTACAGCTCTCCCTGCTCCTTTTGCAGACGACATCCCTGCAGCCACCAAAAGCAAAACGAGTGAAGACATCGCACAGTCGTCCAAGTACAGCCCTGCCTACTCCCCAGACCCCTACTACCACTCCGAGTCAGAGTACTGGTCCTTCCAAAGCTCCCCCAAAGGTAACAGCACCCCCCCCCCCCCCCAGCGCTGCGGAAAGGGAAACCCAACCCCCTCCCCAACCCCCAAATCAGGCACCCCCAGGGAGGATATCTCCCTGGGCTGGACCTCAACCTGAAGATGGGTTTGAGCTGAGATACCCACCAGAGTGACCCCAAAATCCTAGCAGCCCTTGGGACCTGGCTGTCCTCATGCAGCTGGGGACTGCCTCCTGTCCCCACCTTTACCCATCTGACCCCCACGTCTCCTTGCAGCCCCTCGGGCCCGGAGGTTCTCATCAGGAGGCGAGGAGGATGGGTACGAGCGGGGCATGCACAAGGTGAGCGATGTCCCTGCCCGCTGCCTGGCAGGGGACGGACTGGAGAGGTGGCAGCGAGCTCCACATCATCTCCTTGCTCTGTGGTCGGGGTGCCCTCTCCCGTCTCTCCCCCCTCGGCCGCCTGCAATATGGGGCTGCAGGATTGGGGTGCACCCCATCCCAGCACCTTGTCCCCGGGAGGTGATGTGCCAGCAGGCAGGGGGGGCTGCAGCAGGGATGGGAGCGGTGCCAGCGGCTTTCCCTGCGTGCCCAGATCCAGAGCGGCATCGGCAGGCTGATCCTGAGGGAGGAGATGAAGGCTCGCTCTAACTCCTATGCGGACCCCTGGACGCCCCCTCGCAGCTCTGCCAGCAGCAGAGAAGCCCTGCACACAGCTGGCTACGAGAGCTCCCTCAACGGCTGTAAGGAAATCTGTCTGTCTGCCCATCCATCCCACCCAGGGGGGAAGGACATGGGAGTGGAGGGCCCTTGGAAATGAAAAAGCACAGCCATGGGGGGGTTCTGAGCTGTCGTGGGCTCACCGTGTGCTGTTGGCACGGCTGGGACCTCCTGGCACCCAGAGCTGCTGCCAGTGTGGATGCCCCTGCCTGCTTCGTGCTCTCCTCCCTCATGGCATGGCTGCCCTCACAGAGCTGGGGCTGTGAGCAGGACCGGGGGGCGAGGTGGGGGGAGCTCTGCAGTGTGTGGTTCTTGCCCCCCTGACCCGGCTCTGCTCCCCTTGCAGCCCCCCGGATGCACTACCTGGCTGACAGTGGTGAGTGCATCCCTCGCCTCTCTGCGCCTGCTCCTCCCCAGGGGCCAGAGCTTGGAGCTCAGGGGCTGGAGGAGGTGTTGGCACCTGGGGAGGCATGGGGAGAGGAAGGAGCCCCCCTGGTTGTGCCAGGGCAGGTCTGGGAGAGCTGGGGACAGAGAAACTGGGAGAGAAGGAGGTTTGGAAGGGAGCTGTTGGGATGGAGGAGGAGGGAGGGCTGCTGGGGAGGGGAGTTCCAGACTGAGGAAGCCGGGCTGGGAATGAGCTGGGGATAGAAAGGGGACAGAGCCAGGCGAGGCTGGAGCTGGGCAGGGATGGGGCAGTACTGGGAAGGCAAATTGACCCTGAGCAGCTCGCCTGGGGACGCAGGAGCATGTCTGTGCAGTGACTGAGGGGATGCATTGGGGAAGGGATGCATGGCACGGGTTTGGTGCTGTCCTGTGCTGTGGGGCCAGCCCCTACGTTTTCCCTCATGCCCTATGGTGGTTCCCTTGCAGACCCCCTCATTTCTAAGTCGGCCTCCCTCCCTGCCTACAGGAGGAATGGGCTGCACAGGGTAAGTGTCTCCTGTTGCTCCCCCCCATACCCCACTACCACCTCTGCTCTGTGCCAACCCCAAATAATCCTTAGTGGGGCACTGCTGGAGAGGGAGGTCCAGCCCCAGTTGTAGATCTCATCCCCGTCCTGCAGGTCATGTTGCTTTGCTCCTCTGCCGTAGGGACTGGGAGAACTGGTGCTGCCTCCCCGTGACCTGGGCTTGTCACTCCTTTGTCCATTCCCCTCCCTGTGCTTCAGTTTCCCCCCTGCCAGGGGCAGGGATCGGGTCCTGCTTTGGGCTGGGCGGGTGCCGTCCCCTCTGGGGACATGGGAGGTGCTGTGCTGGAGGGGGGTCAGTCTGGAGGGGACCCTTCTCATCCCTCCCTCTCTCCACACCTCCCTCCCACAGCCTCCCAGCGCGGAGCTTTTCCACTACGACAGCACCAACGCCGTCAACTGGGGGATGCGAGGTAAGGTGCTGCAGGGCTGGGGATAGAAAAGGGGGTGACCCCATGGGTATGGGGCACCGGGGAGCTGCCCAGCCCGCTGCGGGCAGCTCCAGAAAATGGGGTCTGGGCCAGAGGGGGGAGATGGGGAGGAGGGAGGTTGTCTCTGCAGCTCCAAGGGGGGATGCTCGCAGCAGAGGGGGCATTGGCTAATGTCTCTTCCGTATTTTTCTGTCCCCACAGAGTACAAGGTACGATGGCCCTGCTCCAGGGAGTGACTGCCACCCAGAGGTGACACCCAGAGAAGTGCCCTTGCATCCCCAGACCCTGTTGGGGGAAGTTTTGCCATCTCGTTGCAACGCCCACCCTCCCTTCGTTCCCCTCAGTTCCTTACCCAGCAGCTCCATCCTTGTACCATGGTATAATCCCTGTACTTTGTCCCCATCCTGGCAGGGTCCTCAGCCCTTTACCGAGCAGAAACGTCTCCGTGTGAGGAGCGGAGAGGGGTGACCCTGCTGGCGCTCCCAGGCTCAGCTTGTCTCTGGGTTGCTCCTGCCGCTGCAGAGCGAACAGCAGACCTCCGGGTTGCCCTCCACAGCTACCGAGGTGGCCCAGGGTGGATTAGGGTCAACCTGAAAGCAAATCCCACCCCTCTGCCCTGTTCCCCTCAATCCCTGGGGGCAGCTGTGCCACCCAAGCCCTGCTAAACGTGGTGTGGCCCCACTGCTGTGCTCTTCTGGCTCCCGAGCTCTACCATGCCCTCTGTCCCTCTGCAGATATACCCCTATGAGCTGCTCCTGGTGAAGACGAGGGGGAGGAACCAGCTGCCCAAAGATGTGGACAGGACTCGGTTAGAGGTGAGGCGAGCCTTTCCCACAGGGCACAATCTCCTTGGGAGATCGCAGAGGTACCTGGTTATGTGGGGGGTGTCCCCATAGCCTGTCCTCGTGGACGAGCAAGGAGTATCTCCACGGCACCCCAGCAGCACACAGGTGCTGCGGGACCCCATTGAACCCTGAAAGACCCCCACGTGCCCTCCTGCCCCCCTGCAGCCCCTGTGGGTGCTGTCAGACCGGGGTGGGGGTCCTGGCCCCTTGCCCTGCCCCAGCAGCCCCTCTCTCTCCAGCGCCACCTCTCCCAGGAGGAGTTCTACCAGATCTTCGGCATGACCATCGCTGAGTTCGACCGCCTGGCCCTCTGGAAGAGGAATGAGCTGAAGAAGCAGGCCCGGCTGTTTTAAAAGCAGTGCACTATAAATATATACATACCTATAAATATATACATAGAAAGATCTCTATATTGCAGCTCTGTATGATTCTCAGTACTGTACGTGGCAGAGGCGCCCTCTGCACCCCTGAGAGTGAATTGGAGTCTCACAGATAATGTTGTGCTCTTTGTCTCCTTTTCTTTTCGAGCCTTGTTTCTGTATTGAGCCTTGGGTTTTGTCAGGGGCTAATTTCACGTGAGCCCCATGGTGCCTGTCGCTGCTGCCCCTCGTGGTGTGCGGTGATGCTCTGGGTGCATCTGCAGGGAGCCAGGGTCCCACCAGGGGCAGCCACGGGGGCACCGTCAGCCTCGCCATTTAGCCCCAGGAACAGAAATCCAGGACATGGGACAGGGGATGAGGAGGACCCCTGGGGAGCAGGGTGCACCCCCACAGGTCAAAGCGCAGTCCCAAGTCCTGATGCTTCCCCTGCTGTTGCCTTGCCCTACAACCCTTGTAGTGCTACGGAGCCAGTTTCTCCTCCCAAAGTGCCGCAATGACAGCTTCTCAGGCTGTCCCCAAACTAAGCCCTTCTCGAATGAATAACCCGAGACACTTCCTGCCTCATGCAGCTTGTTGCTGCTCTTCGGGTTTGGCCAGGGCCAGGAGAGCAGGGAGCAGGCAAGCTGCAGGGCTTGAGGCTGCTGTGCTGCCCAGTGGGGGCCGGGGCATCGGCACCCATGGGTGTTTGGTTTTTCTTACCAATAGGGTTATTTACACACTAACACCTTTTCTGGTGTGGGTCCCCCTGCCACCAGTGGCAGCTCTGGGAGCTTTGTGCTGGTGGGGACAGGAGCAGGGAGGGAAAATTGTGCTGGTAATTGCTCCTGCCAGCGTTAGTGCAGCAGTAAGTGAACCGGTTGTATTTATGATTTCACCCCCGTAAACTGCAGCTCCCTAAATCAAGCTCGGCTGTCTGGGGCTGTGAGAAACTTCATCTTCAGCAGCACCTTCAGAGATAAAGCCTGGAGGAGGCAGTGCTTCTGTTAATTAATAATAATAACAACAACAACACAACAATGAGAGGCTTTTCATTTTCAAAGCATTTTATGGGCACTAACTAATTGTTCCTCGCCACTGCCTGCATGGCAAAGATGGGGAAACTGAGGCAGGGGCCACTGCTTCCTCTCAGAGCCAAGAGAGCTCCCCTGCCCTCTGGGGCAGCAGACAGTGGCAGGATGTGGGATGTGGGGCTCCCTGGGATGTGCCCCAGGGAGCCCCAGCCCTGGCAGCCAGCGGTGCCTGAGCCCACGCTGCCGGTTTGGCTGCTCCACAAATCCCAGCCACAACCCAGCCGGGTTTGGTAGCCTCTGGGTGCCCCATGCCCTGACCACAGCCCCGGAGGTGACAAGTTTGTGGCTTGAGAGGAAAATGGAGCTCAGTCCAGGAGGGGGGACCTGGCTGGGTGGCTCCAGCTGCGCGGGAGGGTGCATGGGGCAAGCGCGGCCGGGCTGGCTGCAGCCGAGGCACGGGGGGCACAGGAGGAGCTGCCTCTGCTCTGCCCAGCACTGCCAGTGCCCCCAGAAGGGGGGAAATCTGGAGCTGAATTGCTAAAGCGTGCACAACATGTTGGGTACTGCTCTCCAGTGCTACCCAGGCATGTGTGGAACCTCCTTGTGTGTCCCTCAGGGCAGCCTGCTGTTCCCAGAGGGCTTGGCTGCTGGCTGGGGGGGTGGGGGGATAGGGGGGGGAGAGTAATTGCCCGGGGGGGCAAGAGCACGGTGCAAGAGGTGCTCCCCTCATTCCAACACTGTCCCCGTGCTCTGCCAGCCACCCAGGTCCGGGTGTCCCCGTGTCCCTGTTAGGGGGGAGAGCAGCCGCGCCAAGGAGGGGCACCAGGAGGGAATGGGTACGGGGGACTTGGGGGGATGCGGGAGCAGGAACAATGCAATGGGCCACGGTGGGGGGGGGGGGGGGGGGGGCGGCAATCCTTGGCCCCTGGGTGATCTCTGGGCGGGGGCACAGCCCTGCGTTCTTTACCCAAATCGCAGTTTCCAAACCCAACGCGCTCCGGGCGGGATATGCCGGGGGACGCGCTCCAGGCGGTGCCACGAGGGGGAGGGGGTCTCCGCAGCCCCCCCCCCGGGCCGGGAAGGGGTCCGGGACCGAGCCCCGATGGCTCCCAGCCCCTTTCCCGGGGCCGGACAACCCCCCCCCCACCGCGCACCCCCCCTCCCCGCAGCCCCGCGGCCGCCGGGCGCTGGCCCCGGGGGGGGGTGGCACGAAAGCGGCGGAGGCGGCCCGGGGCGGAGCCGGGCCGTGCCGGGCCGTGCCGGGGGCCGCCCCGCCGGGAGAACCGGCCCCGCCGCCACTCGGCATCCCGCAGCTCCCGGGGTGGCTGCCCCTGCCCCCGGCTCCGCACCATGGACCGGCAGAGCGGTAAGGGGCCGCGGGACCCCCCGCACCCCGCCGGGAACGGGGGGCGTGGGGTCGGTGCGGGAGAGATTGGGAAATGAGCCCCCCCCTCCTGCCCCGTGTGCGTCCCTGCGAGACCCCGGGGTGTCCTGGGGCTGGGGCCCCGGCCCCCCCCCCGGGGGTGGCTGAGGGTGAAAAGTCACAGCCTGGCATGGGAGTGCATGGGGTGCTCCGTGGGGGAATTGGTGGTCCCAGCAAGCAGGGTGACCAGTTCCATACAGAGCTGCTGGGACCCGGAGAGTTTCCCTAGCTGGGGAAGGTGCCGGTGGTCTCAGAGGGCCTGATCCCCACCCTGCCCTCCCACACAGGCCGGTGGCATCGGGCTCTTGTAGGAAAGGTGTCGGCTTTCTGCTGGGGTCAGGGGGTCCCAGGGGGAACAGGGGGAGGCTGGGGGCTAGGGGGTGATGCTGCTGCTGCTGAATGCTGATCTAGGAAGGATGAGCAGGTGGTGGAGGGTTCAGCATGGGGGGGTCCTGGCCCCTGGGTGCTCTGCATAGGTGCTGCAGCAGCACCACCATTGGGTGACAGCACAGGGATGAGGGACATCACTCTGGCTCTGCAGGACAAAGTCCCGGGTGGCTGAGGCAGGGCTGTGCCTGCAGCTCAGGGTCAGCACCAGCAGGACCTGAGGGTCAAGAGTTCCCCTTCCCAATGTAAAAGGATTGGGTGGCGTTTCCGCAGTGGAAATACAGTGTGCAGAGTTCAGCTTTCGGGATGCAGCTCGTGGTGGTGGTGCTCGGAGAGCAGTGTCAGGGCCCAGCAGCCCAGGAGGGGATGGGGACAGGGACAGCCTTCCCCTGCAGCTGCAGCTCAACCTGCACACCAGTCCCAGGATGTTGGCTCTGAAGGAGGCTGCTGCTTGCGGCGGGGGGGGGGGGGGGTGCTGACAAGTGACACATGGTGCCAGCACTGTCCTCCAGGGTCCCAGGGAACCTCACTGGTGGGCAAAGGGGAGAGCAGAGCCTCATCTGCCCCCATCTCTTGCTGTGTGAGCTCCTGGGCAGCCACCCCCACCTGATGTGGGATGTTCCTGTGGGCTCCCAGGGCTGTGGGATCCCTCTGTGGGGAAGGGCCGGAGGTGCCAGCACACTGCTGAGCCCCTCCTGGGGCTGTGGGGAGTTGGGCATGGGCATGGTGCAGGGCTGGCACGGAGGGGTCCTGGTGCCTGAGCCCTGCAGGGCTGCCTGCAGCCCACTGTGCCCTGCTCCCCGTGGGCTTCCCCTGCTTCTTATCCCCCCCCCGTAGGTGCCTTCTATGGTAGTGGTGGAGGTGCCTGCCTGTTTGCTTGGAGAGCTTGTAATGAATTGCTCTTGGCACACAGATCGCTCTTTGCTAACATAAACCTCCTCCAGCCCCACTGTGCAGCACCCAGAGCCGCTGGATCCCTCTGGGGTGCTGGCTGTGCAGGGAGGGCGGGGGGGCTCAATGGGCAGTTGGGTTGGTCTGGTGGTGGGCAGGAGCCCTGTCCCCAGGTCCCAACCTCTCCTCTCTCTCTGGCAGCCCCTTTGTTCACCTACAGCCTCACTCAGCCTTGCATGTGCCCTGACTTTCTCTTGCTCTGTGATCCTCCAGCTCTGTTCCTGCTTTCTGCTCTCTGGCTGAGCACGGTGCCTTGCCCGCAGGCTGTGCAGTGAGTGGTGCTGTGCTCGGCTCGCCATCAGTGCCGGAGGCTGTCGGCAGTCACTCCAGGCTGTGGAGGTGGAGAAATATGTATGTGCCTGCATTTGGGGAGATGCTCAGTGCCATGAGGCTTTGTTCTAGCAGGGTTGTGCTCGCTTTTCCTTGTTAGTGGCATTTCCCTGACCTTTAGTGCCAGGGGAATTTAGGTCCTGCACCAAACTTATCTGCGGTCTAAATCCAGCAAAGCCAGCGGAGATGTGTAAGGGATAAACTTGGCTCCAGCTCGCCCACAGGAATGGGGAGGCATAGGGCTCGGCAGGAGGGCGCCAGGATCATTCTTGACCTGCTGCCTGAAACTAGGCTGCAGGAATCCTGCCCGCTGGAAGGAAGGGGACGAGCAGCGAGCTGGGGCCAGCTGTTAGCACCGGGCAAGTGCTGAGCTCCCCCCTGCATTGCAGCCATTCCTTCTGCCGGGAGCTGAGCTGCCCGGCTCCGGTGCTGGCAGCCTGTTTAGAGTGTGTGGGAAGAGGCTGAGCCCTCCTTGGGCTGCCCTGGTCCCCCAGGTGGGCAGGTGGCCCCGGGGCACTGGCACCAAGTGCAGCAGGCAGGCAGGGTGTCGTTTGCCTGGCTCATGCTGCACGACATTGGTGTCCTGCAGCCAGTGACCCTGAGGACACTGGAATCGCAGCGGGCTGTCTGGGAAACCTGCCTCTTCCCAGCATCTCCTCTTGACCTGGAAATGCAGTTTTCCGGTGGAAACGTGCTGAGCTGAGAGGCCGACGTGTCCCGCGCTGAGGTCCTGCAGCCCAGCCCAGAGAAATAAAACCGTGCACTAAGGGTCTGAATCGTCTCCTCCTGAGCAGCTGGGAGGCCTTTTAGAGGAGGTCAGCGGGTGAAAACTGGGCTCGTCCCGAGATCTGCCTCTTGTTCAGTAGCCAAGTAACTCACAGGGACCCGAGATAACGACGTGCAGAGCCAAGGCTTGAAGTGGTGCCTGATGTCCCAGCCCCTTAACTCTTCCCTGTGCCAGATGCCATCCCATCTAGTCTGCTGAAGGTCCCCTGAGGAACAGGTACCTCCTACATGGAAGGAACCTGTTTTTCCATTAAAATTAACATCAAAACCATCAGTCCTATATAATATCCTTTTAATGCCCCCTTCCAGGGCAGCTTGGTTGGAAGATTCCCCATTGTCCCTGCCAGGCACAACCAGCCCTGGGGCTGGTAGCCCCTGCCTGGGCACCCGGGATGAATGGTGCTGAGCCCTGCCATCCGCCGCGGCCAACAAAAGCCTGGCTTTCATTACCCCCGAGTGCTGAAAGTCACAGCATTCAGGGAGCTCAAATCCCCCCCGCAGACACCACACTGATGATCTGCAGCCTCCGTGGTGAGGCAGGAGGAGAATAAATTATTTGTAGGTCTCCCCCCAGGCGGCTGGTCCCGCACCCCTTCGATTTTTGGATTTGATAAAGCCTCTCAGCTCATCAAAGGAGGGCTCTTTGCCAAGCGGGGGAAAACACTGACATTTCGTAACAGTTTGGAACAAAAACAGACCTTTGCAGGGAGGAGTTTCCATTCTCAAAATCTCTTTTTTTGAAGTGGGTTTTGTGTGCCGGTGATCCTGGGAGCGATAGGAGGGAGGGCTGGGCCATGCTGGAGTGCTCTGATCACTGGCAATTAACAGGAGAGCACCTGGGGAAGCAGCTTCAGGAATGGCTTTGACTGTCTGGTTTTTTCTTCTTTTTTTGGGGGGGAGGGGAAGAGCTTTTTTTTTTTTTTTTTTTTAATTTAAACCCATCACGTGTGATGATGGGCAAACATCCCCTTTCTGCCTTGCTGTCTGGTGGGTTCTGCCTCCCATTTCGCACAATCCCAGCGTCACCTTATGCTTTGGGAAACAGGTCATAAAGCGCCAAGCCAGGGATAGGTGTGCAGGAACAGGTCTGATAGCTGGCTGTCTTGTGCCGGAGTTAAAAACAGGTACAGTAAACCAGTCCAGGCACTGCTGAAGCCATCAGCAATAACAGAGCTGTTGCATCTTCCCCTGTGCCCGTGCTCGCCAGCGTTCCCACTGTGCCAGACCAGCTCTCGTGGCTCCGAACCCCTGCCTCGAAGGGGTTAAGGTGGCTGGAAGTGCCGCGGGCTGGTGGCCTTGCGGCTGCACCTGATGCTCCCGGAGATCACCAATGGGAGGAAACGGAAGGGCTGTTCTCAGCTGAGCAAACACGCTTATCCTGCCCTCTGAGGAGCCTCCGGCAGCACAAGCCTGGCCCCCAAGCACGGAGACCCTCTGCTGTGCCCCTTTTTCCCTCTGCTTCTCCTCAGTGGCAGTCCCAGCGGGGATGGAGAGAGATGGCTGCTGAGCGGGTCCCTGACCCACCTTGGCATTCTGGGCATGGGTGTGCTCTGGGGTGCCCTGGGTGCTGACTCCATGGGGATATTTCCCCCATAGTTTTTTTTCTACCCCTGTCGGTGTTTTC
Organism: Clangula hyemalis; assembly: GCA_963989345.1. The sequence goes on from OZ022440.1 coordinate 1,139,123, forward strand.
TCATCCCAGCACCTCTGGAAGGAGGTGCCTGCATTGTGCGACGCAGCTGAAAGCATTTGGAGCAGGGGAGCTGGCTGGTGGCTGTCCCCTGCTCCGTCCTGTTTTGTTGCTGTGTCCTCCTCTGCCTCCCCAGGCCAGGCGTGATATCCCTGTGACTTCTTACAGAGGCACCTCTGCCCCGCCTGACATCTTTTGGATTATGGTTTTGGGGAAAGGTGGTGCACAGGATGCAGAGTACAGCCTTTGGGGATGCAGAGAGCTTCCCAGCCCCATCAGTAGGGCCGGGATGTCTGTTCTGGAGATGGAACGAGCCCACCCCATCCCTCTCCTGGGGCCCCTCCCGGTGTTGGGGGGACGGCACCAACCTGCTGCTCCCTGCCGGCTGCAGGGCTTGTTTTGAAGAGGATGCCACCAAAATTTTGGTTGGAAAAAGCATAGTTTATTCTGGGTCCTGGCTAATCCTAACGTCTCTCCTCTGGCTGAAGCTTGTTTTTATAAATTACTCAGCAGGTCTCGCCCCTGCCTGACTATTCCTTTAAAAGGGCATCTCAAACCTCTCATTTTCCTTCATTATTTAAACATGTTCTCAGCCAGCAGCCCTTATCATCCTCAGCCGCCGGCCCTGCGGAGCATCCTGCAGCACGGCCACTTTGCCTCGCACCCAGTTTTGCAATGTAGCCTGGAACCAGGAACCTGGAGTCCTTGTATGCTTGCAGAGCTGATGGTGTTAGCTCATTTTGAGTTGTGGCTGGGAACAACTTGTAACAGGTTTGGGGATCAGGGGTCCTTCCCCAGCATGGCTCAGGAATACCCCACCCGGAGCAGTGTCTGTGTGCCTTTGTTTGCTCGGCTTCTTGCTCCTCTCAGCGGTAAGAGGGCTATGTAGAAACCACCCCCTCCTCCTCTGGGGTGGGGACAGCTGCAGCCTCATCATCTGGGAGGACGAAAGTTTGCTTTTGGTGAAGCAGTCCTCTCTAGGAGAGGGAGCAATGTCAGCAGAGAGGGGGGCAGCCCCCAGCCAAGAAGCCCTGCTGCAGCACGGGGCACTGAAGGGTCATTATCTGCATTGGTCACGGATGTTTGGGGTGATTTAATCAGCCTGTTAATTATTACCTGCACAGCTCTGGCTTGTGAAGCCACTCTGCTGTGGCAGGAGCTGCTCTTAGGGTCAATGTGGTGGGAAGGGTAGTCTTGTTCAGGGCACCTGGAGGCTTAACTGGTGGTGTGAAAGGCATTGCAGGAAGGATGCGCACTGGGGAGGGCTGCCCAGCAGCACCCATCCTGCTGGGCAATGCTGAACGAGGCGCGTGCAGGGCTGGGGGATGTGTGGCTGGGAGCACCACTCTGCTCTGGGCTGGGCTGGGCTGGCTGCTCAGCTGCTCTCCTCCAGGGTCGCTGAGAGCAAGGCCACCAGATAAGGCTTTCAGCAGAGCTATTTATACTGGGGGAGAGCTGCTGCTGGCACATAGCTGCACCAGGCACAGAAAGCAGTGGACAGGGAGGTGGCCAGCACAGCCCCGAGTTGCTGGCCATGTTGGGGTGCATGTTGAGGAGACACAAGAATAACGGCGGCTCAGCAGACACGGCCAGGGCAGCCTTCTGGCTCTTTCACCCCCCTGGTTGTTCTCTGCCCTTCTCCCAGTGCTGCAGAGGGAAAGATGCTGTGGGGCTCTGTGAAAACCACAATCTCCCTGCTGGAAGATGAGCAGCCAAGGGTGGCTCCACTGGGGAGGACTCACTGTCCCCTTGAGCAAGCAGGCTTCACCTTAACCTCCCAGGGCTGATTTTCCCAGATTATCAGCCAAGGTTCTTAATTACTGCAAGGTCACGGTGATGCACTCCCTGGGAGGTGTGTGTCCCTGCCCTGCCTGATGCAGCCTTGGCTTCACAGGCTGCTGGGGATCTCTGGGGGGACGGGCTCCCTCCGGGGCATAAGGGGCAGGCTGAGAGGTCAGAGCCACCTCCTGTTCCGCAGCGCTCGGGGATGCCGCGGCACCTGAGCTGGGAATGAGTGGCTGGAGGAGAGGGGATGCCTGCCCGGGGTGCTTGGTGAAGGCATCAATCGCTGCTGGTGGTGGTTGGAGCAATGAGTATGGGCTCCATCCATGCAGGAGCCAGCCCAAAGCACTCAGGCTCCTGCTGCTGGAGTTGGAAGTGGAGGCTGAGGCACTCCCCACATCCGCCCTGCTCAAGGGGCCCTTGTTTCCAGGGAAGAAATGATTCACAGGCATCAAGTGGCCCCTTAGCAATTCTTCCACTGTTATGGGATGTTTCCAGAGCTTAAGTGTGATAATTAATGGCTGGCATTTCTCTCAACCCCTCCATGCAGGAGCATGCCAAGCTTCTGGGCGGGAGGGGTACTTTTCTGCCTGATTTCCTCGCCTGCCAACACAACCTAGCTGATCCTGCATGCCCCATGCCACTGAGTGAGGACCTGCAGGGCCATCCGGCAGCGAGGACATGAAGGGACAGCGTTGGGAGCCTGCTTGCCACGATGCTTTGTCACCAGCCCCACGCCTGCCTGCTGTCCGTGGCAAAGGAGCTCCATGTGAATGGGAGCAGCCCATTGACACCGAGCTGGGGAGGTGCGAGCAGAGGGTCTGGCTTCCCTGCAGGGTCCCTGCCTGTGCCCCCTTCCCCCTTCAGTGCTCTGAACAGCACTCCTCCGCAGGCACAGCATCCTGCGGCCCTGCCTGCGCCAACAGGAAGGATTTATTTTTGCTTGGCTTTTATTTTAGCTACAAACAATGGCAGTCACTCCCAGCATCCGATTTCCCCCAGCCTCCTCGCCCCCCGGCCTCCACCTGGCGCAGGAGGAAGGGTGGCCGGGGCTGGGGGGGGAGCGGGCGGCAGAGCTGTGTCTGTGGGGCAGTCCTCTGCAGTGATTTCATGGTGCTGCTGGCTGGGAAACTGCACCTCCTGCACCTCCCCCCTGGGGCTCTCTTCTGGGCTGTGAGTGCCGAGCAGCTTTGCTTTGCAACCCCACCTGCGTTGTCCTGTCTCTGTGCCTGCAGAAAGCTGAACTGCGCACCAGGAAGCTAATGCATCAGCTGGGCTGGAGCATCTTCCTCCTCCTCCTCCTCCTCCTCCTCCTGCAGGTTGCTGGAGCAAGTCCTGCTGCCTGCTCCCATGACCGAGCAGAGGCTCGGGAGGGGGAGGTGGGCTCTGCAGCTGCTCCCAAACCCTTATCTCAGTCTGGGATGCCTGGCTCCCTGAGAGGGATGCACTCCCAGGGTCTAAAATTAGAGCTGGCCTGGGCACAAGGTGGGGAGGGGCAGTGGGGTGCTGCTGCAAGGAGGGGATGCAGCTCCTCTGCCAGCATCCCACTTGGTGCTGCCCCTGGGGCATGTTTGGAAGCGCTGCCTCTCTGTCTCAGCAGCAGCAATAGCCTGGGGCTGCTCCGCAGCTCTCCCCGCCCCAGGGGTGCTGCCCTAGGTCTTCCCCAGCCCATCCAGCCCAGCTTGGCTCCTGCTAAAGCCATCTGCTGCCGCAGCTCCTGGGCTTCCCGGGAGAGGCTCGGGCTCTGCCCCCTTCCCATCCCTGCTGCGGTGCTTGGATGGGCTGGAAGTGGGGAGCAGGGTCTGTGTCTGTCCCAGGGCTGGTGCCGCTCCCTCCGCTGGGATATCTGTGTCCAAACTCTGTGCCTGGCACAGTGGGGTGCTCCCACGGGATTCAGGGTGTGGGAGAAACCCCTGAGGCTCCCGACAGGTGGGACGCAATTGTCAGTGCTGGAGGTGCCCTGTGAGCGAGGCCGTGGCACGGCAGGAACCTGGGGTCCCTGTGGCTCCTTCACCTGCTCAGTGGTCCAGTGCTGCACCACCTTGTCCCGCAGTGCCCTGTGACATCCTGCTGTCCTGCAGTGCCCTGTGACATCCTGCTGCCACCTCCATCCCGGGCTCTGCATCCCCGGTTGTGCCCTGGCACCAAGCACGTGCCCACCCCCCTGCCACCTGAGCCCCTGGCCCTTCTAAAGTGCCCGTCAGTGCCATCCACAGCCCGTGGGCGATCTCTCCTGGCTTCCTGCAGCCCCCATTAACCTCAGCTGGGCTGGGAGCCTAACGAGCGCAGGAAATTAATTCCTTCCCTTCCTCCGCTCCCCTAGGCACAGGCTCGGCTCCGCAAGCCTGCTGTGGATCACAGGCCCCTTTGAGCAGCTCGTCCCCCCCCCCCCCCTCCACCTCTGGGGGCATGTTTGACAAGGGAGACACAGGGTACGGCTCAGCTGGGGGGAACAAAGGAGCCTTCAGTGCTGGCCCTGCTTGGCTTCATGCGTCTGCAGGGGCTGCGGCGAGCCTTGCTTTGTGGCCGTTCTCACCACGTGTGTGCATGGGGGTCCCTTTGCCCCTCTGGCTGTGAACGCCACCAGCTTTGGGGTTATTAATAGGGCCCTGCTCACGCTTTGGCCCTCAGCTGGTGCAAATCCCTGCTGCAGGGCTGGGGGCTGTGGTGGAAGATGTGTGCACGGCAGGGGATGGGGATGCTCGTGGCACCATGGCTGTGGAAAGGTGGCGTAGGGCATGGGCATGGTCCTCTCTCCCCTGTAGGAAAACGTGGTGAGCTGAGCTGGAGCAGGATGGTGGGTAACTGTCTTCCTAGGTGCTGGGTGGACAGATCTGTGTCTCGTTTTTTTGTCACAGCAGCTTCCTTTCTAGCCCAGCACCCTGCCAGGTGCTGTGTCTGTACCCTGGCCAGGCAGAGGAAGATGTCTTGCCTCGCCTGGAGAACACTGCTGAGCAGAAGCGTGTAGCACTCTACAAACGTCTCAAACATCTCTGTTTCCAACTCCAGAGCTTGAGCAGGAGACTGGGTCCTGCTGTGTGTGCCCTCTCCATCCCTGTGGGCTGCGGGATGCTGCCAGCTCCCCTCCTGGGGGCTACCTGCCCCTGGGGGCTGCCCACAGGAGGCTGGTGCTGGCAAAGCCAGCTGTTCCGAAGGGCTGATGCTGGTGTTTAGCTTGGCGCAGGGCAGGGAGGAGGAAGCAGAAGGTCTGCGGAGATAGAAGCCCATCGGCAGGAAGAGGCTTGTGAGCCACATCCTGCCTCATCCCGGGGAGGCAGTGCTCTGGGGCCAGGCACGCTGCCTTCTCGCCTGGGTGGCTCGTTTTGGCCGGGTGCTGATCTGCATCAACACACTCACATGGGGCTCCCCTTCAGCTAAAAAGTTTTGAAAATGAAGTTGTTTTTACTGAGCTGCCAGCCTGCTGCACTGGCCCTGCCGGGGACTTGTTCATGGGTTGAAGGCAGGCGGGATTTAACAGCAGCTGTCCCTGCTGTGCCACCAAAATGCTGGGTCAAACCAGGTTTTGCTGGGTGCCAGGTGGAGTTTGGATAGGGCCCAGCAGAAGCTTATTATGAGCAGAAGTAACGAGGATCCAACATCAGCAGCACCACAGCACCCTGTCCTGGCCCTGGGAAATGTCCCCTTGCTGCTGCCCAGCTCAGCATCGCTGAGCAGCCCCACAGCTATGGGGCAGCCAGCTCTTCTTCCCAACACCCTGGCTGCCTCCCTGCCACTCGTGTCCCCCTCCCTGGCAGGTGACAGGTACAGCCCAGGCAGCGTGTCCAGCAGCCCTGGTGCTCCGCTCCGGCCTGTGCTCTCCCCTCCTCTCTGCCAAGCATCCCCATTGGTCAGCATGTCCAAGCCTCCCCTGCGGTCACCTCTGGCCTCTTTCCCTGTCCCTGGAGACCCACAGCCAGCTGCACAGCTGCCCCAGCTGTGCTGTGATGATGCTCAGCTGCTGCCAAGATCCTGCTCATGCTTGCATTGGAAGAAACGGCAGATTTTATTATTATTATTATTTTTTCCCACACTCCATAGCCTCTAGAGCTGCAGGTTTGCTGGAGCCCCTGAGCCCAGCCTCTCAGAGCTGGGCTGTCTCAGGCACTGGATTCTGCAGGTGCTGCCCTCCCTCCTTGCCAGCACACCAAACACTGCATTAAGTGATAATTTTTTGGTAGCCCTGCTCTCTTTTCTTGCCTTTTGCTGGGTTCTCCCCATCTATCCTGCTGTTTTCTGGCTCCTAGTGGCATTGCAGAGTGCTGTGCTGGGGAGGACAGCTCTGTCCTGGAGCAGCACTGCCAGGTGGCTCTGGAGGTGGCATCTGGGTGTCCTTTCCTTCTTTCCTTCCAACAGCACACAGCACGATACCCCGCATGGAGGACAGAGGGGTGGTTTTAACTGTGTGGAAACACTCACGTGCTGAGCCCTTTGATGGCAGCAGCCTGCAGAGCTCGTGTTTCCATCGGCGGGCTCAGTGGGCTGCGTGCCGGCGCCTGGGTGAGTGTGCGTGCAGAAGGAGCACATGTGTGCTTGGCAGCCGTGCAGGGGTCTTCCACGTGGTCCAGCCCCTTCATCTTAATCCTCTTTGCTCATTTATTTTAGCACCTCTGGTATTGCTCTGGCCAAGTGTGCATCGCATGCCTGGCTGTGAAAAGGGGAGAAACATCCCCAAGGCATAGGCTGATGAAATTCCTGAGCTTGCCCCAGTTTTGAGCTGGAAGTTGGATTAAAATGTGCCAGGCCACCAGGCTGGCTTGGGAACCGTGTCTCTGTCCTCCTGCTCCCCACTTCCCCATGTGCTGGGGGGCTGCAGGCAAAGCCCAGCACCCCGACCCCCCCCAGCTGAAGGGCTTTTCCCTGCTTCCCTCAGTGCTGGACCAGCTCCTACCCGAGCTCAGCATCCTGCTCAAGCTGCTGGACCATGAGTACCTGAGTGCCACCACGCAGGAGAAGAAGCTGGCTGTCTCCACCATCCTGCAGAAGCTGCAGCCACCTGCAGGTCAGTGTCCTGCTCCCAAGGGATCTGGTGGCTGCCCTGGTGGCAGTGCATCCCCAGCCTGGGACCACAGATGGGCCCAGCCCAGCAGGGCAAGGAGAAGCTTATTGAAGGCACGGATGAGTTTCCCTGCCCGTGTGCCTGCTGCCTCCCTTTCCAGTGCCCAGCACCACCCTCAGGGTGCTTTGCTCCTCTCTCTTGTTCCTGGCTCTCCCCTGCTTCTCTGGGTGCTGGCATCAGCACCACTGGCTGCCCCCTGCTTCTGCTGGAAGCGCTGCCTCGCAGACGCCCTCCTGCTCCCAGTTTGTGCTGAGCACAGTGATTTCAGGATCACAGGAAGGCAGAGGGGCTGGGCATCCAGAGGCTTCCAGCCCTCCCTGGGGGCTGGCAGTGTCCCTGGGGGCTCCTCATCTCCTCCTGCCCCACAGCGTGGAGCAGCCTGCCTGGCCGGGAGGTGATCTGGTAGCTTGGGTGGGTGATTTTGGGGAGGTGCAGGTGCTCACCCAGCTGTCCTGCCTGTCTCTGGGCTGAGAGCTTCCCCCTCGCCCTCAGGGAAGGATGCAGACTTCATATACGTGAACACAGCCTCCCTGAGCAACGGCACCAGCTTCGTGGAGTCTCTCTTCGAGGAGTTCGGTACGTGTGGCCATCCCAGAGCGATGCCGGGTCTTACTGGGCAGGTGCTGCGCTGGGCTGGGTCCCAGCTGACAGTGGGGGCACTCAGAGGGGACAAGAACAGTGGTGAAAGCTGCATCCTTGTGCCTGGGGACTGCTCCCTTCACCCTCAACGCTTGCTCCCAACCCAGATTGTGACCTGCGGGACCTCCAGGACATGCAGGAGGAGGACGGGGACACCAGCAATGGAGTTGGCTTGGAGCTTGCGAGGAGCCAGCCAGCAAAACCTGTACGTTGGTGTACCCGGCTGTGAGATCCCTGCTCCAGCACGGGGCGGTGGCTGTGGCTGGGACCCATCCCCGTCCCTTGCCACCACTGCACACGCTTGCCCCTCGGGGCCCTCTCCGCTCATGCCGGGGGGGTTTCTGCCGCAGGTTCCTACAGACCCTCCTCCACCACTGCCCACCACCCCTCCGCCTGAGGATTACTATGAGGAAGCGCTGCCCCTGGGCCCAGGGAAGGCCCCTGAGTACATCACCTCACGCAGTGAGTCCCGCTCCCACCTGCCCCCGCCACCCTGCCCGGCCGAGCGGGGCCCTCGGCAGTGTGCCGGCTCCTCCTGGGGAAGGAAACTGCCCACATCCTCATCTCCTGCTTCCTTCCCATCCCAACACGCTGGTTGTGCAAGGAGTTGTTTCCTCCGGCTTGGCAGGGAAGGGAGTGATGGGCTGAGGTTGGGGCCATGGAGGGAGCGATGCTTTGACACCCCTGGTGTCTGCATGTGCTTGGGGAAGGGGGTGCTTCACTCTGCCCCACACGCAGGCTCATGCACGGCCAGCAGCCCCAGCTGCCTCTGCTTCCTCTGCAGACAGCTCCAGCCCCCCCAACTCGATCGAGGATGGCTACTACGAGGACGCAGACAGCAACTACCCCATCACCAGGATGAACGGGGAGCAGAAGAACTCCTGTAGGTACCCGGGTGCCTTCACCTGGCAGGGGACAGAGAGCTTTGGCAAAGTCCAGCCCTGAAATGTGGGCTTGAGCCAAGCCAAGAGGAGCTGTTGGTGTGCCCAGGGGTAAGATGTGGCTGTGCCTTCACTGTGGTGCCAGCAGGATGGGGAGGCACTGGGCCCTCCTGACCCACTGCTCTCCGGTGTGCCAGGCAGCCACCTCCCACACCTTCGCTCTCAGACCCTGTGACGTATTTTGGCATATCCATAAAACTGCCGCTCCATACCCTGCTAGGGAGGTGTAGGGCAGAGAGCCAATGCATGATCCTGTAGTGAGGGTAGATGGTTTCATCCAGCCTCTGCAGGTTTGAGGCTTGCAAGGAAATAAGCCAGCCCTGAGGATTGAACAGGTGCACCTGGGGATGGCTTTTGGCCTGCAAAAAAAGCTCCCTGGGACAGGGAGCTGCTTGGGGTGACAGGCCTGCTCTCTTCAGACAACGACTCAGATGCCATGAGCAGCTCTTATGAGTCCTATGACGAGGAGGAGGAGGACGGGAAGGGCCAGCAGCTGACACACCAGTGGCCATCAGAGGAAGCCTCCATGAACCTGGTGAAGGACTGCAGGATTTGTGCCTTCCTGTTGCGTAAGAAGCGCTTTGGGCAGTGGGCCAAGCAGCTCACCATCATACGGGACGGCAAACTGCTGGTGAGCCCAGAGCTGGTGGGGCATGAGGGGTGGGGAGAGACCCCTGGGTGCATTGGAGAGAGGTCAGCCCCAGAGCAAATAAAAATAGCCAACCAAACCTGCCCTGAGGCCATGACTGCCCTGCAGTGTGTGCAGGGGTAGCTGTTGCTTCTCTTGCAAGCAAATGAAGGGCTCCTCACTATTGGGATCCCCTTGGCTAGTGGAGCAAAGGGAGAAGGCATCCCGCAGCCCTTGTGTGACTGGGTTGCAGAGATGGAACCACCTCCATCTGTGCCGCTGGCTCAGAAGCCTGCAAGGACCCTGTCTGGGCATGGCAGCAGGAGAGGCTGAACCCTGAGCAGTTGTCTTTGCTTCTCCCAGTGCTACAAAAGTTCCAAAGACCGGCAGCCACACGTGGAAGTGCCCCTGGGCACCTGCAATGTCATCTACGTCCCCAAGGATGGGCGGCGCAAGAAGCACGAGCTGCGTTTCTCCCTGCCGGGGGCCGAGGCGCTGGTGCTGGCCGTGCAGAGCAAGGAGCAGGCTGAGGAGTGGCTGAAGGTACCGCCGCTGCCCCCTCCAGCCACAGCCTTCCTCAGGCAGCGATGGGGAGCGGGCTGCCCCAGGGAAGGGGAAGGAAGGGGGCTTTCCTCTGTCCCTTATCAGCCGTGGGGAAGGCTGGCCAGCCGCTTCCCAAGCCTTGGGCGTCTCCTGTGCTGATAGCCCGAGCCCCTCAACGGGGAGCAGGGTGGGGATGTTTGTTCTCCTCCTCCTCTTCCCCATGGCCCTTTCCTGTCTTTGTTCTGCGGGTGGGAGGTGGCGAAGGGACTGGCTCTGCTGCTGAGCCTACAGCTAGGAAAGGGGCTGGCAATGCTTCTCCTGTGGGGAGATGTGCCATGGGGGGCCCTGAGGAGTGCAGAGCCAGCAGGACAGTTGTGTGACTTGATGCCTGAATCCCTCCCGTCCAAAATTTCCAGATCCTTTGACCATCCACCTTAACAATGGTTGAGGTTTGGAAGGGCCAGGCTGGGTGCAAGGCCCCAGGCAAGCAGGCTTTGTGCCTCGAGCAGAACTTGCCATCCTGTCTTCGTGGCAGGCAGCAGGGACAGGTGCTGCAGAGTCCACGGCCGTGCTCCCCGTGGGCCAGCTGGACTCAGGTGGTGAGACGGGAGCTTGCCCTTTCTGCGTAGGTGATAAAGGAAGCGAGCAGTCCAGGAGTGGGCGGGATGGAAGCCCCCACGTCCCCAGTGATGCCCTGCAAGATGGACCTGGATAAGGTGACGCTTTCTGGTCAGGGTGATAGAGATCAGCCAAAGCGCTGTGTGGGGCTGGTGACTAAGCCTGGAGAAAGGGAGACCAGGAGGATATCCTGAGCACTGAGCTCCTGGTGCTGTGTAGGGAGCCCTTTCCATCCTCACAGCAGGTCTGTGGGGCTCACGGGGCTCCCCAGCACCAGGTGGATGTCCCAGCCCTGTGCTGAAGGGACAAAGGCCATGGTCAGACCATGGTCATTGCTTGGGGCTGAGCAGAGGGGTGCTGCTGAAAGGGCACCTGCCCTGCCCCTCCCTGCAGAGGCTGTCGCAGGAGAAGCACACCTCTGACTCGGACAGCATGGCGACAGGCGAGACCTGCTCCCCCACGGCCCGCAGGGAGCCCTGCGAGCACGGTACGGCCCCGCACCCCCTGGGACAGGCTGTCCTCCTGTTGGGCGCACCACACCTCGCAGCATTCATCCTGGCGTGAGGGGGGTGCTGTGATGTGGTGTGCGTGGCTATCGGGGCTCTCCCCCTTCCAGGGAAAGGCAAGAAGAGTGGCTTGGCTGACCTAAAGGGCTCAATGAGCCGGGCGGCGGGGAAGAAGATCACCAGGATCATCAGCTTCTCCAAGAAGAAGCCTTCCCCCGAGGACACACAGACCTCCTCCACCGAGGAGGACATCCCATGCTGTGGTTTGTGGGCGCCTGGGGCACAGACAGGTCCTGGGCTCCCTTCTGGAGAGCCTGGCTGTATGGGGGCAAGCAGGGGCTGTGGGAGGAGCTCCTCTTGAGCTTGTGGAGAGCTGGACACGCCTTGGGGACACAGGCACAGCAGGACCGGTCTGCCTATGAGCAGGGAGACATGCCCTAATACCTGGGCAGTCCCATCTCATGAGGTCGCAAGGTCCTGCTGTGGGTGCTTAGACCCTTCTGTCGGGTCTGTGCTCCCCAGGCTACCTCAGCGTCTTGGTCAACCAGTGCTGGAAGGAGCGCTGGTGCCGCCTGAAGACCAACACCCTCTACTTCCACAAGGACCGCAGTGACCTGCACACCCATGTGAATGCCATCATCCTCCGGGGCTGCGAGGTGGTGCCGGGGCTGGGCCCCAAGCACCCCTTCGCTTTCCGCATCCTTCGCAATGGGCAGGAGGTGACCGCGCTGGAGGTGAGCTGGGCACATCGCCTCCTGTGGGGATGTGCACTGGGGATTGCCCAGCTGGGGGAGCACCTGCTGCGATGGTTAAAGCCTGAATGCGACCAGTGCCTTGGTTCCCCTCTTGTGCACATCAGTGAAGCCCAGGGACACAAAGGCATGTCCCCAGGCCTTTCTCTCTCCTGCAGGCAAGCTGCTCAGAAGACCTGGGCCGCTGGCTGGGTATCCTCTTGGTGGAGACAGGCTCCCAGACAGTGCCAGAGGCCTTGCACTACGACTACGTGGACGTGGAGACCATCGCCAACATCATGACAGCCGTGAGGCACTCCTACCTGTAAGGCTGTGCTCTGCTCTGTGGGGGCTGTGCTGGAGCGGGGGTAATGCTGGGATGGGGATGGGGGAGAGGTGGCAAGTGCCAGGGGAGAGGTCTGGTATATCCTTAGGCAGGGCAGCTTGCCTTGGGCAGGATTGGAAGTGTTTTAGTAACACTAATGAAGGACCTAAGGGATACGCGTGCTCGCATAGCGCAGGGTGGGTGCTCAAAAGCAAAGCTGGGTCCCTGCCCAGAGCTGGGAGAGCAATGTAGGAAGAGCAATGAGATCGAAGAGCCCTTTGGGGGTCTGCCAGGGACAACCTGGAAAGGAATCCAGTGGCAAATACCTGTCCTTCCTCCTGCAGGTGGGCCAGCTCCTCCCAAGACAGCCGGCCGGACTCCTCCCGCGTGGTGTATGACGACGTTCCCTATGAGAAGGTTCAGGTGAGCAGGGCTCGGGGGCTCGCTGTGTCCCACCGCTGTGGCCAGGCTACAGCAGATGCCCTGGAGAGCCTTGGCGGGTTGGGGCAGCCCTGCAGGAGTTTCAGCACGCTCTCCTATCCCCACTGCAGATCCAGGAGGAACTGGGGCGGCCGTCAGGAGCCCAGGTGAAGCGCCACGCGTCCTCCTGCAGTGAGAAGTCACGGCGGGTGGACCCACAGGTCAAAGTGAAGAGGCACGCTTCGAGTGAGTGGGGGGCTGCGCAAGGGGCCTTGGAGCGGGGCAGCAGGCTGCAAACCTCCGTAGGGAGACCCTGGTCCCTGGGAGGGGGCTGTTCCCACAGGGGGTCTCAGGTTGAGCTGCACCAGGCCAGCAGGACCAGATGTCCACACAGCTGGGCCTGGGCTCAGGATGCTCCTGGGGACAGAGTCGTCCTGACAGGCTCTCCTTTGTACATGCAGATGCCAACCAGTACAGGTACGGGAAGAACCGGGCCGAGGAGGATGCCAGGCGGTTTCTGACGGAGAAGGAGAAGCTAGAGAAGGAGAAAGCAGCAATCCGCAGTGAGCTGGTGTTGCTGCGGAAAGAGAAGAGAGAGCTGCGGGAAACCATGAAGAGCTGCACAGGTGGGTCAGTGCCACCTGGGTGCTGTGACCGGGAATGCTCTAAGGCACTCGGGTACAGTGGGAAGGGCTGGTATGGGGACACCAGGCTAGCAGCATGGCAGTGGCACTTGTGGCTGTGAGCAGAGCTGGCTGCAGCATGCTCCTGGGCCAGCAGCCCCATCTAGCGTCCCACCCAGGAGCATGGGTGGCTTCTCAGTCCCCACAGCCTCAGCCCAGGGCCTCTCCAGGCAAAGGTGCTGAGTTGGGCATGTTTGTGTGAGCAGGGCCGAAGCTGCAGGACCTGGAGCAGCGGGTGGCAGTGCTGGAGGAGCAGTGCCGGCAGAAGGAGGAGCGCCGAGTCGACCTGGAGCTCCAGCTGACCGAAGTGAAGGAGCGGCTGAAGCAGTCGCTGGCAGGAGGGCTGGCCCTGGGGCTGGCTGTGACTGGCAAGGTGGAGGACGGGGTGCATATCTCTTCCTCACTGCCACAGCTCTGGCTTCATTCAGCAGAGGGGCTTGGGGCAGTGCTGGGAGCAGCATGTGGGGATGAGGGACACCCCTGATCTTTTGGTGGTTAGAGGTGGGAAGCAAAGCATCCTGCACCTGGGAAGGAACAACCACATGTATCAGTACAGGCTGGGGGACGACCCGCTGGAGAGGAGTTCTGAGGAGAAGGACCTGGGGGTCCTGGTGGACGACAGGTTGACCATGAGCCAGCAGTGTGCCCTGGTGGCCAAGAGGGCCAATGGGATCCTGGTGTGCATTAAAAGGAGTTTGGCCAGCAGGTCAAGGGAGGTGATCCTCCCCATCTACTCTGCCCCGGTCAGGCCTCACCTGGAGTAATGTGTCCAGTTCTGGGCTCCCCGGTACAAAAAGGACAGGGGTCTCCTGGAAAGAGTCCAGCGGAGGGCCACAAAGATGATACGGGGCCTGGAGCATCTTCCCTATGAAGAAAGGCTGAGAGACCTGGGTCTGTTCAGCCTGGAGAAAAGAAGACTGAGAGGGGATCTCCTCAGTGTATATAAATATCTGAGGGGTGGAGGACAGAAGGATGTAGCCAACCTCTTCTCAGTGGTTTGTGGGGATAGGACAAGGGGCAATGGCTGCAAGTTAGAGCACAGGAAGTTCCGCACTGACATGCGAAAGAACTTCTTCACGGTGAGGGTGACGGAGCATTGGAACAGGCTGCCCAGGCAGGTTGTGGAGTCTCCTTCTCTGGAGAGAGACTCAAGGACCGTCTGGACGCCTACCTGGGCAGCCTGCTCTGAGGAACCTGCTTTTGGCAGATCATTGGGTTGGACCCAATGATCTTTCGAGGTCCTTCCAACCCCTACAGTTCTGTGATTCTGTGATTAGGCTTGGCCACATCAGCTTTGACGTCATGACAGGTTGTGCTTTCCTGGCATTCCCTGGGTCTCCTAAATCCTCCTTCTCCTCCCCCTTTTCCACAGGAAGCTACAAACAAGCCAAACGGGAGCCCCCCTGAGCACTTGGTCCCTGTCAACTGTGCAGCCGAACTGAGGAAGAGAAGCCCCTCCATCCTCCCTGCCAACAAGGGAAATGTGCTGCGGAAAGCCAAGGTCCTGCTTCACTCCCCCTCTCCACCCCTGTTCCCCTGGAAATCTCAGCCTTTCATCCTGTCCCTGTACTTGGCCATGAATTTTGGGGATTGTGGATGCTCCCTACTCCAAAAGCAAGGGGTGCTGCCAGGGTCCCCTGCAGCCAGGCTGGTCCAGCTTGGTTGGCACTGGCTGCTGGCATAAGCCCAGCCTGCAGGGAAACCCAGGAGGTGTGTGGCTGCGTGGGCAGGGGGGACACCATCACCTCCACGATGCCCAGGGCAGCAGTGACCTTGCCTTTGAAGATGCTGGGGTGGTCCAAAGTCCCCCAGTAGGGAGGGAGGCCCTTAAAGGGCTCAGTGCTCCCTCCTGCACCTCTGATGTCTCAACACTCTCTTTTTTTCCCTTTCTTTGCAGGAATGGGAAAAGAAGCAGACTTAAGCCGGGCTGTGGCAATGCCTGCCAGGCCCCTGCCAGACACCGGGGCTCATCAAGGAGCTCTAAGCCCCCTTTGTCCCAGGCGATGGGAAGGCACGTGGGGACAGGCACCCTCCCTTGCCCTTCTGCTGCAGCAGCGTCTGCTGCGTGGGCAACACTACAAACCATGGGGAAGGGGGCGGGAAGGGGATTTGGGAGGCTGGGGGGGGGAAAGGGGAGTCCTTTGTGGATCAGGGTCACATCCTACTGGGAAACCCACATCTGGGGGAGCCACACATGGGGGCAGAAGCTCAGCAGGAGGTGTGTGCTCGTGGTGGCATGGAGAGCATGGGGGACTGGCGATCAGCCACCAGCTGCTTTGATTTACCGGGATTAGCGTGTTCCACCCTGGGGATGCTGGAGGCCAGGCTCACACTTTCCAAAGTGACCATGGACTCTGGGGATTTTGGCTGCCTCAGTGTTGGGGTTCACGAGCTGCTCAGGACCTGACCCTCCGGAGACACCCACCATTCACCTTCCTCACTGCTCTCGGCTCTACAGGGCCTCATCTCAGGGTTCCTTGTGTCTCCAGCTTGCTGTGCCTCTACTGAGTACCCTTGCCCAATGTTTCTGTGTTGTCCTCCAGGCAGCAAGGGGGAGGGCATTTTCCTTTGGGAATGAACAAAGCTCAAATGTTGGCATTTGAAAGCAAATTAACAGCAGACACCTTTTTAACCTTGCTAATCAGCAAGCAAGTGCTGGGGCTGAGGCTGGAGGCAGCCCAGCTCTCTCTGCCCTGACCCCATGCCATTCGGGGGGGGGGGGGGGGAGGGGGAGGAGAAGGGCCAGGGCTGTCTCTGGGCCAACAATTAATTCACAGCATTGCTACTGCTGTCAGACAGTTTGCCAAAGCATGTCATCAAAATGGAGCCAAAGGAAGTTGAAAAATAATAAAAAGTGCTTTCAGACGAGGGGACTGGAACAAGCACGAGAAATGGTGGAAGGTGATTTAGCACAGGCAGAAACAGGCAGAGAGGAATAAAAAGGAAAGACCCAGGCTTTTGTGCCAGAGACAATGGAGCAGGCCTGTGATCCATTTGTGCACACTACTGCCACAATTAACCTTTGCAACTCGCTCTTTCAAGGCCCCTTTTTTAGTAACTAGATAAGCAGCTTTTAATAAAAATGTTGGCACTGGTACACCTCTTCCCCTGGCTGTGGGGAGCAAGTTGGCTGCATTAGTCCTGCTTGTAATGAAAGGTGCCAGCATGGTCTGGGGTGGCCTGGGGCTGTGCGTGCATGCTGCATCCACACCAACTGCCATGGGCAGCCGACCAAACCCACTGTACACTGGTTCTGTTGGTGACCACGGGTTCAGAGCTGTGAGCTTGGTGTTTGGCTGCCTGGACACGAGGTATGAGGAAGCACTGGTCCTGGCCCTGCTCATCCTCTGCTCTGCAATGGCATCGCCATGCTGCCTGTCACTGTTCCCCTCCTCCCCATGGCCACACTGCTCCCGATGCAGGAGGAAGCTCAGCGTGGAAACGGGTAAAAACCTCTTAAGCACTGAGAACCTATGCAGCTCTTGTAGTGGAAATGATTCAAACTCTCTTGAGCATTGAGAGAAGCACAGAACCTGGGCCACCAAGCAGGAGAAGCAGAGCTTCACCACCACTTTGAAACCATGCTTGCCAATTTGGGGGTAGACCTGGGTTAAAAAGCACACTTGACAAAGTTTTTATTATTATTATTATTTTCCAGTTTATTCATTATGAGGCCCCAGAAAAGTTCCTTCCTGCTTGGGTGGACCACAGACCCTAGTCCCTGCCCATGGGGCTCTGGTGACGCTGCACCTCAAGTGCTGTGTTCAGGTTTGGGTCCCTCACTACCAGAAGGACATCAAAGACCTGGAGTGTGTCCAGAGAAGGGCTACAGAGCTGGTGAAGGGCCTGGAGCACAAATCCTGTGAGAAGTGGCTGAGGGAACTGGGGGTGTTCGGTCTGGAGAAAAGGAGGTTCAGGGGAGACCTCATTGCCCTCTGCAACTGCCTGAAAGGAAGCTGGGGTCGGCACCTTCTGTCAGATAAATATTAGTAGGACTAGAGGGAACGGCCTCGAGTTGTGCCGGGGGAGGTTCAGGTGGGAAATGAGGAGACATTTCTGCTCAGACAGAGCGGGCAGGCACCGGGACGGGCCGCCCAGCGAGGCGGTGGAGTCCCCGTCCCGCGGGTGCTCCAGGAACGGCTGGGCCTGGTGCTTGGGGACGCGGTTGGGCGGGTGGTGGCGGTGGCAGGGCCTGTTTGAAGCCGGGCGCGGTGCTCAGCGACCTGCTGCGGCGCGGTGTGGTGGCAGGGCCCCGGCGGCAGCCCCCGGCCCGGCCCGCCCCGAGCCGCTCCGCCCCCCTCACAGCGCGCCCTGAGGCGCGGGGCGGCACCGGGCCGCGGGCTGCCGGGAGCTGTAGGCAGCGGCGGGGCCTGCTCCGCGCGGCGGGGCCCGGCGCAGGATGGCCGCCCGCTGCCTGCCGGCCGCCCGGCGCCGCCTCGGGGCCCTGCTGGCGCTCGGCGCGGCCCGGCGCGGCAGGTACGGGGCGCGGGGGGCACGGGGACGGGACGGGACGCGGCGGTGGCGGCGGGGCCCGGGGGAGCAGGGGCCGGGCCTGGGGAGCGCCGAGCGTCCCGGAGGGGTCCCGCTGCGGGTAGGGGGAGGAGGGGAGCGTGCCCCGGGCCGTCCCCGTCCCGGAGCCTGAAACGGCCCCGCAGGGCGAGGCCCCGCGGGCTGCAGCCCCTCCGCCTCCCCGGGGGCCACTCGAGAGCACCCAGACTTGTGGATTCCCGGGCTGAGCTGCTCCATCCTCAGTGTGCGCGGGGTCCTGGGGAGGGGACGGCACCCGTGTGGTTTGGGAAGAGAGTCAAAGCGATTTTGTTAATATTTAGACAGAGTGTGCAGGCATGTTTTTGGACACCGTGGAATATGGCTTTTAAAAGGGCAGTGAGACCCACAGCCGTTGCTTTGGTTAGTTGAATGAAATGCAGGCAGCTGAAAACAAAACAAAAGGATAAAATGTAAGATAGTTTATTCTAAAGGTTTTTCTCTGAAAGAAACCACGTAAATGTAATAAAACGATTCTAGAGCACATAACAGAAGCACCTGGGTTTGGGACTGAACGTGAAGACGTGTGTCTGGAAGTCCTCCCGCTGCCATGTGCGTGAGGACTGCTGGGCCCTGCGCACAGCACGCAGCAAGGCTGGAGCAGGTGGGACTGCTGGCGGAAGCCAGGCAGGCTTTGTTGGTGGAAAACAGCCAGAACCTGCCATCGGCATGAAGCTCCTCTTTGTGCGGGGGCACGCCGTGGCTGCGTCCACACTGCAGCCAGCAAGAGTGGCTTGATGCAGGCAAGTGGTGGTGGGGACCAGGCGCCCAAATTCTGGGGACTTCTTCCGCTGGACTGGCTGTAGTCTGGGTGTCTGCTGCCAGTTTGTGGCCATCATGCGCTAAGGTGTGCTGCAGAAGCTTGTTCTCCTGTTAGGTTTCATCAAAAAGGAATCCACAAAGTGTTCTCTTACACTGCTCCCAGATGAGACAGTGAGTGAGGATAATTGGATTTCCTCCCAAGCACTGATGTAGACAGCTCTGTACCTCAGTTCTGGCATGCTTTGTCATGCAGATTTGGGAGGAGGAGGAAGGAGAGATTAAGGGAGAGGTGCGATAGGATCCTTGTGTTGGAAGGGGAAACAGCATGGGTTTGGGTATCATGCCTGTGCTCCAGAAAGAAATCATTAAAATGCTAATCTTTAAGGACAGCTGGCTTGAACCATGTGGCTATGATCAAGTTCTCTCCTCCATCTATCTGTTTGCTCTTCTGTGACATCAGTTTGTAAATCTTTTTGAATCACCAGCTTAGTTGTACAATCTTTTCACACCCTTTGGGACTTCCCCATGTCTGTCACTTCAGGATGCGTCAACTTCCTCCCGTGGGATTCCTGCCTATTTTTAGGGCAGCTGTGATCAAGACTGTACTTAGAAGGCAGAGCACTGTGCAGTGGACAGACTGTAAATAGCACATGCCCTTGGTAGAGGTGTATTTCATCCTCATGGAAGAAGTAAATGGAGCAACATTTTCAATTCTGCCTAATAGTTCTTAAGAATTCCCTTTGGAACCAGTCTGGGACTCTTTTTTCTTGCCTCCAGCTTTTAAGGCAGGCTTGTCTGAACAGCCTGTGGCACCCGGGGCATTTCAGCGCATGGGGGAGTGTTTTGTGGCTTGGTTTCACCAGCTGAAGAAAGGATTCCATGCTCGCAGCTCTCCGCTTCACGTAGGCAGGTCTCCATGGTGGAGACACCAGCTCGCTCATGCCCCTCTCCTCCTACACACTGAAACACACCCCTTTCTGTAACATGAATCACTTGCACAGGGAAATGACACAGTAAGCTTCGCTTCTTGGATGCAGAAGAGTTACCTCTCTTGTATAGTTCTGGTTTGGTTTGTTTGTTTTAAGCTGCAGGTACCTAACCTGTGAGGTGCCAGGCAAGGCTGCTTTCTCAGCTGCATTTTAGCTTCTTTGGTTCATCTGAAGCAGGGCTGATTTCCATTCCTGCAGCTCTTTAAACAAAATCCAAGAAGATAAAGGACAAAGCTTGTAGTTGATGCTTACCGCAGGCACACATTTTCCCCCACAAGTAAAGCTTTCCAGTTGCTTAAAGGTCGTTCATTGATTTTTGAAGGCACGGTAAAGGAGGTACAGCTCTTTCCTCACTTCTGGCTTAACTACTTTCTATAATTTTGTAAAAGTACTGTGTTAACCAGTCACCAAAACAAATGGGACGAACATCATTCAAGGTGGAGTGTTGTACCCAAAACAGATCTCTGCAGCCATGGCTAAAATGTTGGGCTTTCTCCTCTGAAGGCATTCCTGGGACCAGAGCTCCAGGGGCTGGGGAGCTTTTTGATAAGGCTCTTTAAAGGAGCATCCTGCTTCAGAGTAAATACACTTAGTAAAGGCACTTTCGGGTCTGTATGTGATACGTAATGGCTTTGAAAAGGAACAGTTTGGCGTACAGACCACGTTTCAAGTATCCACTTAATAAAAAGTGGTATATGCAAACGTCTTCAAGTGGGAAAAGGGAGTCTGTCATTAGTGCTGTGAGCGGTATAGCAACCTTGTGTTAAAGATAAAATGAGGGAATATTTGGGCTACTGAGCAGGGAGTGGTAGGAGATGCTTGGTGGTCTTTGGGCAGATATATCTCTTAAAGCGTGCTTTGGTCAGACAGATAAGGTAGGCTAAGCCCTCGCTGCCACCCAACGAGGGACGCCTCTTCCTTTCCCCATGTTGCCCTTCCCACGTCTCTCCAGGCTCCACATGTTGTCTGTTCTTCTGCGCTGGCACTTGTACTCAGCAGATCTCTCAGCAAACGTATTTGAGGATGCTGGACACGAAACACTTTAGCAGGGGTAGTTTTTGGCAGGTTTAACTCCCTGAACCTTCATTCTGCAGAAGCTGCAGCGTTCAGTACTGGGCTAAGAGGCACGAACCCGCCCCATTCAGTTGCCACTGTCAGCTAGATCCGCACGTAGTGTATACAAAAGCGCTGTGTTGCAGGGGGTGTTGCAAGCCTGGCTCTGCTCAGCTGAGGTCCTCCTGAGAAAGGAGAGGCTCACTCTTCCTTGTCAAGACTATACTCAAATGTTTGCTCTTGGAAGCAAATTGAGCTTTCTTCTGCAGACTCTGTTCCTGTATGAATTGTGAGGGGGAGGTGGGCTGAGGCTTTGCCCTAATGCTGTCCAGGTCAGCTGTAAATGCAGGAGGTGCTTCTCTGCATCGAGGAGGTGGGGGAAAAACTGCGCTTCGCTCCTGGAGTGGCTGCAGTGTTGGTGGCAGTGAAGGGCACTGTGGAAAAGCAGAGTGAAACACTGTCTATTTATTGAAGTGTCTAACCTACCGCTTTTGATCATCTTTTGATGAAAATGTTTTTAGCCAGATTTCCACTATTTATTTTTGGGAAACCTGTGAGATAGTTACAGTATAGAATAAGCTTCTTGGCATCTAGGCAGTGTTGTTACAGCTCAATGCAATTATCTGACTCTTTGGTTGTTTCATAATTTCATCTGCAAGTTCATCTGCAACATGGAGTCAGCCTTCTGCATGAGTTTCACCTGATGTACCTGCATGAATTTACATTCTTAGAGGAGCAGGCGAGGCTCTGCCCATGTATCTACTTAAATGCTGCAGCTTCACAGATCTACTGAATTTTGCTTAAAACATTTGTTTTAAAATGATTCTTAAAACAGCTCTCTGCTACCTGCTCCTTTTCAAGACTGCCTTGCAAAAAAGTTTCTGAAGTTTACCATTCGGTATTGACTGTACTGGGAAGTTAGCAAAATGCAACCAACAGCTTGTTTTCCTGTAAAAACCTGACTCTTTTTAGTTGATGTCAGGGAAGTGGCACACAGCCTCTGTAGTGATATGAGCCTAAAATAAAAGATTTTTTTCAAAATGTCTGTCTGAGTTTTCTGTGGTAGTTGCCTATCTTTTCTGAAAAGAGGTAAAATTTTATCTAGAATCCTATGTACCTTTTTAAGAGAATCGTTTAGAAATTACACTAAACAGGAATCTTTCTTTATGACCATGTTGTAGCATAACTTTTTTTTTTTTTTTTTTGTCACTAGTTTGTACTTCAGGGTGTCCCCATGTGTTTTCAGCACTGCAGCTCAGCAGAGAAGTACAGGAGATGAGTGTGGCCCAGAAGATCCCCACGATGAGCCAAAGCATCCCCTTTCTGATTGTGCCTTAGAGCACAAAGCCATCAGATTGGAAGAGCAAGTCCGGGATTTAACTGTAAGTGTGCTGCTGGTTGGTGGCACCGCTGTTTTTCATTCAGTCCCCTCGACTTTGTGTTTCAGCCCTATCTTTTTCTCTAAGCACTGTAACATCCAAACGTCATCGCTGTGCTCTGGCAGCATTCAAAGCAGCAGTGCTCTAGGTGTTAGGGTACACTGTGGAAGGAGTACGGTCTGCCTTTCCCAGAAACACCAGCTGTCAGTAGCTCCTGGGAGGAAGACACTGATAGTATGATCCTGGCAGGGAAAACTGTATGTGAGAGATGGGCTGTGGTCAGCTCTTTCACAGTGCTGTGAAGAGGGAATGGCAGGAGCTTTGTCCTGACTAGTATTATATGTTGTAATGTGCTGGACCCAGATTGTCTGAGAAGGGAAGTTGTCTTTGGCATCTAGCAGGGAAATGGAAGGAATCATTTTATAGGGAATTTTCAAATGTGAGTAAGGAGAGGAATAAATACTGAAGCATGGGGCAATTGTGAGGGTAATTGCCCAGAAAGTACTGCTGCAACAAGTGATAAATCAGCTGTTTCTGGATCTGTTGCTAAGACTTGCCTGGTAGAGAAAGGAGAGTCTCAATAGGCGCAGTGAGTCATGCAAAAAGCAACAGCCTGACAATGCGGCGTCCAACTGAGTTGTGCCCTGAAAGCTTCTGGCCTTGACTTGGGTCTTTTGAGGGGGTTGCGGTTGTGCTGATTAATCAGTAGGAGAGGGGTTGGATTTGCCTGTTCTAATGAAAATGCTGGAGCCCAGCGCAAACCTTCTGGTGTGAAATTGGTTATTTTTAAATGATTTCTAAGGGATTGCAAACTTGACAAGAAATCAGTTTTACTCCTTGTTTGATGTCTGCTCTTGCTATCATGGTTTCAGGAACGATACCGGAAAGCTTTGGCAGATTCTGAGAATGTCCGGAGGAGAACACAGAAGTTTGTGGAAGATGCCAAACTCTTTGGTAAGCAAAGTGAGGAAGAGCTGTGTTTACTGCAGCGGCATGCCTGCCTGCCTGCCTGAGTGTAAAATGCTGCTCAGCAGCTTTTCTCGCCCCTCTCAGTCCTGCCCTTGTAAAGGCCGCACGATGTTTGGCCTGGATTGTTGGTGTCTGAGCTTTCTCACTATTTTTCTGTATGTCCAGCTGAGACGAGTGAAGGGAGAAAAAATGTTTAATCATTGCACTCTGCCAGCACCATTTCTGAGAATGAGAAGCCATTATTTTCTATAGCACGTGAATATCTGAAGTTTTTTTTGTAGCTAAGCTTTGAAATTAGAGCTGCTGTCGTTTTATTACCATTCTACCCATGGTGCTACAAAATGGCTATTGAGTTCTGGGTTAATCAGCACTATTGGTTTGCAATTTTTTTTTGAGTCTTGAGTTTTTGTATGTAGCCTGCTTTAGGTTTGAAGAAAAATGAGTTCCTTTATTAGAAGTTGCTCATGGAATGAGGCACAGGGGGCTGTAAAGCATTAAAGCAGAGCCTGGTTCAAGAGGAGACAAGTTGGTAATTGGTCTGCTTCTGTCTGCTCCTTTGTTGCCTCTCCTTCATGCTACTTCATTCTGTGTGTGTTTGAACATGTATGTGCAAGTGTAGACAGCAATGAACTATTGCTTCTCTTTCTCTTTTCTGTTTTCGTGGTATGTCTTTCCAGTAAATTAGTTATGGCATCATTATAACTGAAGGAGGTTGGTTTTCCTGAAATTTCTGCACTGTGTAATATACTGTTTCTGGAAATGTGTATGATCTAAACACATTTTTCTAATGAAAGACGCTATGGCAGTTTTCATGACCAACTTGAGGTCCATTTTATCCAGTCCTTCCACAGCAATTTTAACATGAATATGAATAAAATTGTGGATATATGTATGGATGGCCATGTATTATATCAATTTCCCCCCATCTTGTTTGTTCCCTGTGTGTATAGGCATTTCTGTGAGTTGTTTGGCAAAACATTTAGGACTGTGGGACTGTTTTGGAGGGTATGGAACAGCGTTCTAAATGACGAGGCTTAGTCCCAAGAACTTCTTGGAGTGAAATACTAATAATACTAATAATCATTGATCTATATAGATGTACCTTTCCTGCATATACCTTGATTTGGGGAGTCTTCATGATAGTACCCATGTAATGCTAAAGCTTTGGCTACAGGATACAGAAGGCACCATCTACTCTCATTGAAATAAGAGTTGAAATCAATTAGTAGCTGTAATGGTGCTTTCAAACTTCTGTGACTTTGTGCCTGTTGTAGGCACTGTAGCTCTGTGTAGTCATTGTTCTTCATGTACTTCTTGCTTCGTTATACGTGTAGGAATCCAGAGTTTCTGCAGGGACCTCGTGGAAGTAGCAGACATCTTGGAGAAGACTGCTGAGAGTGCTGCAGAAGAAGCAGAGCCTAGTAATCCAAATACAACTCTAAAGAAAATCTATGAAGGCCTGTCTCTCATAGAGGCCAAGTTGCAAAGTGTATTTGCCAAACATGGCCTTCAGAAGATGAACCCTGTTGGGGGCAAATATGATCCATACGACCATGAAATCGTCTGCCACGTACCAGCTGAGGGAATGCAGCCGGGCACGATAGCACTGGTGACTCAGGATGGCTACAAACTCCACGGCCGCACTATCAGACATGCACTCGTTGGCGTGGCGGTGGAGTCGCAGGAATGACATCACCTTGCCTCCTTGGCATCTGGGACCTGATGGAGCTGAGGACCTCTCAGCACTCAGTGACAATGCAGCTGCATGTCTTTATTTATTAAGCTAGGTTTGTATTGTACGTTGGCTTCTTTATAATGTGTGCAGTCATTTTGTCATTAATTATAAGGTACTTGTATATTTAATGATCCTTTTTGGAGTACATGGAGTAGTACTAGGAGTTCCACTATTTGTCAGGAACGTGGTACTATAGCTCCTTTCTCTGTTGCTCATTTCTCCGTTAAAACATGTACAGGGAAGGGGATATGAGAGAGAAAGAGAAATTCTCTGAGATTTAGGGTATTTTGTCTCTCAGCTCCATCTCTGAGACAGATGCCTGCAGTGGCCTTCAGGCAAGTAACTCCTCTGCCTCGGTTTCTGTATCTGTAATAAGGGAGCATAATAATACTTACTGACCTACCTCACAGGGATGTGGTGAGGCTTTTTCTTTGCAAAGCACTCAGAAGAGGAAAAGCTCAAAGGGCTGAGTATTATTATCGGTCTAGTTCTGGTGTCTTCCCTTGTCCCCAGAGCCCTTAGATGAGGATCAAGATGATCACTTGAATTGATACTTGGGGCCATTTTTTTCTTACATCGTTTCAGGAAAATAATCCTGGATTAATGAAATCTCTGTCATGCTACAGTTCAATAGGGATGCATCTTTAAATAGAATCTGGTTGTTGTATCAGACTTCAGTGTGTTAGTATTTGTTCTCCAAGTAAAATTTCAGCTTGACACCTTGTTCCTTGAGGTAAAACAGGGAGTGATGGTTCTTGGTAGAGCCAGAAAACTCTTCTCAAATCTCTATCCCACCAAAAAGTATATTTTATAGGAGAGTAATCTCTCTTCTCTGATGGGTATTTGTGCATCTTTCAAGCATGATAAACCGTATGCTCTTTGTTGCAGCTTTCGGCAAAATGGAGATGTGCCCTTAAGTAGGAAATCTGGACTGTTTTATTTTCTGGAGCTCTCCAATAATGGTACTCAGATAACACTAACTTCCAGTTCATATTCAGATTCTACTTCTGTGTAGTCATAGCAAATATTAAAACTTCTGTTTATTATTTTTTTTTCTTGACACAAGGAGAAAAAATCATTTCTACATGTACTAAAAGTCTCAAGTGTCCTTGAAACAATTTTAGCAGCAATGACAAGAAAGCTGGAGAAGCAGAAAGCAGGGGAAGTGAAAGCAGACCTCAAGCCATCCTCCTAGTTGGAAGCATGTTGTTGTCACAGTATGCCATATGTATTTCCCAGTGGTCCTTTTGCCTGGGAGTCCATTTATCTCAGCTGAAAGGACGCAGTCACCCAGTAAGATCAGAATTTAACCCTTTAGAGAACAGTAAGCAGAAGAGTGGCAGAAGAGTTATATAAACAAGGCTGTGGTTTGCACTACATAAAAAGCAAAGCAGGCATGGTGGTTTTCAGGTTATTTCTTACAGATTCATTAATTCCTGCCTTTTTGCTTTCTGGAATTGGATCTGTGGCCTGACAGTTATTTGAGACCCACTTGCAAAAGCTCTTTATTTATGGTGGATGCTGTCACAGGTTTGGAAGAAAGCTTATTCTTTTCCCATTCCTTTGCAGGCTTCAGTTGTGTAATCCTTTTGTGATGGACTTCGAGATAACAGCAGCCTTCAATTAGCAGCTGTCAGCAGTCTTGCATGTGAAGAGACTCTCTGCAGAGCACATGCAGCTAATTGGCTGTCACTGCAGATTTTTTAGGAAGATGCACATTTTAAATATGCTTTATGCAAGCTGCTTTAGTGACAGCGGGATGGGGGTGATTCAGTAGTGGATACAAGTGCAGTTTTGTGCCTGGTAGTTAGGTTTTCAGAGGGGTACTTGAGACTTAACCGTGAAACAGTGCTTCATGGCAGCACTAGATCACTTTGGAAAACGCTCTAGTTCAGTACTCTTGTTTCATCACACTTGGAAATTTTAGAGATATAAAGGACTTCCTGCTCGTTGATTTTGCTGACTGTACATACCAACTGGGTAACCAGGTTATGCTATTAATCGAGGCAGAGAACAGGTGAAATTTGTGATGTGGCAATGCAAGTCTTGCTGTTCTGCCTGTGACTGCCTGCAGCCTGTTCTGTGGAAACTGTAGCTTCAGTTGGAGCAATTGCTTCTTCTCTGCCTCCTCAGTCCATGGTATATCAGCTGACTCTTTCTGCAAATACGAGGGGAGAGCTAGTTATGGAAACTAATTTGTAATGTGAAATGTTAGTTATAAGAAACCGAACAAAACCACAAGCATTTCACGTAACAGGTAGTTTTCAGTCATAGAAAGGCTGCAGCTTATCTGAGCCAGACATAAAAGTAGCATGTAGCCAAAAGTGACGGGATACAAAGCATCTTTATACTGACCCACTGAGCAACCTGACTGTGAAAGTATGCTGCATCTGCTTGGCCCACCTTTGGACCACTTACCAGGCCTGCCTGTGACCTCAGCTAGTATTCACCCTTTTTTGCCTTAAAGAAATACCCTAAAATGCACTCCAGACACTTTCCATCTGTAATAAGAGGTTATTGATTCAGCTTCTGTATCTGGGATCCGCTTTCAGTGAGGCACTGTTGTATGGCTGGAGCAGAGATCTGAGGTATCGGGTTCCCATACAGTATTTATGAGCCTCCCACAGGCCCGGTTTAATTTGAGGCAAGCTTTTTTCCCAGTTCATGCCTCAATTTTTAAAATCTATGAAACTTATATAAGGTCTGATTGGGCTTTTATGATGGTTATTGCAAGATGTACCTATTGCTTAGAGAAATTACCAAAGAGATAGATACTGTTACTGTTGTTTGTCCTAGTTTTCTGCTTAATTGCAAGTGTGAAATGAGAATGAAATAACCAAACCTTGATTCCAACGCAAAATTTAGATTTCCTAAGCAAAATTTGATTCTCTTGCCTTTCAAGCACACTTAATCATCTCTCTTACTGTGGATGAGATTGCCTAAGGATTGAGTGAATTTCTTTGCAGATTGTAGCTCCCGTGTCTTCCCCGGTTGTGTAAAGCTTACACGCTGAGTGCAGTGGGACAGAGTTCCCCTTGGTGCAGTTCCATCATGCTCTGCAGTGACACCAAAGAGGAGTCTGATTCATGAGCTTCTTCTCTCACTTTATTCGGTGACTCTTGAGCTTGTAGAAGGGACAGAATAGCGGAGGAGAGGAAGTATTGTGTACCTTTGACTCATTTCCACTCCGTTCACCCAGCCGTGAACTGAACTGGGAATGCGGACTAGATAACCCCTGCATGCAATGGTGATGTGTGGACCTGCATTTCTGCTCTCAGAAAGAGGGCAGCCCTGCTGCACAGGGGCTCTGGCCTTGTTCTGTGACCCCGCCATATGCTGGCATCTTAGCTCTGACCAGGAGCAGTGCAGAATGTGAATGTTGCTTTGTGAACCTTAAGTTCTCAGTGCTTCATCAGCAGTTGAAAGAGAGCAGCTGTGATAAATCAATGGCTATAAGTCCTTTAAATTAAAAAAAAAAATGTATTTAAGTTTTATATTGTGAATATTGTCATTGTGTTTATTTTAAAAGATGTTTTGATATTAGTTGCAAAGTCAAATGAACAAAGCGTTGCTAATCTCCAAAAATTTTAATTCTGTTTAGTTGGTGGGAGACCTGTATATACTGTCTGTTTTTGTGTTTCTGTGCGCTGTGTTTACCCAACGGTTCTGGCTGTATGAAAGAGGAAGACTCAAGTGCGGGAGCGATGCAAATAATTGACAACAACATTTGAGTTAATGTTGGAAAGGGCTGATTTTCTTTAGATGTCCAGGTACTGTCCATTTGCTAATGTTAATAATAAATAAAAAAGAATTGTGGTTCCTTCTTTTCATTTTTCCCCCTTCCCCAAACTGCTGCTCATTCTGGTTGCTGCTTTAATTGAGTGGGACTGTAGATTGAAAGGTTTCTAGCTATTCCTGAGCTGGCTATCTAAAGTAAGGGCTACAGTCCACTGCATTTGTTTGGCATTTTATGAACAATACTTTAGGTGCACTCCAAGAAACTTGTGGGGGGGGGGGGGGGCATCTTTCCTCACACAGGTGAGTTGCCAGGGGTTTCTGCACTGATGAACTTCTGTCATTCTCTGGTACTTTGTGCCTGCTTTCCTTTCTGTTCCTGGTTAAGTTCATTCACAGACCACTGTGTAGAGAAAAGCTGTCTGCCAGCCTATGGTGTTTCATTCTGCAGAACTCCTGACAGTTGAAATACGTGTTATCTTGTGTTATTTTTGTCATTCTCTTCCCTCACAGCTTCATTTTGCTGCTTATTTCTCCTTTTGTGTGTGACATGTGGTAGCAAGCATACTGTACAGCAATTTAGGTGGCATAATAGTGTGTTTTAGTGCTTATGGTATCCACAAGTGGGTTAGGATTTCAGGGACTTGTTAAGGAGAGCAGGCTTTCTCTCCAGGGTTATGATTGCAGCAGATTTCTTCTCCCTTCCTGCATCCTCTGCAAAAATAGCCTGGCCTCCATTCCTCGTATTGCTGTAGTCTCTTTGTGTTGTGCCATGTCAGCAAGCCTTGCTTGCCTCATTTTCCTGAAGCTCTGAATGCCCCTGTGCACTTATCACTTAAAAGAAGAAAAAAAGAAAAAGCCACTTTGTAAAAGAACATTATAAATGGCCTTTCTGGGATAAGACCTAAATCCTTGTGCTGAGGATCTACCAGCAAAACCCCCTTGTGATTGTACAGGCAACTTCCCACCCTACTGGCTCTTTCTCATTCTGCCCAGGAGCAGCTGTGATTGCGTTGGTCTGTGTGTGCTAACCAGCCAAGACAAGGAAATACTGCTACCTGCTGTTGTGCTAGTAATTTCTGGCTCGTCTGGTTTTCTCTGCAGCAACAGTGAGAGTTGGGAGTTTTCAAATCACAACCATCTCCATCTGCAAAAAAAAAAAAAAAAAGAAAAAGAAAAAAAAAAAGTGTGTGAGCAAGAGAAGGAGTGTTTTGCTTACTGCACAGAGCCAGCCATAGTGAAATCAGGGCAGTTAAAGTAAGGGCTTGTTAAAACCTGAAGCATGCAGATGCATTTCTGTGCTGTGTTTTAAGCAACTTTGGGAACGTGGTTGCCCTGTGCTGGTGGGTCAGTACTGCTCACTGTAAATGTTAGGGGAGCTGAGCAGCAGCCGGAGCTTGGTCTGTGTCTCCCCCATGTTCACATCTGCATGTTGGGGTTGTGTTTGCTCCCCTACACCAAACTTCCAAAGGGGCTTCTGACTCGGGGAGAGGGAGCATGTGTTCTGGCTTCTGCCTCTCCTGTGATGGATTCCCAAATTTAATTTTGTCTTGGTACAGAGCCAGCCCTTGGCTACAGCAGGCTCTAGGTGCTGTAATTACACGCACTTCCCGGTTTTGCTCGGATTTTACTAGCCTTTGTATTCCAGGTAGCAGCAGGCTCCCAGACAGGATCCCCACGACACAAGCATCTTGCTGCCAGGCTCCCTGTTTTGCCGAGGGCAGAAACTACAAGCAAAAGCTTGAAATGCCGCTGCTGAGGTGCGAGTCACAGCAGAGCCCAGCCTCGTGGCCAGGCGCTGAGCACTGTGTCCTCCCCCACGTGCCAGCTGAGGACAGGGAAAACACGCTCCCACAGCAGCTTGGCCTGAGGGCAGTAAAGGTGGGCTCCTGCCACTTGGGAAGCCCAGCACTGTGCAGGAAGGTCCCACCCCGGGGCCTGTCGCTGTGGGTTCAGGGATCGCTCGGTTTTAGGCTGTCGGTTCAGCATTGGGCCAGCCGTGGGTCGGCAGCCGCT
Organism: Clangula hyemalis; assembly: GCA_963989345.1. The sequence continues at coordinate 1,169,175 of OZ022440.1, forward strand.
GCGTGTGCAGAATGGGGGCACCGCGCATCCTCGGCGTGCTGGTGGTTGTCGGTCGAGCATCGCCTCCTCTGAGCCCTGGCGTCACGGTGTGGCGAGCCAAATTTCGCAAAACAAGGCCGATTTTGACGCTACGCCTGTGTCTGCAGCCAGCCCACCGCTTCCCCCGGGGCCACAGGGAAGCGAGCAGCCCCAGCCCCCGGCCACGCTGCCCGGCCGGGGAGCGAGCCCGGGCCCCTCTCCTCCCGCAGCTACCGGAGGCGCCGCCTCGGTGCTCTCCGCCCTGCGGCCAACCCAGCCCGGGCTCCGCGGGCGCCATCTGCCCGCTGCCCCCTGCCCTCCTCCCCCTGCCTCCGGCGGGGGCCGAGCCTGCCGTGAGGGGCGGGCCGGGCCGGGCCGGGCGCTGCCGCTCCCGCTGCCGCCGGGCCCCGCCGCCGCCGCCGCCGCCGCCGCCGCCGCCCGCGCCATGGCCCCGCTGCCGCCGCCGCTGCTGCTGCTGCTGCTGGTGCCGGCCCTCCCGGCCGCCTCCGCCGGCCCTGCCCCGCCGCGCAGCATCGGTAGGAGCCGGGAGGCGAGCGCCGGGAGCCGGGGAGGGCGCGGGGGGGAGGCGGGGGCCGGTGGGGGGGCAACGGGGCGCGGGTGTCGGCCCCGGCTGACCCTCGGCCCGCAGCCGTGGTGGGCGCCGGGCTGGGCGGCGCGGCCGTCGCCTACTTCTCGCAGCAGCAGTTCGGGCCGCAGGTGCAGCTGGATGTGTACGAGAAGGCCGGCGTGGGCGGCCGGCTGGCCACCGTCACCGTCAACAAGCAGCAGTACGAGAGCGGGCCCGCGTCCATCCACGCGCTCAGCCTCCACATGCAGGACTTCGTCAAGACCCTGGGTGAGCTGATGCTGCCAGGCACGCTTCGGGCACGCCGTGACCCCTGTGCCATCCCTGCGCCCCTCTCCTGGCTGCCCTCAGTGGGGTTTAGCGCTCACAAGATCCTCCTGCTTTGTCCCGTGGCACTGGGGAGGTTGCGTGGGATGCCCAAACACACGGGGTTGGACGAGTGGCCCCAGGGTCAGCACTCCCTGATGCTCAGCCAGGAGTGTCGCCCTGCCGCCCACCGTCCCGCCTGCATCCCCGTCTGGTTCTGCCCCTTCCCAGCCGCCCGCTGGGGCCCCTCTGCTCCCTGCAGGCCTCAAGCAGCGGCGCGAGGTGCCAGGGAAGAGCGCCATATTCAGCGGGGAGCACTTTGTCCTGGAGGAGACCGACTGGTACCTCCTCAACCTCTTCCGGCTCTGGTGGCACTACGGCATCAGCTTCCTGCGCCTGCAGATGTGGGTGGAGGAGGTGATGGAGAAGTTCATGAGGTAGGAGAGCCAGGGGGCTCGGGCGGTGCCGGGGCCTTCCCAGCACCAGAACCCGACCAGGCGCCCCGTGGTGCCGTCCCCTCCAGGATCTACAAGTACCAGGCGCATGGCTACGCCTTCTCCAGCCTGGAGGAGCTGCTGCGCTCACTGGGGGGTGATGCCTTCGTCAACATGACACAGCGCTCAGTGGCCGAGTCCCTGCTGGAGGTGGGCGTCACGCAGCGCTTTGTGGACGATGTCATCGCGGCTGTCCTGCGCTCCAGCTACGGCCAGTCAGTGCTGGTGCCCGCCTTCGCAGGTGCAGTCCCTTACCCCCCGTCTGAGGGTTCCTCCCGTGGTCCCCTCCCCGGGCAGAGTTCTGAGGCACCCTCCTCTTCCTCCCCCCAGGAGCCATGTCGCTGGCAGGGGCCCAGGGCAGCACGTGGGCAGTGGAAGGAGGCAACAAACTGGTGTGCTTGGGCCTGTTGAAGCTGACCAAAGCCAATGTCATCCCTGCCAGGGTGACGGGCATCTCTCTGCACAGCTCGGGTGAGTATGGCCAGGGGAGGCTGCTCCGGCCCCATGCACCCATGGGTGCTGCCGGCCTTTGGGTGTGGGTCTGTGCCCAGCAGGGTGGGAGGTGCTTGGTGGGTAGTAAGGGGAACCCAGGGCACTGAGGGATGCCATCTGTCAGTCTGATCCATCTGGGAGGCAGGGCCCTGTGCTGCAGACCTCAGCTCTGGGGTCCCTTAGGGCTTTTCTTTGGGCTCAGAGATTCACACAGACACCATCCATGTTGCAGGCTTGCCCCCTGCTCCAGCTCAGCAGGAGGGTTGGATAGCTCTGGTTTGTGGGGCAGGTGGCCCTGCCCCGCTCCTCCTTACCTGACTAGGCTGAGTTTCTCTAGAAGTTTTCTCCCACAGGGAGAAAAGAAGGTCCAGTGCAACACAGCCTGGGGCACGGGGCTACACTAACTGTCTTTTCAGAAGGGAGAGCCCTGTACCAGGTGCACTACGAGGGCAGCGAAGGCCAGGGCTCGGCTTTCTACGACATGGTGGTGGTGACAACTCCCCTGCACCCCAGCAGGAGCGACTTCACCTTTGAGAACTTCAAGCCACCCATCACCAACTTCCCTAATGCCTTCCAGCCCTCCGTCACCTCCGTGGTGCACGGCTACCTCAACTCTTCCTACTTCGGCTTCCCCGACCCCAAGCTCTTCCCCTTCGCCAGCATCCTCACCACCGACACCCCTGACCTATTCTTCAACGCCATGGACAACATCTGTCCTGTCAACATCTCGGTGGCTTTCCGTCGCAAGCAGCCCCAGGAGGCTGCGGTGTGGCGAGTCCTGTCCCAGCAGCCACTGGACAAGCAGCAGCTGAAGACCCTCTTCAGGTCCTACTACTCGGTGCAGGTGACGGAGTGGCAATCGTACCCCCGCTATGACTCCACCAAGTCCCTCCCGCCCATCGTGCTCCACGACAACCTCTTCTACCTCAGCGGTGTGGAGTGGGTGGCCAGCTCCATGGAGATGATAGCTGTGGCGGCCAAAAATGTGGCCCTCCTGGCTTACAACCGCTGGTATCAGGACCTGGAGAAAATCGACCAGAAGGACTTGATGCACAAGGTGAAGACTGAGCTGTGATGCACGGGGGTGGTGGTGCGGTAGCCAGGGGAGTATTTATTGCCTTGGGAACAGCACGGGGTTTGGGGCAGGGGGTGAGGGACGGGCTGTGTCCCAGATGACTTGAACAAGCTTTGCCTTCAGGAATATGGCCCCTGCCCTGTGCTGGTGCCTGTCTGTGCCACGCGCCTGAGGTTTTCCCATTCCCCTCCCTGCTCTGTACTGGAAGGAACCTGTGGGTTTTCTGTCAGAAAGGATCACGGCTCTTGCTGCTGTGGGAGGGATCTCAGGGGGCTTCAGAGGCCAAGGCTGTGGGGTGAGCAGCAGGGGTGGCAGGCTTGGCCAGAAGCAGAGCCCTGCCCTCCTGCCAGCAGCAGCAGAGTGGCTCAAGCGATGCGCTTTATTGAGGATCTCAAAAGCTGCCCCAGCCTCCCCAGCCAAGCCCCCAGTTTGTGCATGGGGTAAACACCCACTCTGCAGCCCGGGGCTGGGGGTGGTGGGCAAGGACCCTCCTCTTTGGCCCTTCCCTGGAGGTTAGAGGGCTCACGGTGAGGCCGCAGGCAGGGCTGCATGGCTGGGTTGCTTGCAGGGGCTGCCCCAGCGCTGGGTGTCCCCAGAGTGGCTGCTTGGGCTTGAGGCTGACAGAGCCCACAAGGGGATTTCAGGGAGCCCTTGGAGCTATGCAGCTGCAGCCTCCTTGTGCAGACACACTCCTTGCCCTGGCGATGCTTGGGAAGCAAGAGCAAGCTGGTTAGATGCCCGTGAGGGGCTGTTAGGGTTAGCTCTGCAGGCTCAGAAGATGCAGGTGCAGCCCACAGCAATGGTCTCCATGACGGTCTGGTACTTCTTGTGACACTTCTTCCTCCCAGAGGGCTTGCGCCCCACCTTGCCCGGCCCCTGGCAGAGCAGCCGGCGGACGGGCAGCCGGCTGTAGATGGGGATGCTGGCCATGGTGCGGTCCTCCTGCATCGTGAAGGGGTTGATGCAGCCGGTGCAGAGGCACCGGGCCTCGGGGATGTCTGCTGGGATCCGTGTTGCGTCATGGTTTATGCTGGAGAAGAGAATCAAGAGGAGGCGAGGGAGACGGTGAACCTGGCAGGTGAGATGGGGACGGGCAGGGCAATGCCACCGCAGGGTGACACGGGGAGCTTCCCATGGGCTGGCTCCATGCTGCTGGAGCCACAGTCACTGCCATGCCCGCCAGCGTGCAGCCAGCACACGTGGCTCTGCCCAGAGCTCCCGGCCCTTAGGACCGTGCCCCACACTCACCTGTAGGCCCAGGGGGACAGGCTCCTTTGGTTAGACCTCCAGAGCTGCAGGTTGACCTGGCACTTGGCGTCGCCTGTCTCAGAGCTGTTCCTCAGCTGGCGCACCATGTCCTGGATGCTGCGCTCGTAGTCCTCCATGGGGGTGTAGGTGTTATCCAGGCTCCAGGCCAGGGCGGGGGCAGCTGTGGGGGGCCGCACCGGGCCCCTTCTCCTCCCCTTGGCTGCCTTGCTTTGGTCTTTGGCTTCTGGCACCAGGACCATGGCAAAGGTGAAGATGCAGAGGAGAAGCTGAGGAGGAAGGAGGGTGGTGCGTGACTGCCCAGGCCTGCACAAGGGGTCACACCAGGCGATGGCAGGGCTGCATCCATTTTGGGGTGGCACGTGCACTGTGGGGTGGTGAGCACATTGTTGTGGTGCACCTGTAGCCCAAGCCCCAGGTGATGCTTGTGGCTGCACAGCCCCTTGCCCAGGGACATGCTGGCAATTTGCATCACCCAGAGTGTCCCCGTGCTGCCCTGAGCTGTGCCCCCGGGGGGCTGCATGCTGGGAGGGACGCATGCGCATCCAGCTCGGGGTGTACCTCAGGCTCCTCTGGTTTAAAAGGCGCTTTAGAGATGAGACGGGCAAGAATGGGATCTTTATCCAAGCCCTCCTCTCCCTCCCTCTGTGCTCCGAGGACGGAGAGAGAAAGAAAGATGCTTTTTCCTTTCCTTCTCCCTCCGGCCTCATGGGGCCGAGCTCCCGTGTGCTGACAGCTGGCAGGCTGCCCCGTAGCAAACAAAGTTGCTTTCTGTAGTTCTGCTTCTGCTATTCGCCTTCCTGCAGCTGGCTGAGGCAGCCCCACACGCTGCCCGCAGGTCCTGCTCCTGGGCAGCTGCCGCGACACTCGTCCCATGCGGGGGCCCGGGGCAGAAAGCTCTCAGACCTGGGCTGTTCTCTCCCTCCTGTGCCGTGCTGTCCCCTCGGACCATCCTGAATTTGCTCTTCAAGGCTGCTTTGTCCTTGTTGCACGAGGCATGGGAGTGATTGGTCCTGCAGGCCAATGTGTGCATCTCCAAAGCAAACAAACCCAGGTAGCCATCCGCAAATAAGCGTGTCACTTATTCTATCACAGAAGACAAATGAGCAGCGAGCCCCGAGCCACGGCACGGTCACCTACCAGGTTTGGAGCCCACTCCATCGCAGCAGAGGGATGTCTGCCTGCAGTGAGGCTGGCCCAGACACACTAGGAGCTAAATAGGGAAAGCCTCAGCCCCGCTGTGCTTTCCCAGAGGTGTGTCTGGCGCATCCCCGAGGTGCCAGCGAGCCTCAGGGCCGGGGGCCAGCGTGGTCTGGGACTCGGCCACTGCCTCCTCCCTGGGCGCTGGCTCCACCAGTGGCTCCAGCCATGGCCCTGAGGGACTCACTGGACAAAACCTGCCCGGGGAGGGGTTTGGGGCTCTGCTGGGGGTGACGGCATGGTGACAGGAGCCACCCTAGCTCAGACCCATCAAGCGAGGTGATGGTGCCCCAGCACCCTGATGTTTCCGTCCCTGAGCCCGTTCTGTCCCCTGCTGCTGCTCCCAGCCCCCAGCAGCATGGGCACAGCGGCTGTGCTGGCAGCTGGCCCTGGGGCTGTGCCCCGGAGCTGCAGGCTGGGGGTGCTCCCGGGGGCGTCCCTGGGGGTGCTGCCCCCACCCCAGGCCGTGCCATGCCCCTGCGGTTTCCCGAGGCCAGGCACTGGGGCGCGGAGTGCTGCGGAGGGGGAAACTGAGGCACGGGGGGGGGACGGGGGAGACGCAGCCACGGCCTGGACCAGGGACGGGGCTGGGGGCAGCGGGGGTCCCTCGCGGCTGGGGGTCCCGGAGCAGCCCCTGTCCGTGTCCCTGCGGCCGGGGGACGCTGTGCCGCACGGTGGTGCTGTCCTCCACCCAACCGCGCCGCCGCCCTGCAGCCCCCGGCCGGGCCCTGCCCAGAGCCTGCAGGGCTGGGAGGGGAGGTGCCTCGAACTCACCCCGGGCTCACGGCGCGCAGCTTGTCCCCTGCTCCTCTGGAGGGGCCTTGTAGGAGTCGAAATCTGCGGCCCCAAAAGCTGGGAGGGCCGCTGGAGGAATGCCCCCACCTGGGGCATGTGCCCCCCTCTCGGGGCTGTGAGGCCTTTGTGCGTTGTAGGGTGCGGGGAAATTTTCTCCTCATTTTCCCAGTGCAGGACCTGGACCTCTAGACAGAAATAATGAACCACAGAAAATGGGGTAAACCTCACTGCCCCCCCCACGTGCTGCTGCATCTCCCCTCCCTTGAGCCCCACGCAGCCTGGGGATGGTGCAGGGGATGTGGTGCCACTGCCCTGTGTGCAGGGCAGCCCCAGCCCGCATTAACACTCCAAGGGCGTTGGCCACTGCAGGGCTCTGGGGGCAAGGCCACCCTTGCTGCCAAGGCCTGAAGCTGTGAGGTGCGTGCACCTTGTTCCTTTGCAGGACGGGATGGGACGGGACGGGACGGGACGGGATGGGATGGGATGGGATGGGACGGGACGAGACAGGATGGGCATGGCCTGAGGCTCCGGAGCCAGGCGCCCGGAGGGTGCTGGGCTGCGCGTGTGCCGCAGTGCCTGTGTTGTGTCAGCGCTCGGAAATGCTGTTTACACATGAGAGAGGCTCAGAGGCATCCGTGCTGGGAGCCAATTACCCAGTTTTGATCTTTTTTGGTGAAAAGGAAACCAGGGCTTTTCAGACATAGCCAAATTTGATAAGCTGAGGGAGGCAGCTTTTCCGCACCAGCCTCGCACAAGGGAAGGGGCTGGGGTGCACGGCATCGGGGGTGAGGGGGGGCAGCCCTGGCCTCCTGGTCTTAGGGTGGGCCCCCCGCGCCCAGCTCCAGCTGTGGCACTGCCCTGCCAAGCTGGGTGCTTGGGGATCAGCCCCAAAGTGTGGTGGGAAGGTGAGGGAGCAGGCAGCCAGGAAGGGCTGGAGCCCCCCCAGGGGGCGAGGGATGTGCTTTTGGGTGCTTGTGTACGTGCCCATCCCTGCTAGCTCCCCCAACACATCCCCACCTTCCCCACTGCTGTGGGAACCTTGATGGAAGACGGAGCCTGAAGAGTGACAGCTGGCACCCAAATGGGGTGGCTCAGGTCTGCCAACCCCAGAGAAACCAGGATGCACAACTCCCAGGCGATCCACCACGAAATCCACTGTCATGGCCTCAAGCTCCCGGGTAGAGTCTGGGTGTTAGATGGGTTTGGGGCAAAAATGGCAGAGCTTGTGCCTGCTTGTGTGATGCAGGCAGCCGGGGGGAGCACACCCGCTGGGGAGCATGGGCCAGAGCACATGGCAGGGGGTTGCTGGTATTGGCTGGGGGGGCAGGCTGGCTGTTTGCCTGCAGGAGGGTTCTCACTGGGGTGGGAGCCGTGGACGTGGGGTCTGTGCTTCCCCAACCCCCAGCAGCCTCAGCACAGAGCAGTTCTGTGGGGCACGGCCTTTCCCCAGCCATGAGGCTGCTCCCTACAAAAGCCGAACTGGGATCCTCGGCCAGTTATGTGAGCCCCGAGCAGGGCAGCACCAGCCTCAGCACCCGCGTGTGAGCCCATCTGCAGCTGCACCTCGCGGAGCCGCGCCACCTCCCATCACTGCATGAGCAACATTTTCCACTCATCAGAGGCAAGCAGGATGGCCTGGCCAGACCCAGCCCTGTGCCTCTGCGTGGGAGGAGAGCTGGGGTTGGGGACACCAAAGTGGGGACAGCGTGGGGCCCTCCACAGCCCCACACCCCTGGGCAGGTAGCATTTGCCCGGCCAGCTGGCCCCGTGGCATGGTGCTCACAACCATATTTGCACAAACGCTGCTCAGCACACCAGCAGCTCCATCTCGCCCGGGCCAGAAAGGCTTATTTTAAGCTCGCTGGAAAAAGAACATTGGTGGGAATTAAAACTCCCCTTTCTCAAAAATGGGAAAAACAAAACGTGCTTCATTCTGCCCACTCCTCCAGTTGCATAAATACGGAGACGTGTCCTGGCTACAGAGGGTGGCCAGGAATGCACTGCTGGCATTGAGAGGGGTCAGTGCCCCACCCTGGGCATCCATCAGCAGGACCCGGACTCATTCCCTCCCATGCCTGGTGACAGCAGTGATGTCCCCAGATGTCCCCTGGGGTTTTCCCACGGGGGGGCTGAGTGGGCAGGCGGGTGGCACGGGGCATCGCCCCAGCACGGGGGACATGTGCAGGAGGGGCGACCACAGCAGCCATGCGAGGGGATGAGCTGTCGGCAGCCCGGGGCCTCACTGCTCCTGGGCTCTGCGTCAAAGGCTAATATTATTTATACAGCCCTAATCCAGCCATGTCAACAGCCTGTCCGCCTCCTTGGGCTTGGGGCCATCTGTAAATTGCACCCCATGGATAATGCACAGCAAACAGCCAGGATTTGGCGTCGGGAGGCAGAGCCATGCACACTCATCCCTTGGGGACGAGCACCCGACCCGCACGTTCTGGGGCCAGAGACATCGAGAGGTGGCTGCCGGCAGTGCTGTGCTGGTGGGAGGGAGTGTGTCCGGCACATCCTGCCGCAGCCCCGCCAGCGCATCCATCAGCCCTCCGGCGTTTACAGCACGTTGCCCGTTACAAGATCCAGATGCACAGGTTCCTGCTGCCCCACTCCTCTCCTGCCTTTTGTTTTCTTTTTCTTTTTCTTTCTGCTCTTGGAGACAGAGCACCTGATGGAAAAAGCCTGCATGCGCTCTCGTTCCTAGAAACAACCTGCTTCCTTCCGCTGCCGCCCTGGGGTGCCTCAGGGGGAGGACAGCAGGGGCAGGGCAGGCACCAACTCTTGTCCCAGCAGAAGTCTGTTCAGTGACTCTGCCCCAGGTCCCCATAGACAGAGCAGCCCCAAGGCTCTTCTCCAGGCAGGGAGGCTTCAGGGATGTCTGAAGCACCACCCGGGCGTGGGTACCATCAGACTGCCAAGTCTGAAGGGCATCTGTCCCCAGACCCTGCTCTGCCTGTGTCCTGCTGCTCCCTGGGGAGCTGTGCCAGAAGCTGCACCTCAGGAGAGCCCCAGCCCTGCAGAGATGTTCCTCATGGGCCTGTGTGGCTCAGGAGGGCTTGAAGATGGATGGAAAGGCCCTTCCTGGGATCTTATGGGTCATGGGCACCCAAATGCCTGCAGCTGTACCCCATCCTGCTGCAAAGCATTGCCTTGTCACATGAGCCTGGAAAGGGGTTTTTACTTTCCTCTTGTCTTGCCCATCCTGTGCTCCCAGTTGTTGCTGTTTTAGCCACTTGTGGAGGGCTGGGATCTGCAGAGCAGCTCAGTAAGGTCCTGAAGGTCATCTTCAGAGCTGCTCCAGCCCAGGCTCACCCGTGAGCCATGCCATGCTGCCCATGTGGCTGGCACAGCACAGGCAGCGGGGCTGCCAGCTCCTGCCCGCAGTGATATATGGGCTGCGAAACACCGACAGACCCCTGCAATGTCAGCTAGCAGATTAAAAGGCTGTAAATTAGCGTGGTTGGGTATTAGTGGGGCTGGCTGGGGAGGGACATCTGCTGGCACTCCCCAGTCTCTTGGGAGGGTCAGAGCCAGCACATGCAGCCCACCAGCCTCGCCCCCAGGGGGGCTGCTCTGCACCACTGCCCATGGCACCCCCGGGGTACCCAACACCTCTGAGCCCCGGGGCTGCTCCCCGTGGGGCCGTTCTGGGGACCACCCAAGGGTCTGTCCCCTTGCCAAGCAGAGGCTGGGGTGGGAACGGGGCTGCCTGGGACCACCCAGCCCTTCATGCCCAGCCAAGTGGGGCAGGGAGTGGGAAAAAATGGCTTTGGTGGAGATACTGAAACTGAATGTGCTGCAGTGAGAGCTCGCTGGGCAGCATCTTAGTGAAGGAGTAACGAAAACAAACCCGCGCCGAGGAATCCTGCTTTGCCCCAAATGTTTTTCTTATGGAGTTGTAATAAGACAAGAGTTGTAAAGATAGTAACCTTCTAAACATTACCTTATTAAGGCTTCTTAGAAACCACAGGGCACGACCCTTCTGGGTCATGGAACAAGAGAGCAGCATCCAGCGAACAAACAGAGGCTAACGTTACATTTTTCATTTCATTTAGGAAACCTGGTTTCTAATTATAGGGTTTGTTTAATGGCAGCATTTATTTGTGCTTCGCTTGCAGCCAGCCACCAAGAGCAGGGGCTGCACGTCTGTGCGGCGGGGTGAGGGGCCAGGGGGGCAGCGAGCTCTGGAGCTGCTCCCAGTGCTGTGGGTGCTCAGCACAGCCAGGAGCTGGCCTGCCATCACCACTGGCCCATGGCCCTGCTTCTCCTCCCCAGCACCAGCCTTGTAGCCACCTCTTGGACCACCCATCCCCACTGTTGGTGTAACCTCCCCGCATTGGTTCTGCTTCCCCTGTTCCTTGCTCACTCCCCGGGTGCTGTCCCCAGACCCGTGGGCACAGCTCTGCGCCTCACCCAGCCTGGCGCATACTGCCCTCACTCCTCACATCATCAGCTTCTCTGTGACTTCCCCAAGCTCTGTCCTTCTGGAGGGGACAGGGGACACCAAATGCTGGCATACAAATGCTTTGTCTCTGGGCAAAGCCTGGTGTGATGGCTCAGCAGCCTTGGTGCTGTGTCCACATCACAGGTGATGGGGACGGGAGGACTGATCGTGGCTGCTCTCCCCCTGCCCACCATGGCAGCGGGATTTCCCAGCTCCTCTGGGACTGTGTCAGTGGAAGTCCTCTCCACCAGACACAGCCTGCAGGCCGGGCCCTGCGGGGTCAGGCATTGTATGTCCCTTCCCAGGCCCCTCCAGTTCGCACCGGGTGTGCACAGCAGATGTATGCCCTGGCACGGCTGGTGGCTGAGCGCTGTCCCATGAGCTGCTGGCGTCTCTCAAGGCCCAAGACCTCAGAACCTGGCCCTTTGCTTCCTCCCAGGAGGGTCTCCAGCTGGGAAAACATGAAGGAGAGGCCCTTGATTCCTCCCGCCTTGGGCTTCGACTAACACTTGGTTGCTACTGGCTGCAACAGACCTCACACCGCCTGCTTCCCCACTCCAGAGCCACGCTCTGCTGCTGAGGAGGAGCCTGTCACAGCCCCACAAGCTGAAGCATCACTTGGGGGGGACTTGGGACCAGTCAGGACATCATTACCAAAAGTAGGGGTGACCCCCTTCCCGGCCATGCCCCCCGCGCTGGCTGTGCCCTGAACTGACAGCCAGAGCGGGAGGATGAGGGCACGTTGGTGCGGTGCGTTTCTCTCTGAGCTGCCAACTGGCTGCTGGTTACAGCTGTCCTCAGTGTGGGGCAGCTGCCATACATGGGCTTGTGCTTCGGGACGGGACGGGATGGGACGGGGCCAGCACGGCCCCACGGCGATGGAGCACCCGTGCTAAACCCCAAAGAGAGGCACCGCAGGCACCCGGGTCCCACCCTGGGATTTGGGGTTCCACAGCCACTGCTGCCCCTGTGCGTACGGCAGCCCTACAGCTGCCCCAGTGCCATTTTCCCAGGCCAGATGGAGCTTCTCAAAGTAACGGGAACCACAAGCCGGTCCAGGGAGCATCTCTGCTTCCTTCCCCCACAGCCCCACCAGTGGGACGGCCGCCAGCATCGCCCCGTGCCCGGCCCCACTGCCAGCCTGGCCCCCTGTGCCCCACGGGCAGGGGTGGGATGGGCAGGGGACCAGGGGGAAGCCCATTTTTCCCCAAAACTTTCTCCAAGCGAGTTCCCGTCTGTTCCCAGGCACGGAGCTGGCAGCAGGCGCAGCGCTCGCATCTCCTCCCCCCACGCCCCGTCACCCCTCCTTCCCTCGCTCCCGCTCTCCCCCTCTCTCTTGCTCTCCCTCTCAGACTTAATGACTTCCACATGGGCCTCTGGCATCCTGAGCCAAGCCTCCCAGCATTGTCTGAAATCTCCAAATTTAGAAGAAATATGAAAATTGTCAAGCAGCCCTTCCTTAGGGGGTAAAACCAACACTCAGCTGAGCGGCCGCAGGTCAAGGCGGCGGCGCCACGTGAGGCACCCCAGCCAATGGGTCCCCTCGGCGCTCCTGACAGATGTGGCCATCGGCAGCCTGGCCTCCTCTTCAGCTCATATAAGGTAAAAAGAAAAAGGTTTTCCAGCTTCTGAGCCTCATGGAAGGAGTTTTCGCTGAGGGCTCCCATGCCAGCTGCTTAAAAAACCCCAGCTGGCAGCACAGGGATCCCAGTGGTGGGTTATAATGTGACGGCAGAAGGAGGTGGCCGCAGCCACGTCCCCGCGGCACAGCGCTGGCAGGTGTGGGGTGGCAGGTAGGTGCCCATGGGGGCTCCGGGATGGGGCTGGGGTGGGCAGGGACAGTGGGCAGGAGGCAGGGGCACGGCTCCTCCAGCATCCCCTCTGCAAAGCCTGGGACCCTCGTTCCCTCTGGTGGGGTGTCTCCGGGGCCGTGGGCAGGGTACCCCCACCCCGTGTGTGCACACACAGGACTGCAAACCCACAGCTGTGCCTGAGAAGGGGAGGGAGGTGAACAGAACACGGCCACAGGGCGCCAGCAGGGAAATTCACCAGCTCAGAGGTAGTAAGGAGGGGCCGGAGCTGCACTGATGTCGCAGGGTCCTGAGCAAAGGGGTGCCCAAAGTCAGCCCCGTGCCGGTGCTGGGAAGGGGTGCGTGGTGGGGGGAAGGGCTCTCCCAGCCTTCTGGAGGCTGAGCTGGAGAAGGAACTGCTTTTCGCTCTGGGAACATCTGGGATGGAAAAAACTGGAAGTCAGTGGTGAGCCCAGGCAGGGCCGGCTCCGGCGAGGAAAGTGGCCCTGGGCCGCTCTCCCTGCTGCGCTGCCCGGTGCTGGGAGAAGCGGCTGCAGGCACAGACAGGGCTCACCAGAGGCTCGCAGGGTGCTCAGACCACCCCACCCAGCGCCGACCGAGAGCACCCCACAACTAGCAGCTGCAGGACCCTGCCGCCAGCCCAGCCTGCGCTGCTGGCTCGCCTCGCCTGCCTTAATGCATCCCCCAGCCGGCACCGCTGGCGCCTTCCCAAGCTGCGGAGTTTCCCCTGCTCCTCTGCAATCTGGGTGAATGGTTGCTGTGTCCTCACCTCCCTGGCACTGCAGCAGTGGCTGCCAAGCGTGGTTGCAGCATGGGAGCCTGTGGCAGAGCCACCAGGCTGGCCACGGGGGTGGTGGTGAGGGCAGGGGGCGCGCAGCAGGCAGTGGCCAGCCTGCTGTCCCTGTGGGACGCGAGCAGACAGGCATGGCTTGGTCCCCAGCTGAGCAAAGCCTCCTTAATGCTCCCCAGGCCGTGCCCCATCTCTGCCCGTCTTGTGCCAAAACTCCAGACAAAAAGCACCGAAGTGCTCCTTGAAGCACACCGATGGGTCACTCTGGTGTTTCACCTTTGGGGCAATGCCATCACCTCCCCACTGCCAGCCGATGGGAGAGGAGTTAATTTCCAACAAACACATGCACTCACCTCTGCCAAAGATTTCCCAAGCAGTTATCAGCAGGAATTTGGGGAAGGCTGTGTCTAGACAGGCTTCAGCTCTGGGTGGCTCCTGGAAAGAGTGGCATTTCCCTCCATGCTTGTCAAGAAGCAGTCTGGAGATGATTAAGGGCTTTTTTTTTTTTTTTTTTTTTTTCTCCTCTTCTTGGTTTCTCTTTTTTAACAGAGAATCTGCCTTGTTCCTGATCAGGATTTTCCGAGGCTTGTTCCTCCTCACCCTAGCAAAACCTGCTCTCGCCAGGGGCTCAGCATCTTGCTGCTGCCCTGCTCCAGGGGCTGGGCAGGGGGAACTGGGTGTCTTTGGGCACCGCATTGTTGCCTGTAGGAGCTGGGGCTGTATAGACCCACAACGCCCACCCACGGCGTTCTCCTCCTGGCACGGCATGACAGGGGCCCTGCCAGCCCAGGAATCATTCCCGAGGGCTGGGAACCCCACAACACTCACAGGGCTAGGGTCCTGGGGTGGTACACCGGGGTACTTGCAGTGCCCAGTGCCGCAACCCGCTCCAGGAGAAGCAGCACAGGCTTGTCTGTGGGAGCCGCAATCAGATAGCAAGCGATGAGGCAAGAGGCTGGAAATCTGAGCTCTGGAGCCATTTCACCATCCTTTGACCTTGGCCGGCTGCACACACGCACACAGAGGAGGAGAGCAGAGCAGACCCTGCATGGGGGGAGGCTCCCAGCCGGGAAGCAGCCCCAGCACCCCTCCCAGGGCTGCAGGCTGGTGGGCGCCGGGGCAGTGTTTGCTGCTGCCTCGCTCCGAGCTCTTTCACCTACCCAGGGCTGTGCACATCCACCGTGCTGCCCCCACCTCTGTGCCACCACTGCTCTCTCCGAGGCGGTGGAGACGTGCTGCTGCCCTGCTCGGGGGTGTCCCCGCTGACACGGGGTCTGGCTGGGGAGCAGGGCCTCCTGCTGCTCCTCCTGCCCCGTCCCAGCCATGCAGGGGGTCAGTGGCCGGGAGGTGTAGGTGCGGTGCTGGCCCAGCTCCCCGGGCACCTCTGGCCCTTTGGCTCGGGGAAGGGACAGCACGTGCTGGCTGGTGTGGCACAGCCACGGGGACCACAGGGAGAGCTGAGTTCTGACTCCGTGTTAGGGACGTGGCTACTGGGGGGTGCCCAGGGCTTCCTGTCCCACACCCCTACCCCATAGGTGGCGTGGAAGCCCTAGGCTGCCCCCAAGGATGGGGCAGAGACCCTTCTCCATCAGCAGCAGCCACATCCCAGCCATGCACACACACACGCTGTGCAGCTGGCAGCGCGTGGGGCTGGTGCGGCAGTGCAAGGCCACATCTGCGCCCTCATGGGCTCAGGATGCTTAGGGTGAGCACCTTCCTGCTGCCAGGTTTAGGCAAGGGACGGAGCTGCTTTGTGCTGGTGGAGGAGCTGGAGATGGTCACAGTGCCGTGGGGATGGGGATTGATATTTCTGGAAGCCTGGAGAGCCCCGGAGCCAGCTCTGTGCCCACAGTCAGGTGCCCGTGGTGTGCGTACCTGAGCCATGCGGGGTACAGCCACGAAGGTGGTCCAGGCATGTGGGAGGCAGCGAGCTGTCCCAGCTCTTAGACATCACCGGGGCTCACCAGTGCCAAGCAGCGGCGTGCTGCCTCCCCCAGCAGCTGCCTCCTCAGGAGGGTGCAGCCCCAGCTGCAGCGGTGCTGGGCTGGGGTGTGAGGGCTCCATTAGGACCCTTTCCCTGTGGCTGCAAGGCACTGGAAAACCTCAGCGAAGCAAGGTCTGTGCCCCAAAACTGCAGGGAGGGAATGCATCTGGGGCTCTGGGACCCGCCGGACCTCGTGTGGGCTGATGCTGTGTGCTGGCCAGCAGGTCACCCGCTGCTGTCCACGCATCAGCTCTGATGGCTGGTACGGGGAAAATGTCCTTCTGCCAGCCTGGACTTCTTACCTGGCTGCTTCATCGCAGACTTACCCTTCCTTTTCTTCCCTCCATGTCACCCTTATTTGATGGCTGCCTCGCTGAGCTGAATGCTCGGTGGTCTCACCCGCGGGGACAGGCAGCTGTCCCCAGTGCTCTCCCAGCTGCAGCTTGCAGTGCACGGGGCCGTGAGTGCCATGGTGTGCTCCTCTGCTCTCTGTTGGGGGCTGTGGGCTCATTTTTGTCCCTTTGAGGACAGGCTCAGCATTTCCTTCATATTTCTCCTTTGCTATAGTGATAGCTGCAGCTTCACCAGTGCTGCAAGGAGCAGCACAACCGCAGCACCCAGAGCCTTGCCGGAAGGACCCGAGCCCTGTGCAGGGATTTGCCTCCCACTGTGGCCATGGCACATGTCCCCACGTGTGGGACAGGTGTTCCCAGACAGCCCTGACTGCAGGTTCACACAGGACAGCCTGGCCATGCAGGGAGATGGTGCCCTGAGAACCAGACGTGAGCTAAATGCTGCGCTGGATCTTCTCCTGTGCCTCGTCTCCTTCTTGCTGGGGACCCAGCCTATCTGGGGCATTTTCTTTCAGTGTTTAATGCTTCTTACTGACTCAGCTTGGCAGGGCTGGGAAAGCCAAGATGGGGCCTACTGGGGAGGTGATTTACGAACTGGGCTTCTCTGCTGTGCAGGATCTGCTGCACGCACACACACGCACTCCCCCTCTCCCTTGCTGGAGCAGAGATAAGATGATAAAGCCTTGATAAGCAGCCAGAAGTGATGGCAGCCTAATGAGCTCCAGCCACACCACGACCATGCCTCTGCCAGGGGGGAATTGGACCATGGCTCGTGAGGGCCCTGCCTCGCTGCCAGCTGTGCCGTGCTCGCCTCGCACAGCACCCTGCTGGACCGTAGTGCAGAGGCGCATCCCCATGGCCACCCCGTCACCTCCTCCCGATAGCTGTAGGGATGGGCGAGGAGCAGAGCCCAGCCGGGCTGCAGGGCAGCTGGGGAACCACACAGCTGCTGGAGCCCCAGCCCCGCTCTTGCGCCATCTGGGAGCCGTCCCTGAGGGGAGCTTTGCTCTGGGTTCCCGTTCCCTCGGAGGCTGGAGGCCGGTGACGTGACAGCCTCTCTCCACTGGGACCTCACCCCTGCACCACTTCCTCTGGGCCGGGAATGTGCCGTGTAAACAGCCCAGCAGGACCAGCCCCGGCCCGCTCCCACGCTCCAGCTGCTGCTGGGGTGACACCCGCTGGGCTCGCTCCAGCCACCAAAATGCTTGCGCCCCAAAAAACACCATCCTGCTGGCTTCAGCCAGGTGGGAGTGAGGGGGATGGGGCTGGGGGACCACCCCAGGCACAGGGAAATGGGGGGAGGCAGCGCTGAGAGGGAGGCAAGATAAGGCTGGGGGAGATGGTGGCTGGGCTGGAGGCAGCAGGAAGAGCTGAGGCTATGGGAAAGGCAGTGGGGTCCGTGGGGAGGTCAGGCTATTCCATAGCTGTGCGCCACCACAATCCCTTCTCCCACCGTTCCTGTCCCACCAGAGGCTCCTTCTGCCCTGCCAGCCCAGCTCTGGTGTGGCCGAAGGGCTTTTGGTCCCTCGCTACAGCAGCCAGCACCAGCAGCTTGTAGGAGCCAGCACAGGACCCAGCAGGGCCCAGTGCTGCTGCTGTGGGGGCAAGAAGGGATTTTCCTGCTGCCAGGCCAGGATTAGGGGCCTGTCCCCTGCCTGCTGTCACACAGAGATGTCACTTGCTTTTGCAGCCTGGAGGTGACACGCTCGTCAGACACTGCTCCTGGCTCACCTTTCTGACAGCCCCACAGGGCCACCACCCTGAGCCTCAACAGGGATGCAGAGACCCCAAATTAGGCTATTTTGGCCTCAGTCTGGCATTGGGAGAGAAGCTGCATGCCCAGGGAGAAGGAGCACAAACCAGTTACATCCTTTCCCCTCTGCCCCCATCCGCAGCTCTAAGACACGGGAAAAAAGCCCCCCAGACCTGCTCCTTTGTTCTCGGCAATGTAATTTATCCCAGCAAAACCCGCAGAGAAAGAGCAGCATCCCCCTGGGCCCCCTTGGCTCGCCCCCAGCATGGGAGATGAGGGCTGCCCGGGCTCCAAATCTGCCGATTTGTCCATAAAAGGGCAGGCATTTTGCAGCCCCGGTGGGAGGATGGGAAAGGAAAGGCACTGCTATTTATAGCTGAGCATCGGGACCTCAGCCTGAACCCAGGGTTAATCAGCCTGGGACCAGATTAGGATCTCCCTCGGCCCCTCTGTTTTCTCATAAACCTTTGATTTAATACTAGGCTGGCCAGGGAATGAGGGAGGAGGCCACTGGGGCTGGTGGGAGCCGGGATGGAGATGCTGGGCGAGCTGGTGCTCAGCAGGGCCCCACTGGATGTTGTGCAGGACGGCTCCTCATGGGGGCTGATGCCTGCTTGTTTTGCAGAGCCCCAAAAAGCAGTGTCCCCACATGTGGCTTCAATTCCCATAGAGCTGAGTGAGCAAGAGCTGCCCCCCCTCTGTTCTCCTGGGGGAACCAAACATGGACCCTGCTTCAGGCAGCACTCGCCGGTGCCACCCAGCAGTATCTTGGCCAGCTGGAGGGGGCACCTGGGGGTTTGGGGAGCTGGAGATCATGGCTGGGTCCCTGGGTGGGCTTGGCTGGGACAGGGACAGAGCTCAGACCTGCATGGCACAGGTGCCAGCATCACCCAGCGCCTTCTGTTCTCCCCAGGCACAGGATGGGCACAAAGCCCCCACAGCAGCGCCGTCCTGCCGGGATTCTCTCGGCAGCAAGCACAGGCTGAGGCAAGACTTGGGCTTGGGCCCTCGCTGCTGGAGAAAGGAGGCTGGGGAATTTCAAGGAGGAAACAAATCCCAACTGTTATTAAAAAAGGACATTTCCTGCAGGAGCGGCTGTGCTGGAGAGGGGAAAGGGCACTGTGTTGTAACCGTGGGGAGGGCCGGCGCTGGGACCGGCTCTGACGCAGCCCGGGACCGCCACTGAGGGAACGGGCGGCCGCTGGCGCTCGCTCGGCTGGGGACGCAGCAGCACAGAGGCAAAGGCTGGAGGTGAGCATGGCAGCAGCCGGGTCTGTGGGCACCAAGTCGTTGGGAGCACTGCCCCGCATGGGCACCCTCTGGGGAGCGCCCGGCCGGGCAAGCGGTGGTGGCTTGTGGCACGTCAGGGGCACTGCGGGTCCAGCCCCGGTGTGTCCTGTGGGCACGCGGCACATCCATGCCGTGCGAGCAAGGGGACAAGCAAAGTGGGGCTGGTGAAATTAACGAGCATGTGCTCATTATGCGGGGGCTGGGCTGTAAACCTCGTCCTGGGAGCAGCATGTAAGCGTGTCTGGGCATTACGGGGAGGCTGAGCTTGGTGGCTCTGAGTGCTCCAGCTGTCCCCACAGCCACACGGGGGGCACGGTGCTGCGAGGGGATGCCGTGGGGCAGTGGTGAGGCTGGAGGTGGGATGATGCCCCCACCTTGTGCACACATGCGCCTGGCAGGGCTGAGTGCTTTACTTTGGCTGCTTGGTTCGGAGAGACTGAACACAGGACGGCAGCTGCATGGCACAGGGGCGTGAGCCCCGTTTCCCTGGGAAACTGGGCCAAAAATGAGAGCAGATACAAGGGGGAAAGGGCAGGCCTTGCGGCACCCTTTTTTTGGCTTTTGCTTTTTTGCCCCTCCTGAGGATGAGGAGGCCGCCATGAGGACAGAGTGGGGAGGACGAGGGCACCTCCTTCCCCCAGGCGAGCGCCCGGCAGATATTTTGCTTCCCATTGATGGGATGCGCAGCCCAGTGCATTCCTCCTGCCTTTCACAGCGTTTCTTTCCCTGCTGCCACCTCCCCGGGGACGGCAGCTGAGGTCCCCAGTCCCACGCTGCGGGTGAAGAGAAGTCTCCAGCCTGGCTTTTCCCAACAAGCTGGCCAGGGTGGTGGTGGCAGGCGGGGACAGGGCTGTCCCTAAATCCCATGCAGGGCTGGAGCATCTCCGATGGCTGTATGGGGCTGGGGACGTTCCAGCTTGCCCACAGGAGAAGGGGACTTGTCCCCAAGGACCCCCAGAATTTGTGGAACGGGCAGCTTTGAGCAATCTTTGAGCTATGGAGCAGGGCACACTGGGCTGGAGCTGAGCACAGGCTCCATCCCTCGGCGCCAGCTGTCCACACTGCCCAGCCAGTGGCCTTTTTGGCCGGTGGCTCACCAGCACTGCTGGGCTGGGGAAACCATAGTGTGGGCAGGGAGGCTCTGAACACAGAGGTTGTTGCAAGGTTTTGTGTGTGCATGGGGCTTCTGGCATTGCCTGGGAACATGCTGGTGGCGCCCCGCGGGGGTGGTTGTGTCCAGCTCCCAGGGAAGGAAGCACAAGAACGGGCTGCTGGTGGGCAGCCAGAGGAGGAGTGCCTGGGGAGGCGCCACTGGTCACCCCTGGCGGGCAGCACCGGGGTTGCTGCAGAGCTCGTGGCATGACCTGTGGCTGCACCCTGCCCCACAGGGGATGCACGGCAGGGACAGGTCTCTGGGTGCCTGACCCCCTGCTCCTTCACACCAGACCTGAGCCCCTGGTCAAGGCATTGTGCCGGAGCCCCACCGAGACCCTGCTCCAATGCCTTGGGGGTGCCAAGGACCTGAGGGGTGCCCCAGGTCTCACTGCCCCGCACAGCCCCACCTGCAGCCCCTGGGGACTCACGGCCACGCTGACTGCCACCTTCTGTCTTTCACAGGGACACGGTCCTCGCTGGAGCTGCTGGAGGTGCACCAGGACTGTACACCCCTGGACAGCAAGAGCCGGACAAAGCCAGCATGCCAGCACAAAGCCGGCAGCCCCCACAAGCAAACCAGCCCCAGCCCCAGCCCCCGCCACGCAGCATGCAGGAGGGCTGGCTCCTGGGGCATGGGGAAATGCTGAGCCAGGCATTGCTCCTTTGTGAGAAGGCACCGTGCCCCTTCACGGGGAGGTGCTCCTGGGGTGTGCACAGTGCTGGGAGTACAGGAGGCTGGGGACAGGGCTGAGGCTGGGCTCTGCCATGGTGCAGGGCAGGGGGGCAGCGAGAGGAGGCCTGCAGGCAGCCCTGCCCCATGGCGCTGGGCCCCTGTGGCTGTTCCTACACTTGGCCAGGGCCTGCCTGGCCAGGGCTGGGAGCAGGGATAACATGTGCCAGCGGCGGCTGCTCCCAAAACTCCTTCCTGGGTGACTCGCGCCGTGACATGGGCACCAAGGCTGGGGCACCGTGGGGCTCTCCCCTTTCTCTCCTCCCAAGAAACCCGGGGACGGCAGGTTGGGGCCCTGGCACAGGCACTGGGCTCTTTGTGCCCCGGTTCCTGGCCAGGCACAGCCCTCCCAGAGGCCGGGGGGGCTGGTGCCGGATGCCGGGGGCCGCACCGGAGCTGCACCATCTGCTTCTCGTCAGGCTGCCGGGAGCGCCGCAGCTGCCGGGGCCCAGCAGTGGGACGCTGTGGTGATGGATGGTCTGTTTATCACGGCTCGGCTCCACTCAGGATGTTAGTACTTGCCTGCTAAAGACATTTCTGGGCTTGGCCGCTCCCTCCATCCTCCCCCTCCTCCTGCTCCCCCCAGACCCTCTCCCTTGGGGCCACAGTGAGGGAGCAGGGGGTGCGCAGGGGGTGTCCCTCGTATGGCCCCTGGCCTGTGTCTGAGCTCCTGGAGCTGGGGTGAAGCCTTCCCTCGGGTGCTGATGGGGACAGGGATGGGAAAGACCACGGAGCTTTCACACACTCCTCATCCGGTGGTGCCTGAGCTGGGGTGGGACTGGCCCTGGGAGCAGCATCCTGGTATGGGAAGGGGCATAGGGCAGGGAGGGAAGCACTGTGCTGGACCCCCCCCATGCCCACACTGTCCTGGGGGCGTCCTGGCCCTGCTGAGGAGCAGTCCTGCATCCTGGAGCCATCCCAGCAGCCATATCCCTGTGCTTTGGGACTGCCAGCAGTGACACCCCAGTGCTGGATCCAGGTCCTGGATCCCTCAGAAGCACCCTTGGGATGCACAGATGCCAGTTTCCAGCCCTTCTCTCAGCACAGAGGTTTATCCCAACCCATGCTGCAGCCTACCCAGCCATGCCCTCCCAGCTCACCAAGCCCCCAGCCCCTGTCTGTCCCTGCAGCCATGAAGTCTGGCTGTCCAGCAGAGCAGCCAGACACACAGCTGTGCTGTGGCACGTGCAGCGAGGCAGCGAGCGCGGCCGTGGGCTCCTCCATGTCTCCCAGCCCAAGGTGCAGTGCTGCATCTCTGGTCAATTGGGAGTCTGAGATGAAGCACTGTAGCTCGGGAAGGGAGGAACTGTGCCCTGGGACCCCTGTCACCCCCGGACCACTGCCTGCCGCCAGGACCGATGGAAGCAGATGGATGTGCAGCGGGACAGGAGCACAGCTCGTGGCTGGGGGCAGGGCTCCAGGGGGCTTCTCAGGGCATAGGATGGGAGCAGGACTGATGGTAGGGGTCTGCCCCCTCCATCCTGCTGGTCTCTGGGGCCAGGTTCCCACCACTGAGGGAGTGGGGAGTTCTTCCAGACATGCTTTGGATGCAGCCCCGCAGTCTCCTGGCTGGTGGGAGAGCAGAGGGGAGGGTGCCTGCGCGCAGCCAGCGTGTCCCCAGGAGACCCCAGAAGGATGCTGAGCCCCAGCTACGGGGAAGGGTTCATCCCACAGCTCCACGCCCCTGCAAGGGGAAAGGGGAGAGGAAAAGCCCACAAAAAGCATCGAGGGGTCTGGAGGTTTCTCCTTTGGCCGAGGGACCCCCCTGTGTCTGCTCAGGACCCCCAGCCCGGCACTGGCCACCAGCAAGGGGGTGGCACAGAAGGGTGGGGGCTATGCGTGCTGGGGGTGCTGCAGGGGGACAACAGGGATGTGGCAGCTACCGGAGGAGGGGATGTGCAGGGCAGGGACTGGGGGAGAGCCACGGCCGCCGTGCTCTCAGGGTCCAGTTTTCCCAGGAATCCCTTAGGCGCTCTGTTGGGGATTCCTGGAAATACTGTTCTTGGGGCCACGGCTCTGCATCAGGACACGGCCCGAGCCCGAGGGGAAGCCACAGCATCTGGAGGAGCCAGGGACAAGGTATGGGGTCATGCCTTGGGGCTGGGAGCGGGGGTGGGAACCCCACAGATGTGGGGTGGCACACTGTCCAGCCCAGGAAATGCCAGTCCCCAAAGGCTGGGGGATGATGGATGTCCCCTTGGGTCACAGCCCCCTGCGAGAGAACATTGGTGGTGGCCTTTCACCCTGCTTCTGCCCTTTGGTGCCCTCCTGGAGGGGTGGGTCTCAGCAGGCCCACGTGCACGTCACCTCGCCATCCTTGCACCAATAAAGGTCTCAGCTTCAAGTGACTCTCCAGGCCGTTTCTTCGGGACTGGCAGCAGCACAGGGCACACTGCGCTCTGGTGTCGCACTCTTGCGAAGGGAAAGATGCATCCTGCAGGCATGGGATGGAGGCAGAGGAAGGGGACAGATACAGCAGGCAGCAGCAGGCAGCCTGGTCAGGCAGGGACAGCAGGTGGCAGTGCTGCCTCGGCTGCAGCAGGCAGGGCTGTGCTGCCCTCCCTGCCTGCCCTGCAGGACCCCCCCTTCTGCCCTTACCCCACGCAGCAGCAGAACCATCCCCACGCCGCCAGAGAGGCAGCTGGAGTCCCCTTTCCCATGCCCACAGGGGTCACAGGTTCCCCATGGCCCCCTCTCCCTGCCAGCCCTGAGATGCCTGCATCAGCAGCGGGACGTTCATCAGCACCCAAATCCATCACCGGGGTGCTCCCCATGTCCCCCTCATCCCCTGCACGCTTCTCGGCCTCTTCCCAAGGGCTCCATCCCACGCAGTCCCCTACCACGTCCCCAGCACTGCAGCCTGGTCCCTGCTGTGTCCCCTGCACCCACCGTGGTAGCACCCCCTCTCCTGGGGGCACCCCGAAACCCTCGCCCTGCTCCAGGAAGGACACAGCTGGGGAAACCCATCCCCCATGGGAAGGAAAAGTGGAAATCACAAAAACCTTCCTGGAAATTCCAAATCGAAACCCAAACTGTTCCCCCCCCTCCCCGTTCCCCACCTCCACCCCCCCCTTTCCCTGCACTTTTGGTTTGGGGTGGCTCCAAGCGCTCCATTTCAAGCATTTCCAAGCAGTTTGTTTGGATCTCAGCTGGGTGAGGGGGGTTAAATGGCATGCAGTTGCAGACTGGAAAGCCACTTCTCTCTCACACACACACAAATTAAAAAAATACGGCACTTTGTTCAGGAAATGCCAACTCAGAGAGTTTTGACTGTTTCCTCCTTTCTTTCTCTGCCGTTTTTTCAGCCAGAAACATGTATCAAAGCTGACCCTGCCCACAAGAGAAATTTGCTTTGGACAATATTGGCAACCCGTGGACAAAAAGAGCCGTTTCACTGAGAATCCCCAACCTGCCCCCGGCCTGCCAGCAAACCAGCTGCCCCAGCAGCTGCGGAGGAGCAGCAATGTCCTCCTCACTAATAAATCAGGGCTAGGTTTCATCTCCCCACGTTTTGTGACCGCCTTTCATCCCGTGCTGTGGCAAAGCCTACCTGCCTTACTGCCCTGTGGCCGGGGCAGAGGGTGCAGGCCCCATGCTCAGCACATCTCCCCGCACCCAGCACGTCTCCCCGCAGTGCTACCTTGGGCTCCCACACCCCGTGCAGGGGCTGCTGGTGGCCCTGCACACACAGCCCAGAGCACTGACCCATTTCCCAGATAGGGAAACTGAGGCACAACTCCCCTGCTGCACTTAAAGAGCATTCCAGGGTCCCGTGGCAGTGCAGGGACATTTTGGGATGTGCTTTGGATTTGTCCTTTCCTGCCAGCCCCTGTGGGAGCAGTACAGGGCTCCCCCTGGGACTTTCTCCCAGCTGCCATGCCACCGAAACGAGAATTTCCACCTCTCCCCACTCCACCCCGCCACGCTGCCTTGTGCTGGCACACATGGCGCCAGGGCTCTGGGAGGAGCACAATCACCATGGGGGTCCCAACGCTGTAACAGCAGGAAGGTGAAGGTGACAAGTCTTGGAGGGAATGGCGGGGGGGGGGCTTTGCGGGGCTCCCACTGCACAGTCCACCCGGCTCCAGCAATGCAGCATCTCGTCAAGCTTTGGGGGGCTCAGCCCCACCTCCCCAACCAACAGAGGGCTTTCCAGGGCTGCGGCAGGTCCCCGGCACAAGCCGTGCTCCCTT
The DNA here is from genome assembly GCA_963989345.1 of Clangula hyemalis. The sequence continues at coordinate 1,193,913 of OZ022440.1, forward strand.
ATAATGACCATGGGGGAAGCCACACCTGCCCCTATCTGACGTTAGTCACAGGCATTGCACACTCTGTGCCTCAGTCTCCCCACTGGCAAGGCAGCATTGGCACTGAGTCATGGGGAGCTGGGAGCAGCAGGAGCAGGATGCAGCAGAAGGGCTGGGCAGGGCGCAGGGCTGCTGCTCTGGGGCTCACAGGCAGCCTCCCTTTATTCTCCCTCTCTCCTTGTAGGACCAACCCACCTCCAAGACCTAGCAGGGTTCCCAGGGACATCCCAGCAGCTCCGGGGAGGCAAGGCTGAGCTGCCACACTCCCTTTTTTGGGCAGCTTTCTCTGTCCTCTCCAAGATTCCTACAAACTCATTGTCTTTGCAGCAGCTCAGCAGCTATAAATCCTCCCATGCCTGCAGGGAGACCCCAGTTGTGCTTTCCTGCCTCCTCTCCCTCTCCTTTGGAGCCACGCATGCTGTGCTACAAACCAACCCCCCCCAAAAATATTAGGGGGGTCTTTGGCTGCCTCTCTAGAGCAAGAGGCAGCAAGCTGGAAGCCAAACCCCAGCCCCTGGCCCTATATACCCAGGCTGGGGTCACAGCCTTGCTGCCCACCCCGTCCCACCCGAGGCACTCAGGCGGTGCAGGGACCTTGGTTGATGCCAAGGCCGTCATGTCAGCAGCCTGGCCGTGCCCCTCCTGCCCCAGCACCCACCAGTGGGGCCACAGAGAAGTGTCCCAGTGCTTCCCCAACAGGCAGCAGCAATCGGCTTAAACCTAATCCCCTGTCCTGCGCTGGCCCCTGGGCGGGGGGGCCAATGGCACCCGCCCTGCAGGCCCCCGAGGCAGCACCCATTGCACTTTCATCTGCTGCCAAGTGCCGAAGGGACACGGGGATCTCAAGGCAGGGGGCAGTGGGCACTGCCTTTCCCCAGCTCCAATGGTGCGACCCTGGCTGGGTGCTAGCCTTGTGTGCAGGCACCCTTGGTTGTCCCTGCACTGGGCAGCATGGCCCTGGTGACACCGGCACTGCAGCTCACGTCCCGCCGAGGAGCCCTGAGCCAGGAAGGTCTCGCAGGATGAGGGCTTTTCACACAGCAGATTTGCAGAGATCAGTGCAGCTGGGGGCAGGCGGGGGTGTGTAGGATGCCACATGAGCCCCCAGAAGCAGGATAAGCAGCTGAGCCCAGCTGCACCCCCAGTAGCCCTCCTGGCACTTGGGAAGCTGGAGGGGAGCAGGTATAGGAGGGCGACAGGCACAGGAGGCACAGAGGGGGTACAGACACGCTGTGGGATGCAGGGCCCCACCCCAAGGCTCAGCCCGCTCCCAGCCCAGGCTCGCAGCCGCCCGCCTGGCCCCGCTGACTCAGCCACGCTTTCCTAGCCTGCCTGGTGCCTGAGCAGCTGCCGCACCGCGTGGGAGAGTGCTGGGTCAGCAGGGGAGCGGTGCTGGGGCACGGCACCGATGGAGTGGCGATCTCTCCCCGGCTGGCTGGGGAACACCATGCTGGCTTCATGCAGGATGCAGAACCAAACCCCGTTCCTGTCCCTTACTACATGCTAGACGGGGTTTTGTTAGCACCCCACACCCCCCAGCCCTGGGAGCAGCCCTGGTAGCATGCAGAGGCCGTGCCCAGCCCTGCCCCGGGGTGGGAGGCATGGCCGTGCACGCTCAGCCCGACGCAATGCCCGAAAGCCCCTCCGTCAGCAACTCGCAGCCGTCCCCACCCCTGTGAACAGGCCCGGCAGCTCCAAACCTGCTGTGCTGGGCTGGCCAGCCCTGCTCCGCTCCCAGCCCAGGCAGCCGGGGCTGGCGGCAGCCTGGGAAATCAACACGCGCCCAGGAGGGCAGGAGTGGTGGTGGCTCCACAGCGGGTTCCCACCTCTGATCCCTCCTCTCTGAGTTCCCCGGGGGCTGGGGCCAGGGGCCAGCTTTGATCCTCCCGTGTAGGGCCACGGTGCCGCCCCGCAGGGCTCCAGCAGCTCCCTGCCCCCCTCCCCAGCTCCCAGCACCTTGGGGGCTGCTGAGAACCAGCATTGGCTCAAGGCACACCTCGACCTGGGCTCTGGCTTTATTGGAGTGCTGAGCTGGGGCACTGAGTCCCAGCATAGCATTATCCCCCACCCAGGATAGACCCCAGCCAAGAACAAGCTCCTGGCAGCACGGGGCTGCTCAGACCGCCCTGCACCAGCCCCAGTGAAGCCGATGGCACCAGGAGGGTGGCTGGCCCCAGCCTCCCCACACTCCCAGCTGGACTTTGGAGCCAGCCCAGGCATCTCCATGGCTCCAGCGGTGAGGGGCTAAGCAACACGGGCCCAGGCAAGGGAGAGGGAACAGGGTGAGCTCCCCACCTGACTCAGCTGCAGCCGGGCACCCCATGGCTACCCCTGTGTGTGTGGTGACAGGAGGAAACACCAGGCACCCATGGGACACGGTCCCGTTTGCCGTGCTCAGACATCCCCTTACAGACAGGGCCACACTTCCACCCTGAGCATGTTATCCCCGCTGCAGTTCACCCCCTGCAGGCAGGCACCCTTCCCTCCCTCCCGCACAGCTGCCCCAGATCAGACTCTGGCTGGTGCTGCCTCCTCCTCCCAGCCAAGCAAGGGCCAGCCTTTGACAGGCCCCAGGAGCCAGCCCAGCCCTGCCCAGCCCTCCTCAGCTTCACACAGCATTAAGCAGGGCACTGGAGCCGGAGTGGTAGCAGCCAGCAGGGATGAATTTCATCACCCAGCCTCGCAGCTCCTCCAGGGGTCTGTCCAGCCTGGAAGGATGAGGAGGAACAGAGCAACTTTGTACTTGCCCTCAATTAATGAGTGACCTACTTAGGGGAAATCTGGGCTAAGTGGGATGAAGGGAGCTACAGAGGGCTGCTGGTAGTGGCACGGCCCTGGAGAGGATCAGCCGCAGAGCTGCAGTTTGGCATGGGACAGAGAAGCCTGTTCTGAGCACTATAAGAAATCCCCTAAAAGTTCCTGTAGCTGGGGAGAAAAACACAGTCTGGAAACAGCCTCATGCTACCGGACACTTCTTCTCTTGCAAAGGCAGAGGATGGGGCAGAACTTGGCTCGTGCACACTGAGACAAGGACAAGCACAGGCCTGAAGCTCAGGCAGCACTCACAGCCCCGCTGGCAGGGCTTGGCCCTGCCGCCCCCTCACACCCTGCTGCCCCCTCACACCCTGCCACCGGCGGTGCACTGATGGCCCGAAAGGCTCTGTCAACGCCCTTCAGGCCTCTGCAACAAAGGATCAAGTCCCATGGTCTGGTGCTCCACAGAGCATTGGCTCCTAGAGGCCTGGCCTAGGCTCTTTTTTTGTCTAGGCCTGCCTTCCTCCCCTCACTCCTGCCTGGGAAAGACATCAGTGAAAGGCCCAGGAGAGAAATCAGCATTTCCACCGCTTGTCCCATGGGCCCTGCTCTCTTCCCCCAGCCCCCGTACCAGGGGACATCCCCCTCCACCAGCCAGGAACAGGGTGGATAGGAGGGAAGGGGCAGCCAAGGCAGCAGGAGCAGGGGGCAAGAGGCCATGGTGACAGCCATGCCCAGCCTCATTTCCCCCCCTGCACACAGTGAGGAGGGCAACAGGGCTGGAGCCACCCTGCGGGGCAGGTGCGGGCACTGCCCTGGGGCAGCAGAGCTGGAAGTGGCGCTGGCGTGATGAAATGCTGCCGAGAGCAGGAGCAGTGTTTCAATTTGATGGCAGCTTGGAGAGGTAGGCGTTGGTCCTGCCTGGCAAGCACGTTAAGGCAGCAGCGCTTATCTACGAGGACACGCCGTGCGGGCGTGCAGCTGGCTCAGGAAGGTGCCACCTGCAGCAGCAGGCTCCTCGCCTGCAGGGCAGAGCCCAGGGCCCGGACACAACACCCACAGCCTTCGAGCCCCTCTTAAAAGCCAAAGCACTTCCCACACTGCTCTCAACTTTCCATCAGCGACACCTCCATACTCCAGCTGTCAGGCAGAGGCAGGCTAAATGCTGGGGATTACCTTGCTCCTGTTGATGCAAGCTGGAGCAAGGAGCTTAGTCTCTGCTCAGCTCCCCCTGAAACAGAAGCTGTGTTATTTCCCCAGCTACACTGCAGGGACCCAGGAACGGAGCAGGCTGCTTTGAGAGGGCAGCCAGACCAAGCTGTTACCCAGCAGAGGTTTCTTTTAAAGACTTCTTTCTGAAGCTACGTGCAAAGCACCACAGCGGCGTGGCTCTGCAGCAGGTTAGCTGAGCAGGCACAGACATGGCTGGGCGGAGGAGGCAGTCCCCTGGCTCAGACCTTGCTCCAACCCATTCCCATCTCACTAAGGAGCTCTCGTAGCAGGGCTGTGAAAGCAGCAGCTGGCCTCCAGCCTCACCACCACCCACCCTGCTCACCTGCAGCAGGGGAAGGAGCAGGGAGCAGGGAACATGGGTGAACCCAATGACTGCAGAGCAGGCACGCAGGTCTCTGGAGCAGGGCAAAACCCTGAAGATGCTCAGTCAGCTGTGGGGCAGCTGGAAAGCTGTCAGAGCTGACGTGGAGCTGGTTCAGCCTTTAGCTCTGAGGATGGTGGCTGAGAGGATGAGATCAGGACTTCAGCCCCAATTCTCGATTACTGTGGCAAGACCAAAAGCAGTCGCAATCCACTGGGGAGGCTGCCCTGCTCTCCCAGAAGGGGGATTTGGGTATGAGTTCTTTCCTGGAAAGTGCTCCCTGGGGTTTAGGATTCTCTCCTATCCCAAAAATCTCCCCTTGCAACATGGATCCCAAGTACCCCACATTCCCCCCGTGGCTCATGCACATTAACAAGCACCAGCAGCTGGCAAGCTATTTAGGGGAGCGGGACTGCTCCCGGCCCTTAACTAGGCACACTGGTTTCCTCACCCCACTGTCCTGCCAGCACTGGGGCCAACAGTCCCACCACAGCACAGTGCATGCCATCGGCTTCATGGAGCACACAGCAGGCACTGCGACACACCCAGGAAGAACTGAGCTCATCTCTACCCAATTGTCCCACTATCTTAGCATTTAAACTTTGTCTTTGAGGTTACAGCGGGCAGACAAGCTGCCATGAACAGACTGGGTGATACATACCCGTGCCATAGGGACGCTTCGGTTCCAGAACCCTCCTGTGCTGAGCTGGCACACCCTAGGGAGACTCCACGTACCCTGCTCTGACTGCACAGCTTGTAGGGACAAACACTCTCAGCTCTCACTGCCAGGCCTAATGCTGGTTCAGAGATGAAGCCACCTCACTCACCAAACATCCCCACGCTCTCCGGGCCCAGGGGACAAGCTCTTCAGGGGAAGCACAGCAAGGCAGGCTGCTCCCACCCATGAGCTGAGGTTCCCCCGTGTTCCATGCATGGTGGGACAAGCGGACAGCCGTTTGTCCTTCAGACAGGCCCTTGTCGGAGGCAGCTGGGCCCTGTTATGGGAAGTGAGGGGTGAACACAGCCCCAGCCCCCTGCAGCAGCCATGGCTGTGCTTGCACCAACTTGGGCAAGGAGAGCACCACCAGGCTCATCTCCCCAGCCTGCCTGTCTGCTCTGCCCAGCCCAGCACCACCGATGGGGGTGAGCAGCCTCAGCACCTCTTGCTTCCCCTGGGGGGTTACACCGGTGTCCCCTGAGAAACAGCAGTGGGTCCTGGTGCTCGGATCAGTCTGTGTTGGAACAACTGCTTCCTCTCCCTCCTGCCACACCCTGCCAAGGGCAGCAGATATGTTTAAACACACCCTGCACGGAGATGCATGGGCACAAAGGTGTGTCTTGTCCCAACACTCAGTGCCTTCCTTGAAAGGGATGATCAGGAAGAGCTGCGTGGCCACAGCCGAGCCAGCCTGCCCAGAATGCAGCCACCAACCCCTCTGCAGGCTCCAGAGGCAGCCTCCCCACGCAGCTGACAGTCCCAACAGCCTTCCCCCAGGAAAGGCGGAGTACAGCAGCACACAGATCAGATCCTGGGAGCTGTTTGCATGTCGGGCAGCAAAAAACCAAGCCACTTCCAATCAGCGTCACATTGCCCGGCCCCTGCTCTGCCTCCTGGGCTCCAGCACAGCATGCTGCTTGCTGGCACCAAAAGAAAGCCCCCGCCTGCAGAGGGCAGGCAGCAGCAGGAAGCCTCCCTGCCAA